>JAWNOF010000021.1:27632500-28257500 GCA_035046165.1 Drosophila rubida
AATTATCGTGCACGAACAAACACCGCCGGGCGCCGTCATCTTTAATGCTTCCGTTTACAAATTGGGCTCGGAGCGCCATTACAAAATCAACGCACACAAATCGGCCAACTTTGTGCACCATCTTGTCGCGGTCAGCCACAAGGACGGCCAGATACAGCTAAAGAAGTCGCTCAAATGCGACGGCATCTACTACCCGAATCTGTTTACGTTCTACGTGGACTCGACATCAAATCGCCTGCGCTCCATTGACTACTACAGTCTGCCCGTGCGCATCTTTATATCGGGCCACAGCTGCAACGAGGACAGGCGCATCGAGCAGGAGCTGCACCATCTGCACCACTTCGAGGAGGAGGACAACACCGGCTACTCGAAGCGGCGACGCCGTCGTCGCGATTTGCGCCAAGAACTCCTGCAGCTCGATGGCAACCAGCTGGAGCAGGCCTACAGCGCGAACAGCACAGACTTTCGTGCTGGTGACCTCATCTTTGGCAACAGCTTCGACAACGAGATGCGACATCGCATACTCAGCCGCAAGCGACGTGGCGTCTCCACGGACCCGCTGCAGCTGCAGCCGGCGTTGCACAGACGCATCACGGACGCCAAGCAATGGATATCGGAGACCTACGCCTCGTACGCCATACACACGACAGACAAATGGAATCAGATCTGTTTGCGCAAGTCACAGTTCATCAACAACCTGAACGCCTTTCTGCCCAAGTCCGTGTGCCAGCACTGCAAAGTAAACTTCCTGGACGTGAACGACGAGCGGTTTGCGATCGAGCATCAGAACCGTGATCTTGTGGCGAGTCGCGATGTCTGCATACACGAGTCGATGTGGAAGGTGAGCATCACGTTCAACATACGCTGCAACCGCAACGACATTGTGGACTCCGACCACCGCCTGAAGATCGTCTACCACCATCAGGAGTTCAACGACACCGACATCGCGAAGCGCGTGCGTCGCGAGTTGCGCAACCAATCACCCTACTTCGAGCAGGCCCTGTACGTGGCCTCGGTGCTCGAGGAGCAGCCAGCGGGCGCCGCTGTGACCACAGTGCGTGCGCGCGATCCCGAAGACTCGCCGGTGGTGTACTCCATGGTCTCGCTGCTCGACTCGCGCTCGCAGTCGCTCTTCAAGGTGGACTCGCGCACCGGCGTGGTCACCACGTCGGCTAGCCTTGACCGCGAGCTGATGGATGTGCATTACTTCCGGGTGGTGGCCACCGACGACAGCTTTCCGCCGCGCAGTGGTACCACAACGCTGCAGGTGAACGTGCTGGACTGCAACGATCACAGTCCCACCTTCGAGGCCGAGCAGTTCGAGGCGAGCATTCGCGAGGGCGCCACGGTGGGCTCGACGGTGATAACGCTGCGCGCCACGGACCAGGACATTGGCAAGAACTCGGACATTGAGTACGGCATCGAGGGCGTCACAGGTGAGTGTCCAGTAGACTGCTCCACTTTGACTTACTCTTTACTTTAACTGTGATTTCACTGTTCTCCCGCTCGCAGATGGCGCTGGCAACGCGCAGGACCAGGATATGCCCATCTTCCGCATTGACTCGCGCTCGGGCGTCATCTCGACACGCAGCAGCCTGGATCGCGAGACCTCGGACAGCTACCACCTGCTGGTCACCGCCTCGGACATGGCGGCCGCTCAGAGCGAGCGCAAGACGGCCACGGCTAGTGTGCTCGTGAAGATACTCGACGACAACGACAACTATCCGCAGTTCAGCGAACGCACCTACACGGTCCAGGTGCCGGAGGATCAGTGGGGCGACGACAACAACGTGGCGCACATTCGCGCCACGGATGCGGATCAGGGCAACAACGCGGCCATACGCTACGCCATCATTGGCGGCAACACACAGTCGCAGTTCTCCATCGACTCCATGAGCGGCGATGTCAGTCTGGTCAAGCCACTGGACTACGAGAGCGTGCGCAGCTATCGCTTGGTCATACGCGCCCAAGACGGCGGCAGTCCCTCGCGCAGCAACACCACGCAGCTGCTGGTGAACGTGATCGACGCCAACGACAATGCACCGCGATTCTACACCTCGCAGTTCCAGGAGAGTGTGCTCGAGAACGTGCCCGTGGGCTACAACATCATACGGGTGCAGGCCTACGACTCGGACGAGGGCGCCAATGCGGAGATTAGCTACAGCATCTCGGAGCGCGACGACAACTTCCCGCTGGCCGTGGATGCGCGCACTGGCTGGGTGCAGACCATCAAGCAGCTGGATCGCGAGGAGCAGAGTCGCTTCGCCTTCCAGGTGGTGGCCAAGGACGGCGGTGTGCCGCCCAAGTCCGCCAGTTCGTCGGTGGTGATCACAGTGCAGGACGTGAACGACAACGATCCCAGCTTCAATCCCAAGTACTACGAGGCCAATGTGAGCGAGGACCAGCCGCCCGGCACACCAGTCACCACGGTGACCGCCACAGATCCCGACGAAGACTCGCGCCTGCACTACGAGATCAGCACGGGAAACACCCGAGGGCGCTTCGCCATCACCTCGCAGAACGGCCGTGGCCTCATCACCATCGCCCAGCCGCTCGACTACAAGCAGGAGAAGCGCTTCCTGCTCACGGTGACGGCCACCGACTCGGGCGGACGCTCCGACACGGCCACGGTGCACATCAACATCACCGACGCCAACAACTTTGCGCCCATCTTCGAGAACGCGCCGTACAGCGCCTCGGTGTTCGAGGATGCGCCCGTGGGCACCACGGTGCTCGTGGTATCGGCTACAGACAGCGACGTGGGCATCAATGCGCAGATCACCTACTCGCTCAACGAGGAGAGCATCAACGGATTGAGCAGCCCGGATCCCTTCACCATCAATCCACAGACCGGAGCGATTATCACGAGCGCAGCGCTAGACAGGGAAACCACAAGCGGTTATCTGCTCACAGTGACGGCCAAGGATGGCGGCAATCCCTCGCTGAGTGACACCACCGACGTGGAGATCAGCGTCACGGACGTGAACGACAATGCGCCGACTTTCAAGAACCCGCTCTACCAGTCCTCCATACTGGAGGATGCGCTGGTGGGCACCTCGGTGATACAGGTGTCGGCCAGCGATCCGGACATCGGACTCAACGGACGCATCAAGTACCTGCTGAGCGATCGCGATGTCGAGGATGGTTCGTTTGTGATCGATCCCACCTCGGGCACTATTCGCACCAACAAGGGTTTGGATCGCGAGAGCGTGGCTGTCTACCATCTGACGGCCATCGCCGTGGACAAGGGATCGCCGCCGCTGTCGAGCACCGTGGAGGTGCAGATTCGCCTGGAAGATGTGAACGACTCGCCGCCCACATTCGCCTCCGACAAGATCACGCTTTACGTGCCGGAGAATTCGCCAGTGGGCTCCGTGGTGGGCGAGATACACGCCCACGATCCGGACGAGGGTGTCAATGCCGTGGTGCATTATTCGATCATTGGCGGTGACGATTCCAACTCCTTTTCGCTGGTCACACGCCCTGGATCGGAGCGTGCCCAGCTGCTGACCATGACGGAGCTGGACTACGAGTCCTCCCGCAAGCGTTTCGAGCTCGTGGTGCGCGCCGCGAGTCCGCCGCTGCGCAACGATGCGCACATCGAGATCCTGGTCACGGACGTCAACGACAATGCGCCCGAGTTGCGCGACTTTCAGGTGATCTTCAACAACTTCCGCGATCACTTTCCCAGCGGCGAAATCGGTCGCATTCCCGCCTTCGATGCGGACGTCAGCGACAAGCTCAACTATCGCATTCTGTCGGGCAACAATGCGAATCTGCTGCGGCTCAACAGCAGCTCCGGCGGCCTCATACTCAGTCCGCAGCTGAACACGAACGTGCCCAAGTTTGCCACCATGGAGGTCTCAGTGTCCGATGGCATCAACGAGGCCAAGGCCATCATGCAGCTCTCGGTGCGCCTGATCACCGAGGACATGCTGTTCAACTCGGTGACGGTGCGACTCAACGAGATGACCGAGGAGGCTTTTCTGTCACCGTTGCTGAACTTCTTCCTCGATGGCTTGGCCGCCATTATACCGTGCCCCAAGGAGAACATCTTTATCTTCAGCATTCAGGACGACACGGATGTGACGTCACGCATACTCAACGTCAGTTTCTCCGCCAAGCGACCGGATGTGTCGCACGAGGAATACTACACGCCGCAGTACCTGCAGGAGCGCGTCTATCTGAATCGTGCGATCCTCGCGCGGCTGGCCACCGTCGAGGTGCTGCCCTTCGACGACAACCTGTGCGTGCGGGAGCCCTGCTTGAACTTTGAGGAGTGCCTGACCGTGCTGAAGTTCGGCAATGCGTCGGAGTTCATACACAGCGACACGGTGCTTTTCCGACCCATCTATCCGGTGAATACCTTCGCCTGCTCCTGTCCCGAGGGCTTCACGGGCAGCAAGGAGCACTACCTGTGCGACACTGAGGTGGATCTCTGCTACTCGGATCCCTGTCTGAATGGCGGCAGCTGCGTGCGGCGCGAGGGCGGCTACACCTGCGTCTGTCCCGACTCCCACACGGGCACCAACTGCGAGACGAGCATCAGCAAGCTGCGTCCCTGCATGTCCGACGCCTGCGAGGGCGGACTGTCCTGCATGCAGAACTATCTCAGCTCCCAGCCGCCGCCTTACACTTCAACCTGTGAGCTGCGCTCGCGCTCCTTCTCGCGCAACTCGTTCCTTACCTTCGAGAGCCTGAAGCAGCGGCATCGCTTCAACCTCAAGCTGCGCTTTGCCACCGTGCAGGACAACGGACTGCTGCTCTACAACGGACGCTACAATGAGCTGCACGACTACATTGCGCTGGAGCTGCTCGACGGCCACATTGGCTTCTCCTTCTCGCTGGGCGATCACAGTGAGCGCGTGTCCCTGGTGCAGCCCAGAAAGGTGTCCGACGGCAAGTGGCATGAGGTGGAGATCATTTACTTCAATCGCACTGTCACCTTGGTGCTCGACAAGTGCGACACGGCCATTGCGTTGTCCGGCCAGCTGAGCGCGCCCTGGAACTGCGCTAATCAGACCACCCTGAAGCTGGACAAGCGCTGTGCGTTGCTCACCGAGACCTGCCATCGCTTCCTCGATCTGACTGGGCCGTTGCAGGTGGGCGGCTTGCCGCGCATCCCGGCCCACTTCCCGGTGGCCAATCGTGACTTTGTCGGCTGCATTTCCGACCTGCGCATCGATGAGCGCTACGTGGATCTCAACTCGTATGTGGCCGACAATGGCACCATCTCGGGCTGTCCGCAGAAGTCGCCGCTCTGCTCCTCGGAGCCCTGCTTCAATGGCGGCAGCTGTCGCGAGGGCTGGAGCACCTACAGCTGCGAGTGCCCCGAAGGCTATGCGGGCAACAACTGTCAGGACAACATACCCGCGCCGTGGCGCTTCTCTGGCGATGGCAGCCTGAGCTTCAATCCGCTGCTGCGACCCATTCAGCTGCCCTGGCTGACTTCGTTCTCGCTGCGCACGCGCCAGGAGGATGCGTTTATCATGCAGATCCAGATCGGACAGAACAGCTCGACGGTCATCTGCCTGAAGCACGGCATACTGTACTATATCTATGACAACGAGCCCATGTACCTGGCGGGCGCCTACCTCTCCGACGGCGACTGGCATCGCGTGGAGATCCGTTGGCAGCAGGGCTCCGAAATTCAGTTCTCCGTCGACTACGGCCAGCGCACAGGCACCGTGCCCATGTCCCAGAAGGTGCAGGGTCTCTACGTCGGCAAGATCGTGATGGGCAGCGTCGACGGCACCATCGGCACCGTTCAGGACGCCGTGCCCTTCGAGGGCTGTCTGCAGGACGTGCGCATTGGCGCCAGCCAGTCGGTCTTGTCGCGCCCCACCATACGCGAGAACGTCGAGGACGGCTGCGAGTCGCGCGCCCAGTGCCCCAGCAGTTGTCCCGCCCACTCGAGCTGCGTCAGCAGCTGGGACCAGGCACGCTGCGAGTGCAGCGCTGGCTACGTGGGCGCCGACTGTGCGCCCATCTGCACAGTGCAGCCCTGCGCCTCAGGCGTCTGTCGCGCCAACGTGAGTCTGGCGCGCGGCTACAGCTGCGAGTGCAACAGCAGCTACCAGCACGGCGATTACTGCGAGCGCACGCTGCAGCAACCCTGCCCGGGTGGCTGGTGGGGCGAGCGTGTGTGCGGACCCTGCAAGTGCAACATCAAGCAGGGCTACCATCCGGACTGCAACAAGACGACGGGCCAGTGCTACTGCAAGACGAACCACTACCAGCCGCCCAATGAGACGGCCTGCCTGGCCTGCGACTGCTACTCGATCGGCAGCTTCAACAGCGCCTGCAACCGGCTGACGGGACAGTGCGAGTGTCGCGAGGGCGTCATTGGCAGACGCTGCGATTCCTGCTCGAATCCGTATGCGGAGGTCACGCTCAATGGCTGCGAGGTGGTCTACGACGCCTGTCCGCGCTCATTTGCCGCCGGCATCTGGTGGCCACGCACGCCCCTGGGCGCCGTCACCGTCGAGAACTGTCCGCTGCCGGCGCGTGGCAAGGGACAGCGCAGCTGCGACAGCCAGACGGGCAGCTGGAGCACGCCGGACATGTACAACTGCACCTCGGAGCCGTTCGTGGAGCTGCGACGACAGCTGTCGCAGCTGGAGAAACTCGAGCTGGAGCTGAACTCATTTGTGGCCATCAAGATGGCTGAGCAGCTGCAGCACGCTTGCGAGGCGGTCGATCGCAACGCGGTGAGCAAACCAGCTGCGCCGAAGCACAACCGACGCTACAAAATGGAGTCGTCCTTCCTGCTGAATGCGGGCGGCGCAGGAGGGGCCGTCTGGTCGCATGAGCTCGACATGGACTATCTGTCCGACGAGCTGAAGTTCTCGCACGATCGCCTCTACGGCGCCGACCTGCTGGTGACCGAGGGCATACTGCAGGAGCTGATCAACTACGAGCTGATGCAGAGCGGCCTCAATCTGACGCACAGCCAGGACAAGTACTTCATCAAGAACCTGGTGGATGCGGCCAGCGTGATACTCGACCGCAAGTACGACGCGGAATGGAAGCGCGCCACCGAGCTGATACAGCGCGGACCCGACGACCTCGTCGACGCCTTCAACAAGTACATGGTGGTGCTGGCGCGCTCCCAGCACGACACCTACACCAATCCCTTCGAGATTGTGCAGCGCAACATGGTGCTGGGACTGGACATCGTCACCACCGAGTCGCTGTTCGGATATGAGCCCGAGCAGCTCAGCGAGTACCACAAGGCCAAGTACCTGAAGCCCAATGCCTTCACCACGGAGAGCGTCATCCTGCCCGACACCAGCGGCTTCCTGCAGCACTCGGCCAAGCAGAAGCCCGTGATCAGCTTCCCCAAGTACAACAACTACATTCTCGACAAGCACAAGTTCGACAAGCACACCAAGGTACTCGTGCCGCTCGAGATGCTGGGCATCACGCCGCCCGAGAGCGACGAGGTGACTCAGGGCAGTCGCAGCAACGATTACCGTGCCATCGTCGCCTACGCCCAGTACAAGGATGTGGGTCAATTGCTGCCCGATCTGTACGACGAGACGATCACCAGGCGCTGGGGCGTCGACGTGGAGCTGGCCACACCCATTCTATCGCTGCAAATCCTGGTGCCATCCGCCGAGCGCGAGCAGCAGCGCCTGGAGATTCCCTCGCGCAAAATATCCTCAGCGGGCGGCAGCTACGCGCCTTCAGCTGGCTCCTCCGCTGCGTCTGCAACTGCATCAGTCGCTGCTGGTTCGCCGTCGAGTGGAGCTGGCAGCGCAGGCAGCTCGGAGCAGCAGTTTGTGGAGGTCTTCGATGTGCCGAAGGCGCCGACGAGCAGCAGCGAACAGCAGATCGAGGACATACGCATCACGGCGCACGAGATCCCGCCGCCCGCCTCCGCAGAGCAGCAGGAGGCCAGCAGCAACGAGGCCAGCGAGGTGGGCGAACAGCCGCGCATACGCATCAACCTCGACGACATCGAGTTCCACGGCAACTCCGGCGAGGAGCTGAGCGGCGACAACTCGCCCGAGCAGCTTAATCCCAACTACGAGGGCAACGCGGACAGCAGCGAGCAGCCCAAGGGCGAGAACGATGCCATCTACAGGGACCGGCGGCTGGTGAAGCGGCAGGTGGAGGTCATCTATCCTTCCGAGCAGCTGCTCAAGCCCCAGCACATGGTCTATCGCTCCCTGGGCTCGCCGCACCTCTCGCAGCCCATCAAGCTGCAGATGTGGCTGGACATGGATGCAGCGCGCTTCGGACCACGCTCCAATCCGCAGTGTGTGCGCTGGAACTCGTTCACCAACCAATGGACGCGGCTCGGCTGCCAGACCGAGATACCCGACTTCGACGGCGACTTTGCGACCACCTCGCAGCTGCCCATTCTGATCAACTGCAGCTGCACGCACATCTCCAACTATGCGGTCATTGTGGACATCATCGATCCCGAGGACATTCCGGAGCCGTCGCTGCTGGTGCAGATCACCTCGTACTCGGCCTTCATGGTCTCGCTGCCTCTGCTGCTGGGCGTGCTCTTGGCGCTGGCGTTGTTGCGGGGTCAGCAGACGAATTCGAATACCATTCACCAGAACATTGTGCTGTGCGTCTTCTGCGCGGAGCTGCTCTTCTTCGTGGGCATGCAGTCGCGGCGGCATCTGCTCGAGAACGAGTTCCCCTGCAAGCTGATTGCCATCTGTCTGCACTACTTCTGGCTGGCCGCGTTCGCCTGGACCACCGTCGACTGTGTGCACCTCTATCGCATGCTCACCGAGATGCGCGACATCAACCACGGCCCCATGGGCTTCTACTTCGCCATGGGATACGGGGCGCCCGCCGTCGTCGTTGGCCTCTCTGTCGGCGTGCGGGCCCACGAGTACGGCAACAGTTTGTTGTAAGTATAACACGATTCTATTAGTATCCTAATTGAACGACAAGCTAAATAGATAGAACAGTCAGTAGAGGAGCACAGATTAAGTGTATGTCTGTCCGATTGCTGACTTACTTTCGTTACAACAAATAGCTTATTGCAAACACAATTTGCAGCTGGAAATCGGATCTTAATAAGCATATTCTCAATGATTTCTCAGTTTCCGATTTAGTAAATACACAGATGGAAACATGCCAGAACATTTAGAAAATTGGGAATTTTTAAGTTATGCTTGGTCTTTAAGAAGTGTGAGCAGTGATGGCAAGATTGACTTACCAATATATTGTAGTGAGTATATATATGTATATACACAACACATATATATCAGCCAAAAATGTGCCACAATGTGTGATGTATGTACATCAAATAATAACACATTGCATTCTCATGAATTGGTTGTGCAATATACAAACCATTGAGTTGTTTATCTCGCTAGACACTTAGGCAGCAGACAAGGCGACGATCTTGTCAAGCGATTAGCATTTTCTTATATATGATAGCCGGTACAGTCCCGTTTGGGAACTAAAAGAGACCAGAGATGCATTACTTGCATTGATTGAACTTCAACTCAACTAAACTATCGTAATTTGAATATTCATATCATAGTCATAAATTACTGCATAATACCTGTACGAGTATCATCTCAATGCCTCCACAATTTGACGATGATTAGTAGTGACAGTCGTTAGCCTGTGAACTACACTAACTTGTCACTATCCAAATATTATAACTGATTATCTCGCCTTGAAGCACTCTTAACTTTAAGCCCTCTCACTTGCTTCCCTTTCAGCTGCTGGCTGTCGGTCTACGAGCCCGTCGTCTGGTGGCTGGTTGGACCCATAGCAGGCATGTCCGTGGTCAACTTGCTGATACTGTTCGTCTCCGTGAAGGCGGCGTTCACACTCAAGGACCACGTGCTGGGCTTCGGCAACCTGCGCACTCTGCTCTGGCTCTCGGTCGTCTCCCTGCCACTCATGGGCGTGATGTGGGTGCTGGCTGTGCTGGCTGCCTCGGAGCACTCGCAGCTGCTGAGTCTGCTGCTGTCCGGTGTCGTGCTGCTGCACGCGCTCTTCTGCCTCATCGGCTACTGCATCATCAACAAGCGCGTGCGCGAGAACCTGCAGCGCACCTGTCTGCGTTGCATGGGTCGCAAGGTGCCGCTGCTCGACTCCTCGATGGTGGTCAGCAACAGCTCGCACAATGTGAATGGCGCCGCTAGGCCCAACAACTTCCTGGCCGGCAACTACGACACAACGCGCCGCAACATAGGCATCAGCGCCTCCAGCACCACCTCGCGCAGCACCGCCAAGACCAGCTCGAGTCCCTACAGCGACGGCCAGCTGCGGCAGACTTCCACCTCGACGTCGAACTACAACTCGGCCAGCGATGCGCCCAGCTTTCTGCGCGGCTTTGAATCCTCGACGACGGGTCGCAGTCGCGGCGAGCGCGAGGAGAAGTCGAGAAGACAGCGCAAGGACTCGGACTCCGGCTCGGAGACGGACGGACGCTCGCTGGAGCTGGCCTCGAGTCACTCCAGCGACGACGACGAGTCGCGCACGGCGCGCTCCTCGGGCACACATCGCAGCACGGCGGTGAGTGCCACGCCCGCCTACCTGCCCAACATCACGGAGCACGTGCAGGCGACGACGCCGCCCGAGCTGAACGTGGTGCAGAGCCCGCAGCTCTTCCCGAGCGTGAACAAGCCCGTGTATGCGCCACGTTGGTCCAGCCAGCTGCCCGACGCCTACCTGCAGTCGCCGCCGAACATTGGCCGCTGGTCGCAGGACACGGGCTCGGACAACGAGCACGTGCACGGCCAGAAGATGACCATCTCGCCGAACCCGCTGCCCAATCCCGATCTCACCGACACCAGCTACATGCAGCAGCACCACAACAAGATCAACATGACGCCCTCGATACTCGAGAACATACGCGACGCGCGCGACGGCTACGAGGACAGTCTGTACGGGCGGCGCAACGACTATCCCGACAAGTACGGCTCCTACAAGCCGCCCAGCCACTACGGCAGCGAGAAGGACTACCCGGGCGGCAATGGCAGCGGCGGCGGCGGTGGTGCGAGTGGCTCGCAGACCATTGGACACCTGCGCAGCTTCCACCCAGACGCTGCGTACCTCAGCGACAATATCTACGACAAGCAGCGCACACTGGGCAGCGGCTACTTGGGCACCAAGTCGGAGTCGCCCTACCTGTCCAAGGATCGCATCACGCCCGACATCTACGGCTCGCGGGACGGCCACTACAGCCTGAAGCGGCAGCCGCATCCCTACGCCACGGACTCGCTGCACTCGGTGCACTCGCTGCTCAAGAACGACTACCAGCAGCAACAGCAGCAACAACAGCAGCAGCAGCAGCAGCAACTGCAGCAGGCGCAGCATGCGGATCGCCTGTCGGAGGGATCGGACAAGAACGGCTATCACTTTCCCTACACCGCCGAGGAGGACCATCTGCAGCAGCAGGCGCGCAAGCTGAGCGCCAGCCACATGATGCCCCTGCACCCGCACGCGGCGCTCGTCAACGACATGAATAATCCCGGCCTGCTCGCCAGGCATACGCTCAACGGCCACGGTCTGGTCACCCCTAATGGCCTGGCCGGTGGCGGCGGCGTTGGTGGCGGTGGAGGGGGCGGCAGCTCGAGACATAGCTCGCGCGCTTCGTCGCCGCCCTCGAACATGGTGGCGCCCATGCAACCGCTGGGTCCCTTGGCCAGCATCACGGACACCGAGTGAGTAATCCTGTTTTCCACAGCCTTTCAGTTGGTTTTCTTTTAAACGCTTTTTGTTCGTTTTGTCGGTTTTTCGGTTCTCGGTTGCGAGGTTCCTTTGGTTCTCCACTTTAACTTTGAGCTCGATGTGTGTGTGCGTGTGTAGTATGTCCTTGTATGAAGTGAGCTCCTTCTGCGCTGTGGCTTCCGTTGGTCCACACTCGTAATTAGCCGGCAATCGTATGCTGCTCTTGTACTCCCCACGTACAATGCAATTTCAGTTCAGAATCCTACATGAATTCAATTTGATTTGCTCTCGTCCTCATCTAGCCATAACTCGCCACATATCCACTCTCATACTCATACTCATACTCATACTCACACTCACACTCATAGTCATTCATGCTCATACTCATAGTCATATTCGGTTCGTTTCATTTCGTTTAATTTAAACGTTGAGATTTCATTTCGGTCTTTTCCTTTGATTCCATTTTAATCTCGTCTCTTTTGTTTCTAATTCTCTTTGCTTTATGGCATACTAACCACACACATACTCATACTCACACGCATAACATACACACACATGACAATCTCAAATAAAACATAAAACAAAATTGTCTAAAAAATTCTTCCTTGTTCTTTTATCCCCGTCGCCTCCCCTTTTCGGCCCCATCCATCCGATGCGATATCCAAACAACAATGAAACTACAAACAATGCAAATGAATATGATACGAAAATACACACACTCACACACACACACTGACACACACGCACATATGATTGAAAGTTTCAGTTGGAACTGGGAACGTTTGAAGCAAATCTAATTTGACTATCTTTCACTTCTATTCTCCTCCCGCTCTCGCTCTCTGTAAACTGCTTTGCGCTTTGCTAACAACAACAACAACAACACCATCAACTGAATCAACAACTACACACACTTACTCACTCATACAATCATACACTCATATACACTCACACACTCATGTGCACGCAATGCAAAAACAATGGCGGGGCCAATTGCGTTTTCTTAACCCAAATACCCGACTCGAAACAACAATGCAAATAACACTACCAACAACAACAACTACACTGACAAACTCTCTACAACAACAACAACAACAACAAATCAATTGAACAACAACAGCTCTGAGGTAAACCACAACGAAAAGCATTTTCCATATTTTTCAACTTTATCATCGTATCAGATTGCATCATCACAAGATTTTCGTTTCCTTTGATTGTTGCTCTTGCGTTCTGCCCCTTTTTCATTTCCATTTAGTTTTTCCACTAGCTTAAGTGTAAATACAATTGAAATTCTTTAACTCAATAACAACAGCACATTACAGATTTTTTTAGTTTTCGACCAACAAAAATAAAATGAACAAACGAATATCTCGCTCAATTGAATGTAAATGAATTAATTGATTTCATTTGTTTAAGTTCCTGCATAAATAAATGTAAATGGTTTGCATTCGTTTTTAGCGCAATTTGATTCGATTTGTTTGAATAAATGTAAATAGTTCTCTCATTTTAATTAAAACATTTGTTTATTTGATTTGTTGATTTGTCGCAAATTCGAATGCAATTTTCATGTTCTCCTTTTTCCCCCATTTGTTTGATTGTCTCACGCATTTAATCATTGTCATTGCAACGAGAAACGAGAACATTACACAAAGAAACAACAACAACTATGCAAACATTTTTCACAGTTCGACATTATTTGGCTGCATCGCAGGCAACAGAGGCAACATTACCCCTGGTCGCTTACTATATGGTATCAGGATATGTACATAAACCAAATCAAATCCCCCTAAAACCATAGAACTAGCAATTCAATCTATTCCTCCCTATAAATATTAGATTTACTATGCACCAGAGTCATGAAAGTCGTATAATTAATTCAAATCTAACTAAATTAAACCAATGGCTAGAGTCATGTATTAACTAGGCGTATACGCAATAAACAATCATACTAACGAAAGTTTAGAACAATTAATAGTCAAAACTGCCGATGGCGCACTACACTTGCAAAAATATAAATGAAAGTATTTGCTGATTTATAAAGATAGAGATAAACTAACAAGTACTTCGATCAACAGTCAACTGAATTCTGTACACAAAATTCGTTCGATTCACAATACATTCTAGTCAATTTTTATATTTTGTCAGTGTTCATTGCAAATCACCACATTTCATTACTTTATTCGTTTACTATCCATGTTTTCAGTGTAAATAGTCCGAGCTGCGCTTTTATACAAATTAATCAACAACAACAAAATGTATTTATAACTATAAATTAAATTAAATTGCGAGCGAATTCGGGGTAAACCAACTTAACTCACTCGGCAGATTTGCTATTTAATATTGACCCCGGAGCGAATTATTCCAAATTTGATTTGTGTCAACCATAATACACGCCAAATGTGCCTTAAGCTCAGTAATTTACTAGCAAACTGTCATAATGCAGTTTGTGGTTCGCACTCTAAAATAATTTATATGAAATTAGCGAACATTTATCAGCAATTAATCTAATGTCGATTGAAGGCTGTCGCTAAGCCTACATACACACATAAACACACACATGGTACACAATCCTCAATATAAACTAAACACAAACTATGCACCCTCGCACAACATACTTTTGCATAAACATCCAATATATTTTCCCAATTTTTCACCATCATCAAGTGGCGCATTTAACAAAACGTTTCAACTAAAATAAAATAGATTAAACGGCATCGAAATTAGTTTGATGCGATTCATTGGCATGCTTCTAATAATTGCATTGAATGAATGTAAATAATACTTTATAATCTAACTGTAAATCGCATGAATACATTGTGATTAAGCCCGTAGTTAAATAATTAACAGTAAATACTAAATATTGATGTGCCACTTTCAAATTTATAAATAGGCGGAATATTGATGACGATGAGACCACAGTGTGACGACTGACTGAAAAGCGACAAGTGCAACACAAGCTGCAACGGCAGCGGCAACAGCAGCTGCAGCAGAGGCAACAACAGCAGGCAACGAATCAGTTTGCAACTATTAGACGCAAGCCGCAATACAAAAGGCAGCCAAATGTTTAATTTTATTATTTAGTGCTTAACATTTGCATTGAAACACTCACAAAGAGACACGCACACACACACACATGCACACGTAGTGTGTGTGGCATCATGTACATACGACAAGGAGAGGAGGGGAGCGGAACGGAGAGCAGAAGAAACCTTCGACCGCAATACGCAGCAGTATACATCAGACAGTTAGAAGCATGCGAACTAATAAGTCTATATAAAAACACATATACATACAAATTCAAATACAAATACACATATATATATTTTTGAATAAGTATATTTAATTAACCTGTGCAGACAACGCGAGTTTGGCTGTTGTCTGGCATTTAAATTAACAAATAATTTAACTGAGAATACTACATGACGAAATCTTGCATTTACTTAGCTCTATGTACGATCAGTTGTATGTATCATATGCTACCATAAGTATATCAATCTAAACTTCAAAACGTATTTGTATTAAATAAAACTCAGACTGATTTTATGCATTTTTTCGATTAAATTACAAATTACATAACAGTTAAGTAAGCTCAAGACACATACTCGACCATTCATGCAGAAACACTCACACATCTATATATTGTATCTATTTAAGTCTAGTTTATACCAATGCCCAGTGAAAGGCGACGTTAAGCAAATACACCGAAAAACAAAAAACAAAAATATATATATATTTTCTTTTGCAAATTTGAAATCACAAAATTTGCTGCCCACGTTACGTATACGGAATGTGCTGGGCAGCAGTTCGTCTATATTTTGAAGCTTATTCAATTTGAGTTGATTGAAATAACATAACAAAAGTCATGTGTGCCTCATTATGACTCGTATCGCACGAGTAGAGCTTATTATTATGCCAAATTAGTTAAAGTTCAGTTGAGCCCGAAGTGGAAATCGCCAAAACTGCACAAAATGCTAAACGAAATAAAATTATAATTAATTTGCAACGTTGCCATTTAATTAGATATACTCACTATGCAGTCGAAGCTCGTCGAAAGCAAATGTGGCGAACTGTACAATGGAAATGTGTACAAATCACGCGTGTGTGTGAATCGCATAAATTACGACTACAAGTATAACGAACGAATCAAAATCTACGCAAAAATTATAAATACAGATAGAGATATGTCACAACAACAACACCAACACACACACACACACACTGTCGCATTCAAACACACAGACACACAACATATCCAAGCAGTAAATGTCTATGAAAATAATCGGATCATATATTTAATAGTTGTAGCTAGAACAGTTTTGTGTTGGCCATGTGCAACAATTATAAATAATTTATCGCTCGCCACAATTGATAACTTGGCTAATGGCAAACGAAACAAACAAAATTTAAGCTGCTTACAATAAAGAAATAAATAAATCTAGTATATTCCAAAGGATTTACAGCACCATGCTCAAGTAGAAGCGGAATGAGAAGCCATCAACGCGCTTCCATGCGCTGCTCTCTGGCATTCCTTGAGCTGGAGAACTAAAAGAAAATTATTGATATTTAACTGTATGTGAATTGATATATTTAAATGTAAATTAATGCAAATGCTAAATGCAAGCAAATATTTCGTTAGACAAATACAAAAAGTATATGAATAAAATGTGTATATTATAATTAAAGAAATGCAAATAACAAATCGTGTTTCACATCCTGGCAATCGCTCTATTTCAGCAGGACTTCATGTTCCCCAGGAATCAAATGCAAAGTATTCTGCAATGTTTTTGTTCGTATTTAGAATTGTTACGTTTATTCATGTTAATAATTTCATATTATATTATTGTTGCTATTATTATTATCATTATTATTATATCTTCGCTATATATTTTTGGGTTTGGATTAAACTCAATACATTTGTAAGTATGCCTGTGTATGTGTGTCTGTTCAAATATAATAGAGGTGAGTATGTGTATGCTTGTGTCTGTGTTGGTGTTGGTGTGTGAATATGCACTAAATATTGTTTTTTATTTAAATACTTTAAAACGAGTCCTCCATAAATAATGCAGTTTCTAATTGGATCATTGTAATCTCCTGAATTATATTTATAGACCTTCTATTATAATTATTATGTATTATTCGTATTGAAATAATTGAGTTTAGCTTGATTACAGCACGGCTATAAAGTATGCTTTTGAGTTTTCCATTTGCTTTATAATATTCATTCAAATGACAACAATGTAGCGCAAATTCAGTTTTATTTATGAGATTTTTGTGTTAACAGTGTTAGAAGCAAATCCATATACAATAATCGTATAAGATACACAAATATCGAATATATATATATATTCGATTTATATATATATATAATGCAATTGTTATGCTTATATTACAAACAGTTCGAAATGCCAAGCCAAGTTCTCTTTAAGGCATTTTCCCTCTCAATAATACTCCCAATTCTGAACAAACTTAATACACTCCATTTTAAATTCAAATTGTATCTCAAAACGTCGTATCTATCAGATACTTTTGCTCTGCTTCTGCTCGTTGTGCATCCTTGTGTGCCAAGGGGTGGGGAAGGGGTTGCGGATTGCGGGAGGCGGGTTGCGGGAATAGGAGGTATTTATAATACAGCGATATGCCTTTTAATTAATGTTCAAGTGAAACTCTGCAAATCTTTCAAGTATATTTCAGCATTTTGTTTAGCTATGCAAAATACATGCTCATAGGTATATAAGAGCATATACATATGTATCTATGTATGTTTTGTGTATATTATTATTAGTAATAATTGTGTATATCTCAAAGTCAGCTGGCATTTAGATTATCGTAAATAAAATCGAAATTTGAAAGTAACATTCATTTGTTGTGCATATCAAAGGATCGAGAAAGTTTAGCCAAATTAAATGCACCGATTTGTCATTGATTTTGTTGCACTGTGCAGTCTCGCACGGTGGGCTGAGTCTCAATTGTTTAGTAGCTCAATTTAAAGCAGGAAACAAAGAACATTGTGCGTTAAGTAAAGATAGATGTTCCCATTACTCGAATGTTGGTACGAAACTAACGAAAATCAAAGTGAATTTGATGCCATCTTTATACAAGGATTTGTCGAGTACAATTTGCCAAGGAATTTTGCTTAGATGTGGATACGGTTAATTGCCTTTATATATGCGGTATATGGTATTGGTATAATATGTAATTTTTTCATATGTGTGTATATATATATATATATATAATAGGTATATTTTATTCATTTATAATACGCAACACATTCAAATGTTCATTTTACTACATAAATACATACATACATGATAATCATAATCATAAATTTAATAATAATGACTTTCTTTTCGACTAGAACTTGCTGATGCATATACAACGCCTATGTATGCGTGTGTCTGTATGTGTGTCTCTTTGTTTAGGTGTCTAAGTGTGTAGCTGATGACAATCATAAATAGATCATTCATTAAAGTTATGTTTAAGTTAATTTCACCGATTCGCTAGCCTTTTGTGCGTTTTGCCTTTTTGCAAATTTTTCATTTTTGTTGAATGGGGAAATGTGTTTGTTTGTATTTTTCTGTCTGACTAGTAACCGTAAAAATTGCTGCCAGCGTATGTACAATAAAAATAGCTAAAATCGTTGAGAATCCAAATCTCATGAATACTGTTCAGCGGGCGAAGAAGGAGTTAAGTTGAGTTGAGTTGAGTTGAGTCGAGAATACGAGGAAAATAGCACAAAATGTGCAGATTTAATAAGTGCCAAACTCAATTCAGCACATGTACATGAGTTATTGTTATCGTTTATCGTTTTTTTTTATCGTAATCGTAATCGTTTATCATTATCAATTTACACACAACACATTGACAAAATTAGCAATAGCCCAAAAGCACATTGAAAACAAACAGCTTTGCGTTATCTCGTTATTTTTTTCATATTTGGTTTTGCGAATATCAATCTCAACAAATGGAAACATTGATAATATTCATGCACATTAACATTGACATTTACACGGAGCGACCGACTAACGGAAATTAGTTGCATAAATACAATGTATGCGCTTACGCACACATTTATATTCATATACAATAATCATAATAATAATAATAATACATATGTAAGTTCTATATACGGGTATTACTTATGTCTTTTCGCTTGCATCTCCAGCAGCTTCGCCACGATGCCTTCTCCAAATTACTCATTCTCTAAACTTTGCTAACTTCAAATTGTAACTGTGTGGGTGTTTGTGTTCATGAAAGTGTATATGCTTCTTCATGTCTGTGTGGGTGTGTGTGTGTGTGTGTGTGTGTGTGTTAGGCTAGTTAGTTGTCTACAACAACAGCTCTGTTTAACAATTACAATTGGCATTGGGCGTGCCCTGCGGCTGATCCGTCAAGCGCTGTCCCTTCTGTGAGCCACCAACTAACGTTGGATCCGCATCGAGGCTCTCGGACATCTTGTCGCATATAATATCCACCAAGCGCTCGAAGACAGCCTGCAAGCAAACGATTGCCATAAATCGACTTCTGATTACTGCTGTTTGATCGCAACTCACCTTAACATTCACATTCTCCTTGGCCGATGTCTCAAAGAATTCGACGCCCAGTTGGTCGGCCAATTGGCGGCCACGCTCGAAGCTGATCACACGCTGATCCTCCATGTCGCATTTGTTGCCCACCAGTATGACCTGAGCGTTGTCCCACGAATACGTTTTAATCTGTGTCACCCTTTAAAAATCAAATGCCATAATTGAGTCAATCGCCAATAGAGAGAGCACACAGAGACCACTCACCAGTCCTGCACAGAGTTGAAGCTGTCCTCGTTGGTGACATCATACATCAGAATGAAACCCATGGCGCCGCGGTAGTAGGCTGTGGTGATGGTGCGGTAACGCTCCTGGCCAGCTGTATCCTGTTATTGGCAGACGGATAAACAAAATGACAAGAAGCGTTTGGTCAGTGACATGTCAAGCAGTGTGTCTACGTGTCTGTGTCTGTGTCCGTGTGTGTGTGTGTGTGTGTGTGCTTGAGTTATGTGCACAAAACGCAAACGCAATTAGTGCTGCCCACACACCCGCAAACACTTGCATGCACGCCTGTGGTTGCTGGGCTTAGGCAAGGGCTTGAGGTGAGATGTGAGCAGTGAGAAAGAACACTTCGGAGTGCGCTCACCTGTGAAACTTGTTGCCTCAGCATACAATCAAAATAGACACAGCAGCTCAGCAATCAATATGCACATGCATGTGTGTATCTGTGTGTGTGTGTGTGTGTGTGACTGGCTGTGTGTCTGCTAACTGGGCAAGCTTGTCACATTGCCAAATTGCATGCAAATTCCGCTGGCACACAAAAGTATGCTACAGTTTTTTGCACTGCGGACAAACTGTGCTGCGCATAAAAGTATGCTGCATTTTTTGTACATTACTCAAGCCATTTATTAAGTGTACGACGGGCATTGCAGTTACTTAAAGCAATTTATGCGCTGTAAGCGCGTTTGAATTCTAAATGAGCTCCATTTGTGTAGTAATGGCAATTGTACATGTCTCCACTTACCCAGATTTGCAGCTTTACGCGCTTGTCGTGCCGAAAGACCGTTTTGACCTTGAAGTCAATGCCCACGGTGGACACGAAGGCCGATGTGAAGCTATCGTCTGCGTAGCGAAAGAGGAAACTGGTCTTACCCACGCTCGAGTTGCCAATGATGAGCAGCTTGAACATGTAATCGAAATTCTGATCGGCCGCATCCTTTTGCCACTTGGGATCACCACCGCCAGCCATTGTTGTGCTGCAAAAGGAGAAATATTTGTATTAATCACATTGTCGAGCGATTTGTTGGCAATCAGCGTAGCCGTTGCCAAATACTTTAGACGATTGAGTATGAAAATAGATTGTCATTCACAACCATAGTTAGACACTGCTCGAATTCAGTTCTCAAAAAAATAAACGTTCTAAATCGTCTTCAATTGAAATTTTTCGCATATTTTAACAGCTTCAACTAACTTGCTAACTGTTACGATGTTCGACACCACACTAGCCCTGCTGGTTGGCTGGCTGGCCCAGGGCATTTGCTTCGTGCTGGGCCACGCCTGGCAGCATCCACTGTTCACCACGGGATGCTGTCTGCTGCTCGCCTTCTTCACGCACGCCGACGAGCAGCTGCGTGATGAAATCGGCCAACAAGTCGCCACACGCTGGCAGCGCTTCAAAGAGCATTACTCGTTCTCGTTGCTCTCGCGCAAAACGAAACCCAAACACACTCCCGTCTACGACTACAGCTGGTCGCAGGGGCCACACACTTGGACACAGTGCGGCAACAACCAGAGCCCAGTGAACATTGATGAGCAGATGGTCCAGCGTCTGGCCATCCACGAACTGCTCAACTGGAACCACTACGACGAGCTGCCCGCGAGCATCACGCTCGAGAATACCGGACAAACGCTGCTGCTGCGCGCCCAGTTCCGCAGCAATGTGCCGACCATCAGTGGCGCCGACTTGCTCACCAGCTACACCTTTGTAGAGCTGTGCTTCCACTGGGGCTGGTCGAACAGCGAGGGCTCCGAGCACACGCTCAACAATCGCAAGTATCCGCTGGAGATGCAGGTGCTGCATCGCACTGGAGCCTCGGTGCCGCGCCGCTGCACCAGCAGCTATGATCTACTGATGGTGGCCTACATATTCGAGCTGTCCGCGCACAACCCGCTGCTGGACCCGCTCATGCAGAACCTGAAGCTGGTCCAGATGCCCGGCAAGCGTGTGCAGATCTCGCCGTTTCCACTCTCCTACTTGGTCTATCCGTTCCGCACCGGTTTCTATAGCTATGGCGGCTCGCTGACACAGCCGCCATGCTACCAGGGCACCGAGTGGTTCATCTTCCCCGAGTCCCTGGCCATCAGCGACTTTCAGCTGCGCCACTTTCGTCAGCTGCTCAGCGGCGATCGCTTCACGCCCATCTCGCGCAACTCGCGCCCTGTGCAGCCGCTGGGCAATCGCATCGTGAATCTGAACTACTTCTGTCCCTACGACACCGCTCAGCTGGAGCGTATGCGGCTGGAGCTGTTGCAGCAGCATCAGCAGGAGATCGAGGAGGAGCCGGAGCAGACGCAGGTCGAGGAGGAGCAGGAGTGTCAGCAGCGCAAGCTCAAGACCATGAACAGCTCCGATGACGAGGGTCAGCTGATTGAATCGCTGGACACGACCACAACCATCACCACCAACTCTTGCACCAGTGTCTGTGCCACAGTGCTCAATCGCGAGGGCAGCAATCAGCAGTCGTCGCAGCAGCAGCAGCAACAGCAGCAGCTGAACACCTGCTGCCCCAACTCCATCATCTTCTTCAGCTCGAATAACAACTACAGGAACAACAACAACAGCCTCGGCAGCAATGCCAGCGACACCAGCCTGATGGACAAGTGCAATGGCCACGGCCACTTCCAGCTGGACCAGACCGGGGAGATGATGATGACGTTGACCAATGATGTGGGCATCTGTGGCATGGGCGACGGCCTCGGCGTCGGCGTTGGTGTCGGCGTCGGTGTGGGCGTAGGCGTGGGTGTGGGCGCTCGCATCCAGCTGATCGAGTAGCCGACGCACCGCTCGTTTATCTACCTAGTTTTTTTTTGATGATACACAAGTTTTGCTTAATCCGCTATCGAAGACGCCACAACAAACAGAACAAGAAACACTAGTTTGGAATGCTGGGCTGGAGCTGGAGCTGGACAAAGGATAAAGGACAACATTGTGTTTATATTTTATACATCGACAACAGAAGCACAAAGTATACATCTATGCGCTATGATTGGGGGGAACACAGTTGCACTACAGATACCACGCATTAAATTTTTAAGTTTTAAACTATTTTACACAAATCACGAGTACTTCGCATTTGCTTTAACACGACTTTCTGACGTCTTTCGCATAACTAGCAAACTCAGCAAACTCGGCTGGCCTTGAAAACTTGCGGCAAGAGGGATGTGGATTACGTTGTGGCAACAATGTGCCTCTTTAGCCATTCCAACTTGCGAGTTAAGAGTGACATTTTTCATGCACGCAGCGTACACAACATTGTGTCGATAATTTGTATGTATAGGCAACTAGGCAACATCGCCCTCTCCTCCCACATGTCCCTGCGCCTTCCCCTACAGCTGCTGCTGCCTCTGTTGCTGCTGTGGCCATCAAGTCAAAAGTTGCGCAGAGATTCGCGCGTCATCCTCGAGGCCCCGAAGGCAAAAAGACATGGCTTCGACTTAGGCGCACGCTGACGCTGCTTCTACTTCTGCTTCTGTGGCTGTTGAGAGGCACTCGAGGCGCTGGCTGGGACAGGCAGGGACTGGCATAGACATGCACAGACATGCCATGCTTCAGTTGAACTGAATAAGGCGCAGGCTGTGTTATCAAAGCATTGCTTTTATCTCAGCCTCGACAAGCTGTAATTATCGATTTTTTTTGCTGCCTGTCGAGGGCCAACTGCTGTCATGCTGTTGTTGTGCTTCTGTTGGCGTTATTGTTGTTATTGTGGATGTTGTTTCATGTTTCAAATTTCGAGCGAGGCAACGCTGCGCTCATTAAGCAGCTGCTTGCCCCATTTGCGCTGTTTGACGGGGCCGCGAAACCTGTGGGTTAGCTTAATTATTGATAACCAAACTTCGCATCAAATATCACAAAGCACAGTTACAGTTATCAGTTGCCACATATACATATACATACATAGATATATGTATGCAGAGTGTGGGTGTTTGCATATTCGCTCGATTGCTTATGCACAAAACTTGTCAATTCCTCAATCAAAATTTCAGCTATTGAAAAGTTTCTGACATTTAGACAACAATTCAATATGCTGCCAGCTTTTGTGGGCTTAACAACTTTGATGGTTGCCCCGCAATGTGTGTCGAGAGTGTGTGCGTGTGTGTGTGTGGTTGAGTGTGTATTTGTCGAAGCTTAAACTTTCGCAAATGGAAATGGAAATGCACTTAGCGCTAACAGCAAATATTTGCTCAACTTTTCCTAGGTACATATTTCCAAATGGGGCGATAGCTGGGCATCAAATATTTATCGATAGTGAAGCGATAGATTGCACTCAGCATTTAAAGATCACAGATGTTTTAAAGGGCTTACAACAACAGCTTTAAGGGGCTCTTAAAGTTTAAATAATTTAATACTAATCGCGGATTTTTTTAAAGTAACGTTTGTTTAAAGTGTTGCAGCTTTCTGTTGGCGGTCCCTTTACAAGAATGCGGGCAAAAAGTAGTTTTGCTGTCAGCACTGTTCACCTTCAGCTGGTTGCACTCGGTTCGGTTTTTACTTCCTGCTGCTATTGTTGCAACAACAGCAATGCAACCAGGTGTGAAGCCACAACAATGAAATATTCATTTACTGCGTGTGCATTTGACATTACCAACTTTCACTGTCGTCCAGCTTTCAGCAAAACAAAAAAAGAACGATTCATCAAAAAACAAAAAAAAAAAACAGCAAAACACGACGACAACAAACGAGTGTGGCTGCTGTTGCTGTTGTTGCTATCGTTGTTGACATGCCCCGGGGCAGCTAATGAAGCTGAAAATGTAGCTGGACACGTTGAGCACACACTCACACACATGCAACCAACCATTCCCCTCTCACACTCATAGACACGCACACACAAGTGGTGTGTGCATAAGTGATGAGGAGCATGCGGCGTATACTTATTGTTATGGGTACTGCAAATGCACTTACTGTGACTTAGTCTTGAGGTTGCGTCGGTTGTTACGTCTGTATTGTTGCTGCAACTACTGCACTGTAGTGTATGTGTCTGTGAGTGTGTGTGGGTGGCTATTTGTTGTTGTCTTCAAGCCTGAATTGCGCCGGAAGCCAGCAGAAGATCCTGGGGTAATTCCTTAAGTGCTGCCGCTGCTTCTCCTTGTGACCAACTGCCGTTCCTGCTTCGACTGCTGCTGTTGTTTTTGTTGACGTATGCGGGCTGCGACGTCTGTGTGCTGGTGAGCGTGTGTTTTGCTGGTGTGCGTGGGTGTAAGCGCTTTTCTGTTATTTTTCACACATATACACAAATCGATAATGTGACGCTGAGTTACTTTTTTCGCTCGTTTTCCTCTTTTTTAGTGTTTTTTTTTTTTTGTGTTTTTGCACTGACTTTTTTCGGGCTGGTTATCGGTTTTACGGTCTGTGGCGTGCAGAGCTCAGGGGAAGTTTTAGCCTTGGCACTGGGTTAGAGTCTCTGCTGACTGACTGACTGACTGACTGTTCGTTGCTGCTGTTGCCTGCTGTTTGCAAATTTGCGCTTCTTGTTTACGATTATTCAATCAATTATTCAGTTTAACGCGCGTTTCGTCTCGCCCGGAGTCGCAATTTATTCAATTATTCATTCAGCTACTCACGAGGAATGGGGAGGACAATGTGTGTTTTACTCAATCTTATTTTTTTTCTTCTCTTTTCTGCTCCGTTCACTGTTTTCGCTTCTGTCCACAGTAGGAATTTTCTTTCGCTGTTGTGTGTTGTACACGTCGTCGTCGTCTTTCACAGGACCACAAATGAGGCAAAAATTTTCCTGTCTATGCTCAGTTAACTGGACTCTATGTGTGTGTGCATATGTATGTACGTGTGTGTGTCGCCGTTGTTACTTGTGGCGAATTCAGTGGTGCGGCGAATATAAGCAAATGTATTCGTATTTTGTATACGTTTTCATCATTGAAAACTGTTTCAAAACGCGCAGCTGCTGTTACTGCTTCTTCTTACTCTACTTCTGCTTCTTCCTTGTCGTCCGTCTAGTGGTGAAAATCGATGGTGCCCATCCGTCAAGTGGGTTGTTTGTGTGGGCGCAGACGAAGCTTTGCGGCGACAAAGCGCACAAGCTTTCCATTCATGCCGCGCACCTGCGCACTGATCATCACTGTCGGCGCTTACCAACACTAAATGGCAGCTATCGATAGGCTGAGAGAATGAGCGCATTTTTTAAACAAATGCTCATATCCAAGAAATATCTTATCTTTGCGCTTAAATTGCCCACCTCACGTAGAATTGATTTATTATGACTGTTCGGTCAAAGATTGCAAATAAAAACACTGATTGCACATAATAAACAATTTAATTAACAACAGAAAAACAACTCGCGGCTAAGCAATGCAATTACAATTTGCTATTACCTGCGAGCATATCACGCACTACTTTCACAGCATACTTGGCAGTGCCTGGCGCCGTGGTAACGCCATAACCACCGTGTCCATAGTTATGCACCACCTTGAGACGCCGTCCTTGGTCATTCGTTATCAACTCCGGCTCCACACGCACCACTGAGCGATGGGGACGCAATCCAACGCATTCCCGCACAATTTCCGCCTTCTTCAAGCTAGGCAGCAGATCGTAGCAGCGTTCTTTAATTGCCATGCTGTCGTACTTGCACCACTCTGTGTTGTAGCTATCGTACTGCCTACAACCGCCCAGCGTGACAGTCTCAAATCCAGGCAGCACATACGTATCCAGATCACCATAGAAGGCTGTCTTAATCCAAGGTGCACGTACCTTCAACACTTGGCCACGAATGGGCACCAAGTGCTGATCGTTGCACAGTTCCTTGGCGCCCATGCCGGTGCAGTTAAGCAGCACATCAAACTGTTGCGGCACATCGAAGAAGTTGCTTACATGCTGACGCAGCACTTGACCACCATTCTCGAGGAACCTGTAATGCGATTCGATTTAATAAAAATACAGAAACTAGATAATGGAAGCCATACTTCTTGGTTGCATAGGGCAGGAACAGGCGACTCTCTGTCAGACAAGTGGTGAAAAAAGAGCCGTACTTCCAGCCACCCTGGCACAGCTTCAGCTCATCCTCTGTTGCACGCCGATAAACTGGCAGCAACTGCTCAATAAAGTGATTCTATCCGAAGCGGAAAATAACGCGATAAGCAACACTGATTAGCTGATAATATTGTCGTCACCTTACTCGCACTATGGAGGGAGTGGTGCGTGAGAATATGTAGCCAGATAGCTGACACACGCCAGCCAGTGCCGATTCTTTGGAGCGCCGCAAATCATCCCAGTAATTGAATGCATCCGTCATCCACTGTCTGCAATTGTAGTCCAATGAGAACGTGTTGCTTGTTATTAATCCGCCCGACTACTTACTGCGTAATTTCCTGCGTGGGGCCCATGAAACTGGTGCCAGGCCTGAAGATGCCAGCGGCCACATAGCTCACAGTATCTTCGTTGAAGCGATCCGCTATAATGGAAACCTGCGCCGTTGGAAACTGCTGCTGCAGCTCCAGTGCGGTGGTTAAGCCAATAATGCCGCTGCCCAAGACGCCGAACTGCATGTTTGTGTTGCTGTACAGTACACTGCTCACTGAACTGTCTGGCGTTGCAACGTTAGTGTTTTAATGCCGCCTGTTGGATGCTTATCAGTGTCCAGTATCAATTAATACCAACAAAGACTGATTACAGTCAATTAATTCGCTGTGCCTACATTTTGGGACACTACTATACGACAACTGAAGTCAGCGGTGCGGAAAATCACATATTTCAAGTAGATCAAGAAAAACAACAACTACGTAGTAAACCAACCATTATTTGCATTTCTTATCTCATTATTATCATAATTTAATTCATTGTTGTTCATATTTTTATGAATTTTTAGTTCTATGTCCTTTTTTAATTCAAAACAGCTGAGTCGTATTCAAAGTGACCATTTTGCGTGAGTACTACAACACAACAATTAAAAAGTTATCGATAAAGCATTGACTTGTCTAGACTGCAGTGTGGCCGTTTATTTATACCGTAAAATATCAAAACTAGCCCTTTCGACATATTTTAAAATTTAGCTTGCGGTCACGCTGCATTCTTCTAGTAGAAAATAAAGCTTTTGACGATACCAAATAAAATTTTATCTGAAATATATATATATCCGTTGACAATGTAACATAAAGCATAACTATCAATATTTGTAACTCCAAATTCCGCACTACAGCATCGCAAAGATTGTACAGCTTCAAGCAAGGATTAGCCACAGAGCAAGCACTGCCAAGCAGTGGAAACGAATCAACAACAAACGCCAGCAGCAACAGCGGACACTAAACACCATCGGGAATATGTCCTCAATGTCGCCAAGTGAGGTGAGTTATAACTCTCAATCTCGTCGAGACCTTGACTGCCGTCGACTACCTCCCTTTGTCAATAACAACAATTAAATTAAGCGAACGAAAAGCTAAATAAAACAGTTGTGTAAATGTTTGCAGTCAGCTGCTGCAGCCTCCGCTTTCGACGCCGTCGCGCCGCGGCGTCAGCTGCTCTGGCGGCAGCGTCTGTGTTGAGTTTGTGCGCATTGCAAAGGTTCAACGTCATCTTATCGCGGCAGCGACCCATGAAGATGCTGAACACTTATCGCCGCCATAAGGAACAATTGTGTTATATAACAATTTAAAATGTCGCTTCTTTGTCACAGTTGTTGTGTCAATTGGCGTCACTTTCACCTTTTCACCTGAAGGTCTTTGTCGGTTTCACTCGCCTCTTTCAGGCCTGCTGCACTGACGCCCACACACACACACATACGCACTTACACATAGACACAGTTATCGACCCATGCAGCTTTTGTTTATGCAACGAATTGCAATGCCGCCGCCTCTAAATGTTTATTTGTCTGTTTGTTATTATATATCGCAGCAGCGCTTTTTGCCTGCTTGCTTGCTGGTCTTTATTTTTGTTTACGCGGCATAAACAAGCCTTGGCACGCCAGCGCCATCTATCGATCCTGCGCTGCTTTTGCTGGCCTAACCTTGCCGTATTCCCTCCCCATATAACTGCCCGCTCTGCCCGCTGAGTGCTTCACTCCAGCCCAAAAGCTCAACGCGTACGCGCAGTTCGCAGTTCGCTCTCGTTTTTTTCGTGTTTTCTTTCGCCCGCTGATTTCATTCAGTTCTCGTTGACACGCGGATTCGCACGCGCGGATTTGTATCAATCGCTACGTTCCGGCAAAACTGTGACTAAAAACAGAAGTTCAAAACAAACAGAAAGAACACAAATCCGTATTTACAAAAAGAAGGTTTATACAATTCGCAGGCACTGTGCCGAAAGCTTAGCTTCAATTATCGATTTAATTATCGGTCTGCCTGTGAACGATTCTCAATCTACCCAAATTGGATAGACCGTTAATTGCCCCGGCGCACGCTCTGTCAATCAGTGTCCAGTTGTTAAGATTGTTTTTTATTATAAATATTTGCTGGCCGCACACATCGTTTTCGCACATCTTTTCCAATAAATAAATAGCTGCGGTATACGTATTTTCTGGCGTGAACTGATTTTGGCACGCGTTCAAATTATAATTTATGTATTCGAATTGGAACGAGAGTCTGGTCAAAGTATTTGCTCGGTTTCGACACTTGTTCTTTTAGTTGAATATTAATTAATATCAATTTTATGGGTAGCCAAAAGCTGTTTTGCTTATATACCCGCAATATATATACAATCCTCCACTTGATTATGTGCATATCTTTAGATCCGAGTCCGAAAAGAACCAGTTTCTATATTTGGTATGCATACACTGTCGTTATACTCGCGTATATAGACAATTTCGACATCAGTTCTACGTCGCGAAGTTTTCCATTCAGAGCTGACTGCGAGCGAGCCTCCCTCTGATCGCCACCTACCCAAGTATTATTCAAATTCTCCCTTTTGTCTGATCTCTGTCTCTGTCTCTGTCTCTGTCATGAAATATGCATGCGATACGCTGCACACCCTCCACACAAAGCGTAATATTTCATAGAAGTCAGAACTTCCTTATGGTTAAATTGAAACAATAGAGTGACGAGAGTTAATTAATACTTTTCCCTTGCTACAGATGCCACTCAATCCATTTGGGTAACTCATAAATTATTTATGGAGACAATTCCACCTGATCTCCCCTTATCGGCAATGTGAATAATCCCCCACCTGGTGGCTGCGTATATGCATATATGCAGTAGATAAGCCGATTTATTTGCCTGCGCAATTAAATTATTGTTGAGAACGTATTTTAATCTACTTATCAACGATTCCGCAGGCTTTGCTTATTTTGCTTAGCTCGAGCTTTGGGCGTACAAAAGCCGTTATTGTCGTTTGTAGCGCTTGTTTACTGTGCTTTTATCAAGAAAATGCAAATTAATCATTATAATTAAAATGCATTGTCGCCAATTGACTATGATTTCGCAACGGTGCATTTAAAAAGGTTGTCATTTACAATAATATCAACATTTAATACCAATTAAATTGCTGTCGCCAGTCTCGCATTTCTCTCATGAATGTAACTGGAGCTCGCGAAGTGATTTGTCAACGGCGACTACGTGAATTTGCTATTCACTCGTAGCCAACTTAATTATCGCTTGCAGGGTTGCCAGATCAAGCAAACGCTTCCCAATTGCAGTATCAGCAGCTACTACTGTTTTCATTGTCGTTTTCCCATGCACAATTCACGTGCCGTTAGTTCGATTAGTTTGTCACTTGAAAACGTATGTCAGGTACAATATTATGGACTGTTCATAATGAATCAACGGACAGAAAGATGAGCTGTGCATCACTCGGGGAGTACGTGATACAAGCCTACCGAAGTGCCTCGCACTCTTTGTTGTTCCTTCCTCTTTCACTCAGCTTCAAGTGTCTCTTTTCAAAAACAAGCGCTTCAGGTTTTGCGCTTATTTATACAAAGCGACAGTCAGCAGTCAGCGGCCAAAAAAAGAAACAGCACGATTAACTATCAAACCCTGACGTCAGAGTGCTGGGCCACAGTGACGTCGGAAAAGCGTCTCGCTTACATCCATTTAAACGGGCACGAGTGCGAGAGTACGAGTGGCATTCGGGTATCAAGCGTAAGTGCATGCTTATCGATTGCACGAGAAGAGAGGAAGCGGCAGCCTTTGGACAAAGGTCGAAACTGTTGATGCAGCAATTGCAAGTTTAAGGTTATGCTGCACGCTTCCTCAATGCCGCAGCATAGTGGGCAGCCAGGGCACACACAGCTCGTTGCTATTTTCGTCGGCTCTCTTTTGCCGTTCTTGTAATGCGCTTAGCATGCTCGGTAAACAGAGGAAGCGAGGGCAGTCAGTTGGGTAATCAGGAAATCATTTTATATGGCTTTTGGGTTTGGGTTCGCGCGCAGCGCATGTGAAAGTTGCATAATTGGGCCCAGTGGGTCGTGATTCAGTTGTGAAGGCTGGGCCCCGAAATTGGCCAAGTAAACAAAAAGTAAAAACAAACAACATACAAATGCTGACCATGACTCAGAACTGCTCCCCAGACACACTCACAGCTTTCGTCACACCTGCGGCTATCTCTATCTCCCTTTCTACCTCAACATATCTCTATAGCTGTCGCTGTCGCTGTTGCTGCGGCCGCTTTGGGGCTTTTTAGTGATTGTTGTAGTTGCTGCTGCTTGTGTTGTTGTTGGTCCACAGCGACCTTCACACCAGCAGCCGACTCATTGGGGCACTGCTCACTGCCCACTCAAGACGCCCACTCTAGCTTCTCAGCCCCCCGCTGTCGCTGGCGCAATTTTATCAGCTGTTGTCAAGTTTATCGGCCTTTCGATTTAATCTATTTATTTTATTTTTCCTTTTTGTTTACCAAAAAACCAAAAATTCTCTAGAAAAACAATCAGAAAAACAATACGCAAAAACAAGAAATGGCGAGCCAAATTGTTTATATCTTTGTTTTTTGTTTGGTCGCTTATTCACTTCTGTTTTCTCGTTCAACTTTTTAAACGAAAGCTGCAAATGTGTTTTTTATGTACTTTGTTGAATTTTTGAAACCATTTTTCAACATTTGCTAAAGAAAGTGTTGGCAGATAAGGAATTTTAATTTAAATGGAACAAAGTGTTACGCTCGTTGTGGGATAACTCTCAACCGCGTTACAATTAGTATATAGTTTTATATAGATTTCCCAGCAGGGGATATTTATGTGGTGCTTGACAACAAACGGCTGCCATTTGAAAATTAGAATAGTCGCTGCTATCTTTAGACTGGCAACGCGTCTTCCCACATCAAATGATGTGGGGCAGCCCGTTAGAGAAAGTGGGAGAGAGAGAGAGGAATTGTTCAGCATTATTCGCCAGATCATACAGCTGATTTAAGAGCAGACGAAGCTTCACCAAGTAGAAATCAATTTATTGCAGCTGCCAAATGATTCGCTTGTTAACAAAAAGCAGATCCCAATGGTTCCAATTACCCCCCATATATATGTATATGTACATATATCATCGATGCATCGAGTGTTGGCTACCGATTGCTGATTGATTTTTATTAGTCTAGCACGTTTTCAATTCCCAATCGCAAAAGTTTGCTGCAGTTTCATCAAGTGCCATTGTACGCAATTGTAATTCGAAATGCATTTTTCCAATTGACGTCGTCTGTTGCAATCGCTGACGATATTGCTGTGGCTGGATGATGACCGCGGCTCAATTATATGGCCCTGTTTATTGTGCTTTCGGCCTTAATTCGCAACATTACTCGCAGTTTTTTGGGCCATTTTGCTCCACGATGACCTGTTTACAAATAAATGCTCGTATACGTACTTTTGCATTCATTTTCCATATGCGAATCGAGCTATCTTATCAGCTGCTCTTATCAGGCAGCTCGAGCGTGCCATTCGCCACGCTGACAGCTCGGGAACGCCACCAGAGCCGCCAGCGCTGGACTGTGGCTGGGAGGGGCAAGTGGGGCCAATTGTTTCATCATCTTAACTGCAGATGGCAGATGCTGCACAGGTAGCGCCCGAATGCAGTGCGCAGCAGAAAAAGAGCAAGGCAGAGAGAGAGAGAGCGCTCAAGTATATAGCCATATCTATATCTGACTGAGCGAGTCTCTCTATAAGCATGTTTGGGCACATAAACGAGTTTTCTAGTCTCGTCTGGCTACAGGCCACATGAAATGCCTATTTTGATAGTGCAAAACTGATAATGCGAAAAGAAACAAGACAGCGCAGAGCGTCGGGAAACATCGCCTGCACTATACCCTGTCTGGGTACATAATATAGAAGCAATCGATAGTTGTAGATGAAGTTTGAAGGCAATTAGCTAATCTAGTTTGTTATATATGTATTATAGTTTTGTTTAAACGAAACTGTGTCAGTAGTCGGCTTTTAATATAGGAAGTAAGCACTTTTATTGCCCAAAATTAATTTCCATAATCATCAAGTTTTTTGCCAGTTTTACTGAGTGACAAATGCCGAGTTCGCAGCTGTCATATAACCAAATAGTTAATAATCATGTCCAGATCATGATCATGATCCCTTGCTAAACACTTCCTCGCTTGGGGAGTACACTCGGTGAGGGCATGAGAAAATACACTACGTAGTCTGAGGCACGTTGACGCTAACGACGCGACGCCGACGCCAACGCTGTCGTTGTTCGCGTCGTCGTCGTCGTCGTCGTCGTCGCCTCGTCTGCTTGGTTGGGGCAGCGTTGGGTTGAAGGGGTTCTCAAGCAAAATTTCTCGACGCTTTTGCCACAGTCGTTGGCCGAACGTTGAGGCAATTGGCTGTTTCGTTTCACTCGTCTTGTTGATTCGCACTCGGCGGCCAGCGCTTTGCGTATTGCAATTTACAATTGGACTCTTGAGTGTGTGTGTTGGCCAACGCGAAATGTGGCAAGTGCGTTAACAGCTTGAACTGAGCCCTGGGCAAAAGTATCTCAACATAGTTGCCATTGATCGACGATAGGGATTCGAAATACAAAACAATAATTGTGACATTTAGTTTCGAGCTGCGAGGAGTGCAAGCAAGTTTTTAACAAATATATATATATAATCTAAGCACACATTAGTGTTGAAAGTATCTAATTTGAAAATCGCATCGAGACGCGTCGTTGATAAACGTGACAAAATGTTGAAACTATTCAAGAAAACTAAAGATAAAATACCCAAATCGGAAATCATAACCGAACCCAAAGAACCAAAAACTCCGCCGGTCTCCAAGTGTGGCAAGCCGCTGCTGCTCGACAATACGCGATGGGAGGCAAGTATATGCGTCAAGTGTAAGCCCATATCATTTCTGTACTTCAAATCGAACTCTGAACTCTGGCGGCAACTTGGCCTTGGCCAGCCATATCTAAATGAATGGCAACTTATCGCCTAACTGCGGGATTTTCGCTGCCATAAGACTTTTAGCGCCCCTGACAAAGTATTTTTCACAGTTGTAAATATAGCAAACTGATAGATCCAAATACACTGCTATGTGTGTGTGTAGTTCTGCTCCGTTTCTCCTATTCACGCGTTACGTCAATACGCTGACGTTTCGCGGAACAAGCTATGAGTGTTGCCTGAAATATCACAGCCAAGAGAACGAAAAAAGCTGTTTGACTATGGTAGCCAACTTGGGCTATTATCAATCAGTGTTCCGCCGCAGAAGGGCGCTTCAAGTATGCTTTGTCTTGTGATTTTCTAATGAATCTTGCTTGCCAAAACCGTTTCGCGACATGGCAAAAACTTTTCAAAGTACTTGTTGTTTTAACGCTTATCGAACGAACTGATAAAATTTGGCTTATAAAAGCACATACTTCACTTGTTGTAGGTGCGTTGAATTTAGGTTTATAAATGTATTTATGACTTGCTGATAATAGCCCAAAAAAAAAAGGAGGAACACAATAACAAAACAATCAACACTCAGAGCATTGCACGGGCTATTTTATCTAATCTGCAAAACACCCGCCCCTATCGTAGACCATATACTATATACCGCATTGAGATTGACATTTGTAAGTCTGAAAGGAAATGTGTAGGCGATAAAAAAAACTAAGTATATAGCGAGAGTCGGGTGTGTGACTGTAAATGCAAGTAAATAGTGGGGCCAATGGAACGAAACACGCGATCTTTGTGCAAGTCGACTAGAAAATAGAAAACAAAACACAATAGCTATGTAGAAGTTTAAGGTGTGCATTGGAGTACATTTGAAATTAAGTTCTCGACTGCATTTTAACGACCAGATAAGATAAGTTAACTCACTTCGAAATTGTAGCTAATTAACTCTTTGTCTTTCTCCACTTATAGCGCCGCCTGCACAAAGAGTTAATGTCCCTGATCAAGGAGCCGCCACCAGGCGTGACCGTCGACACCGAAAGCGTGCAACAAAATTTATCAGAGTAAGTGTGGAAGCCCCTTTTCTATCTCTCTATCGGTCCGTCTGTTTGTCTGGGGGCAAGTGGCACATGTGTGTTTCTCGCATCTAGGCCAAGTTCGCAAAACTCGTTTGGCTTAATTTAGCACATTTTTAATTGTTCAGTGTATGTGCAATAATAACAAACAACGCTGCTCTTTAATTGCAGATGGAAAATAAATATTAAAGGTTTCGAGGGCACACTTTACGAGGGCGAAGACTTCCAATTGCTGTTCAAATTTAACAATAAATATCCCTTCGATTCGCCAGAGGTAAGTGCCCAGTGCCTGCCCCTTAGCTGTATTATTAACTCTAATTCCCCGCGTGACCAGGTAACGTTCATTGGCAGCAATATACCCGTGCATCCGCATGTGTATAGCAATGGCCATATCTGCCTATCCATATTGACCGAGGACTGGTCGCCGGCGCTGTCGGTGCAGTCGGTGTGCCTTAGCATAGCCTCCATGTTGAGCAGTTGTCGCGAGAAGAAGCGGCCGCCAGACAACACGCTCTACGTGAAGACCTGCAACAAGAATCCAAAAAAGACTAAATGGTGGTATCACGGTACGTATGCGTGATATGCTTATTCTCGCATTCTCGTATATGCACACATCTGTTCAAATACTGACTCTCCCCGCCGTCTTTGTTTATTGCAGATGATTCTGTTTAGTTAGCGTTGCAATTTATGACTACTGCCTGCTGCTTGCGTTGCGCCTACAACAACATCACAACAAAGTGTAGAAACCACATGGCAAACTGTTGCCCTGTCTACAAGGACAGCGCCTCATAGCGACCGACAACATCCACAACAACTTGCGCAAAATGAACTATTTCCATAGACCAGCAACAGAGATCAAGCTACCAGTCAACAAATCATTTCTAAAAGAAACTTGCAAACTATTTAAATTACCTGTGACAGTTGAAAATCGTTGTTCATTTATAATTTAACACGGACGAACACACACTTACACCTATACACTCACTCACACACCCAATCACAATCACAAGTACAACACCAAACATTGCAAAATGCAACGGGGAAATTGGAAATGCATCGCTGGTTGAACAATATAAAGAAATTTGATATATTTATATATAAATATATATATATATATATATATGTACATGAAGATATATATATATATTTATGTGAAAAAACTAAAATGGCAAACAATCAACACCGACATGAGCAACAAACAACAGCAACAACAACTGTAAAAAACAACATGAAAACAATATAATTAAATGTTAACATTTTAAATTAGATTTGTAAGGTCCGAAATTAGCGTCTAAATTAAATGTTATAGACAACTTAACACAATAATCTTAATCTGTAAAATGTGAAAGCCCAACCAACAACAAAACACAATCAACGAAATCCCTTTTTTTGGTGTTGCAACCAGGCTGTGGCAGCAACATTCCAAATCAACATGCTGTTCGCGCTGACCTTTTGAAATGATCCCCAACATCATTAAATTTATATAGACATGCACATACTGATACATATGCGTGTCTGTAAGATGAAAAGAGCATTGAGTTTCCAACTGATAAACGAGACTCCGAGTGCAGTTAGCAGCAAGCAACGTTAGTCGGAAAACATTTATAATGTATTCATAATGTATATGTACTATATTATTTGTATTACGTATTAAGAGTCGTCCAAATCATTAAGCACACTTTGTAATTTTTCGGCCATCCCATCCCATCCCATTCTCTAGCACTGTAAACATCATTTCAATGCATTGATCATCGCAAATCCCAATCAAACATAAATTTGGCAGAAGGGCGCAAATCCCAATGTGGCCAAAAAGGAAAACAAATCTCTCATGTGGCACATTCGCAAAACATATTTACCTCTTACTGTGCAACTAGGTTACGAAAAGTGGCGAGCAACTCGCTAAAATACTTATGTATAAAATATAATACTATATAAAATATATATCTATATCTGTCTGCGACTATACTTAGCATATATACTAGCTACGCCTATGAAAAATTACTGTTAAAACAAGTATTTAATTAAAACAAGATCCAAGTCTGTAATCATGTAAAACCACACCGTCTTTTCATTTCACATCGGGGAACATGGAAACGATTATAAATTGGTAGTCCACTGATTTCATCTTGGTCTTAAACTTTATTTTTATTTAATTAATATTAGCTGGCTTGTATAAATACGATTGTAGATATGAAAATAGTTTATGCATTTTTAAAGGAGATACACTTGTTCAACAAAGGTTACTAAGCGTGCTGTGCTCTTACAATATTTAAGCTTAATTCTAAAGTCCAACGCCGAGGCCTGCTGTAGGCGTAAAATAGAGGCACTGCAGCGCCTCCTCGAGGGCGCGTTGGCAGGCCATAGTGGAGGTGAAGCCGCCGGCATTCTCTTGGGGCGTCTCGACGCGTATGTGCTGAATGTAGCCCATGGTATCCACGTCGATGGCTTGCGGTGGCACCGGTCCCTCGGTGTATGGTATGAAAGGTTCGTAGACAAACAGTGGTCCTTCGTCAGATTTTGGCACGGGCAGCAGCGTTGGATCCGCTGATTGACCAAACTTGATGCCTGTGGAGAACTCGGTTGCGGCTTTCGGCGGCGGCAGTTGCTTCTCCTCCTCGCGCTGCTTTTCCGCCTTCTCGGCAAACTCGCTGACAATTTGTGCAGCATCCTTGCCGCTGTACATGAGCTCTTCGATGAGCGCCTGCTTGTCTCGTGCCTTCTTCTTTTTATGCTCCGTCTCCAGCTCGTCCAGCTCCTTCTTCCGCGACTCCTCCTGCACTCGCTCCAGCTCCAAAAGTTCCTCCAGCGCGTACTCGTCGCGACCAACCCGCGCTTTATTGCGTTGTATTATCTCGCGATTGTCGCGTTTATAGGCTTCAATGCGTTTGTTCGTTTCGATGATTTCGATATTGTTGCACAGATTGTACACGATATCCTCGATCTCCTCCAGATAGTCGTTGTACTCCTCCAGCGTGGCAAAATCTTCTTCGCGCTTGTTGTAGTCTCGCAATATCCGACGTCGTATGTCCACCTCCTTCTCGACCATAGGATCTTCGAATAGCTGCACACGAAAGTTGTTGCGTCGCAGCGGCACCATACACTCCGGACACGCGCCGGAGCCCTTGAGGAAGAGCATGTCCACGCATGATTCGCATAGTGTGTGACCGCAAACGTTCACCATCAGCTTTAGCGATGGATTCCGATACTTGGTGGTCTTGCACCGCGGACAAGCCTGCTCCTCCATCGCGTCCCGCTTTTAGCTCACGTTTACAGGCGGCAATTGATTGAAAATGCCGACAGACAACAAACAAATCGCGATACTCCGAAATTGGCATAGCCAACGTGACCGCTAATTGAATTTTATTTAAAACACAAATTTGCATGAGAAAATATACTAAAAAAGTAACTAATTTCAAGCTGGTTACTCTAAAGAAATCAGTAGCAAATGAAAGTGTTGTTATAAGCACCAAAACAAAGATGGTAACCCTAAATCGCAGCATTATATCGATAGCACCAAATATCGATTGCAATGCGCGCGCATTTGAAGTGGAAATAAAAATGTAACTGAGTATTCATTTTAAACATTTTATTTCAAACAGCATACGCGTTAATTTTCACATTAAGAGTAGAATTTAAATATTGTTTTTAATATACACGCACATTAATATATTTAATATATTTTTTAATATATGATTATATGCATTAAATATTTAAATAATTTACATCGATCAAAACCTTTTCTTAGATGTACGTACATTTGTTTTCAGCAGTATGTTTTTGTTTCTATATATTCTTGCAATAATTGCGTACATAATGTTTAGGTGAATGTGTATTTGTGTGTTTTATAAGTAGTTAAAAGCGTTTCCAAGCAGTTGCACAAACATTTGAAATCATTGAACAATTGATGCGCTGATTAATTGGATTCGTTAGTAGCAGTTGTATTCCATAATACTTCAGAAAAAGGTCGTGTGGTAGTGTTGTGTGTGTAGTGTTGTGTATGTGGTGTTTTTGTTTTGATATTAAAGCAGCACATTCTGAATTATGAGAAATATATATATATATTTAGTTATATACTTAAGATGCTAGAGTGGGCTAGTAAATTTAGGCTAACTTACTGGCTACGATGTTGCTTGGGCTTACATAATTTATACAATCTTGTTGAATGGAAAAAAGAAAAAAATAAAAAACAATACATATATTGATTTACATATACAGATATATGTAGATACGAATACAGATGCGGATACAGATACGAATTTACGTATAGTTTCGTAAACATGTAAAAGAAAAAATCGACAGGAAAACCTAAAGAATAAAGAAAAAAGAATCAAAGGCGCGCTTTTTCTCTGTATAGGTTCAACAAATTTTCGATTCAATTTGTACATCGAATCACTGTAAATATCACAATTTAGTTAACACATACTATACAATGCATACAATTAAAACATAATCAATTTAAAAACGGTTCGTCATTAACAATAGTTTGCTGTCGTCGAGCAAAAAACATTACAAATAACTCGTCAGGGCGCAACGGGCGATGGATGATGAGTACAGACATTTTAAAATCGGCTAGCGAGCTAGCCTTGCAATGCGGTGACCTCCTCCTCCAGCTCGGCGTCGACCTCATCAATCTTGGAGCCGCTGCAGCCGCGACACTTGCAGCAAATAATGCACGGCGCCGCCAGCAGGAGCAACGGCGATGCCACCAATAATAAAATGCCAAAGCCAGCAAATATGCCAATAACTTGAGCACGATGCCACACCACCGAGGCACGCGAGTGACCCAATTTATTCTTGCACGGCCCCTTGTCGTAATGGCGCAGCAGAAAGTCATCCTGTGGATAGAGAGCAGGAGATGCGATTAGCCCAATTGGGGGCGGGGCTGGAGGTTAGACTACTCACATCGAGACTGGCCAGGCAGTACCAGCAGAAGACGTGCTTGCAGCGCTTGCACATCATCTGGGCGCAGCCCTCGTCCTTCTCAATGGGCACCGCGCACATGGGGCAGCATTTGATGAGCTCATTATCGAACGGTATGCCGATATCGTCCTGTCCATCGGCAATCAGGCGACGGCCGAACTCCTCGCAACTGATGTTTGGATGATACTGCAAGCAGACGAGACGCGCATTCAATACAACTGCTAAATGAGGAATGGGAAGCAGGTGAGGAGGTGAGGCACTTACCGCCTTCTTGCAGAGCGCACAGAACTCATCCTTGCAGGAGGGACAGTGCACGGACACGGACAACAAGACGCTGGGCGTGTTGACGCCCTCCTGCTGCGGCGTGTAGCTCTGCGACGTCGACGGCGATTCATCCATTTGGCAAATGGAGCCAGCCACAGCAACAGCAGCAGCATCAGCAGCTGGCGCCGAAGCTGAGGCTGTGACTGGAGCTGGAGCACCCACCATGCAAATTGTCTCGCAGCCCGCACGTGGGCACCAGGTGCGCGTCTTGTCCAATTCGATTTCTGTGCAGCGATAATGAAAGGAGACAACAAAGTGTGATAAATGTGATTCGATTATGGGGAGATTAGACGGCGGCGACACGTACCTCGGTTCAAGCGATAACGATGGTGCTTCTTCAGCAGATTCGTTGTGGTTAGATTCGCAATTTCGGGCAGCGAGATGGCGCCCTGGGCTGGACACTTGGCATCCGGGCAGGAGATCTCGTAGGCGCCTTCGGTAATCTCAAACTCCACGTAGGCGCGCATGCACTGCAAAGCGGAAGGGGCAAATGTGAATACGAGTTAATACGTTGCGCGAGGGGGCGGGGGGGGGGGGGGGGGGGGGTAGGTTGGGCGATAGTTGGGCGAGTGAGGATGCAAAAGTTTGGAACAACAACTAAACAATTTGGCAAGTTGCGCCACATAATCCGCTTTGAGCTCGGCTCAAGCAGAGTTGGCGCCTGGCTTGCCTCTCAATTCCATTAGCTTGCCATGCCAACCAATAGAATGTCCCCCCACTCCCCAGGAGTGTGTGTGTGGGACGACCCTTGGGCGAAACTTTTGTCAAGGCATTTGGTAAATGCTGCAGTGGCAGCCACAAAAGTGTGGCTGTCAAAATTATTTCATTTTTAAGCACCCACCCCAAGCACATTCGGTGACAACCACAAAGTTTCAGGCAAAGCGACAAAATGCTCTGCGGAAGCTGTACAAATAAAGATTTAAAAACTTTCGCCCCGGCCTGCTGGCAGGTCGTCCTCCGATATATTGGCCGTGCCGTCGCTTTCGCTGGCTGCGCATTAAAGTAATGAAATTGCAAGCGGAAACGGAAACGGAAAAGCTGCCAAATGCTGCCAGGACAGCAGCTGCCTCGCCTACAATACATATATATACCTATATACCTAGTGTTTCCAACTTTTGCCTGTAGGTCAAGCGGTTGTTAGTCGTGGCCAGCGTGATTGTTGCACACTTTGTGGGGCAAGCACAAAAGGTTTCTGCTCAGTGGCCAAGTTAATTCATAATACGCAGTGAGAGCAAACACAACAATGAAAGACAAATGAAAGCAAATACATATTTTGCCGTTGCTTTTGTCACTTTGCTGTGGTCTTTAATAATTAATATTAAATGCGCAAATGCGGCAACAATTTAATGTTGCCGCACGCAACATGCAAATTGGACGCGCAGAGCGCACCGACTGTGTAATGACGGCAATCTCCGCCTGCGTTCGCATTTTCCGCATCGGCATTTTTCCATTATGCTGGCAAAACGGCGGATTTACCAAAAAGCCGCCTGCAATTTGTGTCTGCCTCATATTTTTAATCGCGTCCATCAACTGCAATCCCGGTCGCCGCTGCATATTTTACTTAATCCGCCGGCAGCTTGACGCTTGCAACGGGCTTACCTGGCCATCAGTCAGATGGCTCTGGCCCTGCCAAGAGCAGCGTCAGCTTGGTCAGCTCCCTTTCTCGCTCTCGCTCTCTTTGCAACGGCAACAGAAGCAGCAACAGCAGCAGCAGCAGCAGCAGCCGCAGCAGCATAAGCTGCACAAAGCTTTCCGAAATGAATATGCAACGGCAGTGATAGTCACGCAGAGACTGAAGCCGAGGACGGAGGACGCGAACGCGAACGCGGCGGCGGCAACAGCTGTTGCCAAAATTTAGTGGCCTGTGGCCGGGAGCAGCTGCGTCAGTGTCCTCCAATTTATATAGTGCATAAGTGAGGTTCAGTTTCCACGCAGCTTTTCGACATTAAAACAATAAAGGAAAGTGGAGCTGCAACAGCTTTGAAATGGACTCAAAGTGCAGCTTAATTTAAGTGCAAAGCAGAATCACTTAAATAATTAGCTTTTAGATAATTATTATTAGTTTAGTATATAGCTTCAGTTGCGACAATGCGAGTTGGACTTCGAAGCGGAAATAATTGGCATCGGTTGCAGCAATTCATGCTTCAATTATCAGCAGATGTGTATTATATATTCTCTGCCATTATAGCAAAGATCAAAGAACGATTTAAAGCCATTTAACAAATTTGTGTCCTCCAATTCATATAGTGCATAAGTGAGGTTCAGTTTCCCCGTAGTTTTTCGACATTAAAACAATAAAGGAAAGTGAAGCTGCAACGGCTTTGATATAATATCAAAGTGCAGCTTAATTTAAGTGATAACCACGCGCAGAATCACTTAAATAATTAGCTTTTAGATCATTATAATAAGTTTAGTATATAACTTGAGTTGCGACATTGTTAGTGCGACTTCGAAGCGGAAATAATTGGCATCGGTTGCATATATTCATGCTTCAATTATCAGCAGCAGTGTATTATATATTTTCTGCCATTATAGCAAAGATCAAAGAACGCTTTAAAGTCATTTACCAAATTTAATCAAATCAAAATGCAAAAGAATTAAAAGCAAATTACAAAAGTTGTGCGTGGAGTAAATTCATAAATTTAATTGGCGGCGTGTAAGCAACCGCAACTAGAGCTCAAATGGCATTCAGCTAAGCTCATTAGAGCTGCCACACACAGAGAGAAAGAGAGAGTGTGAGAGAGGGAGAGCGCGCAGGGAAACAAAAGTCAAATTGTATTAATTTACAAGAGCTTTCGGGTGGCAACCTTTCGTCATGTCAACAGTTTTCAGTTTTACGTTTTTAAGCGCTCAATTGTGTGGCCCATTAAAAGCCAAATGCCACAGAGCAGAGGCACACACAAACACACAGAGAGAGCGGCAGGGAGAAATATATAAAAATATTAGTATTAATAACGGCACTTGGTAAATTTCCGGCTGTGCCACATAAAGCACTTTACGGGCCGGGCAGCAACAAAAAAGACGGGAAGTGCTCACAATATCTGTAAAAAGCAAGAGCGATGGAGAGATGGAGATAAAATGGCAGAGCAAGGCAATGAGAGAGAGAGGGAGAGAGCAAGTGGGAGTTGTTGCAAACGAAATAAACAAATAAAAATTGACAAAGTTGCCATTTACATGTTGAAACATTTTTTATCAGCCTCAACAGCAGCGGCAGCAGCTCCAGCAGACGGCGTAGCTTGCTGCCACTCCATGTGTGCGTGACTATGAAACGCTGATATATGTGCTTTATTTAAGAGTCAGCCTCGATACACGGCCACGGACACGGCCCCGCCCTCGCCCACATCCACCTCCACTTTAAGCTCTCTTTTGGGCTGTTTATCACTGTTGGCGGCTGTTTGCGCGTCTGTTCTGATGCCGTTTTATGACACACGACATTGTTAGCAATAAAACAACATTTGTTAACGCTTTCATTCCATTTGCGCCGCAGCAACAGCAACGACAACGACAACGACAAGCATTTAATATATTCTCGTACGCCATTTATGGCAATAGGCCAGCCGAAAAATACCTAAAAATAAAGTGCTGCAAGTGCCAATGACATTTGCTTAAAAAGCCGCTCAATAACTCATCAATCATTGAAGCAGCAACAACACAGTTTGCAACAACAACAATTATTCTGTTTAGCTGCTCTAGGCGTGTAATTGAAAAACATTACATGAAATGAGAGAACATTGAAGTTAGCTTCTTTGAAATCGCAAAGCTCGTTTTTCGTTTAAAAGCATTTCGTGCCACAATGAATCACTGTTGTTGCAGCGCATATCAAACAACACACGAATTGATGCCTTCAAGATTTTGAATATCCTTTAAAGCATGTTAAAGTTTTGGCTTTTAGAGATCAAGCAACTAGAGTTGCTTAGTTGATGCGATGTTTGGCTGAGTCTGATTGACGGAGACAGTTCGATCATAAAGAGAAAAGGGCAAATAAAAGTTGGAATTAGAGAACACTGAAGCTAGCTTCTTTAAAAGCATTTCGTGCCACAATGAATCACTTTTGTTGCAGCGCATCTCAAACAACACACGAATTGATGCCTTCAGGATTTTGAATGTCCTTTGAAACATGTTAAATTTCTGACTTTAAGCGCAAAGCTTTCGCTTTAAGAGCTCTAGCAACTAGAGTTGCTTAGTTGATGCGATGTTTGGCTGAGTCTGATTGACACAGACAGTTCGATCATAAAGTGAAAAGGGCAAATAAAAGTTGGAATTAGTCGCAATCATAAACAAATTTATCGTAGCATACTTTCGGGCGCCAGCAACGAATCACACTGGACTGGCGAGGCTGCTGCTGCTGCTGGTGATTGCAGGACATTAAGCCGGGCAGGTATTAAAGGACCTTGTCGTCTGTCGTGCATAAAAAGCATAATGAATGTCGGCCCAATTTCGCGCACACAGCCACACAGATGTGTGTGTATCAGTGTGTGAGTGTGTGTGTGTGCCTCGAGTCGATATTATCCTGCAGCCAATTACGCAGACACGGGAGAGCGCCAGAGAACGCAACTATGGCTGGTCAGCGTCCTCTGCGCTCTGCGCTGTGTGCTCTGCGCTTTAATCTAACTCATTAGCAACGACACTTTAATTAATAGTCAACTCACTCTGGACTGGACTGGATGTCAGCAGGCAGGTTGGCATGCTGGCAGGCTGACAGGACGTCGCATTCGCGGCAGCATCAACACAACTTTGCCACCATCTTTATCCCCAGCTCGATCTCGGGGCAGCCTTGTTCTCTATGACCACGAGAACTAAATGAATCGCCTCGCCAACGCGCCATAAATGCAAATTTATGGCAATCATTACGTAAACGTCACGTTAACATTTCCCCCACATTGTCCTTGCTGCCCTCGGCCCCTGGGCAGTCATAAACTTTGAATGCCCATTAAAAATGCTGCAGTTTGATTTAATTAAGGCAATTTGCAAGTGATTCGCAATTGATTAATCGGCACTGATTTGACAGTCAACGTGTGAGTGTGGGAAGCACACTTTTATGAACAATCTTAATAATCCTTATGGCTCAATATTACATTAGACTACTCTGCAGGTGAGTTTACTGCTTCCACTACTTATTTCTACTTATTTCTATGGCTCTTGCTTTAACTACTCCTCCTTTTTATGTTCACTTTATTCAACTCCCCACTAATGCATTTTCATGGCATCAATTTGTTCCTTTAGCAGCTCCTAATGCTTTTAATAACTGTCTCTATTTACTTTAGCTGCAACTACTTGCTCACTTCACAGTCTCTCTCTGCATTTCACTCTTGCTGCTTGCTCTACACTTTCAATATCCTACTGCCTGCTGCAGTTATTACATTTTATTATTTGTATTCCCCAACAACTGTCTGCCACTGCCTACTTTTTACAACTCTCTCGCATCGCACTTCGGCTGCGCCCTGGACAACCATATGACTTTTTTGCCCACCCACTGTGGGCTACGCTCCCTTGCCTTTGGTGGGCTTAAGTCAATCCAATAAGCGACAGGAACAACAGGGATTCGCATCGAGTCAGTGTCTGGAACTGGGGACTGCGAGCAGACTGCAACTGTTGGCGGGACAACATTGTTCTCTTACTCGCAGGATATTAGATGAAATCCTCTTAGCTGTCGTTGTCGTCCTCGTCGTTGTCGTTGTCGCTGTCAACGTTGCAATTGTTGGAAGAGCTCTGATTGAAAGCGAGAAAGCCATAACAAAAACAAAACAATGTTGTCACAAACTCACTGCCGTCGTGTGCACGTTGTGTGGGAGTGTGTGTAAAACAAAGCAGTACCTGCCACACACCACACACCACACGCCACACGCCACACGGCACATGCCGCAAGCCGCAAACAGTGCAAATTTAATGATGCCGCCAGCAATCGAACAGAAACAACTTGCGAGCTGGCCGCTTCAAATGCATTCCGCGTGCCACACAAAAAACTTCAATTCATCGCGTCTCGTTGGCGGCAAAAGTGAAATGTGGTGGGAGACGCTGCAGGATTCTATGTAAGCGAGCGCATTTGCATTCGCTGTTTATATTTGTGTAAAATTGAATTTAAATTGCAACTTTCGAGTTGTCCTTCGCGCTCGCACTCAATCGATTCCCAACACGACCATTTGTCCAGCATCTATCTGTCTGCGAATAAGTGTATCCGTCAGATACATTTTTAAGCGGCTTTTCTGCTCGCTATCCCCCACCGTTTTGGCTCGACTTCTTTGACTGGCAGCAGTCCGCACGCCGCACCGAAGATTCATTCAAATTATGCAGAAAATGTTTTGAGCTGATTTATTCTAAAGCACTCGAAATGAAATGAAAGATATACAGAGAGAAGATGAAAGCAATTCGCATACCCTGCACGAAGAGCAGGAACGTGGGGCATATAGTGTCTAGTTCTCTTTGCTACATAGTCTAGACTTGATAATCATATCACGCGAAGTTGCTGCAACATTCACAGGGTATCTGGCGTTCACCCCTTGCATTGGAAAGAGTCGAACGTAACTAGTTATTTGGAAAGCTTCCATTTCATTTAGCCCCGCTTGAGTTGGCACACAAAGCGAGCGGAGCGGACAGTCATTAATTTCCGTTTGGAAGCTGCTTCCGGTCTAGACGCCGCCCATAAAAACGCAAAATCCACAATCTGTAACACAATATTACATAATTGCCATGGCCATATCAAATGCCATTGCAATTCATGTAAATCCAATTGCAATCGCTTGTACGATTGTCCGAGAGCAGCTGCTCCAGAATTATGCAATTGAGGAGATAAATGCCACGGCAAGTGCTGTCAGCTAGCTGGCTCAAAACACATGTTACGACAGCCAACTACAAGTGGATAAGTGTTCTGTGTGTTGCAAGTGTGCGAGTCTGCGTTTTGCTGGTGGCAATTGCACTTGCAACTGGCACCGAAAAGTCAAAAGTCATCAAGTCAACGTCGTTGACGCGCTGCGTGTTGCCAAACACTCGCCTCAGTCTTTGAGCTTACAACACACACATCTACACACCTTCACACACACACACGTACGCACTCTAACGCAATCTTCTTGACATCAAGGGAAATGCTTATGTTCGCTTCACAAAGCAAGCAATTTAGCGTAAGCGACTTCAAGATACTCTGTAAATGTACTTCAATTGAATTACAGAATTTTGCGCTCTTATTGAGCTATTTATAATTCTGACCGTTTTTAGCAGCTGTTTGAAGTCAAATTTGGGCATTTGACTTCCTTTAAAGTTGTAAAGTAGAAACAGCGTTTTGTGTGATTGATGAGCACAACAAAATCTGTGGTTATACTTAACAGCTGGTCAATCAATCATTCCAAATGTATTTCATAGAATTACGCTATAAGAGAATTCAATGCAATCTCTGGGGATAATTATAATAGTTGCTGCTGATGCAAAAATGAGTGAAGTATTCAAAAGAAGTACACAAATGAAAGCATCTTGAATAAATCTAATTAAGCTTATAGCATTCTGCTTAATGTAAATTCAAGTTGCAAGTTAATAACAATTTAAATTAGTAGAAGGCATTGAAAGCACTACTTCAAACTATGTAGCATTGTGATTGCATAATCAAGCTAGACCTTTTGCAGTGTAGCTTGAACAGAAAGTTGCAGCTCGCAATTTAACTTTGCTGAGTGCAAAATTTAATTTAAGCTGCGCGCGTTCGCGCAGGCTAAATGAATTAACATTTTAAATGCGTTTTAATTGTGATGACATTGCACACTCCGCCACATGTGGCATGCGGCATGCATTCTGCATTCAGCATTTTTCAAAAACTTCGCGCGAATTTAATAATAAAAGTGAACTTTGTAGCTGGAATTGAGGCGTGAGTGAAATGCAGCAAAGCGCGAAAAGAAAAGCAAATAAAAATGATATACGCACACTCTATTGCAGGTGTAGAGGCATCCATCTGTATGTGTGCGTATGTGTGTGTGTGTGTGTGTGCACGTACATTTTTCATATTGAGTTGGAAATGGAAAATAATACAAAAGAACAGCAACAGCAGCTGAAGTTGCCCGGAGCGACGTGTCTATGTTGTGTGCTAGCTGTGCGTGTGTGTGTGTGTGTGTGTGTGTGGAAGGTGTAAAGTGTGCGAAATGTGTGTAAATGCAATTTGGCAGCATTTTCAGCGTTTTTCCTCCACTTGCGAAGCGCTCGCAATGTTTGACATATTGTGCGAGCATGACGTAAATGCAATTGCTGCAAAATATCAAATAACCTTATTGAATAACGCCACCAGATGACCCCGCCCCGTCTACCACACCCCCCCCTCCCTGCCGCCAGCAGCAGCATCCTGCTGTTGCATCTGCTGACTGCTCCCACATCCTGCGGATGCCCAAGTGCTTTGACGCGTGACGTGCAGTGCGTCAAATGCCATAGCATACTTTTTAGCGCAGCATTGTCAAAGTTCGTGATGCTGCTGCTCCGGGAATTGTGTGCTCGGCTATTATGCGGGGCAGAAGAGACGGGGGCAGCTCTGCTATACATCACACAAATTAGGGCTTTGAGCTCATGTAACTTGCTGCCACTTTCTCCACTTTTCGCGGTAGATAATTGCAAAGAGTAGCAGTTGCGTTGCTCCTCTTTAACTCAAATCTATTGAGGCAATTTGTAACGCATTTCAATAGTTGTAACGTCAACTAGGTTAAAGCTTAAACTAAAATAGAATATAATCATCAGTCGACAACGAAGTATCAATCTGTATCAATCTGGCAGAGTATTTGCGTGTCGATAAGTCACAGCCACCTAATTCTTGCACGCTTTTCTTTATGCTACTTTACAGAGAACACACATATATATATATATATGTATATAGTATGTGCATGACAAATACCAGCAAGCGGCGCTGTGTGAAACTTTTTCAATTTGCGGCAAGTTGAAAAAGTGTTGCAAGAGCCAAAGTCAAATGTTTGACGTGCGTAAATGATACACACATAACTGCATGTATCTATAACGCGATTGTTGTGCGGTCTGCACAAGTCGATGAGTGTTTGTGGCCGGATGCGGGTGTGTTTGTCTCTCTCTCCCTGTCGCTGTGTGTGTGTTGTCTATTTGCACATGTCATTCCTCCCCAACTCTGCTGCTGCTCGCCGCCCCCGCGCTGATAACTCGCATGAATTTTGCTTTTGTCGAAACTTTGCCGCGTTTTGGCACCGAAAACTTTTTCGGCTGTTGCAGCTATAAATACCAAAAATACCCAGTCGTGGTTGCCTACCCCTCCTGCAACCCACCTCCCCCCTGACGCGCCTGGCACTTTGGCCAGCATCTGTAAAGTTTATTGCGTTTCTGCTGCAATTCGCATTCACACAGAAATTTTGTTAAAGCAAAGTTTGTGCTTGTTTGCAACTTGTTTCGGTTTCTACAATTCCCGAATGTCCCGCCCCCGTCCCCGCGCCAACTGCGCATGTCATCAATATGAAAAGAATATGCAACTGTTGGAGCAAGTCTCGGGACATGCCGCTAAAAAGTAGAAAAAGAAGTTCTACTTCAAGGATTTTGCTCTATGCCATTTGAAGTTGCAATTTATGAGTGGCATTCGCGTTGAGGCAGCATCAACAGCAGTAACTACAACAACTGTGCCACTCTCCGCCATTCGAGTGGTGCTCAAAGCAAGTGAGAAAACTACTGCCGAGCGTGCTCGACTGCGAGGTACCCGCTACACACCTCACATAATACTAAAACTCTTGTGCGAAACAGGCTGCATCACTCTAATATACCAACAGCAAAATATACTAAAAGTATATACATTTTGCATTGTATACCTATTGCTTAAACTCTATGTATACATATATATTTGTTGTTTGTCTACGTAGAGGTGCTTGATTGCAATGAATAGATGATTGATTGATTGTTTTTCTTTTACTTTCATTCACCATTTTTTAATAACATAATTAATTCGATGTATTTGCGAGACACCCGCTACACACCTAGAATAATAGTAAGACTCTTGCGAGATCAATAGTGTGAAAGCAGTTAGATCACTCTAATATACCAACAGCAAAATATACTAAAACTATATACATTCATCATTGTATACCTATTGTTTAAACTCTATGTATATGTCTATGTATGTTGTTTGTCTACGTAGAGGTGCTTGATTGCAATGAATATATGATTGATTGATTGATTTTCTTTTACTTTCATTCAACATTTTTTAATAACATAATTAATTCGATGTATTTGCGAGACACCCGCTACACACCTCGAATAATACTACAACTCTTGTGAGATCAATAGTCTAAAAGCAGCTAGATCACTCGAATATACTAAAAGTATATACCTATTGTTTAAACTCTATATATACATATCATATATGTTGTTTGTTTATTTGAACCGATGATGGATGATTATGGAAAAAAATATTTTCTTTTACTTTCAATCATAATTTTTTGGTCACATAAATAATTCGAGGTGTTTTAGGTTAGAAAAAGAAATACACATTCAAATTGCTTAGACACCAATGAGAGATAAGAGGCAGCATGGTTAAATGGGCGAATTATATATGTATATATATATACTTTATCCATACCGTGCAATTTTACATATCAAGTTTTTTGACTTGTCGAAAACTCTGTAAGAGACTTCAGTTTCTGTATAGCATAGCGAAATTTCAACACAAATTGCAGTTTGTGTGGAATAGTGTTCAAAGCTGCGGCTCAAACTTGCGAGCATATATAATTCTTAAATGTATTGCAACAATCCAATCTTGTATTATTCAACAACAGCAGCACTTGATCACAACTGCACACGTATTAGATACACATCCATTTTTGTTAAACTCTCCCTCTTTGCAATTCGGACTAAAATAGACAAGTTTTTGCCACCATCGCGTTGTTTGGACGGACGGACAGACGATTGGGTCTGATGATCCACAGTATATACACTTTTTGGGAACAGAGATACTTTCTTTATCAGAAGTAATTCGTGGAATACTTGAAACGATTGCACTTGGGAAGCACTTAGATTGTGAGTGAACCAGAAATACTCGCATTTGGCTAACTGATTTCCTTAAATCTTGCATCATTGGACAACATTTTATCAGTCAATAACTTTCATTGAAATTCATGCGAAAATTGCCTTCATATATCTTCTTAATTCCGAGTCTTATCGCTTACTGCTCAACAATATCGATGCCAGTTAGAGCAACAAAAAAACTACTATGCAAATGAACCATATTTTGAATAAGTATTCTATAATGATATTCCCGCCTGCCTCCCAAACACTTTTACTGGAATTTCGATTGAATTGTGATCTATGTATGATTGTCTTATTTGTCTGCGCGGAGAACTGTAGTTTGATAGCCAGTCATTAGTCATCAGTGAGGACAAAGAACCTTCTAAATATATAGATAGATAATTATTTAATTTGTGCATCGTTTGCTGCGATCCATCGACTCTGCACATGTATTTTAATTAGACGAACTTCTGCTGAAAATCAGACAAGCAATGCCAAATCGATAAGCGTCTTCTTTATCTTCAGTACTTAAACAGAGACTAACTCTGCGCTAGGTCAGTTGTTCGCCGCCTATCGAACGGAATTGTTCTCAAACCGCGCCATGCATAACAAAATATCAATCGTGCTCTTCTTCCTGCTGGGCATATCCATGCAGCAAGCCTACTCCGAGTCCACCTTCTCCTGTGCTACACACAATGGCATGCAAGTCGATCTGCCAGCTGTAAGTCTATAGACCTTAACACCGAATTATCCTTCACTTACACTTCACATGCCATCGCCTAGATCTCGGGCTACTGGTTTGAGGTGGCCAGTGTGCCCGATGTGAGCGACGCGCAGTGCACAAACTATTTCGTGCCATCTGCTCCCGATGCGGACAACACCGTTGCCGTCAAATTGAACTACGTGAGCACGACTGGTGGCCACCGGGAGCCGACACAGAACGCTGGCCGTCTGCCCTGGGACGACAAGGCCAAGAACGGCGTCTTCAGCTGGACTGTGGGCGACGCCGTCAAGTCGCCAGTTACCTACAAAATGATCAGCGTGGACCACAATTCGTATGCGCTCCTCTGCGGCTACAAGGGCAACCAGCAGACGCAGCTCTTCAAGGTGCTAACACGTCAGCCAGTGGTCGGTGCTGATCAAAAGCAACACATCCAGCTGAAATTCAACGAACTTGTGCCAGCCGTGCCATTGAACTGGAAGGATCAGTCAGAAGAAGTCTGCAGCGGTGCCATGCGCACCACAGGCGCAACTCTTTTGGTCTTCGTCCTGGCTCTACTGCTCCGTCAATAATTCATATTTTTATATCATTGTGCACTCTAAACGTTTGTGTATTTCAATAAAGTTGGTTGCCTAAGGCTCCGAATTGTATTCGTCACTAAGTAATCTTCAATTTATTTATTGAAATTCGATTATTTTACTGTCCTAACTACTTTACTGGCAAGCAATATAAACAATTTTAAGATCTAAGGTTATTTTATAGCTGCTCTACTTTAAAGAATAGCAGCGTATATGAGTCACTCAATTTTAAACAATGATAAGATACATCTTCGACACTTTAAAGTAACATATATATATACCGCAGCTTTATATATATATATATACGAGTCTAACATATATAATATATATTCTAATAATAATATAATATATAATATATGTTCTATTACAAAACTGCAACACGAGTTTGATGCTCTAACTTTAACAGCATGTATTTCACCCTCTAAGTTGTTTACTTTGAACCTCTTAGTCTTCTTTGATTTGTGCATTATTTGGCTATACTTCCTACAAATTTGAAATCATGCGATAAATCAGAAGCAATGTGATTGACAAAAATGCAATAGTCAGTGTATTACAGTTTTGCACCGCAGCTTTATTTAAATCTAATTATTTTATTTATACATTTTCAATAACTTGTAAGAAACTCTTTCAAAGAATTATTCTATTTATACATTTTTAATAACTTGTGCATCACTCTTGCCACTTTTATAGATGTAGATGATCTGCAGTGTCAACAATGTTGACGACATATCTAGCTCCTATGCTCTCTTAGATCTTTTTGGTCTGACGTAGCTCTTCTCGGCTGCTGACACTAATCTAGCATCTGTCTACTTTAAGAGATCGAAGAAGCTTCCCACTGCCTGCGACTTGCATTTGGAATCTATTTACTTCAAAGAGATCGTATATGCTTTCTGCTACCTGCAACTCGCATCTTGCATCTATCTATTTCAAAAGAACAGAGATGCTTTCTGCTGCCTGCGACTCATATTTGCTCAGGGCACAACATTATAGTGTCTTAAAGCGGAAGACAACAAACAGCAGAACAGCAGAAGAAATTTTAATAGTAACAACAAGTTGGACAGTTTAATTATTTGCTCAACGCGAAGAACTCGACAACTTTTTCAGTGCAAGGAAACTTATTAAGCAGCAAACAACTGTCAGTCAGCCAGAGCAGTTTTCAACTGCAACTGAGAGTTGCGAACTTTTGAAGCCAACTGATGGAAACTGAAAGAATATGAAGATGCTGTTAAGCACGCGAGTTTATACACGTAAATAAAGCGGCTAATTCAATTGCTGATAGAGAATTCATTTATTTAGAATGAGTGCGCAATTAAATTAGAATCAAGTTTATCACTAAAGTATAACTTTTATTCTGGCTAACGATAAACAATCAACTTACTTCCAATGAAATTTCAATTGCGTTAATTACCCAAAAGATTGTCGAAGTCAAACGGTTTGCTATATTAAAGCATTGTCGAAGCGCAGCGATCTATTTAATTCAAATGAAATTCCAATTCAGTGCCGTAATCTATAATATTGACTAATCGAAATCTGTTGCGGTAAAGTGCTTGTCGCCTATTTGTTTGATTCGAGGCTCTTATCAGGCAATAACACAGATAGCTAAATCAAAAGTTCTAAGCTGCGGAATCTCTGTTAATTGTAGCTCGAAGGCCCGTCGCTGCGACACTCGTTATGTAACAGTTGCGGCAATTATGAACAGAGAGAGAGATAGAGAGAGAGAGACAGCAGTTACGACCCAATTGGGCCAACTAAGCTGACCGGCAATTACTAGTGAACAAGCTGAAGTGAAACTGAAACTGAACCGTCTGCAATCGACTCCTGCGGTCGAGTTGAGTGGCTGTTTGGCCGAACTCGCCTGCAGCATGTGCATGCGGCACATCCGTTGCAACAACCAAATAGTACTTCCGATGTGGCCAGCCGCAGACAAGCAAACAGACTGGCTAGCGATGCAGCTAGGCTACATTTCAGTTCGTATTTGCTTGAATGACTTTAGCCGGGCTAACGAAACGAATTCAATTGGCTTTGTGGAACGACAAATAAAAATAAAAACAATTCATTATGGCCAGCGGATTTGCATACCAAATGAGCTAAGCTCAGTTGAGGGTGCAGAGCAGTCGAAACAAGTCAAAACTCAAATCGGAATTGTCAATTTTCCACACGTTAAATTTGGCCCAAAATCACGTAACGCATTTAATTTGAATGAATGTTGTTTGCCGCCGCCGCCTTGCTTTGCTTTGCTTTGCTTTTGTTTGCCAAATTGAAAGCGCCGCACAAAGGAATTGCCAATAGCGGAGGGAGAAGGCGGGTTAAGAGGAGGCGAGTGGAGGCGAGCTGGAGAGCTGCGGAAATGACGCGCAAACAGCAAATGGCCGCCAGCCGGAAATTGCTTTCGCTTGCAGCCCTTTCGAAGTGCTTTTCCATGTCCAGAGCGCCCAGCTCGCAGCGCTCGTCCTCAACAAGTCCATTTCGTTTTTGGCCAGCGAACTGCGGCCATTATATATACAGATATATGCACGCCCGACGTCCGACTGAAGGCCACTGGGTGACGCGCCTCGCACGGGGGCTGTAAACATTTGCATTTGATGCGCGACTGCAAAGAAACCTCAACAAACCGTTGACGTCGCCGTCGCCGTTGCCGTTGCCGTGGCCGTTGCATGCCGGTCACGTGCTTCTGTTTTTGCTGTTTGTTTTCGGGCGCCATTTAAAAAGTACAAAAAAACAAGAGTGCGTGCGCAGCGACTGCCAGATGCCCTGTAGAACAATAGACTGGCTTCAAGGATCAAGTGCTAAGTAAAGCAAACATTGAATGTAAACATTTTAAAGACTAAGCTATGATAAATAAAGTAAATACTTGAAAACGAGAGTGCAAGAGAAGTAGCTTAGAAAAACGAATTAAAGAACAGACTAACTTACAGACTAATTTACACTTGTGTGAGCATGACTTGAAGCTGTTTTAAGAAATTTAAGTTTGTAAGGCGAAAGTGAATAAATATTCATTCCAGTAACACATAAGTGGCAGACCTTCCATAACAATCAGCATTAGATAGTATAAATGTAAAGATCTACTTTATTTTACCTGCAATTCAGACTGAGCTCTCAAATTGCTCTCAAAAGCTGTTGCATCTGAATAAAAGCGAATAATGTAGGAAATTTAAGTTTCTAAGGCAAAAGTGAATAAATAGTAGTTTCAGTAAAACATATAAGTAGCAGACCTGTCTTAAATATTAACAATATATCATATAAATATAAGGATCTACTTTATTTTACTTTTCAATTCAGAGTGAGTTCTCAAACTGTTCTCAAAAGTTGTTGCATCTGAATAAATGCGACTAATATAAGAAATTTACGTTTCTAAGGTAAAAGTGAATAAATAATAGTTGCAGTAAAACCCGTAAGTGGCAGAACTACCTCAAATATCAGCATATTTTACTCTTCAATTCACACTGAGCACTCAAATTGCTCTCAAAATCTGTTTCATCTGAATAAATGCGATTAACGTATACAATTTTCTAAGGCAAAAGTAAATAGTAGTTCCAGTAAAACCCGTAAGTGTCAGAACTAGATCATACTGTTTTATTTTACTCTTCAATGAGTCTGTATTCTCAGTCTGTAGCTCCCAAATTACATGATCGTAGAGTGCGAGATCAAGCAACTTACGAGAGAGTCATCGGAATAGTCGAGAAAAAGAGCTGCTTCCACATGAATGTGTGCATAAACAGACAAGGACAAACAAAACTCTCTTTAAGTCACGTACAGTGCTTACAGGGTATGTGTAGAATGGGAAGAAAAAATTATTTGTTGACTACAATTACGGGAACTGTCGACGGGGGGCGCGTGGAATTGGGACTTAGACCGCGACTGCGACGGCGATGGCGATTGCGACTGCGACTGCGACTGCGACTGCTACAGAAATGTCTTGCTTTAAGCCAGTTCAGTGCGGCAATGTCGTAAATTGTCGCGGGCTTTTGGGGCCTTGCCACGGACTTGGCCACAGCGGGTGACGCGAGAGAAGTGCGAGTATTGGGGATGGCATTTAAATGCTTTGCCAAAGTCAACACAAATAAAATGCTTTCGGTTGGCTCATAAATTGCCCAGTCTAATGCCCAGACGATTGTTTGTTTATGCTCACTGAGACTCAACTCTGAGATTGTCAAAAGTAAAATGTATACAATATAGCTGCGCCTTGTTTGCCAACAGTTCGCTTTGATTTCGCAAACTTTTAACACGGCAAGCAAACAGTTGAACTTCAATTGGATTCTAATTCGCTAAACTTTGCAATTAATTTGCATATTTAGTTTGTTCTTTGTCAATCATTTTCCCTTTGCTCTTGTCTTACAAAGAGATCTGCAATTAACATTCTCGCCATTTGAAATAATTGTTTCTGCTCTTTGAGCGTCAATTGGGAGACGAGCAGGTTGTTGCAGTGCGGCAGCGCTTTGACTTTGTGCTCGGACATGGCTTATGTTATGCATGTGATGCAGCAGGAGTTGGCTGCCTCTCTGGCTTTTTGCCTTTACTCCAACTTCTCTTTCTGTTTTTTCTTTTCTTGTGCTCAGCATTCTCTTTTAATTGCTCGCGTGTTTATTTCGCTTTGCATTTGGCTTGTTTTGCTTTCCTCTCGCTCTCGCTCCGTCTCACGTGTGAATTGCATTCAATGTCGTTGTTGTTGTTCTTGCTGTGGCCAGCTCAATTTACAGAAAAAAAAGCTAGCAAAAAGAAATTGCTGCAGCGCTTAATGAAAAGCGAACAAAACGCTGGCAACGAGCAGCGACAAACAAATTGCAAAATGAGAGAAACACAAGAAGAATGCGAGCTGAACAAATGCCTGAATGCAGCACACTTGCTCCACTATGCGCCAAGTACGTGAGTGTGTTTTGTTTGGGTGTGCCACTAAGCCAGAATGTCAAAGGTTTTTACAGCTCAGCCCAGCCATTGTGTATACTTCGGCAAAGAGGCTAAGCGAAAAGCTGCGGCTGCGGCTGCGACGACGACGACGGCGCCGCATAAATTTCAATAAGTTGCCTACTTTGCGGCGTCGTTGCAAGTTGCCCTAAGCCGCCGCAGATGACTGCTGGCTGAGGTGTCAAATAAATTCAGGTCATTTTAGTAGGCAGCCTCCGTTGGCCGCACGATATTCTATTACGTATACGCTGCACTAGCATGTGACATTACGTATACGCAACAATTTCAGCACACTACAAGCAAATGGGCGCTAAGTGTGCGTGTGCATTGAATATGATTCGGCATTCACAACTCTGAAGAGCCAGATGAATAAGTATAAATGGGGAAGCTCGAAAACTAAAAGTGGTCGGGCCAAAGTTTAAAGCTCAACATGTTTTCGAGTAGGAGGACACTCTCTCTTTCTCTCTCTCTCGCTGTCGCTCCCTGTGACCATTGGAGCATGTTTAATAAGCAGCGCCATTTTTCATGCGCAGTCAACAGAGCAGCGGCAGCGGTAGTGGCAGCAACAGACCCTCAACTGTTGCCATTGCCCCAGACGAGGATGACGAGCAACTATGAGCAGCGCAGCATGGCAGGCTACACGCCCTGCAAAATGTTGGCACAACTCAAGCATCGTATTAAGTATTCGCATCCATTTGCCCAATTGACGAGCCAATTTCCGCTGCCAGTTGTGCGCTCCACTTGCCACACGCTCCACAGCTCACAACCTTTCATGCACAACTTTCAAGAGCTTTTACATTTTCTAAATAACTTTGCGTGAATGAATTGAAATTCAAACGACAATAATTTTAATTAATTAAACGACATGAAAAGGCATTGAAAGTAAAATTGACACAAGCATCACATTTAAAAGTGCACAGATTGAAAGGCAAATAGAAATATGAATGCTGTTTATCAAATAATATATGTTGAACTAATCGCTCTTTAATCGCATACATGTTGCGCTTCATCTCTCGCTTAGCTTTAGATTTGCAGACTAAGCATAAATCGCTCTTTCTATTGCATATTCCCTTTGCATTAAACTGTGCTCCCCAAGTTTGTTATCCTCATTCATATTCCTCTGCGTTATTGCAACCTCGGGGCACGCTGAGCACTATCAACCATTTGCTTTGGCTGTACGAGAGCAGGAGAGTTGGAGAGCAGGGGAGCAGGGGAGTGTGGCTGTTGCTGCTGCTATGAATTATGATGATGCTGCATAAAAGTGACATGCTATTCCATATCATATGCGGGGGAATCTACACATTTTTTGTGCTGTTCTAGACGATTTCGATGTCGTTACTGCTGCTGCTGTTGTTGTTGTTGTGTTTTTTTCTTCGTTTTTGATTTCATTATTTCGAGACTAGTTTTTGGTCGAACTGGTTTCTGGTTGATGCGAAGGCGAGAGCGTTACGGGAGGAGGGGGTGCTGGAGGGTGAAGCTTAACGAATTTGTCAACTCAGTGAATCATAAACAAGCGCAGTTATATGGAGCGCGACAATGTTCCAGACTGGCAGACAAGCAAACAGCAAGCAAGCAAGCAAGCAGTAATCCACGAACAACAAGTGCAAATGAAAATTGTGTTTGCATTGGAATTTGCGCGTGTAGATTTTCAATTAAGCGCTGCCAACGCTGCGTATGTGCAATGCCAGCACTTCAACTTCTCTTTAAGCAGCTGGCAGCTGGCAGCAGGCAGCTGGCCGACTGTAAAGTGACTGCTACTGCGAAGTGCGCATCATGCCCCACAGTTTAGGGTGACAAATGGCAGCGGAAAGCGACACCGTGCTGCGCAGCGAGCGGGGCATTTGTAAGCATTAGACACGTAGCCGGAACTGGAACTGGAACTGGGCAGAAGCTGACTCAACCAGCGAGTTCAGTGGGGTGGGACGACGTGTCGGAAGCGGCACGTATTGCCAGCCAGGACACGTCTGAGTCTGACTCTGAGTCAGCCAGCAACTGTAGACGCTTTTTTCGGGCTATCTATGCTAGAGAGTTTGTGTGTGCAATAAATTGTACCTGCACATAAACAACTAGAACAGCGGCGAACAAGCTCCACACACTTATTTAGTGCAGCTGCCAAACGAAACTTCTTTCTCTTCTTGCAATACTCTTTGCAAAGCGTCATTAACTGTGGCGACCAACAGTTCAAATTAACAGCAACACAACTTAAAGGCAGACGCTTTACTTTCAAGCAGATTTTGCAGAAATGACTAAAGCTTTCCTTCGCTCTTCCTGGCATATTTTGCTCTTATTAATTACTAATTAATTCATTTACTTAATCATTTAGTTAGTGTATTTTGCAGTGTACTTCGCCGCCTGCTGCTTAGTTTATCTGCACATCCTTCTCGCTTTTCCTCTATTTTGTTGTCGTCGTTGTTTTTGTGTGTCTTGCCTTACGTGTGAATTACGTTTAATTTATTTATGCCGAGAAAAAGAATTACGTCAGGCATTAGACGCACACACACATGAAATTAGATTCAGCGCTGGAGAGTGGAGAGAGAGGGGGAAGAGATGCTGCAGTGCAGCAACGCATTGCAGGGCATGCAACCGGTTTCGGAAATCATTGCTAGCTTCACTTTTAGCGTCGATTCAATTATTTAAAATGCTGCATGCAACACTGTTGTGCAGCTGGCATCTAGCCCAGACTCGTGCTCGCACTTATGGGGGCAATTTCGGCGCTCCCAGACCGTTGCAAAATGCAATTTGTTGATTCAACATGCTGCATATTTCCATAAACAGCAGCTACAGACGCAACCCTACACCAAAAATGCACAAAAACATATAGATAGAGGAAGTAGAAGACCAGGCAAGCGGCAGAGAAATTGCTAGCAACTCAACTTCAGACAGCTGACGCTACCAAATTTACCTTGAATCACTTTAACCCGCACACAACACGCCGACTTGCAACATGCAGTTGCATTAACCCTTTAATGGACTTTCATATTTAACAAGCTGCGAATTTCGTATGCAAATTGAAATGGCAAAAGCGGAACTGCATTAATTCTTGATGTCGCAAATCAGTTTTTACTTCACAGCATATTCCTAAACTTCGCAGCACATGTAAAATTAGGCAGAAGACTAAATTCAAATGAATTACTTAAAAGCAAAAACTAAAAAGTATGCAGTAACTTTAAATGATCACAAGTGTAACAAATAGTTCAAGCATCTCAACTATTCTGTATTCTGAGTATTGTTTAGATGAAATGCCATATACCAGATGGGTTAAGCATATGTACAATTAGGCAGCCTAAAGAAGACTAAATTCAAAAATATTTCTTAGAAGCGAATAACAAAAATTGCACACTAAAATTAAATGCTCTTTGTAACAAATAGTTCAAGCAGCTCAACTATTCTGTATTTTGAGTATTGTTTCGATGAAATGCCAGGTAGTAGATGGGTCAAGCATTTGTACAATTAGGCAGCCTAAAGAAGACTATATTCAAATGCATTACTTAGAGGTGAATACCAAAAATTGCACACTAAAATTAAATGCTCTTTGTGCTTTATCAGAAGTGTAACAAACAGTTTAAGCAGCTCAACAATTCTGTATTCTGAGTATTGTTTAGATGGAATGCCAGGTAGTAGATGGGTTAAACATATGTACAATTAGGCAGTCTTAAAAGGACTACATTCAAATGCAATACTTAAAAGTGAATACTAAACATTTCACTATAAAATTAAATGCTCTTTGTGCTGTATCACAAATGTAACAAACAGTTTAAGCAGCTCAACTATTCTGTGAGTATTATTTAGATAAAATGCCAGGTAGTAGCTAGGTTAAGCATTTGTAAACGTAGGCAGTTTAGAGAAGACTAAAATCAAATGCATTACTAAAAATTGTTCAGTAACTTGAAATGCTTTTTCTACATTAACAATTGCAACAAACAGTTTTTGTAATCTGTGAGCATTGCTTACATGAAATGCCAGGTAGTCGATGGGTTAAGCTGTAACTAAAGTTGCCTTTTTGCTGGCAAAGCGTGAAAAGCTTCTCGTCTGCCAATTTTTCAATTTTCCAGCTTGGCCAGCTGCGCACAGCTCGGCTACACAATAATAAGAAAGCTAACATACAGCTTCACGCCCTTCCCCAAACAGCAAGTGTGTGTGTGTGTGTGGAAAGGTGAGAGGGAAATAAATAGAGATAGCTTAAAGTAAACTTGGGGCATATTTCACACGAGCAGAGCCAAACAACAATTTTCAGTTAGCCCAAGGCGGTAAATAAATTCAAATGCTAACGATGGCAACTATTTCGATTAATTTATCAACAGAAGGCGCTTAGTAAATTGAAGGACGGATAACGAAATTTCTAATCTCAGTAGCACTATTTGTTTTGAGATTCGAAACTAAGGTTTAGCTGTGTTACTATATGTGTTTTATGTCTGTTTGTATTAGTCGAATAAAGTAATAACAACAATTGAATATCTTCTCTTTGGGCACTAATAAGTGAATGATTATTTAATATCATTTTCCTTTCCTTTGCATTGCACCTTTCGAAACAAAACGAAAATTTCTAGTTAGCAGAAGGCGATAAACAAGTTGAAATGTTAACGTTGACAATTGCTTCGATTAAAGTGCTAACGATGGCAACTATTTCGATTAATTTATCAACAGAAGGCGCTTAGTAAATTGAAGGATGAATAACGAAATTTCTAATCTCAGCAGTAGTATTTGTTTTGAGATTCGAAACTAAGGTTTAGCTGTGTTACTATATGTGTTTTATGTCTGTTTGTATTAGTCGAATAAAGTAATAACTACAATTGAATATCTTCTCTTTGGGCAGTAATAAGTGAATGATTATTTAATATAATTTCCCTTTCCTTTGCATTGCACCCTTCGAAATCTCAGATGCTCATAAACCAAAATTTCTAGTTAGCAGAAGGCGATAAACAAGTTTAAATATTAACGATGACAATTGCTTCGATTAATATGCTAACGATGACAACTATTTCGATTAATTTATCAACAGGAGGCGCTTAGTCGAATGAAGTAATAAGTCTGATTGGAAATCTGTCTCTTTAGGCACTAATCAATGGATGATTATCTATCTCCTATCATTTCTTTCTTTCTTGCATTGAACATTTCGAAACCTAAGATGCGCATAGTAAAGCGAACGCAAATTTCTAGTTAAGCAAGTCAAAATGCTAACGATGTATCGATGAATATGGTAACGAAGACGATCGATTAATATGCTAATGATGGCAACTACGAGTATTTCGATTAATTTATCAAGAGTAGGCGCATAGTAAATGGGAGCAAGATTAACGAAACTTCTAATCTTAGCAGTAGTATTATTTTAAATTAAATTCTAGTTAGCAGAAAGCGATAAATAATTTCAAATGCTAACGAAAATAATTTTGATTAATTTATCAAGGGCAGGTGCCCAGCAAATGGCAACAAGATTACAAACACCTCTCATCTTCTTAGTCGTGTTCTTTTCACATTCGAATCTTAAGGTTGTATTATGTCATGAGTTTTATGTTCGTTTTTATAGGTCGACTGATGTAATAACTAATCGCTAAGCAAGTGCATCGATTAATATGCTAAAATTGACGACTATTTCGATGCATTTCTCAAGAGCAGGCGCCCAGTAAATGGAAGCAAGATTAGCAAAGTTTCTGAACTCAGCAGTAAAATTCTATTCACTTTCGAATTCGAGATTTAGTTATTTTACAAGATGTTTTTTATGTCAGTCGACTGATGTAACTACAACTAAGAATCTGTCGGGCACAAATCAGTGGATGATTGTATATCCCATAATTTATCTTTCCTTTGCATTGCAACACAGTTGCATCGATTAATATGCTAACGATGGCAATTGCTTCAATTAATTTATGAGGACCAGACCCCCAGTAAATGGCAGCAAGATTACAAAACCTTCTCATCTGCTCAGTCGTATTCTTTTTACATTTGAATCTGAGGTTGAGCTATGTGATGTGTTTTATGTCCGTTTTTATAGGTCGACTAAAGCAATAACTACAACTGAGAAATTGTATCTGTAGGTACTAAACAGTGGATGATTACATATTTCCTATAACTTCTCATTCCCTTGCATAGCACACTTCTCAACCTCTGTGGTTCAGGTATGTTATGTGTTTTATGTCCGTTTTTATTAGTGGAATGATGCAATAACTAATAAATGAGCAACTGCATCGATTAACTATTAACTATTTCGATTGGTTTATCAAGAGCAGGCGCCCATTAAATGACAGCAAGATTACCGAATCTTTTGATCCGATCGGGAGTATTCTATTCACATTCGATGCTGTATTTATCGAATATAAAGGGAACAATTGAGAATCTGTTTCTTTGGCTACTAATCAGCGGATGATTATATATCATCCGATCAATCTTCGAATCAGTGGATGACTATATATCATCTGATCAATCTACGAATCAGTGGACGACTATATATCATCCGATCAAACTACGAATCAGTGGATGACTATATATAATCCGATCATTTTGTCTCACTCTCGAGCTACAACTGAGAGTGTTTGCTGTGGGTATGATCAGCTATTTGCTGTCCTTGTCTTCCCCTTGCATCGCTCACTTGTAAGCCCCGATCATAAATATGTAATAGATATGGATGCTACTCACCTCGGTGCAGAACTGGCAGCCGCAGTGCAGCAGCGTCGTGGACTCGGCGAGGCTCTCCACGTCGATGAGGCAGAGCTTGCAGGTGAACTGCTGGAACGTGGCGGCCAGGGGCGTGGCCGGAGTGCCGGCGGAGGGCGTGGCCTCCGCGGAGGGGAGCATCTCGCGCCGCTTGAGCGCGATGCCGTCGCGCACGCAGCAGGCCTGCGCCGCCTGGTTGGCGCTGGCCATCGACAGCAGCGAGCTGACCGTCAGCGGATAAGCGTGCGTCGTCCCAAAGGCGCCCAGCTCGCCGCCCGTCGTCGTCGTGGGAGTTGTCGCTGCTGCTGGCTCCTCGGCGGACGCAGTGCTGTTGTTGTTGTTGTTGTTGTTGTTGTTCGAGTGGAGCGTCGCTGTGGTCACATTGGACGGCGGACTGGGGCTGCTGACGCTGGCCGCCACACTGCCGCAGGCGCTGCCGTTGCTGAGTCGGATCTGGGCGTTGACGTTGATGTGCGGCTCCTCGACGCTGCTGCGGCGGCGGCTCAGCGACTGGGCGGAGTCGGGCCGCGGCACGAAGCCGTTGGCCAGCGAGTAGCGCGACCCGCTCGCCGCCAGCGAGAGCAGGCTGGAGCAGCGCGAGCAGGTGGCGCCATTGATGCTGGTCACGCTGTTGCGCAGCCGGTTGAGCGGACGTATCTGCTCCACGCCGCCGGCACTGAAGATGCCGCTGCCGCCGTGCCGCGCGCTGCCCTCGTGATCCCCGCCGCCGCCACCCAGCGGATGCAGCGAATGCCCATGCGCCTGGCTCTGACTCTGACTCTGGCTCTGGCGGGTGAGCGCCAGGACGGTCTCGCACTTGCGCAGACCCGTATACTGTACAATGGACTGTGACTTCTCGTGGTGCAGGCTGCTGGCGCTGCCCTCGCGCCGCATCATGTGCCACAGCTTCTGCTGCACCACGTTCAGCGAGCTGCTCGACCCGCTGATGCTCAGCCGACTCGCGTGCGGGGCTAGCTGCCGACCCGAGGGGTCGCGCAGCACCACATCCTGCTCGGAAGGTGTGCGCGTGATGCGTATCTCCGGCGAGGCAGGACGCTGCTGCATTGCCTCTCGATCCCGATCCCGATCCCGATCCCTGTCGCGGTCGCGTTCTCTGTCCCGACTGCTGCTGCCCTTGAGGCCGACCAGCGATTTGATGAAGTTCTCGAAGCGCCGGCGACGCGGCAACTGGCCGCCCGACAGCCCCAGCGAGCTCTCCACGTCGAGGCCGGCGCCGCCGGGCAGCGCAGTGTGGCCGCTGGCTGCCGTGCCATTGACCAGGCTGCTGCTGGAGAGCGAGTTGTGGGCGTGCGGGGGCAGGGAGAGGGAGATGCGCGTCGGCTGCGACGCCTTGCGCTCAGCTCCAGCATCGCTTGCCGCAATGATGTTGATCTTGTTGCGCGTCTGCGTCTCCAGCAGCGCAACTGTCTCGTTCGTGTCCGAGTCGAGCTGCGGCGGCTGCGGCTGCTGCTGCTGCTGCTGCTGCTGCTGCGGCGCGGCATGCGAGGCAGTGGCACTTTGCTGGCTGCTGGCGCGTTGCTGCTGCTTTGTGTTGGCCAGATTGTGAATTGGCGAGGAGTCCTGCAAAGACAACAACGAGAGGCAAATGAGCTGCACGATCGATCCGACTGATGCATCGACAACCGCTTCCACAGGCGGTTACTGCTTTTGGGCTGAGCTGGGCACACTGCTTCCGTCCAGCATTTCAATTTTTCACAACTTTCTCATTTACACACTTTTCAAAGTTTCGTTTTTCATACTAAAATTGCTTTACAGCCTCCTATGCAACACTTGCTTTGCTTCAACAATCATTGCAGCATTTTAACGCAAAATATCCACAGCCACAAAAATTCAATTTCACATTTTGTCTGTCGGCAATTGGCTGTGTTATTAGACAGATACTGCAATGGATTTGGCAACCTTTGTGCAGATGCGTTTGGTAATTGTCATTTTAATTGTTTCGACAAAACAGTGCTGCTAAAACAGTCCAATCAGCTAGCAAATATTTATATTTAAAGCAGTTAAAGAACATTGCTCTAATCTATAGTTTTTTTTTACTAAATTTGCTTTATTACTTACTAAAACTTTTATTATTTGATGCCAGACTCTTTTTAGCTACACGGAAAACTGACTCTCGCTAAATGAATCAAGTTAAATAGGCAAAACTTTTATTGTTAGACTTCAGACACTTTTTAGCTGCAGAGAAAACCGAATCCCGCTAAATGAATGAAGTGAAATTATTAGACTCCAGGCTCCTTATTAGCCACACAGAAAACTGACTTCTGCTAAATGAATTACGCGATAATAAGCAATACTTTGTTCGGAGACCATCGAGTTAATAATGCAACGAAAGTTCGTCATTTAAGAGCATTATTCCAGTGTTGTAAATTCGCGCTAACGAGCTCCGCTTTCATTGTTGAGCAATACTAATGTTTTTTATGTCTTACGTTAGACAACACTGCTCGTGCTCAATCAAGTGAAATAAGCAATAATCGTAGTATCTATTTTCAGACTCCTTTTATAAACACTGAAAACTGACTCCTGCTAAATAATAATAAGCAATACTTAGTTCACGAACGAATACTTTGAAACGAAACATCGTCATCTTAGAGCTACTTATATAAACTTACATTATTTGATTTCGGACAATTTTTAGCTACACAGAGCAATAATTGTAGTATCTGATTTTAGACTTTATTTATCTTCACTGAAAACTAACTCTTCACTCGACTTTGTTCAGAGACAATTAATCGATTAACGAAAGATTGTTCTCTTAGACTGTTGGAAATGCGAACTAACGAACTCTGCTTTCATTATTAAGCAATACTAATGCTTTTTAATTTACACGTTTTACAACACTGCAACAGCTGTTATATATAGGCATGTACTTTAATTTATTTCTCATAAAAACATCAAATAATAAGATGTCTCTTTTGAGCTACACAGAAAACTGACTCCTTCTAAATGAATTATACGAATTATTAATTCCAGACACTTTTTAGTTAATTTATTATTTGAAATAAGCAATACTTGGCTTGGAGACAAACGAGCTAATAAATCAACGAAAAATCGCCATCTTAGAGTTACTTACATAAACTTTCATTACTTGATTTAAATGAATTTTTAGCTACACAGAAAACTGACTGAACAGCAATACTTTTAGTATCTGATTTTAGACTCCTTTTAGTTCCACTGAAATCGGACACTTTAATCGACTTTGTTCCGCGACAATCGATTAACGAAAGATGGTTCTCTTAGACTGTTGTAAATTCGAACTAACGAACAATACCAATGCTTTTTCTGTCACACGTTATACAACACTGCATCACCTGTCATATATCTATGCAATGTAGTATGGATTAACTAAATATAATTTATTACTCGCAAAAACGTTTATTATTTGATTTCATACAATGCAGCTACTCAGAAAACGCAGTCCTGCTAAATGAATCAAGTGAAATAGACAAAACTTCTAATATTTTATTCCACTATTTTTAGCTATACAGAAAACTAAATCCTGCTAACTAAGCCAAGTGCAAGAGCAATATTTTGTTAAGACACAATCGAGTAAATCACCGCGAGATCGTCATCTTAAAGTGTTGTAAATGCGAACTAACGAGCTCTGCTCTCATCGTTCGGCAATACTAATGCTATCACACGTTATACAACACTGCATCAGCTGTCATATATATAGTGGGCTTAAGCTGACTCACTCACCCTCGAATCCTGCTCCAGCTCCTCCTCGAGCGCACTGTAGACTGGCGCGTACCAGGAGTAGGAGAGCTGCTTGCGCGCTGAGGCAGCGACGCCGCCGGCGCCGTTCGCTGCCGTTGGCGATGTCAGCCCCACGCCGTGACCGTGACCGTGGGCGTGACTGTGAGCGTGACCGTGTCCGTGACTGCGCGTGTGGTTGTGTGAGTGGGTGTGAGTGTGGTGCTTGTGGTGGGGCACAAGCTTGCCGCCGTGGGCGGCGCTGTTGGGGCCGGCCGTGGTCACCAGATTGTTGTTGTTGCGACTGTTGCTCCCACTCTGATTGCTGCTCCCGCTCCCGCTGCTGCTGTAGCTGAGCTGCAGGCTGCGACGCTGCTGCTGGCCGCGCGTGGGCGGCAAGTGCTTGGTCTGCTTGCGCTGACGCTCGCCGGCGCCGTAGAGACTGTGATGCTGGCGACGCTGGCAACTGGGCGCAACGTTGCTGTTCAGCTCCTTGCGCGTGAAGATCAGCGAGGCGCTGTTCTTGCTCAGCCGTATGGCGCGCTGCTTGTCCACCACGGTGGCCTCGATGTGGGTCAGCAGCGGCACCGTCTCGGACAGCGGCAAGAGCTGCAGTTGCTGCGACGACTCGGCCGGAAAGTTGATGATGAAGTTCTCGGCGGCGTCATCAAACACGGTCGCCCGTGCCGCCGTCTGGCAGTCCTCGCTCGACGACGGGCTGCTGATCGAGCTGCGCTGCTCGCTGTGGCACCTTGCTGTGGTGTCCTTGTAGTTCGACTGCTGCTGCTGCTGCTGCTGCTGCTGGTAAGTTGCAGCTGAGCTGTAGCTGAGCTTGTGCTCGACGAGCAGCTCGAGGGGCGGCAGTTTGGCCTTGTGCGTCGACTGTTGCGTCGTCAGTTCCAGGCCCAGTCCGAGCTGCTGCTGTGCGGCTGTGGCGTGCTGCTGTGGCTGTTGTGTTGCTGGCGTGGCGTGTACGTGTACGTGCGCCTGCTGGAATGCCTCATTCTGCTGCAACGCTGCGGCAGACTGCAACGGCATCGGTGGCCGCATCTTGGCACTCAAACGCGCTTCGCTGCACTGCTGAACTCTGAACGGGGCGCAGCTCAGCCGTGGCTGGCGTGGATGACGACAACATCTTGAATAGGGCCTGCAAGCAGAGTCCACAAAACAAAGCGATTAATCAAACATTTTCCCAGCATTTCCCATTCAAGTTGCACACAAACTGAGCGCTGCTGCTGCAATTAATTCAACCACGCTTGCCTCAGTCTCTGCCGCGTTTTGGTTTACAAATTGGTTTCAGCTTCAGCGTCACTCAGCTTCAGCGCCAATCAGCTGACCTGCCAAATTCCTGTGGCGCTCCGCTTTCAGCACACTTCAACCTCACGCTGGGCAGCTCCAGTTGCTTAGTTAGTTAGAATAAAACAAACGAGACACAGCTCGAGACTGCAAAGCTGCCAAATACCTTGCCACAGTTCAGTGGCTGCTTTTACTACAAATTGTCGACGACTGCCGAAATATTTGAATTGAAATTGCGTTGCAAAATGTGCCGCAAGAATCAATTGACGACAGCCTAGCACAAATATTTGCATGTCTGGCATACTTGATGCAATTGCTAATATAGTTAGACTAACTTAAAAAGCAGTGTATAAATTCATTGTTATAATTTCCATATATACATTTATTTACATCAGTAGATGAACCATTACCAGCAATAAAGCACCATAACAACACATTTTAGGAATAAGTCATATCATAAGGACTTATCAGTTTTCGTTCACGTTCACCTAAAAATACTATCTAAACTCTTATAGCAATCAATAGATGTTCTCTACTATCTGCCCACTGACTGTTTTGTTTGCTCTACGCCTTAGTCGTGGCTACCCGGCGAATGCATAAATTCGTTGGCCAGGTATGCTGCCCAAATGCCAGCTTTACGAGCTGCATTCGTTTTATGGTAGATGGCAGTCGGCAGCCGTCAGCTGATTTGCATTTTTGCTTTGTCTGATTTATTGCAATTGCTGCGCTGCTGCTGGAATTTATACAATTTTTCGGTTCGATCGAATTGAAAATGGAAATAGAAGTCGCAGAGAGAGGGCGACGGGAGTACGGCAGCTGTGTGTAGTATTTGATTAGAGGAGTCGCCAAATTGATGGCATCGTCACGTGGCCAGCGAAAATTGAATTTGCACGCGAATTTTTATGAGTTGCCCACGCTTTACGAGCTGACAACTTGCGGCAACAGCAGCCAGAGAGTGGCACACAATTGATGTGCTGCATAATTAAACCAAGTCCAATGTCAGTCAACTCCCATAGGGAGCTCTGAACAAGTTAATTAGATGATGAACTGTTATTGCAATTTCCGCTTAGAGTGGCTGCTCCACTAATGGCATCAATGTCAAGGCTCATATATAAATCAATGCGTCTGTCGGTTGCCTCTCGACTGATTTGATTTGATTCGATTTGATTGGATTGGTTTGGATGGGAGACGGAAAGACATTCTTTGCACAGTTCATACGCTTCGTTTGCTGCATTACACGTAAGCGAATTTCAATGTAGCTCGCATTCCACGTCATAATCAATCATGTTTATCCCGCTGCCGCTGCCGCCGCCGTCGCCGCCGCAGCCGCTGCCCTCCAATCAATCGCGAAATGTATAATGCGATTTAATTCGCTAGGTTGCACAGTTGCACGTTGCCAAACTGCACGGACGGAACACTAATCAAATTAGACGACTACAATGCGAAGCCAATTTGCAAGCAATTAATCGAAAAATTCGTCGGTCGTCGAAACGGCAGCCCGAAAGTATGCAACACTTTTATTAACTGCAAAGCAAGAGCTCAAGAGACACCAGGCAGAGAGTGTGGCCAACTGTGTGAACTGTGTGTGCAGCGCACGTGAAGTCAATTAAGCTATTTACACACTCACACACACAGTGTGACCAAACACTCCCAAGGGAGCGCAGGCAAATTAGCTAGAGTTGAAAGTGGCAAAGAGCACGCTACAAATTCGAGTGGCAAAAGCGCAGAGCTGGCAACTTTTGTGCTGTTTGCTGTTCAAACTTTAAGCTGGCCACACTGTGCCACTTCGTTTCGTTCATTTGGACTTTATTACAAAGGCAGCTGCGCCACATGCCAGTCAAGGTATGCCAGCATATTAATTTCTGGCATGCTCGCAGCTATTCGAGCGTGTGTGTGAGTGAGAAAAGACGAGCGCACAAAAGTATGCAGCAGAAAAATGCGCGACTCGCATAATTTGAAGAGCAGCGTAGTAACTGTCGAAGCTGTTGGGAAAGCCGCAACGACTCGCAGCATGCCAAAGATAAATTGCTGCTGCCACGCCTAAATGCTGCGCCCTCCCTCACACACACACAGACTCAAATTAATCGCTTTCGCCAGCGCACAAAGCGAACATGAAATTTGTCTTTTACTTTTCATTTAACGCCATTTAAGCCAAGCTAAGTGCGGCAGCGACTTGGCAAACAAAACGAAGATTAATGCCATCCGCTAATATGTCAACTTCCACAGACAATCGCGCCAAACTTTTGCGCCTCCAGCCAAGTCAAAGCCAAAAGCCAGCAAATTTACAACCGCCGCAGCTATTTGCAATTGTTTGCAATTAATACTGTCCCAAATAGCAACTATGACAGAGTATAAGCAATAGATTATGCAACTTTAAGAGCAGACAAAGCAATTACTATTTAAAACCTATTCATCAGCAAATGCTTCAATCCAAATGAATCATAAATTCGCGCCTGATAAAGCTTCTACAATGACATTATTCTAAACAAATATTTGATAAGTTATATTTAGGTATTCCCCACCAAATTAAATCATAAACAAGCTTCTACAATGACATTATACGAGCTAAGTTATATGAATACCTTCATCATCCAAATCAATCATAAAGTCGCGCCTGAAAACTGTTATTCAATGACATTATTCCCTACAAGCATTTGATAAGTTATATTTAGGTATTCGACAGACGTATCAATGCAATTGAATCATAAATTCGCGACTGACAACTCTTTTTCATTGACATTATTCTCTGCAAACATTTGATAAGTTATATTTAGGTATTCATCAAGAAATTAAATCATAAAGTTACGACTGACAACTCTTCTTCAATGACATTATGCGCAGCAAATATTTGTTAGTTTATTTATACTAATTGATTTTAATTGTAGCTTTTAAGTGTATCTGCAGCAGGCGACAATTAATCTTGATGCTGTCGTTGCTCACTCTTGCGTCATTGATTAGTGTTTCAATAAACTAAAGCCTATTTATCTCCCCGCCCTCTCTCTTATCGCACTGCACATTTCTGCAGTGAATTTGCATATTTGCACTATAAATTACGGACTTGTCACTTGCATGCGGCACAAACTGCTCATTAGCCAACTATAAAAACAGAATACGTTAAGGGCTCGTGTCTATTATAAACACACACACAATAATAGCATTAAAACAACAGCAATGCTTTTTTTTTGGCTGTTTAGTTTGTGGCCTAATTAGCTAGAGAAATTTGTGCAATTCACATGTTGAACTTTGGAGTTCAACTAATTGACACACGTCAATTGGCAAGGAAATTAATTAGTCGGTGAATGTTCGTGGCAGCCGCCTAAAGGATTTCATTAATAAGCATGCAAACGGACAGCAGACAACAGATTTCAGACAGCTCAGTTTTAATGTGCTCAATTAGAGACAAAGGAACTTACCATTATTCTGGCTGCCAGCTGCGAGCGATGTGAGGCGCCACAAATTGGTGCAACTGCAAGTAAATAAAAGACACATTGATTATGCAAACATTTACTAATTAATTGCCTGTGCTTTCACTCCAAAATAACACAAGCATTTGCATTCAAATCTGCATCGACAGACGCTGTTCGCTGTCGGGATGCAATTCAATAAGCCGCATGCCCCGAGTACCCAATTAGCGGAATGCTTCCGCGAGTTCACAACGAAGGCGGCTGAGGGCGGCAACAACAAGTTGTTGAGGCAAACGATGAGCTGCTGCTTGACAATTAATTAGCTTCAGTGCAGAGTATCTGCGTGGTCGGCCATGTGTGTGTGCGTGCCTTTGGCCAGAACTTGGCTCGAGTTGTGCCAAAGGAATTTTAATTGCACGACTGTCAGCTAAAGCCGCACGCCGCGCCCAATTATGGCGGCTAATTAGACGTGGCGACACTTGCCAGCATACCGTTGCCCACAGGCCACGCCTCCGCCACCCACCCCCCACACACACACATGTGGACAAGGACTTTTTTAAGCGCCTGCGACCGCAAACAGCTGCGGTGGCTGAAAGCTTAATTGCATTCTGCTCGAAGACGCAGTAATTGCATAGCTAATTATTAAATAATTTGCACTTTGTTCATCGAACAGACTTCGAGTGAGCCATCGATTAGTCAGTCGCACAGGCACATAAATTTGTCGTCAATCTATACGCATTTATCGAGCTGCTAAATTGCAGCTGCCGTTGCCAATTGCACAATAAACAATAACGATAATAACAATGACTTCGACTTCGAATGCGATTTCGACTTCGGATGCGACTGCGACACGCAAAGCTGGCTGGGCTTTGACGTCATTGCCACACAGGCGAAGCCATTAAACGGTTATCCAAATACGACTATTAAGCCGACTTGTGCACTGCACTCGACTATTTGCATTTGCTTTTAGCGATCAATCATCCTTTCGCCTGCATCACACGTCTCTTGCCATTAATTATACTTCAGCTGTCAATTGGTCTAGTAAAGTAGCGACGTACCTTTCAAATATTTATAAGGATACGCACGTCAATCGAGTATTAATGAAACTACGACTTTACCTTCATTTCCTACTAATATACTTCTTAATATTTCGCTTGACTGTTTCTAAAACTATTCACTTGTACTTCAACAATTTGTTTTCCATCAATCGATAAAGTTCTAACTAAACATCTGTATAACTCTGCTTTTGATTACTGACGTTTTCTTTAAACTACATATTCACTTCTCTTTAAACATTTTATTCACCAACAATCTTCAAAGTACAACCAAGCATTTAATTTCGAACATATTTCTAAAACTTTTTAATTCTCTCTAAAAAATTTATTCACCACAAATCTACAGTCTTTAAAACTCGGCATTTGATTCCAAATTTACTTCCAAAACTATTAACTTATCTTTCAACAATTCCGTCTCCATCAAACGACAAAGTTCTAACTAAATATCTTCATAACTTTGCATTTTATTCCGAACTTATCTTTAATCACTTTACGTTACTCACCAGCAATCTTTCAAGTCGTACTAAATGTCTTTATAACTCTGCATTTGATTCCTGACACATTTGTAAAACTATTCATTTCCCTTTAAACATTTTATTCGCCAGCAATCTACAAAGTCCAATTAATCATTTCACGCCGAACACATTTCTAAAACTATTTACTTCTCTTTAATCAATTTATCTAACCTCAATCGAGGAGTTCAAACTAACTATTTTTTAAATCTATTCACTTTGCTTTCAACAAATTAAATCTGTATAGCTCTAACTCTGCATTTCATTCCTGACTTATGTCTAAAACTATTGACTTAACTTTCACTAATTTATTCACCATCAATCGATAAAGTTCAAGCTTAACTCTGCATTTCACTCCGAACACATTCCTAAAATTATTCACTTATCATTTAACCATCGATTCACCATCAAATGGATTGGCTAGAACTTGCCAAATATCTTTAAAACTCTGCATACGATTGTTTACGTATTTCTAAAACTATTCACTTTACTTTCAACGAGTTTTTTACCTTTGGCCATCTACAAGTTTTAATTTAAAATCTGTGTTATTCTGCATTACGTTATGGTTACGTATTTATAAAACTATTCACTCTTTAAATACTGTATTCTTCATTAATGCACAACTTCCAGCTAAACATCTGAATAACTCTGCATTTCACTCCTAAAATTATTCACCAATCTTTTAACAATTTACTCATCATCAATTTCCTGACGTATTCATAAAAACTATTGACTTAACTTTCAACAATTTAATTGACCTCAAACGACAAGTTCAAACTTAATATCTGTTTGAATTTGATAATCAATCAGCTCTTTCGCACTTCTGCTGACAATTCACTTATCGTTAAATTTAACTTGTCAATCAATGTGTTAAGCAGTTTTAAACTGCTTGCAAGCAGTCGCTCACTTTAAGCGCTGCTTAATTGTATTATCTGCGATTTAAAGCAGTTGCTCGCCTTGTGTAAGCTGCTGCCTGCATGTAGCTGTAGTTATCTGTCCGCCTAAGCTGCTTATGTGCTAAGTCCTGTCAATGACAGGACAACGCATATTGCAGTCAAAGCCAAAGCACAGCCACAAACCAAATCCTGAACTCTCCACGTACATTAACATAATCGCAGTGAGCAAACTACAAATTGAAGTTACACAAAACTGAGCGAGTTTCTTGCAGGAGTCACAGCTAGTCTTTATTGTGCAGAGCTCTAGGAACTAGCTGTTAGCCACAAAGAATCGATTGTAAGGAAGGAGTTGACTTAATTGTATACTTGCAGAAGGTTGGTGGACAAGCTTCAGGCTGCTGCTGTCAGCTGAGAATACAATATAAGTCACGGCTAAAGTAAATTTCTCGAGTAATCCCTGCACTGACAGCCAGTCAGCCAGCCAGGCACACACACGCAGTAAGCAGCTGTCACAGTGACCGTTGAATGTATGCCAACATACGAAATGTGACAGTCAAATAAAAATAGAAACCAACTGGCCGTCGAGCGCGGGCGAGAAATTCACACACACAAAGAGCAAAGTTCAGCCATCATCGTCTTCGTCATCGCCATCGCCATCGCCATCGCCATCGACGTTGACATCAATAATCAGATAGAATTTCAATCAAATACGTGACGTACTCGCATTGCAGCAAAACGAGCAAAGCCACCTGGCTGGCGAACATTAAACAGAGCCTGCAATTGAAGTCGAGCCTCTGCTGCTCTGTCTGCTTAAATGAGATTCTGAGTTGCTGCATTAAAGATAGACTTGCAAATGCGACGAATGTGGATGTGAGTGCGACACTTGAATGTCTAGACTGAGTGGCTGCACAACTCACAGTTGCACAGTCCCCTCTTTGTGTGTCACATAATGAATAAATGCAGCATCCCTCACATTAAGTATACGCCAGCATGGCCCTTCAGCTGTAGCTCTCCCTGTGAGCCGCTTGTTAGCAGATCGCGTGTTTTTGCAGGCAACCCTTTTGTGGTCGATTCTAATGAACGGCTTTAAGCGCAAGCAAACGCCAAATTGCAGCCAGGCATGCGAAAGTAATCAGCATTCGGCATTTTGTTAGCTTTGTGGCAATTATGCATTTAAATTGGCATTAGGGCCGCCAAGCGCCAACTATGCAAGTATGCAGCGCATTCCGCCCAAAACGGAATTCAGTTAGCCGCCGCCATCTTGTTGCATGCTGCAGCCGACCACAAAGCACAAAAGCAACCCTGTGGCACGCCAAATTGACTCGCGCCACAGCTGCTGGCGAAACGCAGACTGCAGCGTCATGTGTCTTTAAGGTGTCAATGGCAGACAGAGCAGAGCCTTCTTAAAGACGCTGCTCATGTTGCCTCGTTGTGTTGCACGAGGCTAAATGAAAAGCATTTTCCGCCCTGCTGCCCGTGTGCAATTAAAAGGCAGCCCGAGCAAAGGCAAAAGCAAATGTGCAAATTGCGTTGAGCGCGCAACAAAAATAAAAACAAGAAAAAAAACTCCTTTTTCCCATGGCAGCAGAGTGCTGGGTTGCTGCAACTTTTTGTGGCAGCGCTGTCAAAGACAACGCAAAATTGTTCGCCAAGCAAGTTGCGCGAATAACGAGAAACTAAGTGAGCGAATTTGTTGTAACGAAAAGCTCCAAGAATTACAATATTATTCGAATTAAATATATCTCTTAATATCAGCATATCTTGTTATGTAAAAGGTGTATTAAAATAATATTGCTATATCTTAATATCAGCATATCTTGTTATGTAAAAGGTGTATTAAAATAATATTGCTATTCTTGCAATCATTGCACATTTTGCGCCAATTAAAGATAATTTTCTTTCAGTTTGTGGCTGATTTAAGTTTGAATACTAATGCAATTTTTGTATCAAATATGTCTATATATATCTCGAAGATAAAATGTGTACTAGAATAATATTGTAACTCTTGCAATCATTGCTGACTATATGTCAATTAAAGACACTTTGTTTAATTTAGTTTGTGGCAGATTTAAGTTTGAATTTGAAATTCATATCAATAATGTATTAGTTAGAGGATTACAATATTATTTGAATAAAATATATCTTTTAATATAAATATGTATATCTATTTATATATAAAGTATATTTCATTAAAATAATTTATACAATAATTGCTGACTATATGCCAATTAAAGACAGTTTACTTAACTCTGTTTAAGTTTGAATAGCAAATTCGTATTAATAATGTGCATATTAAAGAGTTACAAGACTATTTTAATAGGATATCGCTTCTAATATAAATATTTCTGTTTATATAAAAGGTTTATTTTATTATGTTGACTAGATGCCAATTAAAAACAGTTTGCGTAACTCAGTTCATGTTTGAATAGCAATTCATGTAAATAATTGTGCATATTAAAGAGTTACAACATTTGGCATTCAAATAAAACATCTTATAATATAAAAGGCATACTAAAATAACATTGTAATTCTCGCAATCAATTCTGTTTATATGCCAATTAAAGACAGTTTTAACTTAACTCGGTTTGTGTCTGATTTAAGTTTGAATTACAAATTCATATTAATAATGTACTTAATAAGAGTTAAACAGTCATACTTTTAATATAAATATTTCAGTTAATTTCAAACATTATTTTATTTAAATAGTATTGTAATCTTTGCAATTATTGCTGACTATATGCCAATTAAAGACAGTTTTTAAATAGCAAATTCATATTAATAATGTGCTTATTAAAGAGTTACAACATTTGGCATTTAAATAAAATATCTTTTAATATAAAAGCCATATTCAAATAATATAAAAATACTTGCATTCAATGCTAATTTAGTGGAAATTAAAGACAGTTGGCTTAACTAAGTTTGTATCTGATTATACCATGTACCTATAGGTACAAAGGTATATTAAGTTCATTCGAATGTATGTAACAGGGTGAAGGAGACGTCGCAGACCACATGTTGTTACTACCAAAATGATCAGAATCGAAAATAAAATCGATTTAGCCATCTCCGTCTGTCTGTCTGTCCGTCCGTCCGTCCGTCCGTCTGTCCGTATGAACACCTAGATCTCAGAGATGGTAAGAGCTAGAGTAACCAAACTTTGGATTTAGGTGTAATATGCAACTACGCAGATCAAGTTTATGTTTTTTTCCTCCCCCGCCTTTCCCCTTGCCCACAAACCGCAAGCTACTCTGGAATCCTTTGAGCTAGAAAGTTAATTTAAAGTGTAGTATGTAGATATTTATGATATTCACCGAAATCCAAAATATGGTTCAAATCGGATAAAATCTAGCTTTGGTATAAGCGAAAGAAGTTTGACATACGCAAAGCAAGCGCAAGAAGCGGGCGCAACAACAACAACAACAACAAGAACAAGCATTAGTCTTCTAGCGTATTCGTGCGCATGCATACACACATACAGGTTTGCTTGTATGTGTGTGTATGCATGCGTATTTCAACGAAAGAGCTGGACTGCTGTTTTTCCAATGAAATAATATGAATGTCATTTGATGTGATCTCTTTTGCATTGGATGAATTTTAGTATTCGCTGGGTTTCATGTATTATTATTTTAATTATAAGTAAATTTAGGCGATTACAATTTTACATATGTTTGTTTTAAATTTTATTTTGTCAAATGGTACATGGTATACTACAGTCGGGTTAGGTCGACTGTAGACGTTCTCACTTGTTTTAGTTTGAATTAGAAATTCATATTTATAATGTACATATTCAAGAGTTACAATATTATTTGAGTAAAGTGTATCTTTTCATAATAATATATATTTTTATATAAAAGGTACATTGAAATATCATTGTAATTCTTGCAAATATTGCTGATTTTATGCCAATTAAATGCAGTTTGCCAAAGTCAGTTAATAATGTGCATATTAAAGAGTTACAACACTATTTTACTAAGTTATATCTTTTTATATAAACTAATATTATAATACTTGCATTCAATGCTGTTAATATGCCAATTAAAGAGAGTTTCTTGTTTAAGCTTGCCACTGATAATAATTCACGTGAATAATGCAGGTATTGAGGCGAGTTTGGTGCCCATTTGCTTATTAATTATTAATGCTTGGTTTGCTAATTCGAGTGCTAAGCTTGATGTCAATCAAATACAAGTTAATGCACCAATTCCTTTCACATTAATTCCTCAATTTCCGATACTTCCCTAATGTGCGCAAAGCAAAGGATAACCGAATTTAGTTTCAAATCATTGCACAATTCGCTGCGCTTCTTTGTGTTTCGGCATCATTGAAGACGCGCTGGCTAATTAAAAGGCGTGTGGCAAGTGGCAGAGTGGGCGTGTGACGGCTGCGAAGTTGCCACGCTGAGCCGCAACCTTGTGTGCCAACTGCAAACTAAATCGGGTCTGTCTGGCGGCTTTAAGTTGGCAAACGTGACGGGCCGAGCGACGAGCAACAATGCGAGCAACAATGAGAAAAACAATGTGAAAAACTAACAAACACGTCAGCGCAGACAACGTAGTCTTTTGTCGCCGTCGTTGTCGTTGTCGTTGTCGCTTGCGCATGATTTCCGTGCTTAAAATTTCCTGTTCGAAACTGACATAAAAGAAGGAAGTGCATGAGACAGAGCAGACAGGCAGATAGACAGCCAGACAAGCAGACAGGCAGACAGACGGACGAACGTGTGCTACGAATGCAGATGCACTGCACACACTTGCCCCCGTGCACTTGCCACTTGCCACTTGCCAGTTGCCAGAACATACAGCCAATGGAGGGGAAAAAACAGCACTCAGCACAGCCACCCGAAAGACACTGAGAGGAAGGGGGGCTTTTAGCCAGACAACCCTAGCAAAACAGGCGAGCAGTGAGGCATTTAATGACATTCATGCTGCATTCGCTTTTTGCAGCTCGACTTTCAAAAATATTTGCGTTGAGGTTTGTTTGACTCGCTGCAGAAACAAGAGAAATATTATTACAATTCCTTTCATATGCAAAAACAAGAAGGCGAAAAACAACAACAAAAAAGCAGAAACGAGTATTGCTGGCCATGCACAAATGTGCAGTCGTTAACTTGGCCCTTTATGGCGCTGCAACTTTAACCATTCGCTTTAAATAATATTTGAAAAGTTTTTATCACGGCAAACAAACGAAAACAACGCCAACAGTTCGCCTGATTTATGTTGCCCGAATTGGGTTTTTTTTTGGTAAAGAGATAGCATAAAAATAAAAGCCGAGTGCGACAAATTAATTACACTTCCATAAGAGCATAAGAGCGCTTTAAATAAAAGCTGTTTCGATTTCAATTTTGTCAAATTCATTTTGCATTCTAGAGCATTTGCGAGTCGTTTGAATAGTTGCGCTTCTCGTGTTTTTGGAGCACATACAGTTGCTGTCTTTTTTTGCACAGCAAATTCAATTAAACAATGCAATCGCATAAACAAATCTCCAACAAACACATAAACATTCCCTCGCATCTTCCTTTTCGCTCGCTCGCTTCTAACTGCTTTGCAGAGCGAGACGGGGAGAGAGAGTGAGAGAGAGAGAACACCCACGAAATTGCGGGGCAGTTGTTTTTTTTTATAGTTTTTAATTGAAAAATGTGCAATTAAAAGTCGAATGCATGGCGTATGAGAGCAGCGGCAGTGGAACGAATTGGCATCAAACGGGGCGTATGCGCAATTTATAATAGACGCCAAACGGCGACACACAAACTACAAACAGCTAAAAGTCAACGGCAAATTAATTTAAGCACTTAATTATGCCGTAGGTTCAATTAAATTACACGGCATTTAATTAAGCCTATAAACTGCACCACTTAAGAGAGCTGCTCGACAATTGCACGGCACATAAGTGCGGTATGCAAATGGAAGAGCAATATCTACTAATGTAAATGCGATTTTTTACTTAACACGAACTATTCGCAATTGCCTTTGGTCAACTTTGTGTAGAATTAATCGACAACAATGCAATAATTATTGTTATTAAGCCAGCTGCAAGAAAATATGCAGTGTTAATTGGATAACCATCATTAATATGAATGACTTCTGCTAGGCAACAATGTTTATGACTTGACTGAAGTTGTTGGACCTCCCTCGCTTGGTGTATTGCCATATATATAGATATTTCACATTTGTATATCCCTTGCAAATAAACAAGACAAGACTGCAGTTGGCCAACCAGCGTCAGAGTGATAAGCAAACAAAGGCGGCCAGAACAACGTTGCAACGTTGCCCGCATGTCGGCTGCAAACTGTTGCACACACACACGGGGCATAATTTGGCACATGCCATTACAAAATATTGACAGCAAGGCAAACAAAAGTCATGGACAAGGGAGCAAGTTCGCAGCACTTGATGTGGCAGCATGCATATGCACACTTGCCACAGCCCCAGCTGTGCAGCTACATGGCTATTACACTTGTGCTGCCCCCAGAGGTGGGTCCCAAGAGTTGCCGAAACACTTTCAAATTGAAGCGCCATCAAAACGAGTTTTAGTTGATTTGAGCGGGTCAAAAGTCCAGTTAACCGTATCTTAAGCACTAAATCAAATACCCACAAAACACACCCAGTTTGAGAGTGACAAACGAAGCACAACTTTTGGAACCAACCGCGGCCCTAAAAATATCTTTGCTGCTTGAGAGCATTTGTGTCCCTTTTCGAGGGATTCCGGGGCAGCCCACAAGAGCTGTGGTCCCAGGCTGACCAGGGAACTGTGTGTTGACTGTGCTAACAGATTTTAGTCAAATTGTTACATTTTGCAGAGCGTTAGGGCATTTGCATCTGCCGCAAATAAGTAATTCAATTAGTTTTGCATTTCAATTTGCTAAAGGAATAATGTTTGTCGAACTTAAGCTGCAAATCCGCTCGCTTGTTAAAGCTGCTTGCTGCCCACACAAATAAACGATCTATTGTCATAATTAATACTTTGCATTAAAGTATCACTCATGGTACTTTGCATTGTGCGCCTAACAATGACTGGCTTTGTTTCAGCGCCAACATGCAACGTCTGCCATTTGGTTTGTGCAGATAATTATAGCGTAAATAATACGGGAATACAAGCCTGCTCTATTCAGTTGTTTACATGTTACAAGCCGCATTGAAGCCCCCACAAAGTTCACGTACCTGCAACGAGAGAAAGCAGACAGCAAATGCATTTCTATTAGTTGTAGTTTCAAGTAAATTGCACACATATCAAGCATGAGTAATTGCAAAACAATATGTATGATCAACAGGCATTCAATTTGCAAAGTCACCAAATCATTCACCTGCCACAGTGCTGTGCAATCAGCTACGTAGATATCGACGTGAAAAGAACAACATGTAATCAATCTACAAACACAATTGAGCAAGCATTTATTTGTGTAATCATATTTGAAATTACAAATTTCATTGTCAAGCTTAAATGTTATATTCTGTATTATTTCACAATCCACACGCAACGTGCATTTAGTGAACGCTATCAAAATGTATATTCCAGCCGAGTAGAAGCTGCCACTGCACTGCAGGGATATCTGGATAGCTTGACTGCGTGGTGCAGAAGATGGAATACAGTAAACCTGTGCTTTACTCTGAGAAGAATTGCTTACACTACTCCAGCAATTGATTTCGAAGGTGTGGACCAACCTACATAAGCAAAATATCTTTGTATCGTCCTGGACAAGAGACTGACTTTTGTCCTGTATTCAAAAGCTGTCACCAAGAACTGTGGCCAAAGGCTGCTTAGTAAAAGAATCAAAATGTAACTTAGAGCTAAGAGAGCTATGCATATTGACGGCATAATCCCAATATGGCTATATGAAGTGCAGATTTGTGGGACTGCTGCCTAATTTAATAACAAGCGAATAAAGGATTGCCCGTGGTACGTGCTAGGATCCACATTACATCGTGATCTCAATCTACACTCTGTAGGGGAACAGACAGGCAGACACACGAGCCTCTATAGCGACAGGCTGATAAGCCACCGAGGAGACTCCTCCCTGCTAGACCACTGAGGCGTTTACAGCGTCAAGGATTCGCCAAAACGTTTACTCAAACGTGAAAGACAATTGATAAGTCCTTATGACATATATGTTTGAGGGTTTGGTCAGCTCGAGATTTTCCCGAAATGTGTTGTTATGGTACTATAGTGCTTGCACTGGTTTAACTACTTAATAAAAGTATATAAATAGACGATAGACGACTTGTTTACTAAATGTTTTTAGGCTGCTTACGCTGTCATTACTTAGTCCTCAACAAACATTCTATTCCTTCGCAATCTTCACACAGCTTTCGTTTACTGAACTCTATCAAAATGTACTTGCTTGCAGCTAATACACGAATCGTTTGTCAAATGTTTCTAGGCAGCTTACTCTCTCATTACTTTGTCCACAACAAATATTCTGTTCCTTCGCAATCTTCACATAGCTTTCATTTACTGAACTCTATCAAAACGTTCTTGCTTATAGCTCACAGCCAAAGCGTTTGGCAGATGTTTATAGGCAGCTTACTATCTCATTACTTTGTCCACAACAAATATTCTATTTCTTCACAATCTTCACACAACTTTCATTGATTGAACTTTATCAAAAATACATTTGCTTACAGCACATAGACGAAGCGTTTACTAGATGTTTATAGGCAGCTTACTCTCTCATTACTTTGTCCACAACAAATATAGTATTGCTTGAGCTCAGATCACCAAACGGGCGCTATTCAATTCCTTGAGCTCAAAGTGTTCCCACTAAATTCGAGCTTAAACTTAAACATAATTTCTAGTGGTTCGTCGACAAAACGGATCCAGTTCTCATCGCTGAATGAACTAATCCGCTATTAAGCTGCCACACACCGTCAATTTGCATCGAGTGCGCTTGGCTGGCTGAAACGTTTTGCGACCTAAGACAATGGAACCGGTTGCACACAAAACACAACACACAACGGCTAATTAGCGCGCTCTCGAGTGCAGTTTGGACCAGAATACCGTAAGCATAGCCTATAGCCTATGGCAGCTATAGAGCATATGGCATAGAGCTGATTGCAAGCGTCTGTAATAACAAGATGATTTATGAGGCAGTTCACGTCGCATTTAATTGAATTACGAGAGCGCGAGGAACTCATTGCGAGTCGAGTCAAGACGACAATTTGCAGCTTGTGGGTGTGTGCAACAAGCAGGTGTCGGGTCTTATCAGCAACGGCAACTGATTGATGCTGATGCGAATCGGCGACAAGCTGGCAAGACAACCAAGTCGAGCACTTGATTAACAATTCTTCGGGTTGTGCAAGCAATCAGAAGTGCTTCCGACTGATTGCAGTCGACTTTGATTTACGACTTCACACACACTCCACTGCGATCGTAATCAGCGAAGGCCGCTCCCACATTAATCATCGAAAATGCGAAAATAAACCGCACTTTATTGTAAGTATTTGCTTTGATGTAAATTCGACTAAACTAATCATTAGCATGTGGGAGCAAAATGTGTAGATAGCGCGCTGTTAATCGATTGTAAACCGACTGAGCCGTAACACAACTCGTCGATACCCTTTTCAGCCTTGTTGAAAGGTCGTTAAATAAATGGGTTTAGCTTTGACCAAGTTGCAATAAATACGACCAACGAAAACTAATAATTGACGAGTCCCATTTTCCGATAAACACTGACGCAACCCGTTGCATTCGATTTGCAATTGCAGGCACGCAAAACATTGCACTTGGGAGCCCCATCTGGCTCTGTACAATCAGCCATATATATACTACTATATAGATAGCGTTAGCATAAACTGCTGCCAAATTGAGTGCGAAAATTGCGTCATGGGCGCCTCAATAGGCACTGAATGCATTTTCAATGCGCGTTTTTTTCACAATATCATTTTGCAGTTTTGATTTTATGCAGTTGCTCGGCCAACTGATTGAGTTATTGTGACGCTTACGCTCAGCTGGTCAGCTGAAGCCATTAGGCTGTTGATATTCGCATATTTATGAAGATTACAGCGCCTCATCTGTGAATCACACTTCACACCAGCTCTAAAAAATACTCTCTGCCCCCCCCTACATGATGTGTAATCACTTGATTTGCTGGAGTTGCACGTTATTAATTACTCGTTATTTTCATCCAAAGCCGAACGCTCGTCACGAGAACAATCTATAAATATTCCATTTCATTACTCAACAAAAAAAAAAAAAACGAAGCTTCATTTGAAATTCATATTTTCGCCAACGACTTTTTCAGTGCCAACGCATGGCATATATGAATGAAAAGCATATTCACGGATTATACAGATTTCACAGCATCAAATCCGACTAGAAGTTAACTGAACTTAGCTATAATCAGTAAAGTATATCGAATATCTTGCGTGCACAATGACGAAATTGAAAACGACAAAGAGCCATAATAAATCAGACGCGCTGCTGACTCAGTTGATAGAGTCGAGTGTCAACATTTACGCATCAGTTGCTGTTAATCAAAGTTAATTTGCGATAGTGGCCGTGATTCAGTTGTTGTGTTTTTAATTGTGTGCTAAATCTTAAAGAGTCGCCTTTGTTTTGCTTATCAAGTCAATCAGTTATCAGATAAGATCGCCACAGCATTGGGCAAATGTGCCAAATTATAAACCGGTCCCCAGCATGAGTCTGCAGATAATTGCTTGCCGTTTATGTGTGATGAGAATGGTCTAGACGCTGGACGGCTAAGCTAGGCACTGTGGTTATGCAATGCTGCAACCTTCGGCGGCTATTTGCAACGCTCGGCTGGCGCGCGTCTGTGGCACAAATTCAAAAAAAACTCAACAATAAAAACAAAAGCCGAAGCTCGGCAAAATGGCACAGCCAACTGAAAATCAACTGCAGACAAGTTCACTGTCAGGGGCTTTTGCAACAATCATAATAATTGAACACACACACACAATCAAACAGGCTTCAAGCCGATGCAGATTCCGATAAAGATGCAGATGCAAAACTGTTGTCACACTCGCAATTCCGATACCCTGCACAAGCAAAGCTTAAACGGCAAGTTTAAATGGGCGGCTAATCGGCGTGAGCAGGTATCGATATCAGTATCGATATCGGAGTCAGCTGTGAGCACCAAACGTTGTAGTCAGCAATCGGAACCAGCAGCATGAATCTGCAATCGGAACCAGCTGTATGAGTTGGCAGTCGGAACCAACTGTGTGAGACAGTTGGAACCAGCAGTCGGAACGAGCTAAATGAATCAGCAGTCGGAACGAGAAGAGTTGTGCGAAGAAGAGTTGTGATCAGCAGCAAGCAGTGCGTAGCAGACTAACGCTATTAAGCAATTACTTATTATTAAGTGTATTCATATTACATTCAGTCGCATTAATATTTACCTTTATCATTAAACCTATATCTTTTTTTACAGGGTATCTGTCGTGCTGCTCAGTCGCCTGCACAGCAGTGTTTTTTAATTAAAAATTGCGAGTGGAAATGCAATTCAGTTAATTAGCTTTGATTTTACATTCCCGCCCCGCCCTCTTGCCGCCTCTCGACCCCCGGAGCTCCTTCGCCCACACAACCGAATGCGAAATGAAAACAAACAAACAAAATTGAAACAAAAATAAATATATGAATAAAACAAGGCAAAGCTGCAAACAAACATGAAAAGTGAAACACAGGAAACGGAGACGCGAAAAATGAAACGTGGAAAAGTCTGATTAAATGTAAACACAGCATAAAAATGGCAATTTAATTGGGTTAATTATTGTGGCGCTGCTGGTGCTGGTGCTGGTGCTGTTGTTGGCGGATAATTATACGGCGAGCATTTGTAAAATGGAAATGAATGTCTTGCCATCAGCTTTTCCCATGGTCTCTTTGTGTGCAGTGCACTCAACCCAGCCGAACGAGCACTTGAAAGGTCAATAAAAATGTATCTGCGATCTTTATCGTGTCGGCGTATTGCGTGTCTCCCCCGCTCTCTCTCTCTCTCTCTCTCTGTCAAGTCAAGTGCAGGCAGCGAAGCGCAGCGACCAAGGAGAAAGGCACTGCGATCGAGTGAAACTCAGCCACGGCCACGTGAAAGTTGTACAGCGTTGCCTGAGGGCAATCAAATAAAGTCGCCTCGTTTCGAGCATGATAACAATTGAAGCACTGCTAATTTCAATGAAAACGAAATGTCGTGATAGCATTATGCATAGCTATAATCCTTATGTGAGCGAATCGTGCAGCCGGCGACAATATTTTAAAGCATGCTAATCTCAATCAAAGTGATTGCTAGTCGTCTCTCCCAAGTGTGGTGATGTAAGTGACTATGCTAATGCAAATTCTAATGCCAGTTCATTTGTAAATGCCAGTCGAGTGGTAATTCTCGATCAGCATTTACAGCTGCAGAGCATACAGCAGTCGTTGTCGATTCGGAGTGGGCCGTGGGGCATTTGTCTGCGCGCAACAAAGGAAAAACTGTTGTTGGCCAACGCGGCGTATGCGCGTTATTGTTCGCTTGCAATTAGGCATTCCGGCCACGCGTTTGCGCTTTTGTTTTCATGCCGTTCTCACTTATTGTAATTCAGTAATTTCTGGCAATTGCGTATCAGCACACACACCAACACACACACCCATCATGAGCATTTTTTGCATTTTTCATCATTTCATATGCAAATTTCACTCGCGACAATTTCAATTTTTTATTACTTATTTTTATTTTTATTGCCAGCAGGCAAAGGGGTGGCGTAGGCGCTGAAGTTTTTGCGCAGCACCTCGGCAGTGTCAACAGATTTGTAAAGGCAACTCGCGCCATGGGCGGCAAGGTGCGGTTGCGGTGCAATGGGGTCAGCAAACAGTCGACGAGTCGGGCAATAACAGTTAGAGATTGTGGACAATACCCTGCACTAAAACTCAAGCGCAGCCAAATGTGCTTTAAGAATTTTAAGCACTCGAAATATATACATATATATACATACTGCTAACTTGATTTGTGTGAATCAGCGAAAAGAATTGCAGGGTATTCTCGTTTCGCATATCTGCGCACAGCGACTCTATCTAATCGCTAGTGCTGTGCAGCGTATCTGCGCGTCGCCCATTTATGTTGGGGGCCCAGCACAATTTCTTTGTATTCATATTTTAGATTACTTTTACGAGTGGCAGACACTAAAATATTTATGGCACTTTGTGTGGCACGTTGCGACGTCGGCTAATTATGCCAAAAAAAAAAAACGCAAAAATCGTTACAGTTCCGCTTGATTGGGGCCCAAATTGCTGTTGGCTTGCGTCTTTTGCGTATTGCGAAAACACGAGAATGCGAAATGCGAAGAGCGAACTGCGAAAATGCGAAGTGGTGGAAAGGCGAAAAACGCCGACGGCGATAAGCGTTTACATTTTAGCGCAAACAAAAGCCGGAAGGTCAGCTGTGGCTGCAACCCACTACACCCCCTGCCCCTCCCTCCACACCGCGCCAAGATGCCACTCATTTCGCCAACGGGTTATTAAGTTTGTACATTTTTATGAGCACACAGCAAGAAGACGCAGTAGAAGACGAGTGTGAGGGTGGGGGGTGGCAGGGTTGCCACCACCTGCGCATGCATAAGTCAAAGCGTCAGCCTGCTGAGTTACTGTTGTTGTTGCGGTCCTTTGCATCAACACCGCAGCAAAACAGAGCAGAGTGCATTCACCCAGATCCCCAATATAGCGAACACAGAACACAGACTGCAGCCAGCGGTGTAGTGGGGGGGTGGGGGGTAGTGGGCGAGCAGCAGTCACTCACGTGCAGACAAACAAAAGCGTAGAATACAAAAACGCTTTTGTTAGCTGCGCTTCATTGCGCTTCACTCAAGAAACAGCGCACGAAAGAGAGAGCGCAAAAAAAAAACAAGACGGGAGCGAGCAAGAACAGCGGATTGTGTGCGAAGAGCGAGAACAGTTATGGCAGGCGGAGTAAGCAGCACAACGAAATTGCAGGCAGCAAACGCAGCAATAACAAGTAGTCTGACTATAAACTAAAATTCAAAACTGTACGCCGCCGCTTAACGAAATTTCCAAACTAAGCAGATTACTTCATTAGGGCGGCGTTGTTGTCACAGAGACAATTGAGGGCGTTTTAATGGGCGAGTTCCGGCGATTGACAGCCACAACTCAATCAACCTAGACTCCCTCTCTCTTTCCTCGTCTCTCTTATTAACTTATGCGCATAATTAAAGAGCAATTAATTGGCAGGCAAAAAACAAGAGAAGCGTAGACCTTTGGGTCGCACGTGCAATGCTAAGTAGCTTTGAAAAAAGCTGTAATTACAACTAAACTGATGCCAATCCATTGCTGAATTATGTCTAATCGGCTGTTCCTAATCGAATATAGTGCAGAATTTAATGTCAATGCTGCAAAATAATTCAACTGCAAGGCTGGCAAAGTTGCGGCCCCACAACTTTTGGGGTAAAGTCAACGTCTGGGGCCAACTTTATGGGCAAACTTGTTAAGCAAACAGCGGCAACACACTCAAATGCAGCCGAGGCAGCTGCAACTTCAGTTGACCGAAAAGGATGCGGCTGTTGGCTGCCTTGAGATAAGCGCGTTCAAAGTTGGCAGTGGGAGCGAGCGAGAGAGAGCGAGTTGGTCTCGTAGTTTAATTAGTTGCACTCCACACGCCTCTCGTTGCTACCCGCTCTCTTCAGTTTGCGCTCCGCTCTCTTATCGGCCGCCTAATAAACTTCAGACTGCCTGGCACTTTATGGCGCGCATCATTAAATATTTAAAGAGCTTTTGTGTAACAAGATTTGTTAATGCCGCCACCGCCGCCCCCTCCGCCCCCTCAGCACAATGTTGTTCGACTTGAGCACATAATTGCATATTTATAAGTGCAGGCAACGCGTCGACGCTGCAGCCGCGTTCCTTTCTCTTCCTTTTTGGGGGGCACTCAGCTGCATTGTGGCGAGCAATTAATGGAAGCATTTTTGTTGTCAGCCTCCTGCTGGAAAACTTTGCGCTGCAATTGAATAGCGCTGAGTGCCGTCAAAGTTACGAGCAGCCGCCGAGACGCTTGTTTCCATAGCCGCAAATTGATTTAAGGGTTCTCATGTCAAGTTGCCGCATACAAAACTTTAGTGCGCCATCGATGCTTTGTCATGGTCATGGATAAACCACACTGAAACTCGCTGCGCAGCGGCCACTAGATAAACTTTGGAAACATGGAAATTGAGCCGGACAGGCCAACGAAAAGGCATTAGCAGCAATTGCTCAACAAATTGCTAACGACGCTCGGGGGTCAGGGAATACCCCTGAAAAATAATACATCATATTCAAATGTTATTAAACTCGTAAGGTACTTTGTTGGCGAGTGAATTAGCCTATTAAGTCAGGAAATGCCCACGTAAATTAAGTGTGGTGAGCAGCACTTTAACAAGCAAATGATTGCAATGATTTTCAGAGCTGTCAAAGACAATGCAGAACTCCGCAGCGAAGCTGTATTAATATTGAAAGCAACAACACAACAAAGCCACAAGCTCTTTGTTCCATATTAGAACACAAGACGAAATAATAGAACAGAGGCGACACACAAAGAAGCGTCAGGCCTATAAATATCACACCTTGACTTTGACCCAAAAATAAAATGGAATGTAATCTAAGTTGAATGCTGAAAACGCATAGCTAGTCGTAGGAGTTCCGATTGTTCAACAGATTAAGCGATTTATATGCCATTGTTCAGTTTAATAGCCAATAGGGGGCCTTGGTTAGTCAACCAAAGCTGTATGCACATTAATTTTTTACATTTTAAATTGCGAGCATTAAAAGTTCTGCTGCACTCGCCTATGAATATTTGATGCGCAACACTTTTTGCGGTCTAAATGAAAAGTTTATTTTGCATTGCGCTGCATGCAAGTTTAATAATAATATTTTTGCATACCATTATTATATATTAAAAACCATTCAACGCCCACACACAGCAGCGAAAAACAAAAACGCAAAAAAAAGAAAAACACAAATAAAACAACTGAAACCGAAGGCAAATAAAAACAAAAATCGACCGCAAAACTTGTAAAGTGCATAAACAAATGTTGATTTTGTACATTTGCTGTAATTTGCAGTGGCTGGAAAGCGTTTAATGGCCACTTTTTACCGCATGCAATCATTTGGGGGCCCCACGAATGCTTCCAACCAGATGAAAAACACATGAAACAATTAATAACAACACAAAAGAGACGCAAAGCAAAAACAGGCTGCAAATAACTAAACATTATCCAAATCATATTTAGCTCTACAATCAATTTGCAGCTCAAACGTAAATTGAAACAAGTGAGTCGAGCTAGCCCGACTGTGACACACCCTGTACCATACATATGCAAAATTATCGTCGCCTTAATTTACTGCCAATTAAAAAACTAATACCTGAAATCCAGCGAACTCTAAAAAACACCCAATTTAAAAGAGATCACATCAAACGACAGTTCAACTTTGTTGCGTACGAATATACTAGTAGATTAATGCTTGTTCTTGCCACTTGTCAAATTTGATTTGATGCTTTTTATCCGATTTCAACCATATTCATATGATAAACATCTAAGTATTGCACTTTATATTAATTTTCTGACTCTACAACTGCGGATGCCACAGTTGTTTGCGGTTTGTGCACAGGGGGAAGGGCGGGGGAGGAAAAAACATAAACTTGATCTGCGTAAATACATATTATACCTAAATCCAAAGTTTGGTTACGCTAGCTCTCACCATCTCTGAAATATACGTTTTCAAATGTACAGACGGACGGAATCGATATTATTTTCAATTCTGGACATTTTGGTGGGTCTCTTTTAACCTGTTACATACATTCTACATTCGAACGAACTTAATATACCTATACCTTTGTACCTATAAGTACAGGGTATATTCAAAATTGGCAATTTAAATACACGTCGATGAGTCACTCAACAAGGCCGGAATGCCACTTGAGCTCATTTGGAATAAATATTGCTTCTTTTTATTACACTTATTATAGACGAGTTCGCTTCTCGCACAGCAGTTGAACCGATTCTCGAGAACTAGACAGATTTCAAATGGAAAATAGCGCGAGAAAATCGCAGACCTTTGACTAATGCACTAATTAGTAATTGGCATTAAATGGCACAAGATTTATTGAATGTGTGGCACATAAAAGTAGATTGACTTTAACGTTAACTATTGAAGACAGCTGAACAAGTAAGAAACTAAAGCTGTGCTACTTTAAAATAGATCGTGTTACTTTGATTTGCATAAAAGAACTCGTTGAAGATTTCGGCCAGGTTTAAAGAGCTGAAACCAGCATCTAAAGCTAATTAACTTATTAATACGCCTGCTCGAGATCGAGCTGAGTTTTCCTGTTGCCCAACAGAACTCAAAACACGTTCAGAGAGAGAGAGAGAGAGAGAGAAATCTTGCTCAATTCTGCATTGATTGAAATAACGATAATAGATTAAACATTTGCCCGACGTATGCAAATGTCGGGATCGGGAATGCATCAAGGCTGTGGGACTGTGATACAAGTTGGATGCCGAGATAGTTTCAGGGCGCTTCGCGTGCTGGCAACTCGTTTAATATAATCGAAAAGAGCAGAAATTGAATTAAATATTTATGCTGATGTCTCTGTAGTTTGCATTGCGCTACAATGAGAATGAGAATTGGAATTGGAATCGGAATGGAAATCGAATCAAGCAATTGCCACTTATTTAGCAGTCAGTCACAAGTTGAGTCTAATGAAAATGAATTTCAAATTCAATAAATGAAATCACGAGAGCCAGCTGCATGACGCGACGAAGGCGACGCGTAACGTGGGCGTGGCCCATCATATGATGGAAATAGAATGCAGCGAAAAAATAACTTGCACTGGAATTTCTGATGGGCGAAAGAGCATTTAATAACTATGTGTGTGTGTGTGTGTTGCTTGTCGTATCTGTGATGTACTCAACGCGTACTTATGACCGCCACGAAAAATATTTACAGCATCTGTATAATGGCATGCGATGCAATAAAGTTCATACCTACCCGAACATTAAGAGTAATGGCCCAGGAGGGGCGGCCGCAGGGGGCTGCCAGTGCAGGAGTGGCAGTAGTAACAGGCTGACAGCTGTGGGTTGTTCGGAAAAGCAGCCAGGACAGACGGACGGACAGACGGACGGGCAGCTGGGAGGCAAAAACGTGATTCGAGTGAAAGCCAAGTGCCAAGAGCGAATGGCGAATGGCAAACGAGCGAGCGGCTTTCTTTAGCCGTAACAGATATGAGACACGCACACACACACAGACACACACACAGGCAGAGACAGACACATATGGCCAGCAGCTGTGTGTGCAGTTTTGGGCCAACTAAAGTTGGTCGAGAGAGCTGTAAAATGCATTTGTTTGAATTTGTGCCCGAGCCTGCTAAGAGAAATGAGAAATGGTTTGGCAGTTGCCAAAAGTGGGTCGACAGTCGACCACAAACAACAACAAGCAGAACAGCAACAACAACAACAACGAGCAGCACAACAACAACGTCAACAAGCAGAACAACTCGTAAGTGACACCAAAAACGGTCAGCAAACGATGACAACAATTGCTGCTGCTGCTGCTGCTGTTGCTGCTGTTGGTGAAATGTGCGGTAAATGCAAGAAATATGATGATAAATGAAAGCAGCGAGGGAGCGAGAGAGGGGGCCGGGGAACGCCCCAAAGTGGAGGCAATTGCAGAGAAAAACTGTGTGTGTGTGTGTGTGGAAATATGGCGAAGACGACTTGCGGTAACAGGGTCACATTTGGCCTCAGCTCGACCTACAGCCGTTGCCATAATGATGGGCCAGCTGTAGATAGCTGCAGAGATACATTGATAAGATACTTTATCTGCGCGATAAGAGCTTAAGGAACAACACCTTATACTACACATATCTTGTTTATCTGCCAAACTTTAGTGTTATTTACTATTAGTATTATTATTAGAGTAGAAGTAATAGAACCTTGCTGGGGCGCGATAACAGCTTGTTGTTTGAGCACAGCTGTCGAGCGATCTGATTCGACGTTTAATTATACTAAATATAAATAGGTTCGCGACTTCAAGTGCCTATCAATTTGCCTGCTAAGCTCAATTGCTTTTAATTATACTAAGCACAATTGCACTTGCCTTTGCTTTCGCATTCCATTAAATGCTGTGCAAACCTGCTGACAATAAGGAACTCATTAGAAGCTCACGTTAAACATTAAGACTCCAGCAACGATTTCGCTCATTCACATCAAAGACACCATTAACAATTCCTTGAGACCTCACTCGATGTTCCTCAACTTGAGCAGCTTCTGGACAGTTTGATTCGCTTGTTGTGACAGCTGCTTTGACAAGTTAGCATTATTATAATTTCAATATTAAGTTAAGCCTCGAACTGAGTCAGTCTGGAACTAGTCCGCTTAGAATATATATATTATAATCATCAATTAAGATCGACGCAATAGGCATTGAGCTTCAAAAGTATCAAATAACAGCGAAAAAAAAAGGTAATTCCTAAAATCAATATGGATTGTGTCATTTAAATGGGGCTCTGATAATGTTTGCTCGCAACGCCCACAACAAAATCGGTGGAGAACAAAACAAGAGTCGGTCGGACAATAGAATATATTTGCAATAACATGTTGTATATTTAATGAAAATAATTAGAAATTTAAATTCTTCATGCGCTAACGGCAAAACAATAAACATACGCAAACTGTAAATACGGCAAATAAATAATAATATAATCTACCTGCCGCTCGCTCTCGTTCTCTGTCTCGCTCACTCTGTAGCTCGCGCTATCGCGCTCTCTCTCTTAAACATACGCTCGTTTGTGCTTTGATTAAAGCGTAGAAATAGCAGTGTACAGGTGACTGTGACAAGAAGCAAATGGAAAACGATGGCAAAAAGTAAATAAATTACGGCAAAAATTGAAAAAAAAAAAAAAACATACACACACACACACACGAATGGCAAATGGTAGCAAAAGTTACTGCAAACGCAAGTACGAAAGCAACAAAGAAGCGAATATGAAATAAAAAGAAGAAACAGCTGTAAATAGTTTATGTATGTGGCAACTTCCTCTCGACTAGGCTGTCTGCACAGGGTGCCGATGGGAGCGGGGCAAGGGGTGTTGATGTACAGGGTGCAGGGCTTGCGGCAACGCAATGTCTAAAAACCGATTGGCAACGCCATGCGGCTTTTATATTTCGTTTGTTGTTGTTTTGCGTTTTGTTTTTTTGCTCTCTGCTGTTTACTCGGCCGAAAACCCGTTTTCTGAAGCTGTCGTTCAAACGTAGCGACGGCCACAAGGCAGCAGCAATAACAACAACAACAACAACGACGACGACGACGACGACGCCGATGAAAACAACAACATGCATGACCATTAAGCCGAAAAATAAGCAACAAATTCGAATAGACAACAACTTTGAGGTTAAAATTTATAATTTTTTGTCTTCGCCGTCGCTTTTTTGTTTTGCTTTATCATTTTGCCTTTACGAAAAGCCAGACACATGCCGTCTCCCTCCCACCAGCTGCGCGTGTCTCTTTCCTATTGCAACAAAATTGCCGATTGACCAACAACCGGCTGACTGACTGACTTCCACGAGGTGGCTGTTATATGGGGCATTCTCTGAGACATTTTTTAGTTGCTCCACAAATGGAATTATGGTTGAACTCGTGTCTCTAACACGCGCCCTGGAGACTAGTTTGCTCCCAGCTTTATTTTTAGCATTCAAATGTAAACACAACAGCAGCGTCGCCATTTTGGATAATATGCATAGTGTGTAGACACAGCTTCACTGTGAGCATATGTATTTATTTTGCACATTTCCATATGTACACACTGTGCACATACACACACTGCTATTTTGCCGGCTTCGCAGCCGCTTTATGGCTAAGTCGACCTTAGCAGCGGTGATTATGATAAAGAAAACATCTAAACACAAAAGAGTTGCGCAAAGCTAATGAGCGCAACAAAAGTAATAAAAATATTAAATGAAACAATAAATAAATAGGAATTAAAAACAAGCTGTACGAGTACGCGTAGAATTCCACTCAATAGCCGACATAGTGGCGATCGTAAAAGATTACTCTAGATCCAACTGGTCAAGTTAGTTTCAAGTTTCCTGCTGCTGTATTTCACAGCGATCATTTTAATTCTCGCATTATGGCAGGTCGCGTCGCTACTTTAAGCCCTTTCAATTTCATTTTTATTTATATTTTTATTTTTATTTCAGTGCAATTACGAACCGTGCTCGATTCACAGTCGTTTCCAATTACAATTAAGAGCTTTATCTGATCGCCAGTGTGACACATGTGATTGACCTCATGCAGTGGTTCGAAGAACCTATAATTTGGACTCAATCAGATTAAATTGTCGCCACAAAACTAATTGAAATTGCTTATCTGCAATCAATCAATACACTAATATCTATTAATAATGTATAGCGTCAAAAAAAATAGAACGCAAGAAAATCACTTTTTTACAGATTACTGAATAAGTAATACAATCAGTGTTAAGCCGATTGATGAAGGGATGTGAATCAACCAGGAAATTGCTGTAATGTGCAGTGCTTATATTTATCATTACGAAAATTATTATTATTATTATTCTGGAAATGCTATTCAAAGCAACCGACAACTGATTCACAAAATAATTCTGCGAATTCATTTATCGATTGTTAGTATTAGCAGAAACAGTGTTCGTCTGGCCTTTATCGAATTTGAATATTTATTATTTAAGAATTAGAATGAAATCTCATCGTGCTTTGTGCAAAACATCATGACGGGGGATTTTGTGCAAGCAATTCCCGAAACACTTTGGCAAATTAATTACAATTCTAATCGATTTTCTATATAGACAAAAAGAAAATCTATAGAAATAATTTGAGGGTCACTTGAGGAGCGCAACAACGAACAAACAACACAGCTGTCGACACATGAAGATTCAACGCGCACGAAAAACGAAATACGGAAAAAGGAAATACATGAGTACACACTTGGCTATATTTACATACATACATACACACATACATGAATAGTTGTCGGTGCGTAAATTCAGTGTATCAACAAGACCAAAATCTCAATAACACAAGTGTAAAATTCACAGTGTAATCAGCAAATAAAATAGTAGCAACTGATTAGCATGAGCAATTACATTTAAAGAGAGCAGCGGCGGTTGGAGTGAGAGAGACGGGGTGGGCTGGGGTGGTGTGTTGATGGTACGGCCGGCGTAAGCAAACCTTTCAAACTGGTCAGAGGGGGGTTCATGAGCATTTATTGCACTTTGAGTGGCTCGCAAAAGCGGCGAACGCGCAAGAGCATTAAATATGTAATTAAAAAACATCTATATGTATGCGTACAATAAATAACAATATATTTATTTATTTATGTACACACCGTACACCTGTATTATACGGCGTGTACACACACACACACACACACACACGCGCGTATGACAACGCATTTGTTTGCAGTGTGTACACACACTAAAAAGCAATTCAAATTCAATGTCAACAACTGACAACTGAGCACAACTGAAGTCCAAGCGTAGCGTGCACCAAATTTCGAACTATTAATACTTGTTTATCTATCTGTAAGATTTAGTCATATATTTATATGTAAGCGTGTGCGCTTACGTATGTATACAAATCAGATGTGCAATTTATGCAGCTGATTCAGCAGTTTTATGTCGCTTTGATTAATGGACCACTGTGCATTATTATGCTTTTTCAACACACACTTTTCGCACAATTGTCAACCATCTGGTAACTCTATGCGGCTCGGAGAGCAAGAGCAGCAAGGTGAATTGTTGTTATTGCTGCTGTTATTGTTTTCGCTGCTGTTGTTTTAGCTACCCAAACCATAATGAAAAGTTATTATTGTATTATTGCAACTGCTCGAAGCGCGTACCTTCGTTTTGTGAATTGTGTACTATTGTTATTGTTGTTGTGTGCACTTTAGCCTACACTTGAGTTGCTTTTATTTGCGCGTATTCTTGAAAACTGAAATTGTATATTTTTTTCAATCTGTTTATTTGGCGCGCTGCTGTTAAAAACTTTACGGATACAAATGCAAAGTCAATTAACAGACTTTATTTAAACACCATGACGACTGTCGCACTCACTCCCATTCGCACTTCGCTTATTTATTTTTATTTTTGTTCAAAAAACGTGCTAAATAAACCGCGCAACAGCATAACAACAACAATTGGAAGAGGGCATAACAACACAGCTGACGTTTGTTTCTCAGAGCGCATCAGAGCCGCTCTCGCAGTCACGTTTGACAGAGATGCGCATGCATGTGAAACAGTGATTGCTAAGCGGTGACAATTTTTCACATCAATGACAATTGATTTGAAAATGTAGGGGTTGTTTAGTTGACTCCTTAATTTTATTATCCATTCCCTCACTATTTACATTATTTCAATCATTTCATCAGTTCTTATCTTAATCGCATTGTAATAAACGGTGACTACAGTAGAACAGTAGCAACTTCACTCATCTCTAGCTGCCTCTCTCTCTCGATTGCGCTCGCTCTTGCCAAGTGGGACCAGCTGAGAGCTGAGACTGCGTTTGTCTTCGGCGGCCATTGAGACAAAATGAAACACAACAAATAAAAAATCCAAAATCAAACAACAAAAGTTTTGCAAGCGCAACGAGTATACTGCCAACGAGCGTATTGGTCGATGACGACATTTGGCTATTATTTAGCAGTCTTTAATTCAAATACATGTGTTTATGATAAAAATTGATCAACTTACATTTCTCCCTGTGGTTGTTGTGATTGTTGTTACTGGCTCCACTTAACACCTCTCGACGTCGAAATGAAAACAAACACAAATGCAAACGAAAAGAGAGAGAGAGAGAGAAAGAGAAGACGCTGGCAAAAATTGCTTTTCACTGTATCTCTTTTCGAGCTATTTTCTGGCCCGCTGCTGCTTCAGCTGCTGCACTTTCACCGCATTTGCCACTGTGTTTTTCACAATTTTCACGTGTTTTCTCTCTATTCTGGCTTTAGGTGAACTTTTTTGAAAATTTTACATGATTATTTTGCTGGGTTAAGCAATATTTCTGAGCACGCACACACGTATGCAAAGACCACACACAACACAAGCACACACGCGCACACACACAGGCAAGCAACACTCAAGTACGTGCTTTTGTTGCTGTTGCTGCTGCCTGCTGCTGCTGCTTCTGAATGCTGCTTTGCTTTTGCTGTTGCCTTTGCCTTTTCTTTGTTTTGGCACCAATTCATTCATCCATTTTTGCACTACACTCGCCCACAAGCACAAGCGATGGCGTTACTTTAATAAACCTTTGCGTTCTTTAAATGCGTACGCGTTGCAGCACTTTCTGTGCGCAAAAAAATAGGCGAAAGATTATTTGTGTTTTATTTTGAACAACGCTTTGGTCGTGCACCGCGTCTTGCTCGCCCGTTCTTCCAATTGGAACTGAGCATTGCCAGTGGGCTGAGAGTGAGCGACGGCGACGGCGCAGTGTTAAATTGGCCACGACCAGCTGGCAGTGTTGTCACACCAATTGTTTTCAAGCTAAATCTAGCAGTTTCGAAAGTGCGACTAGCGAGAAAATGTTGCAGACAAACATTTTCGCTACAGTTTTTGATTCAAATATTTAGAAAATACTTAAACGCTACAATATTCATTGTTTTAATTTGAACTTTACTAACATTTATGTGAATATTTCGTGTTAGAGTTGGGTGCATTTAGCCATTTAGCTTGCGCAAATCTGGCAGCACTGTGAGAGTCACTACAATTTGAGAGTGTTGGGTGCTCTGTTGATGCACTCGTTTGCTCTCACTATCAGGCACATACTAGTTTGTACAGCAAAAAGTCAAAATATGCGTTTTTGGCACCCAATAATTTAATTTGTGATTTTTTCTGAAACACTATCTTGCAATAACGCGAAGATCGATAGGCTAAAGAGAGCATTGCTGCAGCTATCGATTAATGCAGTAAGAGGCTGACGTTCAGCAGTAGTAACGGTTGTGCAACTGTTTGTGTGACATTGGCCTTGTGCGTTGCATACTTTTAGGCTGGCCTTGAAAATGGTCAAGGCGACTGCTGTGAAAGGACCGCCTAAATACTTGAAATATTTACAAGTTTGGGGAACTAACAGCATATTTGAGGAAACGCTTTTGAAGTCAGTCGAAGGCAGCTTGTATTTAATTAGCTTCAGAGCGCTTTTGCAAGTTGTGCAATAAAATCCATTAAAGCTCATTAAGTGCGCTCAACTGTAAATTTCAGATATGGACAGCAAAGTAATCCCTTTCGGCTGCCGTTGAACGGCTTTCAAAGGAAACTTAATTTCACTCTCCGTTTGGCATTTAAGGCCCTTAAATACATATTTAAATAAATATTAACAAGCGTTGAATTTAATTACACAAATTAGATGCACGCGGCGACGCCACCAAACAAAATCCACAAAAAGGCAGCTAACCAAAAAGTACCCTTTTCATGTTTTATTTTTGCGTTGCGCATAAATAAATTAACCGGGAAAGAAATCAGAGCAACAGCAGCATCATCAGATGCTGACAGCATCCTTCTTACAGCGACTCGCGTAATTTCTGTAGTAAAATTGAAAGAAAAGTCGACAATGTGTAACGCTGACTGTTTTGTTGCTGTCAAGATTCATTTGTTGCTGCTGTCGCGCGGCACACTGATTGCCGAGCTTCTACCTCTCCACTGCCCCCTTCCTCCGCGCGGCAGTCAGTCAGGATACACAGCGGCAGGTCCTGCCAACTGCCAAGCGATAAAGTCAAGCGTAATAACGGCACCAACACTTGCCTCAGCCACGGCAACATCAGTTGATGCCGGGCTCCTGTTTTTGATGATGATGACAGCAACAGCAGCAGCAGCAGCTACAACGTGCAGCAATAATGATGATGCCCCCACCGGCCATGCCCCACATCGCCCACGCACAGTGGCGCAAGCTTATGCAAGCGGCAAGCTGACTTTATTGCGCTGCAGCCACAGCTTATGTATTATCGATTGCCACTCAGTTTTATCGATAATACTGCGAGCTTAAGATGTGGTGAAAATAAACGACATGCAGAGGTGGATTTAAAACGCAAAGCGTAAAAGCGCATCGTAAAAATGAAAGTTAACACTGACATATAAAACTGTAAAACGGTGCACAGCGAAGCAATTAAAGAGAGAGAGAGAGAGAGAGATATTTAAAAATTTGAAGAGCATAAAAGTGGATGAGATAAAAGTGCAAACCTAATGCAGGTCTTAGATGCTTTGGCAAATTGAGCCCACTGTGCGTGCGTCAGGCTGTTCATTAAAGCAGGCAAAAGTGTTGCCGAGTTATAATGAGAGCAAAGCTTGCGTTGAAATTTGCGACAAGCGTCGCGCTAAGTGACACCCAGAGATGTCGACAAAGATAGAGGAACCGATAAAGGCGAGCGGGACGGGGCGGGGGCGCGGTCAGCGAAATGGACTGCAGTCGAGAGTGGCAAAGCAGAGAATCTGTGAGAAAGCACTGTGAGCTTATGTTTGAAACTTTTTCTATTTAAGCTCAATGACAAACAGCAAAGTTCGCCAAAGCAACAAAATCGAATTTTCAACTCGAACCGGGGAAAGCAAAAACACAAAACGAAGCCAGAAAATCTCATCAAATATGCACATTTTAATTTGCAGCGAACTCTTTAAGGATGAGCTGCAGCATCGCTCCCCTAAGTAATTGGCCCGCAAAGCCAAGAAGCAACACCAACTGGCAACTGGCGAGTGGCGAGTGGCGAGTGGCAAGTGGCGACTTTCAACTGCTGGCAACTGCCACCTGATAGATGACAAATCCTGCAGCCTGCAGTTGAAGATAAAAGGCAACTCCATCTTCGGCGCCAGCTCACATCGCTCGACATCGCATCAACACAACTAATCCCAGGCATTTTCTATCTGACGGACATGGAAGCGCACTTAATCCCTGACCAGTTCAGTTCAGTTCGGTCGAGTCGAGTTGAGTTCAGTTCGTTTCTGTAGTTCAGTTCTTCGCTTTTTGTTTGCTTTCTTTTGTATAGCTGCCTCCATTACTGGCGGCATCTGCAGATTTGTGTTGCAACATTGCTGCCCCACGATTGCAGCTTCGCCTTCGTCTGCATGTTTTGTTTGCTTAGCAACCCTCTTTTTCCTGCTGATTTCTGTTTATTATTTCCTATGTCTGCTCTACCTACAGATATAGTCCGCTGCCCGGCAATCAACGCACAAACAGTCAGCACACTCTGCAGTCTGAGCTCTCTTAATGACCTTTCATGAGTATCGGCCAAGTGAGTTCTTAATTTCCACAATTTAAACTGTAATCTTGCAGTGAATTGAAGTGACATTCAAAACACTTTTCAGTTTCAGTGCAAATAGAAATCTTTTTTCTTTTAACTGAATATTGACTTTACTTAAATCTTCTATAGAAACTGATTACAATGGGCAAACGACAAATTATTTAAAATACAAAAAATTACTTAAATAAAGAAGATTATCTGCTAAGTTTCGTTTAAAATTGTGGAATAATCATTAAACAAAGTTATTCTTCATAATTTAGTTAGGCACCTTCGATCGTTGTTAATATTTCAGTGAATTGAAATGTCCTTAAAATCACTTTTCAGTTTTGCAAATACATTTGTTTTGCTTTTTTAAATACACATCAAATTTACTCAACTTAACTTTAAAAATTGAGGAATATGAATTGTAAAATCTTAATTAATTGTATAAAACAACAAATGATACAAAACATTATTTAAATAAAGAGCATAAAGAACATTCTTATTACCTCCTGAGAAGTTTCGTTGAAATTTGTAGAATAAATCGTTAAAAAAAAGTTATTTTAAATAAATTTGTTAAGCATCCTAGATAATTTCCACAATTTAAATTGCTATGTTTAAATAAATTGAAATGACATTAGAAACACTTCAGTTTTGGAAATAGAAATCTTATTTCATTTTCAAATACACATAAACTTTACTTAACTCTTCTAAGCAGATTGCGGATATAAATTATAAAATAAAAATAAATGTTATAATATTAAAAAATCAATCAAAACATTACCTAATTGAAGAACATGAAGAAAGTTCTTATTATCTGCTAAATTTCGTTGAAATTTGTAAAATAAATCATTACAAAAAGTTATTCTTAATAATTTAGTTAGGTAACTTGAATCGTTCTTATTTTTCACAATTTAAACTGTAATATTTCACAAATTTGAAATGATATTAAAAACTTTTCCATTTTTGTAAATTTACTTAGAATTTATTCAGTACTTCGATAGAAAATTCATAATTGATTAAATTAGGCTTTACGCAAATGACGAATTTAAGCAAATGATTCATATAAAACAAAAATTTATTCAAAAAAGTAGTTAAATGAAGAGCATGAAGAGAATTATTATTAAAATAAATCATTTAACAATGCAATTCGATATAATTTAGCTAGGACCTTGAAATGGAAATATTACTGAATAATAAATAAATCCTTAATGTGATCCCCTAACTATGCAGTTATTACATTAAACTTCTTACAAATGCGTCCACATTTTCGGGTAATAGTTGCAAATTTATGGCTGCAATCGCATAAATTGAGCTGGATTTGGAGACGGCTTAGGGGCGTGGCCAGGGATATAAATCAGTGTATAATTAGATAGTTTATTTAATGCAATTACCGATTGGGGGCCTCTCGCTGCGCAGTGGAAAAGTTGTGTCAATTTGCGGAATGCGTAATGATAATTTGCAGTGAATTACAGCGTTGCATTTTTGCATGCGGATCGGGTAACATGTGGCGTATGCGTAATAATTGCATTTAAGCTGCAAAATGTGCAAATCACACAGTTGAATGGGCGAGCATTACGTGTATTACGCAACGACATGCCATGGGAACAACAAATCCCGCAATTTGCGGAACAACCTTGTAGTAAGGGGCGTGGCCATCATGGGGGCGCAATTGAAGGGCCAAAACTTGCTGAATTCGAAACACTTTGCCGAATGTTTCGTTTCGATTTTTTCAGGGGGAATCGCAATTAATTCAGCAACTTCAACTTTTAATGACTAACGAAATTTGAGCTGCGTATTAAATTCCAGTGGGAAAGCAACTTGATGTCGATTATTGTGTATTGTATTCCCGCCAGATTTATAATTAACTCTCGCTGCTAAACTGGACAAAAAAGGACAAAGGTTGGCGTGAAGCGAAATGGCAATTGATAAACGGCAAATGGCAAAGGTAAATGCTAAATGCTAAATGGTAAATGGTAAAAAGCGAAAATCACAAATGGATTTACACACATAATGGGTAATAAAAGTCGCGTTCGAATGAATTCATTGAGGTTTTTCAATTGTTTGCGGCGCTGAGTTCGCATTGCTAATTGAACCGTCTGGCAATTTTGCAGGCTTTTCAATGAAATTAACATGATTTTCGTTTTAACAATAAATAAATGAAATATTCAAGCAATTTATTGATTGCATTCCGCCCTGGGCCCGGCCCTGGCCCTGTGATCGCTGGCCTCAAGGTTGCCCGGTGACATCGAAGTTGTAGGCCCCGCGGGGAATCAATATTATAATATTATAATACGGCAGCAACTGTGCCGCCTCTGAGGGCCTCCGAAGCAGCACACAAAAACAAAACGTGGTTGAAGGGGCGCAAATACAATAAATCGATGCGGCAGCTCACGTAGAACACGAACGAAGCCAGAAATCACGCTGAAAGCATGCAAATCCTCAAGATTTCCACGCTCCACGGTATCTGGCAGAAGGGCCTTCAACAAAGCCCCCCAAAAATTTCATTTTCCGCGCGCAACAAAACCAGCTCGACGAGGGGGAGGGGGTGGGGGGTAAATGGCAATGGAAACAAGTCAACTAAAGTGCGAGTGTCCCCCGAAAATAAAAGCGCACAGATTGCGGAGTGAAAAACGGGGAAAAGCGGAAAAGCAGCGCGATAAATTCATATAAATCGCGTTAATTTAACCGCAAGCGCTGTTTAAATAACTCAAATGGCTTGGAAGCTGCCAACCTCGAGTTCTCTGCCACAATTTAAGCTACTAGTAGAACCCCCAATGACACCAGCTGAAAGTGGCAGACGAGCTTCAGCTTAGAGACTCAAAGGGAAGCCAAATTATGTCAACCTGCTTGCCATAGCTTTATAGCTTTATGTATGCTTTTTGATCTACTTTATAATCATAAGACTTCAGTGCTAGTCTACAAATCAGCAGCAGATAGATAGTTGTCTTCTATTTCAATGTGTTCTCAAACTTGAGCTTGAGCTTAGAGACTCAAAGGGAATTGAAATTGTGTCATACTGTATGCCATAGCTTCACTTGCTCTCTACCACAAGCTTTTGCCGTCAAGCGAGACTTTTTATTATAGCTTCATGTATGCTTCTTAATCTACTTTATAATTATATCGATTTCAAAGCTAGTCTACAAATCAGCAGTAGATAGATATTTTCTATTTCAATGTGCTTTCAAAATTGAGCTTGAGCTTAGAGACGCTAAGGGAATCCAAATTGTGTCGAACTGTTTGCCATAGTTTCACTAGCTCTCTGCCACAAGCTTTATAGCTTTATGTATGCTTTTTGATCTACTTTACAATCACATCGACTTCAGTGCTAGTCTACAAATCAGCAGTAGATGTCTTCTATTTCAATGTGCTTTCAAAGAAGCTAAAAAAATAATCATAATCAGCTTAATCGAGTTTTCTGCCACAAGAGTAGTAGACGAGCTTAAGCTTAGAGACGCAAAGGGAATCCAAATTGTGTCTAACTGGTAATCGTAACTTCACTAACTCTCTACCACAAGCTTTTGTCATCAAGCGAGACTCTATTTTAGCTTTTTGTATGCTTTTTGATCTACTTTATAATTATATCAACTTCAGTGCTAGTCTACAAATCAGCTACAAATTTTTTCTATTTTAATGTTAATCATAATCAGCTTAAGCTAATTTGAGGGCAAACTCAGCTGGCTGCTAAAAGTACAAGCGCGCTAAATGCGAGCTTTTAAGTGCTTTTGAAGCAGCTTAAAAGTTGCGCACCGAGCAACGCGAGCAGTTGCTTTAAAGAGGAATTCGCCAAGTGTCGTCTAGCTAGAGCTAAGCTTGATAAAATGTCGAAGTTACTTTCAGATAAACAGCAGAGCGTTAACTACCCATGGACCGTGTCTCCTACTGGATGCTGCGAGGCGGGGGGGACGAGCGGTTGTTGCTATCTGAGATGACGCTCTGAATTGTTAGCCACAATTTGTTTTGCTTTATAATGAGTTATTTTGTATGCGCAGACAGCAGAAGTAGATGCTGCTGCCGGAGGACAAGCAGCAGCAGTGGGAGACTGAAATATGGTCGTCTCGCTGGGATTTGTATGGCATTTAAAGCCGTAAAATGTGTACATAATCGTTAGCAGGAGTTCGCTTGTACGAGCAGCCAAGTGGCTTGTATCGCAGCAGCAGCAGCAGCAGCAGCAACGCCAACAGCAACGGCAACAGCAACGGCAACGGGAGAGGCAGAAAAAGCAGCGCCAAGTGGAGGCATTTCAGATTCACTTGCCCCAAATAATGTGTGCATGTTAATTGTTTATAATTAATTTGTAGCCCGTCTGTGGCCTAAATGGCCTCAAATTGCTTTGCTCGCTCATGGCGAACAAACGAGCAGAAATTTAATTCACAAATCAATTAAATTGGCCAAATTAATGCTAATTAATTGCATTAACCAACAACAGGGGAGAGTCTGTAATCGCTTTGTAATGCAATTCCATGTGCTTAAGCAAAGCACTTTCGAAAAAGCGGCCTTCAAATTGTTTTCCAACTTTTACATGAATTGTGAATATATTTAACTGCTGTTCAACAAAGTTAAATACTGCACTTCAAATAAAATTATGCCCTTGTAAAGAATTCAATTTTCATTAATAATCATCACTCATTTCTCGTACGCTTAAAGGGTTCTTTAAAAAGAAAGAATTTGTATAAAGTGAAGCCCTAAAATTTCGCAAATATGTATTTTATTTTTTGTATAACAAATTCAAGCACAGAATATACTTTTATGTCCAATTGTTTGCTTAAAAATTATATTTCATTTTAAAAGTTGATTAATAAAAGTTGAATATAAAAGTGAAGATTCAATTTTTGTAATAAGAATTCCAAATAAAAGTTAAGATTCAATTTTTATAATACATATTGAAAATAAAAGTTATGATTCAACTAAGAATTAAAAATAAATATAAGTCTAGCGTCGAGATTTATCGACTATAAAATACTCTGTACAACTATTGTATGGGGTAAGAAGTTAACTTATTTCTTATACATATAGACACTGTTTTGCTCATATCTTTTGACTAACAACTATCTAAAATATCAAACAGTTCTAATTGCTATTTTTGTCAAAATCGATTGGGTTTCCTCAATTACTTTAAAATCAATTAAAAACGAATAATCCTGATAAAATTTGGCAGGAACGGAAACTTTTAGACACAAAACCATTCAAGCAAGTTTGAGATCGTTTAAAAAATGTGGGAGTTATTCACAAATATCTATAGTGAAGCTCACGGGGTGATAAATTAAAAAAATATATAAACTCGTATAGATACAGATCTAGAAGAATCTGAATACCAAATTTAATTATTGTAGCTCTTATAGTCTCCAAGAACTAGGCGTTCAAACAGACAGACGGACAGACCGACGGACGATTCTGAGCTTTGATTCTCCCTGTTACATAAATTTGCAAAAACTTAATATAAACTTTTTAACATTTCATGGCACAGAGGATAACAATCAGTTGCATAAAATATAACGAATAATTTTGAATTTTGTTTTGTTCTTAATTATAATGATTATAGTCCCTGGCTTAAACGCTTTCGCTTTTAACTGCTAATATCAACAAACAATTAAGCAGTTAACAAAAAGTCTGATAATTAAAATCCGTGATAATTGCATTCTAGATTATATGTTTGCTTTCTTTGAGTAAGTTACTCTTAATTACTAGCTGACAGAAATGAACAAACAGAACTATATTTTTAAACCGCTGACTCACTGTTAAAGCAAAAATTAACATAGAAAACTGTATTTATAAATTACTAGTTCACTATGAAAAAAGTCGATTAATGTTAATGCAGTAATTGTGGTGCTTTATTAAGTAATTGCTGTTATCGCGCGAACTAAATTTTATAGAGAGTCACAATCGGAGCGCTTTCAATCGCCAATATGTTTGCTTAAATATTTAATTGGCATTAAAGATCGTAATCGAGTTTGCAGTTGGCTAAGGCAATTAGGGAGAGCTTAATCATGTTTTTACAAATTTCTATTGCACTTAATTCCATTTGCTGCATTATTAATTACGCTCATTTTCCAGCTCACAAAATGCTCATTTATTTGCGTTACATGAAAAACTACTGAGCGCCAAACTAACACACACACACACACATGCACGCACATGTCAGTGTGTAGGTGTAATGTCTTCATTAAGCGTTAGGACTCCATTTGCACAACATACGAGCTGGGAGCAGAGGATGCCAGAGCAGTGGGGGGGAGAACGAGTTCATTGCAGAGACCGCAGCGAAGGCAAGGCAAAGCGCCTCATTGCGTTTCAATGGCAACCGCTGGACTGTAACGGGTTGAGGGTTGCGGGGGTGCACAGGGAGGGAGGCAGGACAGGGCAGGGCGTGGTCTACGCTGGGTCTGTGGCTCGACTCGGCTGTCATTTCCGTTTCCGTTTAGACTTTTCATTTGCGGCACAGCAGCTGAAAAAGGCAGCTGCAAAAACCAATCGAGGCCAAGCGTGAGCTTCGCTTTCAATACCCTGCACAAGCGGGCATATTGGTTTTGATTAGCAAGCAGACTAGACTCGCTCGCTGAACTTTAAGACTACTTAAGGTTTTTAAGCTGAGAGTTTTTTTGTTCACTGCATTTACGCATGGAGCAAAATATTGTTGAAGAATTATTATTTTGCCTACAAAATTATATTTCTATAAAAGAATTTGTTCAAGGATTATTACATATTATTACTTATTTGCCCATAAAAGTATGTTTCTATAAATGAATTTATTCAGGGATTAATTGTTATGTATTAAATATAAAGAATTTTTACTTATTTGCCTAAAAACTTATGTTGCTATATAATAATTTATTCGAGGATTATTACTTATGTATTTGCTGACAATTGTCTTGATGATTTCACTTCCTGATGCATCAAAATATTGTTGAAGGATTATTACTTATTTGCCTAAAAAATTATGGTAGTATAAAAGAATTCATTCAAGGATTATTACTTATGTACTATATATGAAGAATTAATACTTTTTTGCTCTCAAAAATTATATTTAAAAGAATTTATTCAAGGATTATTACTTATGTATTTGCTGACAAAATTATGTTTTTATTGAGCCACTAAACTAGATCTTCTATTAATTGCTGAAGATCTTAAGTGAATTAAGTTTAACAGTTTAAGCCATTTCTTAGTTTGTAAAAGGTTTAATTAGGGGGCCTTAGGGCCTTTAAACTAGTACCAAAAGATGGTATAGTATGCGGATTGATTATAGGCCATTCAGGTGCTCTTGAGCTATGGATAATTACTCCGCAGTTTGTTTTCATTTCACACTTTTTGGCCCAACAAAATGAAAGAATTTAGTCATGGATTATTACTTATGTATTTGTTTAGAAAATTATGTTTTTGTGAAACTACTAAATTGGATCTTCAGCAATAAGTAGGTTAGGTTTAACAGTTTAAACTACTTCATAGTTTAAAGTAAGTTTTAGAGAACTACTTCAACAACTCAGCGCCTTCAAGGTACTGCCAAAAGATGGTAGAGTATGCAGCTTGATGGTAGGGTTTGCTCTTGAGCTATGGCCAACTACTATACTTTGCAGCTTGTTTTCATTTCGCATTTCACATTTTTTGGCCCAGACCGCTTGTGTTGACCTTTTGCCGCTGCACAGCGACGGCGAATAGAAAAGCAAAAACAAGTGAAAATAAATAAAATAGAATGGCGAGCGACAAAGGGACGGAAATGTGCGAAAACAAAAAAGTGTTGCTGTCCATGGGGTCCATCAGACTTAATAGCTCATTTGATGCTGGTCAGCTTAACACAAATGTCTCAGCGTTGCCCTTTTGCCACCTCATCTTCCCCTTTTTTCTGAGTGTGTGTGTTTTTTTTTTGGTTTTTTGGGTGCCCTCGAAACGAATTTAAAAGTTTAGATTATTATGTGCTTGTTAATTTATTTTCTTTTGGTTTTCTTTCTCGCTGCGCCGTACTTTTCCACTTTGATGCGATTCCTCGCTTCATTTTGTTAATTTCCAGCCGGGAACAACGAAAGCGAAAAGTGCCCCAAATTTGCCTCATTTACTTTCTGGCTCCTTTTCGCCAGCACTTAATGGCTGCTACCCCCATCCCCCCTCGGCATATCATACAGTAACTATACTGTATATATAATAATCTTTCATTCCTCTACTGCTGCGGGGCTTTCAACCCTTGAGCGAAACTCATGGCAGCAGGGCGAAGCCTTAATTGCTGCTGGTCATGACAAGAACACACACACACACAAGTCCACAGCTGACCTAAAGAGCCAACCAGGCAAATGGGCCCCCGAAACAAGGACTTGCTGTTGTCCTCTGTCTCGCTTTGCAAAATTGAAATTCGAATTTGCCAAATGCACAGCACAAATGATTTTTGCATAAATTTCTGGGCCGCACAAGTCGTTCAATGAGACCTCTTAATGAACTTACAAGCACATACACTGAAGCTCACACATGCACAAACACTCGCACACACACACACACACTCACACATTGGCAAATAAGCTCGCCAATTGCGAGGGCCGCTCTACAAGTTGGACCTACTGCCATAATTAGTAATGTATTCCTTTGTAGATTACTTCTTATCTGTTTAATTTTAATATTTAAAGTTTCTGATTTAAATTGCATATGCTCATTTTTCATCTCATTTAAGTTTATTGTCGTTGTCTTATTGTCTGTAAGCGAATCTCAAAGTTATATCTAATTTTTTTCTATTTCCCCCTAATTTCATTGTTGTGTTATGCTCAAAATAATAAGTTCATTATTAATATTTTGTAATTTTGTGAATTAAATTGCATGGTCTCATTTTGCCATTTCATTATTCATTCAAATATTACAGATTTCATGCTAGAAATTCTTAGAATTTTTTATGAGTTTATATTGAATATTTGTTATTTGTGAATTAATTTCAATGTCCTCATTTCACCATATCATTTAAGTTTCTTGTAATTTTCTTACAGCACATATCGGAGATTTATTCTAGAATTTCTACTTTCATGTATCTATAGATTTTCAAACTGAAAGTTTTACGTACTTTTTTTTAATTTTAATTAATGCATAATGTTTCCTTTTTTAACTTAGTTCATGTTTGTGCGATTGTATTAATTCCAGCAAAAGTATATTCCAGCAATATTTTGTTATTTTACATTAACTTTAAGAAACTGCAAAATTTATGTAGTAAATATGCATTTATTTGCAAATAACTTCTTAGTCAAAGTATCTTTTAACTGTAGATATCGCTCTAGTTCTTCCCTCAATTTTATTTCTTCCATTCTATATATTTTTTGCAATTATTCGAACTGCCCTCGCTGGCTGCTACAGCTGGAATATAGCAGAGGATCAAGCGAAGCGCAACGGTTTTGTGTTAAGGCCTAATGAAAGCGACAACTGTGACGCAAATGCAAGGATTTCGATATAGCTCGAGTCGCACTCCCTATATAGTATATACTGTACAGTAGGCACTCACACAACACACACGCCGCTGCCGAATGTTGCTGCTGTTGTTGTCATAAAAAGAAGGTCAAACTGCAGCTTAGCATTACGAGCTAGATGTCAATGGATGAATATGGATGAATGGTCGGATGGATGAATGATTGTATGGTTGTATGGCTGTATGGTTGTATGGCTGTATGGCTGTATGGTTGTATGGTTGTATGGCTGTATGGCTGTATGGTTGTGTGGATAAATGGATGAATGGATGGTTGCATGGCATGAATTGGATTTGCTGAAAGCGCATCAATTCAAATTCAATCAAATGAAAATAATCTACGTTTTACTGAACTGGAAAATTAAATTTCACTTGCTCGCATCATTTTGCCTACCAAATGCAAACTGACAGCAGTTCTTTTCTCGTTCCTCGTCTATGCTACTTCTTGACTCAATTGCCATCTTGTTGATTTACAAATTATTTGCCATTTCTGGGTTTTGATAAGTTTTACATAAATGCAGATTAGATGACAACTTCAAGGCGACTCGAAGGACTTTCGAAGTTAAGTGTTTTCTGGGTTCGAGTGCTCGACTAGGAGATACCTTATAAATAAATAAATAAAATCTCTTTATACTCGTATTAGTGATTCCCAAAATCAAGTTGAATTGAGTCCATTGCTTCATAAAATCTCTATATTTTAGTGCATTCCAAAATCAAGTTATAGTGAATTCATTGTTGCGTTGCGATCAGCAATTAAAATTGTTTTGCTTGAGCTTTAAGTTCGTGTTTTAAGCTCAATGGTTGATAATACTATTTCACGACTTTGCAGTATTCGCAATGTTGTAATGACCTATAAATAGTGGTCCAAGTTTTGTTATCAAGTCAATCGTAATTTATGCACTCGACGACTCAAAGTTTGCGTGTCGGTATTCATAGTTATTCACAAGCCACGCACTGCTATTCATAACTCTGCTGAAAATGTATTCATTTGATTTGTGGTTTCGTCGCCCGTCCAAATATGCAAATCATGTTTGGAAAATCGTAAAAACAAAAAACGAGAAATAGATTGTCAACGACTTCTGAATGCTGGGCTGATTGACGTTTACAGCGAATACATTTGAAATACGTGAGTTTGCATAATCACGCAATGCGTGCGCAAAAAACCTTAAAAATCGAAGGGGGCCATAGCAGGTAGAGGGGGGGGAAAAGGGAAAGGTGGAGGGGAAAGGGCTCAAATCGAACCGATGACAAGAGTAAACAAACGTATTTGGAAGCCCCACACAAAGCCAATTAATCTCTGCTTTGTTGCACACACACACACACACACGTCACGTACACACACACACACACGTGCATGCAACACACACACACCACACACACACACGCTCAGATAGACAATAGTCCGCAGTAACAAATACGTCAGCATCGCTTTGCCTGCAAAAGATCCTAAGCCTGCGTCTGCTGCCAATGTCAATCATAATCCCCTTCCCCAACTCCCCGCTCACCTCCCCCCGCTGCCCCGCTGCCCCAGTGGACTGTGCGTAATGTGCTTATGTTGAGCCCGCTGCTTGCTGCTTGTGGACCTGCTACAGTTAGCAGGCGAGTGGGCGTGCCTCTTGGCAAATCCTCCGCAATCGTTCGTCCTGCGTTTCAGTCGACTGCACAGATCTATGTATCGCTTGTAAGTCCCTCCCTCTGTACTTGCCACATGTTGATTAGCCTCTTGCACGGGGATTAATGCCTGATCTGAAGTAGCTGCCGCCATGCTTCTTCACTCTCTTCCTTTCTATCTTCGCTTTTTTTAATCCCTTTGTCAAGTTTGTCTAATCACAATCCAATTTATTTTATTGTCTTATTTTTAAGACCTGACTTAATATTGTCATCGACTTACATAATTTCTGCACTTAATTAAACTAAATATAGCTTATCATTATCACTTCTAGCCTTGCATTTTATTATTAAAGTTTTCGTGCAAGTAACAGATAGTTTCCTTTATGGTGGAGCTATAAAATTAGGTTGTTAAGTTAAGATTATAGAATTGTAGAGGCTGCACTTATTGTAAATTAATTATGTAATAGAAAAGAAAGGAGGGGTACTGTTTATTTCGAATTAATAACTTTAGAATGGAGATAAAGGTAAAAATTGGTATATATGTTAGATCATTGCAATAAAAATAAGAATGGGTTTAAAAAGCTTAAGTTAAATGCTAGTGTCTAGCTTAGTTCAAAGCTTGATTTTGTATCGCTACTAAACGCTTCAAATAACTGTTAAATATTTGTAAAAAATTCTGTATAGCTTTAAGACTCCTAACCAGATTTTTATTGACGATATTGCATATAATAATAATCAGTAGCACACATTTATACAGTAGCTGCAATTATTGTAAATAGATCATATAATGTAAAAAAAAGATGAATACAAGAAATAGTAATGTAGATTTCGAAGTAATAACTATAGAGTAGAGGTAAAAATAAAAATGGTATATAGATCATTGTAATTAAAATTAAAATGGTTTTGAAAACTTCAAGTTTAATGAAAGTGTCTTGCTTACTTTAAAACTTTATCTTGTAGCACTACTAAACGCTTTAAATAATTATCAAATATTTATTAATAATGCTGTATAGTTGCAAGACTCTTAACTAGCTTTTACATCGAATATAATGCATATACGAATAATCAGTAACGTACAATTAATTATACAGTGGTTGCAGTTATTGTAAATAAATGTAATGTAAAACAAGATGAATACAAGAAACAGTAATCTAGATTTCGAAGTAATAACTATAGGGTGAAGATAAAGATAAATCATTGTATTTAAAATGGAAATAGTTTTGAAAACTTTAAGTTAAACGCATCATTGTATTTCAAATGGAAATAGTTTTGAAAACTTTAAGTTAAACGCAAGTGTCTGGCTTGCTTTAAAGCTAGACCTTCTATCGCTACTAAACGCTGTTAAATATTTTTTAAACATGCTGCATAGTTTTAAGAACACTAAAGAACATAGCTTTTTATCGACTATATAGCATTTACGAACAATCACTTCTATAGACAGTCAGCATGCTCTCTTAGTCTGAATAGCTTCAGTTCACACTGCATTAGCTTTGCTTCGATCAATTTCACATATCTCAAACGTGAATTTCCACAGCTGCTTTTCCTCTGGCAGTCTGTTTTCCCGACTCTTTGTGCGTCTTCGGTGCGCCTTCTTTACACTCTCGCATTCACAATTAACCGTGTTTATTACTCATCATATGAGCAGGCCTCATCCTCATTCCCATTCTCTTTTCCTTTCTCCTCCCTTTTCCCTTTGCTTTTTCGCCTGGCGCCCAGCGAATGCTTCACGTAACTTTTCCTTTTGTGCTTTTCACGCTACATGGCTGCATGAATGCGTGTGTTCCTGTGTGTGTGTGTGCTTTTGTATTAGTGTCTGTCGTACATTAAGTGAAATTTAAAACTGCACACCTTCTCGCTGTCTGCGTGTGTATTTCTCTCTCTGTGTGTGTGTGCGTGTGTTGTTGGCTTAGTGAAATGAAATTAATGACAAACAACTTTTCATTGTCTTTTATTTTTTGTGCAGTTTATCGTTGTTGCCGCTCTGTCTTTTGGCTTGTTGCGTACTTTGCACGCGCAGGAAATGTATCCACATCCGTTTGAAATTTTTCCATTGTTTCCTCTCTCTGTATATGTAGGTGGAGGGGCAGAAGGGGCGGCGTCTGAACGAGTGCGAGTGCGAATGTGAGGCCGTAATTACATGCCGTATAAAAGGCGCCTTGAAGCCGTATAAAAGCCCGACGCAACTCCCCAGACCAAGTCTGAGCCTATGCCCCGCTTCCCCCTCCCCTGTTTCTCCCCTTTTGGCCCCTGCAAATTGTCATGGCAGGCGGTCACAACTCGAACGGAATCCATAAAGCGGCAGCTGTTAACTGCTGCCAGCGCGGCGGGCAAGGAGTGTGGTGGGGCAACTCCTATTAGGAATCATAAAACTTATGGCCAGGCATGGTCGGTCAGCTCGGAGAATCCTAGAGCCCAGTTAGACCCAATGGGCCGCCATAATTGACAGCTGTGCCAGCAATTCACTTGACCTCACCAGCTGCCTCGCCGTCCCCGCCCTTTGCATATTAAACGTTTAGCTGCAGCCACACCCAACACACACACACACACACTCATACACACAGGCACGCAACGCACACTCACTTGCATACACAATTGCAATTTGCCTGCGCTGCACTTTGGCCGTGAAATTGTTGGTAACAAGTCGGAAGTTGACCATGATTGAAGTGGCCATTGTTTGAGCTCAAGTTGCGCCATTAACATTTTTTTTTTCTCTGCAGCTTTTCCTGTGCATCGACTATAAAATGCATGCAGATACCCTGCACAATTGCAGGGTATATATTAAGAGCGAAGTGCACTTTTTTTGTGCAGACTGCGAAATACTTTCATTCATCTAAGTATTTTTGTGATCCGATTGCAGTTTCTAATATTGGTTGTCACTGTTTTTTGACAATAGAGAGGCATAAAGAAATTGCCTTTAAAATAGTAAATCGGCAAAAAATCGTTGAATGTTTACCATGCTGAATAAAGCCTTGAAATTGGATCAAAAATACGAAACTACTTTTGGCTTAGCCCAATAGATAAAATAGTAGAAATGTCCAAACTCTTGCCTAAATTTCTAACTCCTAACAACGAAAGAGTGCTGATAAACAACTTTTAATATTTAGAGTAAATTCGGCTTTGCAGCTTTACTCTTTTAATTAGAGTAGCTCTTTAATCCTCAAAGTACATTTCGGCACCACAGCTGCAAACTGCTTTTATATCTCAATTTTCCATCAAGCTTCAAGATTTTTATTTCCACTTTTTGTCTGGTTTATTTTGATGCTAACATTAGCATTTATATGGGGTAGCACGACGCTCTATTTTATAGTTTTCTAAATAGTTCTGTTTGGTTATTTTTATTTTGGTTTATTTTTAAGCTAACATTAACATTTATATGACGCTCTACTTTATAGTTTTCTAAATAGTTATGTTTTAGTTTAGTTTATTCTGATTCATATTTAGATGAGATACCTGGCGCTTTTTACAGTTTTCTAAATAGTTATGTTATGCAAGGATATGTACTTTTGAATTTATATTTCTAGCTTACTCTCCTTTACAGAATAATATCACAATCGGTTCTCGTTTTTAATAAGATTCTATTTTACAACATTAGTTATACTTTTCTAGACAATTATCGTAATTAAGGCAAATACTATTGACGAATGTTTCTTTATTTAATATACTTGTTTGTGCAGAGTGTTTTCACAAACTGTTATCTTTTTTATAAGAATATTTTTTACAAATTTACCCACAATTTTGATTAATATTATTGAAGGATGTATATATACTCTTTTTGGCATTGTAATTTAAAAAGTCTTCTCTTTTTTTAATAACTTTTTTCCCCATAATCTAATATTAGCAAATAGTTTAGGGTACTTTTAGGGTAACTCTGCTGTTAATACACTCGCAAACAGTGCCTACGGGCAGTAATGTGTCGGTTCGCATTTCGAATGCAACACATGCAAATACAGACAAATGGCCACAAGTTGTTTTGAGTTCTTGCCGTGCAACAATTTTGTGTTCCAGGAATTTTCGTATTTTCGCCAGATACCTGCACTTCCCTTCCCCCTTCGCCCTTGCACCATTCACCTTGCTGGTGTAGTATCCTTTGTCGTTGCCATGACGAGTGTGTCATTGTTTTGTGTTGACTTTGCTTTCAATTATTCACACTTTGCCGCAAATCAAACGAATTTACAAATTATGCAAGCTGCCTGCGGTCAAGACGGCCAGCAAAGCAAAGCAAAGGAAAGCGAAGCGAAGGAAGCACTGTCGAGGGAACAGGCGACACGAGGTGACAGGATAATTCAGGGATTTACTCAGCTTCGGCAATTGCGAATTCAGCCAAAGTCTGCTGGCTTTCTACTGCTCGCCTGCCAAATTAATCAGGGCTCTGCCCAAAATCCTATGTTGTGGTTTGGCTTTGTCAGCCAGAGGCTGTCACGTTTACACGTTGCACGCTGCCAGCTGATTGCTGCACCAACCCTGCCACAGACTTCAATGTAATTCGATTTCAATATGTGCATTTCTCGGTTTCGTTCAAGTCCAACACAACATTTTTGCATTTAATTAATAAATAACACGCATGCCTTGCAGCCCGACTCAAAGCGGCATTTGCGGTTAGCCCTTATTAAAAACATCACAATAGGTGGCAGGAGGGAGAGAGAGAGAGAGAACCCGCTGAGTGAGAAACTAAAAGTAAAGGGACGAGCTAAAGGTGTGCCATCAATCATTATAAGCAGATTTGAATGCACAAGAATTAATCAAATAGCAAAGCAAGATTAAATAGCCAAAAATAAAGAATTGTAATCGAACTGAAAAGTTAAGGCAACTAAAGTAGAACTGTTGAAAGTCAAAAATGAACTGAAAATAAAGAATTGTAATCGCTAGAAGAAAGGTACTTTAACTTACTATTCTTAGAAAATGACTTGAGTTTAAAGGTAAAAAGTTAAGAAAAACTGAGATCGAACTGTCTAAAGCTAAAAGCTAAAGCAATAAATTAATGTTAGAACTGTGTTCTAAATACAAAAGAATTAAAATCGCCAGAAGAAAGGTACTTTCATTTACTATTCTTAGGAATTTACTTCTAGTTAAAAGGCGAAAAGTTAAGAAAACTGAGATAGAACTGTTGAAAGTCAAAAATAAACTCTGAGAAGTCAAAAATGAACGAAATTAATGTTAGAATTGTGGTATAAATATAAAGAATTGAAATCGCTAGAAGAGAGGTACTTCAATTTACTACTCTTAGGAAATGACTTCGCAGTTAAAAGGTGAAAAGTTAAGGAAACTGAAATAGAGCTGTGTGAAGTCAAAAGTTAACTAAATTTATGTTAGAACTGTGATCTAAATATAAAGAATTGAAATCGCTAGAAAAGTTAAGGAAAAAAAGTTAAGGAAACTGAGATAGAACTGTGTAAAGTCAAAAATGAACGAAATTAATGTTAGAACTGTGTTCTAAATATAAAGAATTGAAATCGCTAGAAGAAAGGTACTTAAATTTACTATTCTTAGCAAATAACGCAGTTTAAAGGTAAAAATTTAGAAAACTAAAGTAAACTGTGTAAAGTCAAAGCCCTTTTTCTCTCTTGTTTACTGAGCCAATTCAAAAACCACAATAAATTCGATATATAACACAAATATTCGCCGAAAACATATTTTGATTTTTCAACTGTTGAAATTTTAAAATGAAAAAGAAAAAAAAACAGCTTCTCGCATCGATGCAGGAGAAAAGCACTTGATTTATGTTGGGGTGTCTGCAATTTTTCTTATCACCGGATGTTGTTTAATTTCGGGGCGATAAATCTGAGTGCGAATCTGAATTTCACCTCATTCATTTCGCTTTGAACTTGTTTCATTCAAGAGAGCAAATTTATCTATGGCCAAACATTCAGACATAACTTACATAGTCAGCATGATAAATGCGAGTTTGCGCCGCTTTGTTTGTCCTGTTTGTGTTGAAAATGCCTAAAAATGTTTGCGGTTGCTTTGAGAACTCAACTGAAAACATTTTGCCAGTCACTCTGCTACTGCCAGATACCCTAACTGCCAAGTAGAATTGTAAACTCTACTTTAAAATGAAAATAAGAACTTTAGTTTGACTATATAAACAACAAACAATTACATTCAAGTAAGAAAATAAATCAATAAAGACGCTGTGTATTCCGGCAAATAAATATTTTTGAATATGGAATACATATTAAATATAATGCAGAGTGTTTTTGTTATGAATTACTCCAAAGTAATCAAAAGTAGTTTTAAAATTGCAGTGTATTGAGCTCAGTGCTATGCGCCAAACTCGCCTTAACTTCAACTTGTTTCTTTATGATTTGCTTATATATTTATTTGGGCGTCGAGGGGCAGTGCAAAGCTTTGGGGGTCTGCAGCGTATAAGAAGTACCAGTAGCTGACTTACCGTGCCATGTTGATATTCCGCAGCTGCTCAGGTTTTGTGCCTTGTGAAAACTCTCGTTGCAAGGGGGGCGAGAGACTCTCGGTGTGTCTGTGTGTGTCAGTGAGGAGGGAGGTAGCCTAATTTTTGGCCTTCGCTTTGGTTTTGCCGTTTCTTGTACGTCGTCCTTGAATCAGGCTCGAAATGTCATTGAGTGTCTGTTCCTGGGCTGTGTTGGCATGTTTACAATGCTCAGATCCTGGCCGCAAACTAAATCAACATTTTTGGAAGGCACAGGACGGGGGCGGGGGCATCAACAGTCAGTCGCTGGCGTGGAGTGGGGCGAGAGATAAAGCTGATGATGCTCTGATGATGATTACAGGCAATGCTATCAGAGTCAGCCACTTGGGGCAGCCACTACATCGTTTGTCTCTGTCTCCGTCTTCGTCTCTGTTTCGGTATCCGTCTCCCAAAAAAAACTGTAACTGCTCGAACAGTCGTGCTGTCGCTCTTGCGATCCCCTTCCGCAAAAGCCTCAACCACGAGGACGAGCACGAGGATGTGGATGTGGATGTGAAGAGGCAGCTAGTAGCTACCTTGCTGCGTGATTGAGTTTAGATTTATGCCTTAAGTGTTGCTTGGGGATTTGCTGGTTGGCCCCATTTCCGTTGTCGGCCTATGCGGCGTATGCTCGATATCCACAGAAACACACACGCACACACACTGATAATGTCTGTGTGTATAGCTTCAATATGTATCTGTATCTTTTGCTATTTGTTTGCCTTCGTCTTTTGCCAGCGCTTTGATTTCAGCTTCTATCGGTTCGCTCTGCAAAAATGTATAAAAATAACAACAATTTCTTTTAGTAGTTGCACACACTACGTATATCTGTGTGTGTGTGAGAGTGTATGTGTGTGTTGATGATTTTGTGTGTGTGTGTGTTTTTCTGCTTTATTTGATTTGCTGTTTTCGCTTCCATTTACATTTACATAAGCATCAACATCATTAATATTGCAAAAGTATATCAATGCGTAAGCATTTTATTTGCGCTCACTGTCCGCATGCGTGTGTGTTCGTGTTTGAGTGTGCACGTGTGTGCGCCTGTCAAGCTGTCCAAATTAGACTGCGCGGCACAGATGACGCGAAACACATGCCAGTCCAGGAGCCGTTTCAGAACAGCAGCTGCTGCTCTGCGCTGGAGTTGTTTGGTTAAATTAAAAGTTAGACGATTCCCTGAATTTATGGGCTGCTGAATTGCTGCCTTCCCCTTGCCATTACACATTCATGCTGCAACTTTGCAACTGGGTAATGTTGATATTTTTATGTTCGCTTCCGGTATATTCGCTTTAAGCGCTTCCGTTATTCGATATCCGCTAACAAATTTGTGTGCGGCTTACATTTATCATACGCCCCGTGTGCTGCCACTTCAAACTTTCCCTTCGCTCTCTCTCTCTCTCTTTGTTCGCATTCACATTCACATGCCTACGGCCATAAATCTCTCATCAGTAGATTGCCATTCAAATGGCAAATGCAATAATAATTCGCAGCTCATACAACTTTCGTACCAACTTCCCCTATGGGGAGGGACAGCAGAGAGGGAGCCGGGAGGGGGGAGCCCAACAAGTTCATCCATTTTGATTATTTGTTGTTTTAGCTGTTTGCATTGTGGAAGCGTTTATCATGCTCAGGTTCATGATTGATTATAATGCGGGTATTGATTTCGCCTGACGTCGCGACGTCGCCTCACTCCTCCCGCTGGCCCCGCCCACCACAAAGCAGCCAGCCGTCCGTCGCCTAATCGAGCTTGCTGGCAACTTGAGACTGCGTCTGGCGAAATGCGAAAGGGCGTGAAAACAATGCTTGTGCCCGTTTCCAGCAGGAACTCCCGCCGAACACAGAAGCCCAACCCTTGGCCCACAACCCTCGCTGCACGCCCCAAAACGTGAGGCAACACTTTTTTATAGCTTCCTCCCGCTTCCTGCCTGGCGGCCAGTAGCCGGGCAGCCCAGCCCCACGCAAGCAGCGCTCCGGTCTTTGCCATGTGTTATCAGCTGTTTGCTAGTCGTGTTATGACTGTAGCGGAAACGTACAAAACAACAGCAGCAACAAAACATTCAGGAAACTGGCAGCCAGCACTAACACACTAACCGATAAAAATAGACTCAGAAATAGGAACCAAAGGCGAACGCCAGCGAGATTGAGGACGAGAGCGAGAACGAGAACGAGAGCGAGAACAAGTGGTAGCCATAGAAAGCGAAATAAAACTAAAACCAATAAAATAAAAAACGCACCGAAAACACTAGGCGTATACGTAATACGACAGGCCCAAAAACACAATGGCAATGGCCACGGCAACGGCTGCAAATGTAAACAAAAGCAAGCAAGTCAAAGCGAACGACTAGCCAATGCCCTCTAACCTCAGCAGTCGCAATTGAAATCAAAGAAATCTCAACAAACAATTAGCAAATTAATCAGTTTGTAGTATGCTAATAAATACCAGTTTTTACTTTAAATTTAAATTGCTATCTATTTCGTTTTCCTATTGCACTTTCAACTATATAGGATTTGCATTATAATAACTCTGCTAATATAATTGTAATTCAATACTTTTTTCAATTATTGTTGTATGAATTTGCTTCAATAATCTGCAAGTTTATTATTTATGCTTTTCGTTTTTCTATTGCACTTTCTACTATATAGGATTTGCAGTATAATAACTCTGCTAAGATAATATATTTATATTTCAATACTTTTTCGATCATTATTAGATAAATTTGTCTCAATAATCTGCAAGTTTATTATTTATGCTTTTCGTTTTTCTATTGCACTTTCTACTATATAGGATTTGCAGTATAATAACTCTGCTAAGATAATATATTTATATTTCATTACTTTTTCGATTATTATTAGATAAATTTGTTTTAATAATCTGCAAGTTTATTATTAATGCTTTTCGTTTTTCTATTGCACTTTCTGCTATATAGAATTGCGTTATAAAAGCTCGCTCTAGGATAACATAGTTTATTATTTATGCTTTTCATTTTCCTATTGCACTTTCTTCTATAACGGATTTGCTTTATAATAGATCTGATAGGATAACATATTTGTTAATTGAATACTTTTTTCAATTATGAGATAAATTTGCTTCAACAATCTGCAAGTTTATTATCTACGCTCTTTATATTTACTATATAATTACTCTCTTTGCTGTGTGCTCTATTTTAGTTACTGCTCTTGCTTGGATTACAGGGTATGGGCTTGAAATGGAAAGGGCTGCCGCCGCCTCTCGTCAAACAAAAGGCCGTAAAAAAACCTTTGAGGCGCCGCCAAGCAAATCGAACGAAAAACAAAAACAATAGGCCCTGCCCGTCGTATTTGCAGTGCAAAATATTGGGGGTATGCAGTGCGAATTAATATTGAAATCATAAATACACGGAAATCAATTTCAGTAAAGCGGCAATCGTGGGCAATAAGAAAACATGCCTGCCGCATTAATAACTAGTTTACGATGGCACGTATTTATCGCAGCGAGGAATACCCCTAATAAATTGAGCACTCAGTCCTTGGCGACTGCCGAGCAGCTGCCATGGCAAACAACAAACAGCGACTCCACCACACACACGACGGCGCACCCACACACAGACACACACACACACACACACACGAGTACATGCTCGTGGACAGGGAGTGACATTTACAGTCACATTTGTGTGTGAATGTCCTGTGCACTGTGTGTGCGGGGGGCATCCACAATCATCGAAATAACAAAGCGCTCGCTTATTAGTATGCAAAACTGATAATCAATACTCAATACTCAGACTGAATAGCGCGCACTCACACTCACTCACACTTGTTTGTAGTCGCCTAGTAGTTGTGCTCGATATGAGTATTCAATGCACAGCTCGGCAAGTGGCGGCTATTATGGCACATTTATGCTGGTCTTTGCACATTTGCATACGTGTATTGGGACACTTAACCAGCCCTCCCAGCCACCTCTCTCTCGCTCTACCTATTGCCTGCCTGCTCACTCTGCTGAACCGCAGCAACTTGCGCGTGCTGTCTCTACATTTCGTTGAAATATGCATGAAAAAACCAAAGAACTATGCACTTTCTACTTTCTGTCATTTTGAGCACCCGTCTCACTCTCTCTCTCTCTCTCACTCTCTCTCTCTCTCTCTCTCTCTCTCTCTCTGTGTCTCGCTCTGCTGTTTGAGCTGTTTGTCTACAACAGCTCGACGCGTCGAGGGCAAACATATCCTGCGGCCAACACGACATCGCCTTAAAGCCCAAGAACATGCTGTCAGCCCACAGCCAAGAAAAGTTAAGCTCATTTCTGACATTCTAAGCAGGCAATGTACGAAATAAACAAAATGCTCAATTTAATTGAGTTTCAGTTTAGCGAAAGGGTTTCAAAGCTGACGCCGCGCCTCGCAAATTTAATTATATGACAGCATTTTATCTATTCTAATTAATGCTTCAAATTCTGTCTGAGTACCAAAGTTTGCCCAAAAGTATCAATAACATTTGCAGTCTATATTGTATTATTGCAAATTCTGAGAAGTTTGCCTACGAAATTGTATTTAAAACTTGTACATTGATGGACATCATTTGGGCTATTGTGCAGAAAATAAATATTTATGGGTGTCAACTTCTCTTTTTATATTTTTTTATATTATTCTTGCGGACATTTTGAAGTAAATTTACAATTCAATTTCATTGGCTACAAATTGCATAAAACATCTTTAGATTTGCAGGAATTTGACAAAGTTTCGATTGAAACGAAGCAAATTTACTTTGAATGACAACCAGGCATAAAAAAGTTGTTAAGAACAAGACTTTTGTTATAAATAATGCATTTTAAAGGTTTATTGTGTGCACTTTAGATATACAAACAAACGTGTTTCTAAGTAAATTAATTTATTATATGCTGAGTAAGTTGGCTGTGGGGATTAATTCCATCGATAATTTGCATCGATTTGCAGCGATTTGCGGTGCAAGCCTTGTGAGCTGCTCATAAGCTGTCAAGCGGCTGACATCAGCTTTGGAATATACACATGTGGCTGGCTAATGTCAGCTTATCGCACTCAGGGAGAGAAGCCCAGTTTAATTGAATGGGTGTGTGTGTGTGATGCGAGTTGAGAAAACGTAGCATACTTATGTGGGCTCGCTCGCATTGTGCAATAAGACACTTAATAATAGTAGTAAGGCGCTACGTGCAAATGGCTCAAACAAGTAATAGACATGGGCATAGCCTAGTTAACACACACACACACACATACACGGGCCCCAAGTGGCCAGGGCCAAGACAGAAACAAAGTTGGAGACGGAGTCGAGCAATGGGCGAAAATGGGTTTTGAGTTGACGTACGCCAGTTCATGTGTCTGTGTGTGTGTGTAAGTTCGTGAATAGTTGTGTTTTTTTTGTGTGTGTGTGATTGTTGTTGTTGATGTAACTGTTGTTTTTTTATAATTACTGGCAATGGAGGTTACGCCTTATGTGTTCGCCTGTGCGTGTCGCTAACTTTGTGTGCGTGTGTCTGTGTGTGTGTGTGTGTGTTGTGGCATTGCTGTTAAGCACACATAACGGTAATTTAATTAACATACATAAACACACGCACACACACAAGTCCACAGGGGACAAAATGTGGAACGCTTCGGGGCATTGTTACACTTACAAAGCGATTGACGCGATCCGTGGCCTTTTAAATCGATATTTTAATTAAAGTTTATTTATACTTTTGAACTGTTAACGCGGCCCATCAATAACGACAGTATTTAAGCATACTCTTGACTTCTATTTTGAATAGCCACTTTTTTGTGGGTATGTTTATTGAAAGTGTTGTCTGCCTAATTGCACTGGTCACTTGCTAGCGATGCCACAATTATTTATAATTTCACGTCAATTTGGTGAAAGGCGCGCACATGCCGCCGCAGGTTGCACGTTACGCGTTGCACGATTGCCGCCTAGCGCGTTGCAAGTTCGCCGACCAACAACCGTTGCGTGGCGCGTTCCGCGAGCGAATAACAAACAACTGACTGTCCACTGCTGCTACCAAAAAGTGCGGGCACTAAATAACTGCTGCCAGTGTTGCCGTGCTGCAGCCCAAAATAGCAACGCATGCGCAGCGCACGCTGAGCGCGCAAATAGTAGGAGACGCTGCTGTTCGGAACATCTGTGTTTTTGTTATGCTTTGCCAGCGAGAGCGGGGAGGGGGAGGGTATTGTTGGGGAGCGGGGCTGATGCAAAGACATTTCCCGGAACTGAGCCAGCAACAACAATTTAATTGCGGCGTAACTGCAGCTGTTCTGCATGTGTGTGTGTGTGTGTGTGTGTAGTTATTTTATTTAAATGAGTTGCTGCCTTGACAATTGCCAAATAATTGGAGCGGCAATGACAACAACTAAGCCGGACTGGACTCAGCACAGGAAGAAACGTGCACGGACAGGACAGGACATGATGGAACATGCTGTATACAGAACGTATAAGCAAACAATTTGCACCCGCAAATGAATTAAAGCGACAAGCGCAACTTATGTGCGCCGGATACGGATACAGGATGCAGGATGCATGCCACACCACTCAATACACTCTGCCTGCCACACACACACACACACAGGACGAAGTGACACTTGCAGGCTGCGCCTAATGTCAAGGTTTTTTGGCTGCTGTTCAGAATGCGGTGGCACGTGGCGCACGCGGCACGTTACTAACTTGTGCCACCGAAACTTGCATGGCGGCGCCTTGGCAACGCAAAGCGATGAGTGTGCACTCCCCGCGCACCACGCGCTGCAACAGCTAACAGCTACAACCACCAATCACGTAGCTCGCTGCCACTTGCAGCGCATGAATGGACACAACAACAGCAGCAACCATCAGCACTAGCTGCAGTGGCAAAAAAGGCAAGGAAAGGGTGAGGAAACTGGTGAGTGAAAAAGGCGAGGAGAGATGCAATGAAAATGGGCGGGGAGAGCGACGAGGAAAATGGCGAGGCAACGGCGAGAAAACGTCAAGGGTAAACTGCAAGGCAAACGCCAAGCAAAAGGAGAGGAAAGCGGGTCACAAGGCAACAAAAATGCCGAGCAAAATTGCGCGGGGAGCAAAATGCCGCGACACGATGCGATGCGACGCGACGCAAGGCGAGGCGAGGCGACGCGGTGCGGCGCGACGCGACGCTTAGCCAATGTCAAGTGCATGCGAGCAATTGGCCTGGCAATGGCGTCCAAAAGGGGCAATGGGACAGCAGCGAGTGGGCCGCAGGGGCGGGGTGGCCTGCACTTAACATGCAACGTCGTTGCCACGTCCCATTTGAGGCCGAAAGCTGCGCCCCTCGCCCGCTTTACAAATGGACGGCAATGGATAATGGGCGTATCTATATTTTATGTGTCATCGTTTGCATTGCTCGCTTGCCCCCGTCCACAACTTGCCCCCCGTCCACAACTTGCCCCCCGTCCACAACTTGCCCCCTTACTGCTGCCGCGCTGCACATGCTCGTACCTTCTGCAATATCAATTTGTGCTAATTTGTAAAATCGTTCGGCCTTTGCCTGAGGCCAGCCAGCGTTACTGCCAGCCAATGGCTAATTGAACCTTAAATTGCCATAATACTGGGCCTCAACTGACAAAGGTCTAACCATAAGTGGCTATTATCGTCATCGAACTGCATTGCATATTACAATTTGTTACGCTCGTGAGCATTCGAAAACGCTTTCAACAATTTTCTCTTCTTTTCTTTTCTATTTTATGCCAATTTGTTGAGCTACTTTTATATTTAAGCAACACTACAAATCTACTTGTTTCGCAATCGAAAACTTATTAATCGAGTACATACTTGTATGTAGCTTTCTTACTTCTTATTTCGAATTTATCGAGCTACATTAAAGTTTTTAATGTAGCTATTTATAGTTACGTTTGTTTAACTATCACTGCACTATCGACTGCTTCAAATACCATAGTGATTATTTAAACGTAAAAGTAATAACAATTTATCTGTACATGTGCAAATAATATAGCCAAACAATCAAGGGGTTCGTCTATTGCAAGGTAGTGCTGTCAGTTTAGCTATTTCCCCGCTACATCTGTTGATTTGTTAGCACAACTAGCTACCTTGTATAGTAATTGACTAAATTTACTTTAATGAAAACATAAACATTTCGAATGCCCTAAACGATTGAGGAATTCTTCAGTTCTAACAACTAAAAAAGATATCTGACTAAATACTTGGCAGAACTGTTGTAAACACAACACGAAAGACAGTGATTAATGGTTGTACTCTTTACTGTGCAAAGAGCGTGATTGCAATCGTCGAGATAATGCAATTCAAAGAAAAAATTAATTGCTATTAATCGAAGTCACTGCTCATTAATAGTTAAATTAAGAAAGTAGGCATGAAATGTGATTTATCCATTTGATATTTATTCACTGTTCACTAATTAGTTCTTAAAACATAGAGTTAAATTACATTATATTAACATATTAGTGTTGTTGCGTTTAATGTCTATCAAGTCGAAGCTGTAGCTGTTGTTTGAGTACGATTAGTTCCCCTTCAAGTTGGCTAATCTAGAACAACATTCGACTTACGACTAACTTAGGATTAAGGCGGATAATTATAATTAACAGCTGCCCTTGAGTGAACTTTAAGGAACAAACATATGCGACTATGTAGTATTTGTGATGGCTATCGAGAGAGTGGAAATGTGAATACGGGGAATAAAGAGGTCCCATGCAATGGGAGCACAAATGAAAACATAAATAAGTTGATAAATTAAAAAAAAAAGTAAAATAAAAACAGACAGCTTTCAAATACACAAAATAAAACTGAATAACAGACTGTGGATTACCACGTCTTGGGCAGACTAAATACTCCATAACGATCGTGGGCGTCGACGCCGCGCACGGCAAAGAAGTAACGCTGATTCTCCTGGAACTGGTTCAGTGTCACGGCCATGGGCAGCAGCATGGCCTTGACGTCGCCCACGTGACGCCACGAGTCGGTGCTCGGCTCATTGCTAGTCTCCTGGTAGGCGTAGATCTGGTAAGTCACGCACTCGGCGAACCGACTGCCCGTGTCCTCCAGCGTCCACGAGATCACAATGCCCGTGTCGTGCAGACTGATGCGGATCACAGGACGGGATGGCGGCAGCTTCCAATCCGGGTGGAAAGTCTGAGCGGGCGCCAGCGGCAACGGTGCGGGATGTGAGAAGCGCAGGCGACTGGGACTCGGCGGCGTGTTCTCCGATCGGATCTGCATGGTGACATTAGCTCCGACCGAGTTGCGTTGGCCTGCAAACAAAGCAGAGGTTAGTTGTCTAGTTAACAGATTTAATATTACCCAAAAACCTAAAGCTGACCCTACAAGATCTTTTACATTCTCACTCCCATTAATTGCAAACCATATTTTTAGCTTCCACAGTTTCGATTCGAAATTTGATATTCCCCTATTAACTATTTGTTGTTTGATATTAATAAATTATAAGAAATATGAAGTGATCTTCAGCTAGCTACATACAAAGAGAAGTTCACAGTTTTCTCTTAAATTAAAAGTTTGGTCAGTTATCTAAGCTAATTTGTTTTCATTTCATGATTTAAGGTAAAGCATTTGCCTAATTTATATTCCACATTTTGCTCTAACCTTCCTTGCTTTCATGCTTAAACATGCCCTACAACACTTCCTTAATCATTTCTAGTGCAATCCGATGTATTCCTATGGCACTTTGGTAATGTTACCTGCTGAGTTGTTGTTGAAAATCTGTCGGGAAACGGCGTTGGAGCGGCTCACGTTCATGGGCGACACGCGCACCACGCTGCCGGCAACTGGACGCGCGTTGCCAGCTCCACCTGCGGCTGACTGCGCACTGCGCTTGATGCCCACATTCGGATTCTGTCGCAGTCGAGCAGTGACCTCCGCAGCGGCCGCAGCAGCCGCATCATCCTCGTCAGTCAGATCAATGACAGCCTTCTCCTTGGGTCGGGCGGGCGCCAGGCTGGGCTGGCCGTAACCAGCGCCAGCGCCGTCCACTGTGGCATTCGACATGGGCACGGAGACGGTGCCGCCGCCCATGGGCATCTGGCGGGTTTTGGCGTTGTTCGGCTTGCCCGGAATGCGTCCAATGCGCACACTGCAAAAAAAAACAGACGAAATGTTAGAGGGATTTAGCAGAAAGCAGTTGTTCTACTCACGGCAATGGCGATTGCTGCTGCTGCTGTTGCAACTGCTGCTGTTGCATGAGCTGCTTAGCTGTCATGTAGGCGGCGCCCGCGGGTTTGCTAACAGCGCCACGGGAACGCATTACCGCCGCTGTGGCAGCCGCAGTTGTCGTAGCGGCTGACGAGTTGCCCGTGTGCTTGGTGGCGTAAACGCGCGAGGCCGTGTTGCCCGGCGAGGTTTGTAGACGCTGCATGCCAGCTGCCCCAGAGCTCGACTGGGTCGAGTTGTTCACGGGCCGCTGTGGCGTCACCTTCTGCATGCAACCGCGACGCACGGGCGGCGTGGCGTTGCCTACAGCTGCAGCGCTGTAACGCTGTTGTTGCTGCTGCTGCAGCTGCTGCTGGTGCAGCTGTTGTTGCTGCGCCGCTGATTGCTGCATGACGGGGCCCGCACGAGTCATGCCACGCAGCGGCGAACGCTGCACGCTGCCCTTGGGCGATGTGCTGGTCCTCTGGGGCTGACTGGTGATGGACGCAGGCTGAGTGGAGGTGGAGGCGACACTTGAACTCGTTGCAGCTGGGGCTGGCATACTGCCAGCAGTATGCAGGCTAGTCTGGTTGCGTGTCGCCGCCTCCTCGCTGGGCTTCTTCATGAGGGTCATGCCCACCTGCAGGCCGACGGCACGTGTGATGCGCACCGGGGCCGTGAAGTGTGAGTTGCGCGTCTCCAGGTCCTTGAGCACACGCTTGTGCACCGTCTCCAGGTCGAGGAACTGCTTGGACACCTCGGCGATCTTGCGCCGATAGTTGGCCAGCGTGGCCTCCTGCTTGTCGACCAGACGTCGGATCTCCGCAAAGTCGCTCTTCACCAGCATGGCCTCGACGACCTTTTGGAGCACCAGTTCCTCGAGGTCGGCGCGCGTCATCTTGTCGAAAGTCTTGCGGAAGCCCTTCACAAAGTCCATGCGCAATGGCTTCACATCGCTTTTGAGTTCCGGCGCCGGTTTCAGCTCGATGGCTGGCTCCTTAGTCTGCGCCTTCGCCGGCTCCGCTGGCGTTTCGCATTCCTCGGCGTTATCGTGAGCATCCAGATCGATTTGCAGATTGCCATCGCAAGAGCTGTTCGAGTCAGTGTCATCCGTTTTAAGCTTTTTACTGGGTATGTCCTCCTTCTGCTCGGAGGCGCTGTGATTCCGTTTGGCCACTTCGGGTTGAGCCTCATCCTCGTTTGTTGCGGAGGTGTTTGTGGTATTGGTGGTGGACGTGGCTGCGTCTGCTGTGCAGCTGGAACTGTTGCTAGCCTCAGGCTTGTCATCGGTGCTCAGTCTTATGCGCTTCGCTGCCGGCGCATACGGCTCCTCGGCTTCCTCATCGGCTTCCACATAGCCCTGGTCCACCTCGGTTGTGATTTCGGGCTCGGCCTCAACGGCCACTTCATGCTGGCTTTTATGTGAGGGTTGCAGTAAATTGCTGGAGTTGCTATCCTCGCCAGCGCCAATTTTGGGGGGCGTCTTCTCCTGAGCTCTTTGCTTCTCAAACTGATCGCAGGCATTGTCGGAATTATCGACCAGTAAATTCGACTTGGATTTGGCATCGGTTTTAATCGTTGGCGTTGCTTCTGGGTCCGCCTTCTTACTCGACTCCTCTTCGACTGGTTTCTTTGCAGGCGGCATTTCGTCCTCATCCTCCGATACTAGCACCACTTCGTCCTCTTTCTTTACCACATCCGCTTCCTTGCCTTCCTTACGCTTTTCTTTAGCGATCTCCGATTTAGTTGCTTCAGTTTCATTCGCCGTCTTATCAATGGACTCGAAAAATATCACTTCATCATCTGAATCAGCTTCTTTCGATTCCTTCGAGTCGGGCTCGTTTACAGAAGTTCCTCTCGAAGCCTGCTTATCCACTTTATGATCTGTTTCATTGGTTGTGACAGTCTCAGTTGCTGGCAGATCGCCCTCCCCGGATTTGACTAGATCTTCACTCTCCTTGGCCTTGGTCTTTTCTAGTTCAGTTGTCGCTTTGGCCTCCTCGGCTGTGGCTTCAATTGTTTTAGCCGCCTGAGTTAACAAATCATCTATGGCATCATCGCGCAATTCTTGCGTTGCCGTTAACGTAACTCCATCAACTTTCTTAGCATCCTCAATGGATTCATCGACTTCCATAGCATCCTCTTTTACATTATTCTCCTTTTCGGAATCTTCCGCAGATTCCTCTTTTGGCGTATCGTCCATAGTGTCTAGATCAATAATCGCTGGCTCTGCTTTCGGCTTTTCAGCGGCTGTTGGAATCTCTTTGTCAAGGCTATCGTCAGAGGTTATGTCTTCTAGACCGTTCGTAGCCTCCTTCTTCGGACTGGGGTTCGGTTCTGGATTTGCATCAAACTCATCGGAGCTGGAAATGGTTTCCAATGCATCCACAAAGATCTCATCACTGGTCGTGTTTAAATCTGTTGCTGTTGTATCGCTGACATCGGAAGCTGCGGTGCTGTCTTCAGGATTCTCAACTGTTTTCACTTCACTAGCTTTTTCTTTGCTATCAACAATGGTTTCCTTTACTTCTGCAGCTTCGATCTTCTCAGGTTGAGCGATTATTTGTTTATCTTTTGTTTCTTCCGATAACTCGGTTTTCTCTCCTTCAACTTCAGCACCCACGTTATTCTCGTGTGCTTCTTCCTTCTGTTCTTCTTCAGTATCGATAACTGCAGCTTCTGTGCTATCGGTAGCAGCCTCGCATTCCTCTTTGTTATCGATATCATCTGCAGGTTGCTCCTTGTCATCAGTCTCCAGATTGGTTTCCTCAATCTCCTCACTAACCGACTCCTTGGGATCGCAGTCTACTATTGAACTTATTTTATCCAACAAAGCATCCAGATCGGTGCCAGCATCACGCTCCTTGCTTAGACCCCTGACGGCATCTGCAGAGTCCTTGGCGATACTATCGCTTGGTGGTGTTGACTCAATATCATTCTCCAAGTCATCCGCTTCCAAGCCATTCTGCAGCTCCTCGTCAACTGTGGACTTGCGGCTTCCCACCGTAGATGCAATTTCTGCAAGAGAATTCCTATCGTTATCACAAACTTTATCGATTATTTTGTGGTTTTCACATACCAGGGGTGGTTAGCTTGTCGACTTCTTCGTCGAGTTCGGCTGCAAGGCTTCGCATTATTTCATCTTCTGTTGGCAGCTCTTTCAGTTCAACCTTTTGTGTTACTTCCATCATTTTCAGGCGTTAACTTTATATTTCCCTCACTTGTAACACATTGAACTGTGGGCGAAAAGAGAAAATGCAAATGTAGTTTAGGACTATCAGGCAACACTAAAAGCAAGAGTGGCAACCCTATACGAGCATATCAACTATGCAAACCCGAACATTCGAGAAAATCGCTTTACATTCCATATTTATTGTCTTTTAGTATTAACGTCGAAAAAAGCTTTGCCGAAAGCTCAATAAAAGCTTTTGCAATAATGTTCATATCGAAATGAAAAATTTTAATAAATATTAATGGAAATAAAATGTTTGCCAAACTAGATTTCGCAAAATTGCGGTAACCCTTTTTCTGAGGGTTGCCCTACTAACCACCCGCCTCCCCCTCTCTTTTGCATAACCGAAAGCTTTCGATGTTGTGATAGGAAATTAATGAAAATTTACATTCTTGTAGAATACTACCATTGACGATGTGTTCGATGTTTTACCCCAAAAACTCGAATAATCGGAAATATATCTTGAAAACACAACGACTTCTTGCCAGACGCTATTTTGATTTTCGGTTTCGGTATGTATCTATTGTGCCTACCTAACTAACCGGTGTGCTTGGTGCTCTACCAGACGGTCGGACGGTCGCTTTGGTCTGTCTTTCGGTCGGTCGTTCGCAGCGTCGGCTGCTCGTTCGTTTGCACGCAGCAACGCCGACGACAACGACAACAAAAACAACAAGAACAAGAAACAGCGGTCGCTACAGCAAGATGACTGCAGCAGAAAAGCAAGCACAAAACGAACTGGCAAGAGAAATAAGCGTGCATACAGCAAGAACTCATGATAAACTAGCGAAACGAAAGAGGAAGCAAAGTGGACAAGTTCAACGGAGAGACATACTATGCTAAGATATGGTATATAGCATTTTTGGGGCTCAACACCGCTATATGCTAACGAATGTGAGGTTATGTCGAAGCGAGTACCCTACATTTTTTACATAATTTGATAAATAATAAAGAGATAAAGTTACATACGAACCATTAACAAACTTGTTGACCTGCTGCACTGTTTATAACAATTTGCCTTATAATTTAATACAATTTATATACACGTACACTCGAAGAAATCAACAACAATTGGTGTAACTAGATTTCTTAGCGAGAGTTCAAGGCAATACTAAAACATAACCCGAAGTGAACGCGAAACGCGAACGCAAAAACCAGCTGACAGCGCGCGAGAGAGAGAGAAAGAGAACGAGAGAAGTGCTTTAGAGATTGAGAGCGAAGCGGGAGCAGGAGAGAAAGAGAGTGCGGTTTGGTTGATGGGCGGAACGGGTGCGGGTGTTGTAAATTGACTTGATAACGCTCGATAAGGTTTTACTATCCGAAATAAACTTTCACATCTTTAAATTGTCAACAATGTTTAGCCCTCGTCCCCTACGTGTTTGTTTGGCGTGACGTCAGCTTTTCTGGCAAACAAATGTAACGAATGCGAAAATCACTATGGAGTCTATTCACACATCCAGCGAAATAATTAAAGCGCATTTTAAACCGATTCTGAAAAACTGTCCGGCAACTCTGCGACAATAGCACGGGTTCATGGACAGGAGCAGGGGCAGGGGGTTGAAACAAACATGCTTCGCTCTACCGCAGGGGATCTTCCAACAATCGCTGAGTTGAGATTGAAACCCAAAAAAATAACAACAGAAATCAGCAGCAAACGGAAAGCTGCCGTAAATTCGTTTTTAACAATTGAGCAACACTGCGCACTGTGCGAGCGAGCAGGCTTGATGCCGCAGCGGTGCGGGCGGGAGCGAGACGACGCTACGAGCTGCATTCAATGACAAAGCATGGTAGAGAAGGGGGCGCGGGGAGGCTATCTTAAACTAATATTTTTGAATGATATTAAAGAAAAATTAGGCGAAGAAGAAGCAGAACAACAAGCAACAGCAGCAGCAATATAAAAGCGCACACAAAACGCAGGCAACTTGGCTTAGACATACGACAGCAACGGAGAGCCCGAGAGAGATATAGGGGGCCTGGGGGGGGGAGGCAATGAAGTGACAATAGTCTAAGATCTGCAGTTGAGGACTTTGCCTAGGACTTTCGACAGGATACCGGTTTGGCACCGGGAGCAACGGAGAGAGAGGGAGAGAGAAAGAGAGAGTGACCGAGAGAGATTAAGAGAGGCAATGGCAAAGAGAGTAAGCTAAACCAGTGGAGAGGGGGCAGCGCTGGTGGATATTAACTTGCGGTATAAATATGCACTTGAACACAGATGAATATAGCAGATATATACCATATGTTCACATACATGGTTATATGGTTATAGTATATGTGTACGAAAAAAGTGTTACCAGACCGCTCACGAAAAGTCGTTGATTGTCGGACGACAACGCGAAGCGTACCGAATAAATGATACAGCAGCACAGCGAGAAAGAAGCAACAACTAAAACAGACGCGAAACGCACACAAATTGAGGCGTCGGCAGCCATATTGGCTGCTCAAAGTTTATAATGTTCTGTCTGATGTATCGGACAAACAGGTCTTTCTACTAGGATTTTGTTTGGGAATATCAACCATTATGTCTTCAATTCGACTATTGCGCTCTGCTTAATTTCTCTCTCGCTCTCTCTTATTCTTTCTCTTTTTACATTTTTCTCTTTCGTTTGTCTTTATTTCTACTCTGCATGCGTTATATAAAACATTGTTCCAAGATAAATGCCGAATGCAATTGCATTTAGCATAAAATATGTTCAGACCAGTTTTGGGAGTTATAAGCCTATTATAGCTGTTTCGCTCTCGCACACACACACTTACGCACACAAGCATGCTTGCGCTTGCTGAAGTGGCAATGTGTGTGTATAACAAGGTGTGTATGTATATACGGGTGTATATAATTTTGCGGCGCATTCACATTCTTTTTAGGTTACGTATCGATTTTGATGTAAAGTTAGGTTAGGTTGAAAAACCTATATTATCCGAGAAGTATTACGGATCTATGGGTGCAACAAAGCATCAACTTTAGCGATAATGTTGGGTTGCGCTAACGATCCTAGACATCACGTGCTGATTGTGGCAAGCACAAAAAAGAAAATATAAAATGGGGCAACAATCAAGTTTTTGTGATTGTTAATTTTAATGTTTGTAGGGCTGCCAAGTGGCCCCAATTGACATTATGTTGGATTTAAGTTGAAATAGTTGGTGCATATATGCAGGTAGATATGTTCGCGTAATTATCGCCCACATGCCATTTATATATATATATATATACATATGTGATAGAGTTGCCATCGCTAGCTATTTATCATATCGCATATCGAAATGTCAAGAAATATCTCAACGAGGTCGTGGCTGCAAACATAAATGACGGAAACTGACATTTAATGTTTGCCTATGAAAAGAAGCAAGATAATGTTGAGACTGTTTAATGTTCGGGTCGCTGCACTACCAGCGCCTGACAACCCTAAAAACGCAAACAAACACTAAAGGGGACTCATTAAACATATGTATGTATGTGGATATATATATGTATCTGAAATATAAAACTAATTTCATTAGGATGAATGAATGCAATTATGTAAAACTAGATTATATAGTTACATACTATAAACAATAATAACAATTATACGATTGGTGGGATTCGTCACATTGTTTCTATAGACTTACCGACTTGAATTCTTTGGATTTTTTCAATATTTTGTGTTTAAGACTTATAATAGAATACTTGTAACATGCTATATATATTTGTAATTGAATATGCAACAATTTAAACGGTTTTTTCGCGATTTGTTTACACCGAATTGGGGACTACCGCCCTGAACAACTGGAATACCAAACACAGACTAAAATCTGAGCAGACAACAACAATTGTGACGTCCCATGAACCAATTGTGCCGCTGCTGGTTCCACAGCGCAACTACTAGTTCGCAGCTGAACTGAACTGCTGAAGACCAAACATAAACAAAAGCCATTTGCAGGTATGGATAAATAAAATACGATTTAGTAAAATATGTATTGAATAATTGATAACTGATAAAATATTGATTTATTAAATTCATAAATATAAAAATGCAAATAACAAAAATACTATATTACTTACGTACCGACTGCGATGGCAGAATTGCAGTTCGTTGTTCTGCAGCATTGATTCCCTGCATATTCCAACCCTGGCAGCTGTATGCAAACCAGTTCAATTGCTAACGCACTTGCGAAACAAAACAAAAACAGCTGTTGGTGCTAGCTGTCTGATTGTTAGGTTAGTTTGGTTTTATAATGCAAATGCAGTAAACAATTTATCAATCAAAATGAGCAATTTGGTCAATTTTGCACTTCGACATGGTGCCAATTACCTTAAGCGACACACCTTGCAAAACCTGCGCTGTGCAGTGCCAGTGATAACACACAAATTGCCGGCTCTAACGACTCCCATTCGAACGCAGTCATCAAGAGCTGCGTTTGATATGAGCACCAATGTGCCCAAGGATGTGATGCTGTTCAAGTACGAGAATCCTCGCTTCTACAATATGCTCAACTTTTTCGGTGTCTGTCAGTTTGTGTTCTGGACATATTTGTCGCATTTTGCCTTCACCACGCTCAAGGATGCGCCAGTTGTTGAGAAGCCGGGTGAGGAGCTGAAATGGTATCAGCGCATCAATCTGGGCGAGAACAAGTACAAAAATGGCATAACTATCTGCAGCTTTCTGATAGGTAAGCATAGAGCGTCAATATGCATTCAGTTGTTATTAATCCGGCGTATATTTTAGGCTATGGCATTTTATTTGCTGTTTGGATGTTTACGCTGCGCTCCGTGCGCTTTCTCATTCTGCGCAAGGGTGGCCAGAGTATCTCGTTTGTCACCTACGGTCCATTCAATCGCAACCGTATTATGACGGTGCCCCTCAAGTGTATATCTGCCGAGGAATCGCGTGAGCTGGCACGCGTCCAACTGCCCATTAAGGTCAAGAATAAGTCGATGTACTATGTGCTTGACATGCGTGGCGAGTTCCGCAATCCCCAATTGTTCGACTACACCGCAGGCTTAAAACGACGTATTTGATATGTATGTTGGTTGTTTTTGGTTATCTTATTATTTGTAAATACACATGTAAGCTAATTTAAAACTATACTGCTGATGCTGGCTTAGTAGATGGGCTCGGGCTTCTGGGTAAGCAACAGGCCAAAACGCTTCTTGATGGTGATGCGCTGACGCGAGTATTTGTCCTCGGGCGAGAAGCGTGCTGGATGCGCAGACAAAGTGGGATGTCCGTCCTCAGTGCGCTTCTGCAATTGACTTAAACGAATGAGCTGCATTCTTTTGACAAACACAAAATGTTACTTGCCTTCAGCGTGTAGACGCGATCGCCATTTTCGTTAATTGTGTACATAAGATACATTTTGAATTAAATTTAGTTGCAGAACGAGCGTCTTTCACAGAAAAATATATAAACACGTGTGGCGTGCAAAGTGCAGTGTGACCAAACTTTGTGGAACATTTGCCTTACACATCGATTTTTAGATAACTATCGATTGCCGATGCTTGGCGTTTTGCAGCACTGTGCGCTTTTTTTTTTGTTGGCGCTCTATTTTTGTGTAATTCATTCAAAATGTTCAGCAAAGCGGATAAGCTGCTGAAGCAGGCAATCAAGGAGCAGCAGAAACGCATTAGACCCGGCGAGTGTTTGAAATACGTACGCTTGGTGCTGGACGCATCACTGCTGCATCATTCCCTGGGACAAGAGTTAATAACACAATTAAACAGAAGCGATTTGAAATATGAAATACGCAGCTTGCCGGCCACCAACTGCATAGTCTGGGAACGCAACGTGGGTCAGCAGACCTTTGTGGCCGGGTCAGCTGACTTGGCGGACGCCTGGCGCATGGAGCAACAAGTTCTGCGACTCTTCAACGAAACGGACTTTCAGCGTTCCATCAAAGAACACAATCTAGGCTGCATTGGCGTCAAACTCCACGAGGCCTTCGCCATGCCCAACTGCCAGTTCACAGTAGTTGTGCCACGCCTGCGGCAAAGCAAAAACAATAGCAACGAGGCAAATGCGCTGATTGAGCTGCAGTTGCTGCAGCAGCTGCATGTGGAGCAGCTGCCTTCTCCCCACGCCCAAGAGCTGTTGGCCCTGCTGCAGCGCTACACCAAAGCCATCGCAGAGACGCCCTACAAGCAGCAGCGTCAGGAGATCCTCGGCAGCTTCAAAAAGTATTTGGCCAACGATAACAAGCAGTGTGTGCGCGTGGAGCAAGGACTTGGCTATGGACGTCTCTGGCAACAGCACCTCAACAGGCTACCAATGGTCACCCTGGAAGTTGCCGAATCGATCATAGCACAATATCCGTGTCCCAAGCGTTTGCTGCAGCACTTCGACAACGACCCCAATGCCATTCAAGTGCTAGCGGACATCAAGATTAAGCGGACCAATGGACCAGAACCTTTGCAGTCGCAAAGGCGCATAGGCAACGTACTCAGCAGCAAGCTGCATACTTTATACAACGCCAGGGATCCAAATACTTTGATCTAGTTTTAATGTAAGTTTAGTTCGACAGTAATTTGTATTCTGAAAATTAAAGTTTTCTTGTTTTTCTTTAATTAAAAAAAAAAAAAAACAATTTAAATTAAATTTTGATTTAAGAGTTAGTTGTAAGTTGGAAATAATAAAAGAACAAATAATGTACATTTCTTATTAAAAAAATCAACGATAATAGTTGTTTAACTTTCAAATAAACTAAACAGTGAAATGGAAAATTTCAAAATTATTTTCCGAAATGAAATATTTTAATAAATTTAAATCGAAACTAAACAAATAGGTTGAGGGAAGTATAACTGTAATTTGAAATCCCTGCTTTAACTTAGTTATTTATTATCATACATCATTCGAAGTACAATTTGTTGTTATCCGATTTGGTTTTAGTTGAAAGTAGTATATATATTTAAAAATCACATTATTTGTTATAAATTTGCGTAATTGTTGTAATTTGATTTCTACAATTAGTTTATGTTTTTTTGTTGTTATTTGAAATGATGTTACACCTGAATAATTTGTTGATAGATTTCCTTTTTGAATGAATTCTAAGACTTAATTGTATAATATTGTATTTACATTCAGATAATAGTTAGCTTAAGCTAAATACGAATTAAATTAAAACAAAACGAAATTGCGATATTGTTTGTGGATGCTAAGAGAAAATTCAGTCCGCCATGTGGCGTGGGGCACATGCAGCGTGCGGCATGCGACGTGTGGCATATGGCACAGGGCCTAGAGCGTGGCCAGAATGCGCGTAAAGCCGAGACAGGCCGACACAATGGTCTGTCCAAGGCCCCAGATCATGGCATAGATCGGTGACATGGGCAAACTGGAAGCGCGATGCACGAACGCAATGACGGCGCTGCTGATGATGCCACTCGCCGCCGGCGACAGGAACCCCATCACCAGGATCAGTATGGAGAAGAAGCGACCGAACTTGTGCTTGCGCAGCGTCACAAACGCGACGAGGGCGGCACAGGTGTGAATGAAAACGGAGGAGAAGAGCGCCCAGAGAAAGACGTGATACCACATCTCGCGGAAGGTGTTGAGATGCGCCTGTGAGCGCAAGCCCAGCACATCAATGATGGCGTCCAATTCATCGGCGTCGTTGGGTTCGGAGAACATGGCGATAGACGCGGCGGGCGGGTGAGCGGTAGTAGGAGGAGAGGGATTCGAGCTGATGCTGTGGCTGCTACGCCTTGTGTTTTTGGCTACTTTGACTGGAAGTGTTGAGGTCGTTGACTTTGCTAGTTAATTGCTAATTATTGCTTTTGCGTTGCGCCAGCGCTTTCCTTGCTTCTTGGTCATTTGTTGCTTTAGCTGCTCTCCTGCTGCAGTTGCTCTCTTTGTCGTTGTTGCTGGCACATTGTTGTTGTGCTTTTTGCTGGACCTGCAGAGTAACAAAGTGACAGTTTCATATTCGAGTTGACCTTTTGGCCTTTTCGAGCACAAGTCACATACACACACAAACAGTTGCTATTTATTATATTGAAACTGTCTTAAAAACACTCACTTAAGAAATATGTTGCTTTTGTTGTTGCTTCGTCGATTGGCAGGCTAAATTGGGGGAATCGATTAAAAAGGCCACACAAAGGCCAACTGGCAGCGGCAGTGTGATTCACCGTATCCTAGCTCAGCATTTTCGTTTATTTATTAAACGCTCCACCTGTCGTTACGTATTCTATATAGCAATTCACAAGTGAAACGAGCTTAGTATTTCAATAATTGTATTTGCTTTTAATTATTATTGTTTTCGCGACTGCGTTTTATTTCTCATAGCAACGCTGGAACGTTTTGGAAACTGAAACTAGCTTTGATAAGCACTCCGCTCAGCTGATTCATCTGCTTATCGATATGCTGGCATGCAGCTCACTGTAGCCACTATATCGTTGGTCGATAAAACTATCGTTGTTCCTTCACATTACGCTCGGTGTGGTGCGTTGTGTGGATTTTTTTGTTGTGGCTGAAAAAAAGCCGCAGAAAAATTGTAATTCTTGTTGTGTGTGCTAACCCATTAGAGAATAATTAAATTAAATATGAACAAGGAACAGGATCATGCCTCGGACAGCGATGAGAGCGATGAAGACTTCTGTCCCGACAACGTAAACGAAGAAGATGTTTCCGGCGACGAAGAAGAAGACGACGACGAAAGCGATTTGGAGGAGGAGGCGGAAGACGACGCCACCAACAAAAAACAAGCCAAAGCATTAGCAAAAAGCAAAGGGAAGAAAAAGACTCCTGAACCCACCGCGGCACGCAGCACACGGCAAACAGAAGCCAAGCAAAATGGACGAGCAACAGCAGAAAAAGACGAATTGGAATCCGATGAGGAGGCGGATAAATCGCGATCAGATGCGCTCTGGGCAGATTTTCTGGGTGACATTGACACTCCGAGCAAGCCACGCGAAACAAAACCCAAAGAGAAGCCACCATCGCCTGCCAAACGATCGTCGCCCGCCACCAGCAAAGTGAGCGAAGTGTTGGAGTTTGCCGGCGAGACTGTGAACGTGGCCAAAAGTGCGCCCAGCTCCAGTTCGAGTGCCAAGGAGAATCAGGAGCAGCCGGCCACAGTCAGTGTGAAGGAGGCGTCTCCTCGGGGGCCATTTGGTGCCGGCAAACGTCCAGCGAGTGGCGGCCAAGGTGGAGGCGGAGGATTGGGCTCGTTGCTCAATCAGCTGGGCAAAAAGAAGAAGCTGTCTGTGTTGGAGAAGTCGCAGATGGACTGGAAGTCCTTCAAGAGCGACGAGGGCATCGACGAGGAGCTGCGCACCCACAACAAGGGCAAGGATGGGTGAGTTATTGATTGAGTGGAAAGTTAAATAATCTTCATCATTTATATTACTTTGCTTGCAGCTACTTGGAGCGCCAGGACTTCTTGCAACGCACGGACTTGCGTCAGTTTGAGATCGAGAAAAGCTTGCGACAAACACGACGCCAAAACTAAGACCGCTCCCAGAACTGTATCCACTTCCAAGCACAAACAAAACTCACCACACAACTCCCATTTGCGCACACACTCACATTCACAACACACATTCGTACTCTCTCTGTAAGACTTAGTTAGACTCATACAGATCGTATGCTTAATACTTAAGTTTTCTTCTAAATACTGCCGCAGTCCTGTTGAATGTGGCCCAAACAAAAAATAGAAACTATAACTATTGATTAAACGAATACATTCAAATGAACTTAAAAAATATATTGACATCGAAGAGCATTTAAAGAATAATGGAGTGTTTAGCAGTCACCGAATATAATTATTACAAGTAGTAATAAACTTGGAAAAGACTTGAAATGCGATGAACTACAGCAACATAAATTTAAGTAATTTAATACATAATATGTTTCAGCAACGAAGAGATAGAAAATTAATCGGTATTTATAATTTTTTGCTTAAAACACAACTCAAGTAAAAATTGCCGCTGCTTTTGCCGATGTAGACACAAAACTCTTTGGATCAATTTATTTTATTATATATATATATTTTATCTATTTATATTTTAGTTGAGAGAAACTATCGGAATTTTTAAGTTAACTTCCTTTTTAAATTCATTAATCATTAAATTACTTATACTAATTACGGTCCCTGCATACCAATTTGTACTCTCGTAATAAGCTTAAGTTATTTGTCCAGTTGCTTGTGCCTCACTGCTCCTCTGAGGCACCCACGCGCTTCGCATCGCCACGCCGCAAATGCAGAAAGATTCCACTCAAGGCGCAGCCCAAGCTGCCCACCCCAATTGCCAACCAGCGGAAGGTGTTGTTGAGACCCAGCACTCTGGAAAAGTTGGCATCAATAGCTGCTTAAACATAATCGTAACTACTTCTACCTGTATATCTTTTTGTGCAGCACAGCTGTGATTGTTTTGTCCAGTTGCAGCGATTCCTCGATCCAAAACAGCGGCATGGTCAGATTACGCAGCTGGGACATCACAGCTACTTGCGGTACTGGGGCCACCTTCAAGCTGAACTGCAGGCGATTGTACACGGAGAGCACAGTGCCGGACAGCTGTGAAGATTTCATATTAATTGAACAGAATCCACACCAAGCTGCTGGTCAAGTATTCACCTGCTCAAAGATTAAGGTGCTGGCATGCTCCTGCTTCGAGGGCCACAGTCCTTGAACTTGTGCCACCAGCTCCGGCTCCGCTTGGTAGAAGTGCGGCAAGGAGGCCACCATGGGCAAACCGCTGCAGCGCACTAGATCCATGGTGCCATCGGCAGGACAATCATCCGGGTAGCTTGAGCAGTAACACGACAAATCCGGCTCTAGCTGCAGCAACAAACAGTAAGTAAACGAAGCAAGTGTTGTGAGAATGCCACCTACGCGTGGTGCCCCAAAGCTGAGTTCATAGCGCTGAGCGGGCAGCTCGTTGTACTTGGTCTTGTCCTGCCACTTGGGCGACAGCGAGCGACACAGCTGAGCGGAGAAGCTCCAGAGTCCTTGTTGGGGTCGCATGTAGGGCGCAAAGATGGTGCCATCTGTGCCGCGCAGTTGATTGCAACTGCTGCCATTGCCAGTCTCCTGCCACACTTGCAACTGATCTGCGCCATTGAACTGCAGCACGCGCCCCACTGTGGCGCCCTTGGAGCGACTGCGGGCGACCTTAAAGCTGCCAGCATTCGTGTGATTGCCCTGCAAGTGAAGCGGAACTTAAGGAATGGGAGGATCTTCAGCCATTCTGTTAGACTTGCCGCGCCCATAAGCGAGAATTTATAGTGTGTGGCATTCACTGGAACTGCGCCAGGCACAGCGGCATCGTGAAATTGCTGGCAGATGGCTTTGGCCGCGGGCTCCTCATGGCTGCAGTCGACGTCGATGCCGTCGAAGAAGAGCTGCATAAAAGTGGCTGTCACGAAGGCGCTGCTGGGCTTGAAGATCAGTTGCAGACCTGCCGCGACGGCTGCCTGCAACTCCTCAGCTTGCCCCAAGCTGCCAATGGCCATGAACTGTGTGAAGCAAACTAGAAGATCAGCAGCACTTCGATTAGCAAATGGAGCTGAAATCGTTCACCTGCAGCAGCGGATGTGGCATGGTTATCAACTGCTCACCACTGAGACCCAGATCGGGGCGTAGTATGAAAGTGTTGCGCATGTTGAAGCTAACAGCATTCTCCTCTTCAATGTCCACCACATCAAACTTATCCTTCCACTCCCTGAGCGCCAGTGAACAGTCAACAAAGGATTGAGTGAAAGCAATGAGCAACTTACTCGAATACCAAGGGTCCCACTTGCTGTACCTTCGGCTTGCCGCCTGCTTCAATCTCCAGCGGATTGGTCACATTGAACACGTAGAGCTTGAAGATCATGGGGAACGGCAGCTTTTGCCACATCTGACGCGTCTCGCTGTCAGGTTTTAAATTCACGCTCTGCAGATTGCGTAGCGTAAGCTGAGAAGACTTGCTATATCAAGGATTTAGTTTACTCACCCGTAGCACCAGCTCCTGGAACAGCATGGGGAATGCCAGGAAGCCTATGAGTGCGCCCAAGAGCAGAAATATAAAGGACACTACGACCACCTTCACGTACATTTCAAGTTGAACTACAGAACTGCTCCAGTGCTCCAATTCGTCGGATTCCCAATTGCCCTGTGTGTCCTCATTTAAAACTTTTTATAGGCTGTCGTGTGGCATAATTTGTACATTTTTAATGGGAATCCCATAAAATTTTAATTGGCCCGCGGCAAAATGAGGTGAACCTGACAAGGACACCCCCCATACTTGGTTTTGATTTGTGTGATTTGACGCCAAAGTTGCTGTAAACAAGCGGCTTATAAATATTTACTCATACTAATTAACAGTTATTTTAATTTGATCGATAATTAAGTAATTAGTACATTTCAAATTGGGTCAGATTGTATTTAACATGATGTATGCATACTTAATTCAACACACTGAAGTCAACAGGTGGATTCTATTTGTATGCAGGCTGAGTTCAGACAGCAACCATCGGTTTGTGTATCGACTATGCACAGTGCGGGATATTTCCATGTAGTTACAGTGGTGTCTAAAAAAAGCAAGTCACTGCAATAAGCTACATTTACATCGTAAGTAAATTTTTGTTTTGAGTTTCTTGTTGTTTTTTGTATTGTTGTTTTTTGTATCCCATTCAACGAACCGTATATATTTTGATTGCTCCCCAACCGTTAAAAGAAAACCAGGTCGATTTCACATTTAGGCCACTTAAAGACATTTATTAATTTACGAGTAAATTTGGCATTTGGAATATGATCAACATAAACATAAAACTGAAAAACATCTGCAATTAAACGCTACTCTAAATAGTAAATCGTATATCAATACATGTATATGATATATATATGTAATATGTGTATATTAATAGGATGTATAATTTATGTACACTTAAAATTCGCTAAGTAATTTGTACAGTTTTCTTGGATTTCCATATGTTGAAGATACGCATCGAGATTTGTATATAGTAAAATCAGTCAAGAGTTGGGGGTGGTTGGAGGGTGGGGGGCAGACAACAACTGGGTGACAGAATTGAGATTCCTTTGACAGCAGCCTAGGCCTAGTCCAGCTCGACCTCCTTGAAGAGCGTCTGGCTCTCGGCCTCTCGCGTCGGCGGCTCCTCGTGCAGCTCATCGATCTCCAGCTCCTTGAAGGACGTCTGACTGATGGCTTCTCGCGTGCACAGCACCGTTAGCTGCTCCTCCGCCGGCTGCTCACTGGTGGGCGGCAATGCCACGCCTCCGCCCAACACATGCGACGTTGAAGTGCTGCAAGTAAAATCACGAGATTAGTAAAGTGTTCGCTTGTCGCTCGCATTGCTAACTTACTTCAACGAGTAGGTGGAGCGATAGAGCGGCGGCGGCGTGTTCATGCGCACTGTGGCATATGCCGCTTGTGGATGCGCGCCGGGATGATACACAAAGGCGTACTCGTTCAGCGAGGTGAGATACGAGGGCGGTGGCGGACGATGCTGGAACTCCGGGTACAGATAGCTGCCGGGCAGCAGGCGATTCGTGCAGTGCGGACTGTTGCAGTTGCGGCACGTCTCCATGCGCCTGAAGCACGGACAATCGTCCACGTCGTCGGGCAGACTGAGGCGCCAAATGGCGCCCGAAATGACCAGCAGCGAGACGCCGATGCCAATCATCAGCAGCGCTGCGCTCAGATACTGTGTCGAGTGCTCGATCAAGCCCGTCGAGCCGAGCACAATGCCGCCCAGTGTGCAGGCCACGCCCCCCAGCGCAAAGATGCCAATGACGAAGGGCAGCGAGGGACGCGCGAACCACTTGCGAAAACTGTAGCCCAGCGGAGCGCCCGACAACTCACTGCTGCCCAGCACGCCGCTGGCGGCCGCCACGCCGGACATGTTGAGATTGACATTGGTGCTGGCCAGGTTGGCGGGCACTTCGCCGCTGCCTCCAGCCAGAGGTACAGCCACGTCCAAGAGGGTTCTGCAAGGGAAGAGGCAAGAGAACAAGCGTTTAGTTACACTGTGAGAAATACCAGAAGATTTATGTAATAAGACGTTTAAAGCTAAATTTACAGACGAGAAGTTAGAGTTTATTCAAGGCATTAGACTAGACCATTTAAAGGTTGAAAGATATCCACATTGAAGTCTATTATCAGAAAACCTTTAGGATAGCCTAAGAAATACATAAACTAGTAGACCATTTAAAGTAAGGGCTCAGAGATATACATACATATTGAAGTATATTATCAGGAAACTTTTAGGATAGCCTAACAAATGCATAAACTACACGAGCTGATTATGATTTACGCGCATTCTTTTTAGCTGTTTCAAATCCATATGTTTAATTGAATTTTTTATTGTGCGCCGTCTTTGCGTCGTGCTCTTCTTTTTGTGTGAGTGTCCGGTGCACGCGTTAAAGTGTCAGTGACTACCTGAATGAGGTCGCTGCAGCGGAGAGCAGGTAGCAGAGAGGAGCCGAGGAGTTGAGGAGTCGTGGCTGCATAGGCTCACATTACATCACAGTGGATGAGGCTGACACCACATGTGGTGCTCCTCTGCACTTATCCTGCACTCTCTTAGGCTCAGCCTGTCCTTCGCCTTTGTCTGTCTATGATTTAGAACACACACACACACATACGCATTTGACGACAGCAGTTGCTGCTGCTGTTGTTCTTGTCCAGTTGCAGAGAGCCTGCATAAATTTAGGGAAATCTTTCGGCCTGACACATTGCACCTGCCTGTCGTCCCTTGATCCTGTGGCCCCTGCTCCGAGTATCCTGCTGTGCGAGTGCGTGTGCGTGTCCCATTTGATTTTAGAAATAGGCAGCTGTTTCCCATTTGATTTGCTCTTTGCTTTTCTTCCTTTCCCTCTTCGACTCATTTATTATTATGCTTTATCTTCGCTTTGTATCTTTCTTTGGTATCTTTTCATCGGCTTGCACTGTTGTTAGTTTAGTTTATGCGCTGTGTGGCACACAAAAGGCGACTTGCAACAGGTTTTACTGCTCGCCACCGAGCATACCCGTCCTATACCCTGTACAGTGTTTGTTTTTTAACTACGCACAATATTAAAACTCGATAAAAACTATGAAACTGCAGCTTTCAGGTGTGAAACAAATTTTTGTAACGCTATAAAAACCAAAAATCTATCGCATAAATCAATACGCCGCCCCGCCCCCTTCGAAGTGCCCAAAAAGGAAGCATAAAGCCATAAAAAAGCCTCAAGAAAAACGTTTGAAAAGTCTTAAAAAATAGCCACATATAAGCATAGACATTGGGGGCGGGGCGTGTGGAGGGAGATGCGACTGTGGCTAGCGGCAACTTGAGATTTTTTTTAATTACTAAACAAGGCAACAGCTGCGGGCGAGGTTTGACTTCTGGGCGCAACTCCCTCAGCTAATTCAAACTTGACAGCGTCACACTCAATTGTCTGCAATTTGTCAACTAAAAAAAGCACTAGGGAGAAGCACAAAGAACTTCCCCCCCAGAAAAGTAATTAGAAAAAATGACTGCAGGGGAAATCAATTAAGAAGCGACGACGCAAACGCAAATACCCTACAAATCGATGTAGAATTAGTTCAAAATATGAATGGAATAAAAGTGTTGCATTTTTGTCAGTCGAGAATTTTTATGCGCCGCACCTGTTTCGTTTATTTTGGTATAGATTTAAGCTACACTATTAAAACTAATAGTTTGAAGCGGTTTGGAAATTAACGTGTCCCTCGGGCATGTTATTAATATGCTTCTACGAAAATAGATAGCTCTGCTAAATTGCATCAGCTAAGTTCTGGTATATTTCATTTTTGAAATGATAATACCCTGCTGTTAGAGCATCGTAAAATCTGCTAAAATATAGGGGTATTCCCATCGTAAAGCAGCAAAGTATTGTGAAGAACACACACATCGGAATTGTGGTTGTAATTGGGGCGTGCATGGAGCCATCAATTTCAGATATATCAAAGTGTTGCAGCCCTTTCTCCATTGAATACAATGTAGGCAAGTTATTAACATTATTTTTAGCCAAACATTGCCACACTTATTTATGACATTTCTGTAGATGTCATAAAAATGAATCATACATCAATCTGATGTTCGTTGCCTGCAGGGCAGACGGAGTCGTAAATTTGATTTGGCTGTAAAGCCGACTTCATTAACAATTCGCAACACGCACGCTAGTTATTTTATTTTCTTTACATGCTGTTATTTTATTACAATGGATTGCATTTAATAAGGTTTGCGCATCATTCAAAGCTACTTTATCAACAGCCAAATTGAGCAGCTGCGGCTCACGCAGCTATATTATTAACCACAGCAGAGAGTTAATGATCGTGGCTTAGAATCGGATCTCGGATCATTTGTCAGCGTGCGTCGTGGCAGTAGCATCCACCAGACACCAAGCTGCAGCCTACAAAAGATACTTAGACACATATTTGTTTGGCCGCGAGGCAAAGAGGCAAAGGCGTCTTCTGGTACTTTGATTTCAGTGCCTTTGACAATGCCACCATTTTTAATGACACGCAGCACACACACTCACAGCTAATTTATGAGCTTTTGCAGAGGCGAGTGTGCGTGTGTGCAACATTTATTGTTATTCGAAAATGTTTCGCTGCACTCGCGCAGCTCGTAAACATTTCTCGCCTCGGTTTCAGTTTCGGCTCTTAAGCTCAATCAGCGCGCATTGAAATTGAAATGGGGCAAGCATCGGGACAGCGCACACATCTCTCACAGACACACTCACGCGTATCACACATCACAATTTTCTCGCGTTTCCAACGTGCAACGTGGGGCAGGCAGCGAGGCAGCGACGCAGCGAGACAGCGCGACAGTTGTTGCACCATAAACATAAAAGAGTCGTAAAACTGCAGAGCTACTCTCCGCGCGATAGCCTTTCTTTCAATTGCCAGACAATAGCTGCTATCGATAGTAGCGTTGGCTCGCGTGAGACTATCGATAGACTTTATGGGGGGCTGTAAAAACCAGTGATTGCCTCGAGGTAGTCGCAAGTTTCAACACAAAGTGGCCTCTAGAGAGGGAGTTCATTTTATGCTAAAGGTATATTTAATATTTATTGACAAAATGAGGAATGAGATTCAGTGATTGCCTAGAGGCTGTCATAAGTTTTGACACGAGTATTGTTAAATTGAGTTCATGTTGTTGTGAACGTATATATTATTTATTGTAATATAAGAAATGAGATCTATCCCCAGCTTGGTGCATATAAAAATGTAATTTAATTTTAATTTCAAGCAGTTCATAGTTGTTAATGAAACGAATACCTTAATTCTGTAAGTGAGCGCAATTTGAGCTAATTTTCTGCTCGTGACGTGCACAACCACCCCTTTTAATTGAGTTTGCGAGGGTATTTCATTGGCTAGATGTTATTACGTTGCGTACATCACAATCTCGGCCCGACTTCCGTTGCAATTTAGCGGCCCATTGTCTGGCCGTAATAGCCTAGACTTTCTTCGCCGCGTCATTAGCCATTAACCGCACGAGAGAGAGAGACAGAGAGAGTGAACAGGCAAGTAGAGAGAAGACATTAAGCCACTTGTTGACCCAATTTTTGGGCCAGGCCAACAGCACAAAGCGACCAACTGACTGAGTAAGTGAGTAAGCAACAGTTTGCTGTCATTAGGCATAATTACTTCCCTAATAGCATTAACTTCGTCTTCTTCAGCGTTTTTTGGCATTCGTTTACATTGCGCATGCGCAATGCGAGCGTTGATCAATTCTCCAGAGTACAGCGACGATTCGGGAGACTTTGGTTGGACAGCTGCGCATGTCTCTTAAGGCATAATTAAGTACGCCATTAGAGCGCAAATTGTTTGTCTACGTGCCCGAGACAATAGAACCTTAATTGGGTGCCAAAAAAAACGAAGGGAATCGACAGAAACCGAGGTAGGAAGTGCGTAAAGGGAAATGCGTGGCAGTGAGAGAGCTGCAAGGGAAGCGACTTGTATGTAAATGCACTTAAAGTACTTGGAATATTTTGTTTTGAAATTAGCCGCCTTCCCGTTCCAAATCGGGGCGTAGCTGCAGCTTTCTAGGCGAACGTAATAATATGATTAAAAGTGAATTAGAATTATTAAAATGATTTCCCCCATCAATTAGGTTTAGGCCATCTTCGTCTGCGAGCTGCGAGTTGGGAGCTTGAAATGGTTCTTAAATTGTAACGCCTAAGCCGCTTAGGCCATAAATTGCCCCTACACAGAGAGCTCTTGCTATTGTTTACAGCTTAACTGGGCCTACGGCTTCGACGCAGCACGGGCTGCCACGATGTGCTCGCTGGCCTGTGGTGCCTGTGTGGTGTGGAGCTACTGTTTCCACTTCGAGTCGCGTCTTAAAAATAAGAAAAATGATGATGAGCCTAAGCTGCCAACACCGGTCGGCCTATCATTAAGCCGAGCTGCGGCTCAAGTCGCGTTCTGGCGGCCCTCGGCCCTCGCTTTGGGGGTAGACCCGAGCCGAGTCTCCCCCGACTCTCTGGCTCTCTTTGCGGCGGACCCTTTGTTAATGAATGCCCCCACATTAAGCTGCACTTAAGTTTCTTGAGAGTCGCCGTCGTAACTGTACTGCAACTAATGGATTTTTCAGCTTTTGATACTAGGCGATACCCGAGTGTATGCGTCGCTGAAACGGTAAACAGTAGTGTTGTAAAATCGTGTGGGCAAACAACAAAAAGTGTTGCCAATGCCCGGGGTCAGAAGTGTGAAAGAGTCTTGTCTAATTACCGCTAATTGTGACAAAGGTTAAGCCACTTAACTGTAAATGAGAGTGTTGCAAAATGCGTAAGTCTTAAGTTTAAAATATATTGGGCAATCTAGTGAGATATTAGATTTCATAGGACCAATATTCTAAAAAATAAATGTTATCTGTTGAAATTGAATTTGAATTCTGAGCGAGCTAAAAAGAAGTGTTGGCAAAGTCTTTACTTTTTTGGACAACCCCTAAGCCGTACACTTAAGAGTTATTACTAGTAATATGCACTCCACTGGATTCAAATTACAGCTCTCGCCTGTGTTCAGCTGATAAAATGTGCCAAAAACCCAAATTCAATTTTGTTTTAAAATGATGCGAGACTGGTGAGAGAGGGTAGTTGCTGCGTCCGCGGGGGAGGTTGTGGACAACTCCGAATGGATTTGGGGTTGCTCACCAAATGCCCCGAAGGTAACACACACACACACACACACACACGCACAGCAGTTATTATCAATAAACGCCAAAGGGGCGACTGTATTTTTTGAGAAAATCATCTTCAGGATTTCAAACAACAAAATTAATGAGTATTTTATGGTTTGATGAGTTTAGAGCAGTGCGTGGCAGAGATTAGAAGGCAAATGCGATACACGATATGCAAGTGTTGAGGACATGCCGCAAGGACTCGTTCGAGCGCTCGAGCTGGCTAGTTAAGTGCTCCGCAACAGGAGCAAAGTAGAGAGGACGAGTCGAAGGCAAAACCACAGAGCTGAAACCCAAAACTGTCTATGGTTGCCACTTCCTCTAGCTGTGTCTCCATCTCTGTCAGCGCCGCGTCTGTCTCGCTTTGCCGGGTGTCAAATGACTGTGCCAAGCAAGCCGTGGCGCAAGGTGAGTTCAAGGAACTACGCTGAATTTCGTGCCTTGGCTATAAAATCGAACCAGCTCTAGGCCCAATTGTCAGATGCACTCGAGCGTTACAAAGTATCGATTTTATGTGCACAACAAATAACACACACTCACACACACAGACTGACGTCTCTTTTGATTTGTTTAGGCATTTCTTAAGTTTACTTTCAGCGTTTTTCCATTGAATTCTGTTGCAGTCTCGATTCGAGCTTGTTTCAAATTCGAAATTTGAAATTGATATTTTGTGACATGGCAACAACAACAACAACAACAACAGAAAACAAACATACAAACAAACAACAATATGAACAAACAGCAAACATTGCCTTCAATTAACCCTCGACTGCCTTCCTTCCATCAACATTTTTTTGTGGCCTTATCAAACGCTTTTCGTTTGACAGCAAATATTTATGACTGCGAGTCTGCGTACGCGTCACAATAACTTTACATTCTTAACGATCTCGTTGGGGTTCTGCTCTCCCGGGGAGAAAGTATTATCAGTCCACTTTAGACCACTAATTGCGCTGTCCATCAATCCCATGGCATCTCTCGCCTCAATTTATCCACATCTTTTTGATCTTTTGATTGGCTCAGATGGATTTGCTTGGTGATTACCTTGATCCATTGCCGGGCTGTCGATCAAAAGTTATGTAAAATTGCGTAACTAACAACATTAATATCGCATCTCTGCTTCCGTTTTGAGTTTCGCTTTTCGCTCTTTTCAAACAAACTCTGCACGCTCCATTAATCACTTTGATATACTATTTTAATTAATATTTTTACAGTTTCTGCTATTTTTGGTGTTGTTGTTTCGGAATTTTTAGTTAAAAATTCCCTTAAAATAACTCGGAAAATAAACTATGACAATTAATGAAAGGCACTTTTGGGCCATGTCGCGTGTTCTTGTCTGGCGGCCTGACAAAATTTATGCGCCACTATTAATTTTTATGCTACTAGCACGAAGTTCCGAGAATTGATGACTCTGCCACGGGGTGGCGTATACGCCAAGATACCCTATTCTCGTTCAAAGGGAATAACTTCCATTGATATGAATAATTCAGAGTTACAGCGAACTATTTTGGGGGTATTTCGAAAACAATGATATTGTAACTTAAGTGATAACTTGGGGGCATAATTTGCTATGCCAGTAATGGGAATTCAATTTGCTAATATCGCAAACGGCATTAACTTTTCAGGCGCTGCTCTTTGAATGCTCTTCTTACAGCATACCTCGTTGCTGTTGGATTACAGAGTATTTTGTGTATGCCTACTCTACTACACAGCTTTGTGATAATCGCCGAGGCCGTACATGTGACATGTTAAACAGCAGCAACTTCCCTCCCTCAAGACTCCCCGCCCACCGAGCGCGACTGCAGCAAAGCCGTCAAGTACAAGAGAGTCTGGGGCGTATCTTTGTAGCTTTATGGAATTCTTCTGGCGTGCATATCAATGTCAGTTAATCTGCCCAATAAGGCATGAATTGCCCTCCAAGTTGTTGTGCCCGACAGACAGACGGATGGACAGATGGAGAGGCGAAGTGGCTGCCCTTGTGCGCGTCTCGAGAGGCAGCAAATCTGTGCTCCACTTTTTTATAGTACGCTGGCAGTGGGGATTGTGGCACGCTGCGCTGCGTTGCTGTTGTGCGTGACATGATTTTTGTTGAATGATAAAGTTTTATTTCTTGAACAGAAGCCAAAAGAAGCTGCCTCATTCCGCCCGGGAGCATGCCAATTATAATTTTAAATGCGTCTGTCAAACTTTCGGTTTCAGGCAGCCGACGACGCCGTCAAAGTGGAGTACGAACAGAGTGGCACAGTTGACCGGGCCAGACAGTGGCCATCGTTTTAATGGCCACTTCCTGAAGTGCCGCGATTTGTGTGGCTGCCCCAATGGCCCCAAGGGCAACAGCAGCGCTTTAGCGTCAGCTTTATGTCTCTTTTATGGCACTTTTAAGTTACCTGCGCAGATGATGATGGTGTGGATGTGGATGCGGATGCTGGTGGGGCAGTCCGGCCATGCCCATGGGACGCTGCTGATAGTACTGATGATATTGCAAATAGTTGGCGGCCGCCGTCTCTGGGTTGCTGGCGTTGAGGAACGGCGATGCGGCCGCTTGATGCTGATCCAAAAAGATGGCCGCGTACTGTGGCGGATAGCTGCCAACAGGTGGCGCTACAGTTGTTGTTGCTGTTGTGGCGCCAGCGCCAGCGACGGCAACGGCAACGCCAACATTGCTGCTGCACTTGCTCTTGCTCTTGTGCAACTTGCGGCGCGTGCGCTTGCTCTGCCGCGAATCGCTGCGAGAGCAGGCGCTCGTGTTGACTGCAGCTGCGGCGGCGGCGGCGGCGGCGGCTGACTGCGTTGCAGGTGGCGCCGGACTGTTTGCGGCGGAGAACTGCAGCTCGCTGTAGATGCTCGACTCGAGCATGTTGCTCTCCGATGTGGTGCGATTCAGTATGAACTGCTCGAATTCGTTGTCCTCCTCGCTGCCGCGCTGCAGTTGCAACGGCTGCTCGAGCAGTGCGGTGCACTCGGCTGGCGTTTCCTCGATGGCAATCGCATGGGCCGCCGCAATGTCGTCGCGACTCCGGTTGAGAGTGTTGCTGCTTTGGCTGGCGCTAATCACAATTTCCGGTATGACGAACGCGGCGGACGGCGGCTGCAGCTTCCTCTGCTCACTCATGGCAGCCATAGCACCCAGCATGGTGCCGTTCTCAAACACAATGGTAGGCGTGGCTGGCATCATCACTGCAATCACTTTATTTTTTGTAGCACTTTAGCACGAACTTTGTGGTTGTCCCTAAACTGCCTGTGTTGGTCGAGAGCTTAATGCATTTCGTTGCTCGCTGAGGCTGTGCACTAAAAAACTTGTTATGGACTATTTTTTTTTGTTGCTGTTTTGCTGCGACTTTCGCCTGTACGCGCCAAAATTTTTACGCACACGAGTTTTGCAGCATTCAGCAAGTTTCTGCAATACGTCTGCGTGTGCTGCGATGCTGCGTATTTACCGTCGTACTATGAACCTTCTCGGTACGCGTACCGCCAAAAACTGATTTGTATTGTTGATGCGTTTGTTGTTTACGGCTTCTGGTTTTTCAACTTCAATCGCTGCTCTCTCTCTCTCTGCCGTTCGAGTCGCTCTCTTGCTTAGTTGTTCGGCTGGCTTCGTGACGACGTCGACGTCGCTAATGTGTTTCGGCGCAAAAACAACCACCAGTTTACTTCGTGCGCTGCATCTCATTGACGTCGCGACGTCACTCTTGCTGCTGCACGACGAGCAGCCAAAACAACATGAACACCAACGCACATACACACACACACCAGTCCGGACAAGAAACTCCCTCGCGCTCACTCACATTTAAAGATGTCCGACGTGTTTTTGTCTTCAACTCTCCCTCTCACTCTCTCTCGCTTCATCTTTCTCTCTGTTTTCAATGCTTGTTTGTTGTTTACATCGTACTCTCTGTATGGCTGCCCGCCAGGAGCGGACTAGCCACTTGGGCCCAGCTCATGCCATGCACATGTTCTAGTTGCGCCGCTCCTGCTCTCCATTTTTCACACTTTTACTAAAAGAACATCACGAGCGGCTCTCTTGTAGCGCCCTTCGTTGGGCCCGCATCTGATGCGTATCTGCCGCTGGCACTCTCGCTCTCCGCCTCCTGCGCTCTCTCGCGGCCTGACCCGCAAGAATAAAAATACAAATGAAGCCAAACAAGAACTGTGGCTATAGCCAGGAAGGGCCGGCACAGTGCTCGAAACTCAAACACCACAAAATCCCAGTGTGCAACACAAATCTATCTACCAGATACACTCACTCATACACACACACGCACACACATCCATACACTTACTTGAAATTGTGTTGTGTGTTGAATGCCTCATCATTTTTTGGCGAGGGTGAAATATTGTTATTGTGCTGCAGGACAGTTTCAATGAAATCTTCCCTTTGGTCCCTCTCTTCTCGAATAATATGAAATAATTTCTATTCCAACTTCTTCCTCCCATTCTCTTCCATTCTATGCTTCAGTTTATTTGCAGTTGCCTTTTGAGGAATTTAATTAAAATGCAGCATTTGTGAAAGCAAAACAACAACAGAAAATAAAGATAGCAAAAAGAATTTGAATCTACTGTTGCGATGACTCTTCAATTGTGGCCTTAACTTGTTGTGAATTGTAAGCGCTTTCTGCTGCAGTTCGAGGGCCACTCCACAAAAGCGACGAATGCAAATATTTGCCATTATTTTTAGTACTTCAGCGGCCCAGAGGGGGAGGCATGGAGCATTGAGGAAGCTGGGGAAGATTTGACAAACAAAGCTGAAACTTTGAAATGTTGACTTAAGACGCGTCTCGGCTTGAGACTCAAGCTTATTAGCCTAATGGCTATTAGCCTAATAACACTTGTATCGGGCCACTCGGCCAAATTAGCGCCACTCGAAGAACGAGGACCTGCGACTTGACTTGACTTGAGTTGACTTGACTCGAGGGCAGTCGAAATTGTTGGGAGTCAGTTGCAAAGTCACGGCGTCTGCACATTTTAGACAATTACCAATCTGTTCAGACACGCATATCGTTGCCATATAATTTCAACCTTTTCTTAGCCTTCTCCTGCTTCACTTTGTCTTCTGCTCTTTTTTATTTTTGTTTTCTTTTTTTTGGCAATTGGCCCGCAGACAAAATGTGGCTTAATCATAAGATACAGCGCTCTTGAGCAAATTAGGCGCGACTTCGAAATGCCAGGGCAGCTGAAGTCGCCGCGGTTGGGACCTGACCCATACCCTTTTGATACCCTGCAGGCAAACTAAGGGGTATGCCGGGGCAGCAAGAGTTGTTCGACAGCATACAATAATTATGCAATTATTCTACTTGGTACTGCGAATGCTTTATGGATGTGCAGAATATAAATATACCCGCTGGAATATAATTTTAAATTCAGAAATTGACTGCTCTAAGCATATGCTTTGGATTTGCATACAGGGCACTCTCAGGTCGAGTTGCACCAATTCGAGCATTTTTATTTTATTTCAAATTGTTTTTCGTTTTTTATGCTGTCTGCATGTTATGTTCTGTTTTTTGTTTCTGCTTGTTTCGCTGTCGTTTTTTGTTTTTTTTTTTTGTTGTGTTTTTGGACAAGCACGCGCTCAGCTCATAATTACCAATTAGATGCTTTTCAATTTTTCGCTGCGACCAGCGCTCAACACGTCTTGGCCATGGCCAAGTTGATGGATGGTTAGCTGCTTCGTTGGTTGGGTCGGTTGGGTCGAGTCCTTGTCTGGCGTTGCATGTCGTAGTTAAGTTGCTGTCTCATGGTTTTGTTTTGAATTTTTCTCTCTTCTCGTTGTGGTCACGTTGCATGCAACACTCGGGGACCTACCTTGTACCTGTCTGTTTCAGGCTGCGGCTGCGGCTGCGGCTGCCACATGAGTCGGCATTTGTGCTTATCAAATTACGTATGCCCGGGTAGAAAGAACCCAACAGAAAAAAAACCACAAACATTTCACTTTGATGGCGGAAATTTGAGGCTAGCTTATCGAAGTGCCCGTCTGCGCGACGAACTTGTTTTTAATTTCAAACTTGTTATCAAATGTTCTACAGTTTCCGGATAACAACAAAATGTACAAATGTTTCCGCTATTGTCAAAAACAAAAAACCAAAAAAACAAAAACACGAAACGTCAACGTCTCGGACGCAGTCTTCGTCGGGCCATTTGCATTTGATTAATGCAATTCGAAATGCGGCTTCGAATTTCATATGGAAATTCATGCAAATCTCTTGAGAGCGAAGAGACAAACTGAATGGCTTGTAATTGGCACAAATTGTATTATTAGCTGCTTGATTAGCCAGCTGGCTGAGCAAGACGAGTAGCTGCGACTGTCATTAGCATGGCATTTAGCCAAAGCAAACAAAAGATACTCTATCACAAAGATACTTAAGTGCAGCTTCAAACACATAACTCATTCGCAGTCAGCCTTAGCGTCTATTGTTTGATTAGTCCAGCTCTCATCATTGAAATGGTCAACAGTAGAATCTGGCCAACTGAATATCTATCTATCTATCTATCTGTATTTCTATCTTTCTATCTATCTATCTTTAGCTGCATGTCAAAGAGTTAGCGCGTCAATTTGTTTATTTTGTTGCCATTTGTTTGTTTACTGCTGCGAGACACAACATCATTCTGACACACATGTCTGCCTGTGTGTGTGCGTGTGTGTGTGTGTGTGTGTGCATGTGTGTGCTGTAAAAGGGCCACTCTAGCCTAAAATAACAACAACATCAAGACCAGGCGAGATATGTACACTTTTATGATGCTGCTAAAAAATGTTGAAAACTTTTTGAACCTTTTGATCTTGCACAGTTTTGTCGTATCTGTTAGATCGTCTCAACAAAATGGAAAAAGAAAAAAATAAATAAACTACACGAACACCCCGCCCCCACCTACGAGACTACCTTCAGCTACTCCCCCACTTCCACTGCATTAGCATTAAATTGATTTTTCATTAGTTTGTGCCGGGCAAACGGCTTGTACCGCACTCCAGCGTCGAGCTCAGCACTACTAGCTGAGCCAGTATCTTTGAGCTGTATCTGTATCTGTATCTTTAGGATTGCCAGTCATAAAAAAGTCAAGCTCTCTGTTGATTTGGTGGAGCTGAACTTGAGCCACACTGTGCACAGCGTGTGCTGAAAATGCCATTAATAATATTGGGGGGAATTTTTCTGTTTAACGAGAAATGCCTATTAGTTTATATAAGTGTATGTGTGTGTGTGTGTGTGTGGGTTACAGACGTTGTTATTACATATTAGATGGGGCTATATTGATTATAAGGTAACGCCCTAATGAACTTGTTTTTAAGGGCTCTCCACGAGAGGGCAAGGTCAATGTAATGCACTAAAAGCTTTGCCGAGGCGTGGTTAATACTTTTTTCAGATCAATATTTGTGTGTAGCGCCGAGATACTTTGCACATGTGGTTGAGTGATTAATTAGCTGCTACAATTCCGTTAATTTGAACAAAGATGCGAAGATCAAACAGCAGCATGCTTCGCGAAATTGGTATTCAGCTGAAAAGCAGCCCGAAAATCTTTACGAAAATATTTAATTATTTACGATGTATTCGGGCGAATTACGCATACTTTGTATAAACACAATAAACAATTGAATTGCTTAGTCGCAACGACTTAGTGGGAAATTGAAGTGGAAAATACTGGCTGGAAAATTCATGTTCAATAATTAGCGCGAAGGCTGACAGAAGCTGTTGGATATGAACTTGAGCGCTTGATTTGTGTCTGTATTTCATTATTTCTTCTGGCGATATAAATCAAGATAATTACTCATCAATTTGCTGTTCTAATCTCTGCAGTAGATAGTTATAGCAATAGAGATTGTATTCCGCCCAAGATATCTGAAATAGTTGGCCAAATAGTTGCTGTGACATGTCTGTTAACTGCATTCTTTCAGCGCTCACTGTGCCAGCCACGTTCTGACGGCTGACTAATCTTCAAGTTTATGCTTGCGACTATTGAATTTGAGAGACTCGATTGTGAGTTGCCGCAATTTGCCATGCTACTTGGCAGTCGTCGTTTGGCTAAACAGACGCCGGCCGCCGCCCGCCGCCCGCCGCCCGCCGACGCCTTTTGTTGCAGCCGAACAAATTGAGTTTACCTTGAGCAAATTACAATATGCCGACAGGATATTGAAGAGGATGCCGTCGCAGGCGGGTGGGCCCAAACGGGCCAGACGAACAAGCCCGGCATGACCATAGCTAACGGGCATTGGCAATAATTTGCGACGACTCGAAGCAAAGCAAAGAACACCCATGGCTGGGCAGGATGTTTGTGAGGACATTGACAGCATTGGGTTACAGCTAAATTGCATCTGTGGAAGCGGAAGTGTCAACAAGCAAAAACTCACCTTCCACATTTGCAGCTGATAAATACCAAATGCCAAAAATCCAAAATATGCCTGCAAAAAATTGACTGCATTTTTCTGCATGCAAATTTCGGACCCAAGAGAACCCAACGCACAGCACAACACCGAACAGCTGTTTTGCAGTCTCTGTGGGACTCGAATTTCAGTGCAGCTGGTTTTGCTGGCTGCGAGTCTGTGAAATATTCCCTTGGTTTATCAGCTGCGCCGCATTATTGTTGGATTGATTCGCTTCGTCTCACACGCGTTCGGCACGCGTTTCCTTCCGCCTTCCGCCTTCGACCGGAACTGCGACTACATTTCTTTCCCCTTTCCACAGTGCTTCGGTTATATTCCGCTGCACGCATTTGTTTAGTCTAATTGAAGTGTGTAAATGATTAAATGCTCTGCTTAGGACAACCGCCTGGCAAATGTCAGGAAGTTGAAGTTTCCAAATTGTTTTAGTTTACCATTTTCCATTTTCGTTGTTGGGAGTTTTTCGAAATGTTTGGAGTGCATTTGCAACTCGGGAACCTGCCCTCCTTTCAATTCCCAAGTGCTGGTCTACAATTTGAATGACAAATCCGGCACGCCCCGCATTTCTCTAGGCCCTTTCTCTTGGTGTCCCTTATCAGAGGTTTGGCATCGACGGCTTGGCTCATTAGCCAGAGCCGCTCGATCTGCAGTTGGCTACGCCGAGCGTCGAACGGTGTGAAAAGGATCTCTCGCGCTCTCGGACAAAAGGATCTGTTAGACAAAGGAAACGACACAGAGCAGCAGCGCGAGTGGCTAGGGGAGGTACACAATGCGCATTATCATTATCATAATTTGGTGAACGGCTCGAAGATGTTCATATGAAAGTGGAATGAGCGAACCACAAGAGATCGCATCAGCGCCAGCCTTTGAGTGCAGCAGAGAATGCTGCCAAGATAAAAGCCGATATTCTCGTATAAATGAAAAAAACATCTGCTGCCAAACATTTGAAATTTCTTGCGCCGACAATGCGACAGAGACGAGGAGTCGCTGCCTGGCCGTGGAAGGGAAGCAGACGGAGCAGGAGAAGGAGAGGGAGAGGGAGAGGGAGGAGGAACATCAACAAAATGTGTGGCATAAAATGCAGCAAACTGAAATTGTACACGCCTGATTTAGCGGCATGGCAACTGTTTACACAGGCAACAAGATGAGGCACCCAAAAACTGGACCCGCTTCGTCGCAGACCCAGCAGCAAAACTACTTGGGAATCTGCAACGGAACGAGGCATGCGTGTTTGCAGTTAGCTGCAGTTCGGCTAAATTAGCAATAAGAATTACTCTTTTCAGGAATTTCTGTTATTAGAAAACTTTACAAAGTAGAAACTGACTGCACACATTTCATTTCAAAATATAGCAATTATTGTTTTTACAGCACTTAAACTGTGCAGCTTTGGTTTGTGAAGTTACGATCGCGCTAACTACTTTGTGGAATGAAAGAGAGATTCGAAGTAAAGTACCTATTGTTATAATGAACTTAGTTTCAAAATCGATTTGCATGTAGCAACAATACATCGATTCTTGGCCCATTTTTAGGCCATTGGAATAAGTGACTAAGCTGGGAAGTGGAGTCGTCTATTTAAAAATGCATGACATGTGTCTGCATCCTCTTTGTACTCGAAGCCACTTAAAATTTTCAGCTGGGTCTGCGAGACACACACACACACAGACACACACACATGCGCAGAGTTTGATGGCTGGGTGTGCAGCCTCTTAAATTTGTTATTGGCGGCTGGCGACGTCGGGCAATTTGATTTTGCCGTCTTCTGCTTAGCGTATGCCACAGCGAGTCCTGTTTCAGGTCCTTGTCTGACTGCGGCCCTGGATGCGGCTGTCTGTCAGCCTGTTTCTAATTGTTTTTCTTGTCTTCTTGTGGATCTTCTCTCGACGTTTGCCTCATTAAATGCTGCCAAGTAGCTGGCAGACCGTTAAGTATTTATTTGCTCAAGACCCACGACGAGTGGCAACAAATGATGATTTTAGTTTTCAGCCATCGGTTCGATGTGGAGCTTCGTGTTTAATTGAATTTCGTCCTCATCGACGCCGCAGGAGTCTAGGACAGACAGACAGAGGGAGAGACACATCCTGTCAGTTAGTTGACAAAATACGCAACACATTTCCGTGTAAACAGACGAAATGCGAGACGATTGCAAAATGTGAAGCAAATGAAAATTCGCCCTTTGGATTTTATTAATTTATCTGGCTTGTATTAATTACACAACATTTCTTTAGTTTTGCTTCGTGTGAAAGATGGCAATCGGACAAAAGGAGCTGCCAGGGTTGACACCCTCAGTCCATGCCATTTACCCCGCTACTCGTACAGCGATAGCTATGGCTATCTATGACAAATGTTTCGCCTATTGTTTTGCATCGCATTGTTTCTCTTGCTCGCTCTCCTTCCGTCTGTCTGTCTTTGACGCAACCTTCCCCGCTTGTCGAGCCCAATTTCATGGCATTTTATGGCATTCGGCGAGTGCGTGTGAAATTTGTCAACTCTGTGTACAGACAGACAATGCCAGCAGCTATATTTTATCGTTTTACAGTTGAATGCCTTAACTTGTCGCTCGTTCCCTCCGATTTCACTGCTAAAACCCTATAGTATTTCGCCAAAAATTAAGCCACTTTTTTCCAGCTGACAGCTGTCATAAATTGCAGGCGTACTTTGAATTTTTGTCATAAAACTACCGATAAATAATACCCTGCCATCGCGAAAAGTGCTCAAAGGGCGTATTTGAGTTGTAAATTCAATAAGAGTAAGCTCCTAAAAAGATACCTTAACTTTATCCACATCAAGTTATTTGGTTGTGATGCCAAAGATTGTAGTTTGATATGTTCTGTTGTATTTCTAATAGAGATTGTTAAGAAAAGCCATCATAAATAGTATAGCCACAAATCCTCGACATTTGCAACTTGTATAATTTTACATTGTTATAGATTGGCAATTGGAAACTGAGCAGTTACCAAAGATTTTCTTTTTATTTGCTACTTAGGGCGGGTTATATAAAATAAGAGTTCACTCATTTTTCAGTGAACAAACTACACATTCCTCTCCCTACACTCTTTCCGTTTCATATTTCAACTTGTCACCTCGAAATCCCTATTATTCGAGAATAAGAGCTGCGGAAACTGCAAATTTAGACAAGCATTTATCAAAGTATCTTTGTATTGACAAATCCTTTGCAGCAAGAGTTCTTTTCGAGATATCAATCTGCAATTCGGACCCTCGACACTGTGTGTATGCATATTTTAGCATATCATCTGTAAATCCAGATTATTGCAGAACAATGGTTTGAGAAATACAAAAGTTATACAAGAAGTTCTATTTGGCTATTATAATTTTTCATATCCTGTTCCACTTAGACGAACGTGTTCAAAGATCATCTCACATTTCAATCATCAGCTACATTTTGGCAAAGAATCGCAAAGAATGGGGAAGTACTAACCCCCGGATAACGTTCATGTCGGCTTGCCCTTGTCGCAATTGACCATATGCTGGCTTATTTTGCCATTTCGGCGCCTTTGTTCAATTTTTGATGGATGGACTGTAAATAATTCGCTGTGTGGCCGACCTAACTAAATGAATTGTCTACCTGGCCGGAGGGCAAAGAACTGTCGGCAAATAATGAAATTTTGTAAATTATCATGACGCAGGTAAATGAAATGAATGAAATTTTGCATTAGTCATATGCTTTAATTAAGCGCAGCTACTTTCGTCTCAACTTTAAACAACACAACCCTCGAAATTCTATTTCGATACTCTGGGGGGTGCATAGCAATTAGTTGGATGTAATTGACTCGCTGGCGTCGGCGAGGAATGTCCCATATGGTCACCCTGAAAACCCTTGGCGATTAGTCATAATTTGTGACTGCATAGCGACTGCATAGTTCGAGCAGTATTCAAAATAATTTGTACACAGTTGCCATTAGTGTTGTTATTTTTTATGGTTTTATGGTCATGTTCCTTGATAATATACATAATTCAGCTGGAATGAGTTCTAATTGAATTGCTCGCCTAAGGCATGGACGTTTTTTTAACCCTTAACGTTGTAAACGCAACGAAATTTATGACAAACTTAAGAGCGGCATTTACTTATGAATTTTCTTTAGTGCAAAGTTTCCCGGAAGTGAAGAGACGTTTTTTTATATTTTTTGCAGCTCAATCAATGTGCTGGCTTTAAAAATGCATAGTCACATTTTGGGCGTATCTGCCCACTTTAAAGTAGCCGGAAAATCTCATTTGGCCATTCTGACAAAAAAGATGAAAGAAATATGTAATATATTGCGTATACGTAGAGCATGGTCTGCTGCTCCATTAAATATTTATGTATTTACGTTATTAATGCCATATTTTCGTTAGGGTCAACCTGTTTACATTCATAAAAACCGAAATCAATGGCGTATAAAGTATAAAATTACATTGATCCGTAGTTTACGTATGCTTCAAGGGTACAGCAAAAAAAAAAGGAATGTATAAAAGATAAAAAAAATGTTGAGAGAATGAAAAGCGAATGGTAATAAACGAGAGGCAGGGTAGCTTCATTGATTGCCTTTTAAAGTGAAATACGAAACCACAAGTCATGCCCCAGAAAAAAGGATGCGACAGGATGTGTGTCGTCGGCTACGCCAGAGAACGCAGCACAGCTGTGAAAAGTGTGTGAGTGTCTGGGCGAGCGATGGACAGGCGGCAGCTGAGAGAGCCTGCTTGGGACAATGACGTCTCTAATTAAACTGAAATATGTTCTGCCCCTGCCCCCTTCCCCACTTGGCTGTGCAGCAGCAGCAGCAACAGCTCGATTCTCTTTGCCCTTCGTTTAATGAAGCTAATATTTCCGTTACTCGCAAAAATCCAGGCAAATCCTGGCAGTGTTAAATCCCTTGAACGTGTGCAACACGTGTGCGCCTGCAACGTGTTAAACTCGCATAATGAACTACGAAAACACGAAAACAACGAGAGTAAAACGAGATCTTTCAGGGCGTTTGTTGCTTGCCTCTTTGCACGCAGCTTCATCAACAACAGAACTCATTTGAGTTCAGTTTTGAAATACGAGCACAAGCATTTCAAATACACTTTTTGTATGCGTATTTTTCTTATCTCTCCAACATAATCTGTGGGCCAAACTAATCCGCAAGCAAAACATGTAGCACACTCACACACACACACACACTTTTAACACACACGCTGGAAGTAAGAGACTGAGCCTAAGTAGATGCAAATCTAAGAAAACAATGAGTTATTTTCAGTTTCGGTTTCTGTTGTGTGTGTGTGTGTGCGTGTGTTTTTTTGGCGTATCTTTAAGATACATTTGTATAGCTGCCCGACTGATGTGCCCTGGAGGCAGCGGCAACTTCGCTTGCTTTTTTGCCTCATTTGAAATTCGTTGAACTGAAAAAACATTTGATTTTTGTACCGAATTGCAGATTTATCTTTCGTTCAGGCTGCTCGTGGCTTCCCTTCGAGATGAACCTCAACTCGGGTTGGGCACGACTCGACGATATCAGTTAAGCCAGCCATGACAATGATGAAAAGGTGTATGAATATTAGGCAACGTTATGAAACTTTACTTTCTTATTACATTTTTTTCTGAGAAACATTGTAGTCTTTAACTCTGTCTGTTATTCCAAGTACCCGATTATTTGCTACATTTTCTTTATCTATATTTGTTGGCTTGCAGCGAATAGTTCAACAGCAAATAGTTCTTCCTCACTCACGACTCTGTTCATCTCTAGTTGAGGGAAGCAGCAAAAAAGAGTTTTCATTTGGCAGACTATTATGTTGGATTTAAGTTAACCATTTTTAGTTTGTTTTCATTGCAGAGTCATCAAACTATGGGATACAATTTGAGCAAGAGATTGAGAGACGAGCCAACAATTAGGCCTGTCTACTCATCCTCGTTGCTGAAGGTAAATGCGCTTTGCAGTTACTGCTGCCAGTTCTTTGACAAGATTATGTTCGATATTACGACCGCAATTGAAATTCGTCTTTTGTTTGCACAGGACTTGGAGAAGGGAGAGCGTCGAGCTACGAGCGTCGAGCGTCAGATACTGCACACATATTGATGGGCCAGTTTTGCTCTGCTTGTTGACACTGTCTGGGAGCAGCACAGATCAAGCAACCCCCAATGAAAGGAACATTGAGAGAGGGGGGAGGGGTGGAGGCTGGCATAGAGGAAGAGCGCTGGAACATATCCTTTTAATTCATGCCTAACGAAACCCAAATGCAATTTGACCAAAAAAGATTTAGAGGACTTTATTATTGAGCTCCGAAACCCGAGCAAAATAAATTGCCACTGCGCTGCGAATTCTACGAGTAAACCTAGAGCGAGAGCGACAGATGGAGAGTGAGAAGTGTGGAATGTCTGGCCGCAACCCGCTGTGCTGATGTCAATGCCGGGGGCGGTATTCTATGTCAAATACAAGGTTTTCGGGGGTGTTTTCCTTTTGGTACAAAAATACAGCAATACCAAAAAAATAACGAAACAAAGTTGCATAAGGCGAACTGTGAAAATCAATAAATATTGTGGCAAAAATGCCAGTCAAAGCAAAAGCTAAATTCCTGGAATCTTTTGTGAGAACTGCTAAATGCATTTATTTAATAGTTATCTCTTTATACTTGTAGTCGTCGCAGTTATTGCCTCCCGCATGTTATTGCCATCGAACATGTCTCATCCTGTGTCGAGGAGAGAGAAATGAAACGGTTTCAAGTGCATTTCGAACACGCTCACATTACTCGTACTGCGAGTTTGCCTTTTTTCATGCACGAACTGCAAAATGCGCTCGAGTGCAGCGAAAAACAATTAAAACCAAATCAATTTTCCAGCGACGACGCTCGTGAAAAGCAGGAAATGCCATCCTCTCTCACACACACACACACACAAATGTGGAGATGGTAGTACGTTTCAAAGTACTTGATGCCGTTAAGTTATCAGCACCCAAGCGGCAACCATAAATGCGGTAGGCACCGCAGACGACAGCGGCGGAAGGGGAAGGGGACGGGGACGGAGTATGGGAATGGGGACGAGACATGGGAGGGTCCTACGTTTTCGGTTTGAACATGAAACGGCCATAAGCCAAGCATAAAAACACTTGTATGAGTGTGGTTGGCCTGAGATTTAGCGGCGACTTGCAATACCCTGTGAGTTGGCACAAGGCGGGTATGATAGATTGTACTTTTAGAAGTACAGAAAGATGTTGAAGTTGACTAACTTTCTAGAGAAGATATTTAAACTAACTAGTATAATAAAATTCAAATTCTCACTGCTATTTCCCTTTTGCTGTGTATACCAGAGGAAGTCAAAGATATTTTTCAGGGTATGTGTCAGTCGCCCCAGCATTGGAAAAACTATTTATATTTTGTTATCATTTAGCCAGCGAAGCGTTTGAAAATGCGCATAATTAATTGAGCGGTTCCTCGGGCGAAGCCAAAGCCAAAGCAAAGCCGAAGCAGTTGGGGGAGGGGCAGGAAAATGGTATGAAAATGAGTGCCCAACTCGGAAAACTCAATTGCACACGAATCTGAACAGTTGTTGTGAGTGCAAGTGCTAGTATATGTGTGTGCGTGTCTGTGTGTGTGTTCGTTTTTGATAAGGCGCAAGTTCAAGTGCATTCTGGGGTCGCTTTTCCACTTTCGAGGGGGAAGTTCAAATCGCTTAACAAATTCCATCTAATAGAAATGCATTTTTAAATCAATTTTAAAGCGCCGTCCCAGAGTCAACGCAGCTGGGTTCCCCGGGGTTTCTCTCCACCCAGCCGCATCACAATTTTTCCGTGTCTCTCCAAGACTCAAATAATCCGCACAGCATCGCATTTGTCACGTTTTATCACGTTGTCCGTGTAGGGGAGGGTTGACTGCGCTGCGCTGCGTGGACCCCTTGCAGACCTTACGACAAATGAATTTTATTGAAGATATTGCATTAGACTTTGGCCTAACTACACGCATCTGTATTTATATATGTATGTATTGTTTGTGTGCCGCTTTGGGATTGTCTTGCGAGTCGTGGGAGTGCTCACAACATCCCCCTTCGTATGCAAATCCTTTGCTGCTTTTTGATCTAATGGAGCTATTTGACAAGAGCGGCGCAATTGTTTCAATTTAACTGGAGTGCTGCTGCCTAAGGGCAGTAAAGCATACAGTTCTTGAAGGATGCCTTAAAGCCTCAATAGTTTGCAATCATTTTTGTGTTCCTCTTTTGCAATTGAAATGATATGGATTCGCAATTCCTTAGAGGGTTTCATAATTTAGCTTAATGTAATCTAGCTCTTCTAGTTATGCATTTCGTGCATTTCATTAGCATTTAAATTAAATTTACCGCCTTTCAAGCGACATTAAGTGAATTAATCAGTTTAATTGAGTGTCGTAGCTAGCAGCTACCAGCAGCTCAAGTTACATAGCAGTCAGCTTTTTACTCCAAGCTTGTGTTAAACTCTGAGGAATGTGCCAACCTTAAAGGTTGCTCCACTGTCAACCGCAATTCATATTGGGCATGCACTCTGACCGCATTTGACAGCTGCTGCTAACTTGTTGCACATGAAGCGTAAACCACAAGACAACGCACAAATGAAGTTCTGCTCAAAATTGTCGACATCATTTGAAAGGTGTGAGCCAAGCCAAAAGCCAGCTTGACCGCAAGTTGACCATAGTGAGAATTGGAGACGACTCACAGTTGTAACTCGAACCCTCCACGAAGACAGCAAAACCCCCACTGGGGTAATGTATGCAATGTGTGTGCTCTGGTGCCAAATGAATTTGCAGCTCATATTCCTGGCTCAGCGTCCTGTGGGGCAAGTTGAAAGCAAAATTCGATTTATATTAGTGTCAATGCAGCAAATATATCCCAGACCCAAAGGAGCTATTTTTATTGACCATATAGCACACATACTAGATGTGTGTGTGTGTGCAGGGTGTGTGTATAATACTTATATGTGTTGCAGTCTGTGATTCCCAGGATAGTTTTTGCTATTATTTTTCATGCGTATTGATAAAAGCAAACAGCAAACAGGAGAGAGAGAGAGCGAGAGCGAGACGGAGCAAGTCTCATCTATACGAGCCCATGTGGTCCTTTATTGCATTATTATGATGTGCTCTATACCCTTGCCCACTCTGCCACACCGCATTCAGTCCGTACCCCCGCATAGAACAACAACATAAAAGTCAGCGAAGCGCGAATCATGCAACGCAAACCCAACAGGGGCGAGGAGCAAGCTGAGCGGGTGAACGGTAACTGGGGGGCAAAGAGCCAGCCAGTCGCCATGGTGTCTCTATATGAATTAGCAATCCATTGAAAATGCGGCTGAACTTCAAATTAGTTTAAATTGTCTGCAAAGTTAGTTACAAAAAATACACAAAAAAGTTGCTGATACTGAAAGTTAGTTTTGCGCTTAAATCAAAGTCGCATCAATGCATAGCCAGCATCAATTTGCGATTTTCAACAGTTGTCGAAGCGGCAGCCACTCCCCTCGAGCTGCGACTGAGGGTTGCCATTGTCATGCGTGCTTGACTCTGTCAAATACCCTACCAACGAGTCGGAGCACACAGCTAATGGTGAGCGAAGATAGCACACGAATTCTCACTGTCGAGTTGCACTGAAAATCGCTTACTACACATCTCAAATGATTCATAGTTCGAGATCAAGTAGGAAGTAATTACAGATTTAAGTGACACTACCTTTAATGTAGACCTAAATAACCTGTGCACTCGCTTAATAGAACATCATTCAGTTTATAATTACAGCAACTTAGAGATTCAGATTCATGTAGAACGTACTCAGTTGATTTAATATTGAGTGGGTATGAATAGCCTTTTTTAATGTGAAATAAAAACGAATATTAATGAAATTTGTAGAGCATCTGGAGGCTGTTGTGCTCATTTCGGAATTTCGCGCATTTTTTATGCCCTGCACTTAGCAATTTGGCACAGTAGCGACAACGACAAAGGCTAAAAGGGAAATTTCGCATTTGTGATTTTCTTTTTGTGCGTTTTTTTTCTCTACTTTTTATTGCTACCCCCTTTTGGTTGAAGTTGATGTTGTTGTTGGGGGTAGCCCGTGTAATAGGCCTTTCGTCGCGTGCTAATGTGATTTGGCTATTAATTTTCCATAGTCTGGCGTTTCTAAGCCCCGGCAAATTGAATTGCGTATCGCAAGGACGAGCAGCCGACGAGTATCTCGAAGAGGATGTCTGGCAAGTGGCAGACAGACAGGATGCGGCGGCTTTGGTTTCCTTTATCGCTCTCCGCTCACAGCGTCTGGAGTGCTCACCTCAGTCGCGGTTCTTAAATTGTATTACACTAAAACTGATAAATTTAAAATCGATAGCGTGTGGCAGGGGGGACCACTGAGCATGATGGAGGTGCACTGTGCTGTGGTGTTGATACAAGTGAGCGCGGGGGCGTTCTGGGGACACTCGCTGAGCTATTTGTCTTAGTGTTTGCCTTTCGGGCTAGGGGTATTCCCCGAGCGCTGCCTTGCCAGACATTCGGGCTAATTTATTGTGTTATCTTTTCCAGCGGCTGCTCCTCTGGGTGCGCTTCCTACGCCTGTCCGAAAATAGCTCAGACAAAAAGGCGATAAACGATAAAAGAATATAAATTGCTTTTCCCCAGCAAAGTGGCCCTCCGAATGGGAATAGACACGACAACCAAAGGTATATTATATCAATTAAATTTCGCTTTAAAGCGAATTTTGACCGAAACACGTAAAAAATGATGCAGACAACAGCACAAAGCGCTCAAGAGTCAAGACAGGTAGCTGGACATCACAAGGCAGTATGAGTTTTGCAGATACCCTACACTATGCACTCAATATACGTTTACATATATATATGTTTAAAGTTGTTAGGTAGCTGAACTAAACTATAGTTTAAAATTCATTCGTAAATCCGTCGAATTTGTCGTCTCAAAGTCAAATAATAATAGTGATTCTCTTTATTTATTCATCACAAAGAATGAACCAAGAAGTGCTCATAGTAAACCTAAATTTTAGCATTATAATTAAGGGTCTATTTGCAGGGTATTTGTATTGGGAGTAAGTCGAAGAACTTGTTCGGTTTGCTGTCTGCAAAGTGAATAATAAAATCGCAGAGTAAAAAGTGTATGCCTTTGTTGCCGTTCAAATCGATTTTCACAACGTTGTGGCACTTGAAGCCACCTTCACCTAACTGTTGCTATGCTTATAGGGTAGCGCGAACTATGCTTGGCTGGGAAACTCGTCCCTTTTTTCGACATGACTCGACTGTTTGGCTGGCAAACATAATGGCAAATTGCAACAATTGAATTCGTTTGCTTTTGTGGAACTGCATTTAGAATTGATTTTTAACTCTATTGTGCAGTCTGGGCAAACAGTTTGATAAATGGACAGGGCAGGTGAACCTGCATTTCCTGTGGTATCCCATGCTGTGCAACCGATTGCGGCAAGTATTCGCCAAGCCAGGAGGCAGCTGGAAATCTGTCCCAGCTGCAACATTCGCTTTTTGATATATTAATTGCACTGAATTGAGTGCTAACTGCGCTCCGATTCTCTGGGTATCAGTTGTCGCTTACAAATATAATCGAACAATTTCCTTTGATTACGCTCAGGATGCGTGGGAGAAGGGGGGCGTGGGTTACAGAGGGTTGTTGGGTTGCTTTGGATGGCTTTATCTGCCCCCTGAGCATAATTTGTGTTTGTTGAAGGCATTCGCTGTTAACGCCACGGCTGATAAGGTGGCGCCACGGCACGTGACCCCCTAATGAGCATTTGTTCAAGCAGCAAAGGAGCGAAAGGGCGAGAAGATTGCCGGCGCGAGGCAGAATGGAAGGAGACAATGCAAATATCTCAGCGTTAGATTTTCGTGGAAGCCCAGTCGCTTGCTGTGTGGCAGGCAAGAACTAGATCATAAAAAAGTCATTTACTCTGCTCACCTTCGGCGACCATAAACTATAATCAACGAACGAAAACTGTGTAGAATTTTTGAAAAAGTGAGAGAGAGAGAGAGAGAGAGCCGCCGCCAGGTAGCCGGATATTTGAGTTTGCCGGCCATAATTAGATGCCGCGAGCAGGGCCAAGATTTATTTTGGCCTATTTGTTGCTGTGCCGCTTTGTGCGGTCGCCGGAAGTTGCCGCAACTTGGCCCATAAGTCAAAGGCCAAGCCACGCAAGGGCTTGGCCGAAATTTCGAATATTATCAATTTCAGTCTCAATTGCTGCACAATTTGTTAACAGATTTATGCCTGGGAACGAGCGAACCTCCACTTTCCGCTCTCCTTCTGTCTGTCTGCTGCATGTTTCCCTAACAACTTTTCTAATTAAAATACGTAAATCAGTTGTCGCACTGCCCCACCACCCCGCAGCTTCCACCGTCTTATCGTTGCTTGAGCTGAGGGTTGCTTTCGCTTTGCCGCTTAATTAACAACCAATGTGACAATTTCTGTACTTCGCCGCAGACAATGAAACAATGAATTTCAATTAAAAAACTCGTTTCCCCCGGCAACAAAAGTATTGCCATCAAAATTTTAATATTTCATCTTTTTTATAGAGCATAAATGGCCTGGTCAATAACCCAACACCCAACACCCAACTCTCATTTCCATTTCCATTTCCCTTTCCTTTGCCACTCACATTCCCATGTACATTAAATTCCTTTCTGTACAAAAAAGTTCATAACAAGTGCATAAAAAGTAAAAGCAAATAGCGAAATAATAATGATTGTGGGCAAGTCGACAATCGCAATACTCTGTCGTTAAGCTGTGTTTTTTATGGCAAATGTTTCCCACGACATTTAAGTATACTTTCATTAATAAGAAGTTGCTGGTCATATAAATATATTTCTCTATACTTACTGCAGCAGCTAACTAACCCTTTCGGTCGGCGAGTAGAGCATGGCAATATAACAAGAGGAAAAGTAATGCAAACAATTTTCACCCCACTTTTCTCCCTTCGTTTACACGCTTCAGCGTCAACTTGAAATTGCACTTGAATAGCTGGCCCCAGTGCAAAAAAAAAGAAGTAACACAAATATTTGTGCAAATAAGTATTGCCGAGTGGTGGGCGCGGGTGCAGGGGCGAAGGCCCCCCTTCGTTTTGGTCATACCTTAATGATTTGTCAATAGTCGCATGTGCCACTGGCATTTATATTGCCTGAGTAACATGAGAGATGTTTATGAATGTGTAAGCGCATTTGGAATCGACACACCCCAACTTCTTCTGCCCCCCATCCCCACTGCTGTCGCACTTACTTGCTGCCCCTTTCAGTTAGGCTGCCCATTCGGCATTACTTCAGACATTGTTCGGACATTGCCATCATATTTATATGCACATGTTGCCGTATTCGCACGTCTTATCGACATCTCTGGCTGCCATGTGGTACGACTTGCCCTGCTCTGCATCCCCGTCCCGGGCCATCGGATTGCGCATTATGCCACATATGGACGGGCCTTCAAAAGTGTGCCAAATGTATCGATGCGATACGTGTGTTCTCGGTGTACGCTCCTTGCCCTTTTGTTTATATTGCACGAGACGGGGAGAGGGAGAGAGAGACTCCTGCGGCGGCATTGCGTTCAGAAATTTTATGCCAAGCAACAGCAGATGCTCACTTGAAGCTGAGCCCTAAAAGACTGCATACTGCAAGAACAACAACAACAGGGGTAATAGCAACAAACAGTAAAGGTAAACTACAATGTGTGTGTTGTGCCCAGCTGACAAGCTGCTGTTTGTGCTCCTGCTCTTCATCTGCTGACGGCCAGTTATGATGTACCTTTGGTATCGCCACTTAACTCTGCTCCTTGCTGTGAGTAACTATTCCTGAGCTGGATTTGACAGCTGCCAAACAATTGCCGTTGTTGGTTTATTAGCAAAAGCTGATTAACATTGACTGCAAGTTATCTCGTTACATTATTGCCAAGTATTTCATACGTCAGAGAGAAATGGCTTAACTCCAAACTGACTTACTTACTTAAAGCACTATTAACATTTACCAATCGTTTGCATGTTGTCATACTTTAATATTTTCAACCACTGCTAGTTTAAATTGAGCTAATATTCCACAGCATTGGAAAAAGTATTGCATACCCGCGGGCGGCGTTCGAAATTCCCGGGAATATTATGCTGCGCCCTAAAAGTATGCAACATTTACACAAATTATAATGTGCTGTTGTCAAGGGAGCCATCAAATTCATAGAATTACATAAAACTGCACTTTCGTTTTTATATGCTGATAATTTCCAATTTAAAAAAAAGCCCTTGGAGGAGGGAGCTCGTTTCCGCTAAAAAGTACAAATGCAGTCAGTTTAGTTGAACTAAATGTTCTGCAACTCGTGGTACCATTGGACAATAAGCAACGTAAACAACAATTAATGTTCATAATTGATGACTGTTTTATTTGTGCGGCAAAGTAGCGGAGCGCGCAGCTTTATTATGCTTACAACATTGTTACAAGAAGCTTAACACAATAGCAGCTCAAAGCCAATTTCCGCCAACAACTGAAAACTGAAACAGAGCCAGCAAAAACAAATTGGTTGGGGAAAAAGAAAAACTGATGACTTGACTTGACCACAGCATAGTCGAAGACTAAGAAGAAGAAGAAGAAAAGTGGTCAAGTGGACGCAGACAAATGCGAGGTCAATTACACGCGCAATTGGTAGCGCCACAGAGAGCAGACAAGTGCGAGTACAAGAAAAGGGCGCAACCGCCGCAAAACCGCAGACAAGCGGAGACGAGCACGTACAAGAGCGACCAACACATGAGCAGTCGCCATTAACATTAACATTCACATTAACATTAGTTAGCTCTGTGCAGCAGCTGCCCGGAGCTGTGCGCGTTTAGGCAGAGATTAACAGTTTCGGTTTTGGACCTCTTGGAAAATAGCAATTAACACGATGAGGTCAAGTCGTGCCCGCCAACGGGGCTCATTACAATGGCCTATGGGCAATGGGCAAGTGTTCCATTGCGCGCCAACAGACTTGTCGAAAAATGATCATATTTGTCTATTTCTTATGCTTGGCTTTTGTGTCATGTGGCTGATGTTTTGGTTCCTGCTTCGCATCAGTTTCATCTTCATATTTTAGTTTTTTTGAGTCAGCTGCGCACTTGTTGTGCTCTGACACTGAGATTTGTCTCAGACCTTTTGTTCTGGTTTCAAAAAAGAAGGCAAATAGCAATCGGAAGTATGCCGCACCAAGAATGTTGATGAAGTTGATGCCCACTGCGAAATGTGTACCGACAGCTAAAGGGAAATATCTATTTTCGGCACTCTCAAGTGCCCTAGAAGTCAACTTAACTCATTTTTTTATACCTGCCGTCAACTGTGGGAGCGTTGAAAGCCATTTGGCTGTTAGTGACACTAGCTGAAAGCTGAAAGATACTAAATATCTCTGCTGCTTCAGCCATCCAAATTCAGCGAGATGTTTTCAACCAGTGTCATTGACATATTTAGTAATAATTTGTTTAAGCCTTTGACTAATTTGCTGACTAGTTATAGCTCAGCTCATCTCGCATATGGCTATGCGATAATCGTCAGCCGTTTATCTAAATTAATTTGGCGACAGGTCGCAAGTTGAACTGGGCCCGATCCCATTTAAATTAATTCAATAAAATAAAAATACTATAATTATGTACGTGTTTCTGGTTATATAATCGCAGCCTCCCCGACCAGTCAAAACACGGGCAACAAATACTTTCACCATAAATTAGATGGTCGGCACATTTGTGTCTTCAATTTGGGGCTAAATTTAATAAATATTTATAGTCGATTATGGTTATTCGATTGCTGTTGTCGTTGTCGCTGTCGCTGTCGCCGTCGCTGTCGTTGTCGTTGTTATTATTGGCGGTGCTTTGACTTCTCAGACGGTTAGATTGATGGATCTGTACGTTGGAAATGCAATCAAAGCAAGGCCCAAATGTGAATGAATGATTTGATGAAACCCATACTTTGCCAATTTACACCTTAACCTGTTGCCCCGAGCCGAGATGTTTGCATTGTTCGCATTCCAGAGTCTAGATATTTGCATACACGAGATTGAGTTGAGCTGAGGTTTGAGGTTTTGTGCCCGCCAGGCTGAGGCTGCCTCGTTCATTAGTTAAACAAACTTTCTAGATTATTCCTCGGAAGGGGGTTTTCCTGTTGCCCAAAAAAGCGAATCACTAGCCACAAATAACGCAGACAAATAACTTCTTAATTATTTCTAATACTTTGGCTGACTACTCAAACATCTCAATTTAAAGTAATTTGCGCATCTTAAAGCTATTTTTGGCACGCACCGCAATCCAGCAATTGTAATCGCTTTTAATTGGTTGATGGACAACTTATTAATAACACTACAAATAACTAAGAAATACCTAAGAATTCGATTCTCGAGCACAGCGTTGACGACGGAGTACTCTTTAATAAGTTCAAGTAACTTAATTAGATTCATAGCGAAATAGAATTTAATATGACATCTAAATCAGTTGCAGACGTGAAATAATTTTAATTTGACTATAACTTCTGGCGACTTTGCAGGGTAGATCTAGAGTCCACTATCCCTGGAGATTCATAATTGAGCACGTTTGGATGAAGTCAAAACTAATGATGCAGAAGAAAAGAATTTACAAATGAGTCGAAAAGCCGGTACTTAACATTGGCAAATGGCTAATTGCTTGGCCTTTGGGGGCAGCTGTATAACTGCTGGTCAAGAGAGGTGAGTCCGCTCTAGACTGGCCAAGTTTTGGCTGGAGAGTCTTAAGAACTGGAAAGGTCAGTTGGCATGCAAATAATACAATTAACAATTATAAACAAACGCGCAGCATAAAAAGTGATTGAAATAAGCGCTTGATTAAAGCAAAGTTCAAGTTCGGCAATTAGAAAACAATGCGTAACGTATAATAAATAGATGTTTTGTGGCAATCGTGTTGTTTTAGCCGGACTTGCAGGTGGTGGGTGTTGTGGCTTTTAGCCAAATTGCCAAATGATTGAAAACCGAATGATATTTGAGACTTGAGAGATTCGCAATACGAGATTCGAGATTCGAGATCCGAGAAAAAGACATCATTAATTTAGTGGATTTATTTTTTGTGCGGCTTTTGTTGACGGTTTTGCTTAACGTGGCCATAACAACGACTTCGACTGCTGTGAATGTGACTGTGACTGTGACTGTGGTGGCTTCTCAGTTTTAAATTGATTATTAACAACCTTAACGGTGCATGTTAATTGATGTTTTGGCGCCACCGAACCACCATCACCATCAGCATCGCCATCGCCATCACCATCACAGTGCCACTGTTAGCCACTGCTCAACAACTGGTGCTGAGCGTGCTGCAAATGTCCTTGCCATTTCGGCCAGGTTCATTAAACCGCCGACGAAGTGAACTCATAACGCAAATCGAATCAAATTAAATGTTATCATTAAAATGCGTGCGCTTCACGGGGAGTCCATCAGCCGGAAATATTGTGCAAAGGAAGAGGAAAAAACGAAGCACAGACAGAAACCGAAAACCAAGTCCAAGTCGCAGTGGACTGCGGTAAAACAAAAAAATAAATAACTCTAAATATATATATGTGTATACAACAATATAAAGAGGAAAAGAAATTGGCTGTTGAAATCATAAACTATTTTGAAATGTTTATAAATACAACTGTAGTTAACTTTACTGCTGAGGGCGGGTCCGGCACACTTGGCGTATGCGCAATCTTGTAAATATTTTCAACCCGCCGCCGGCGAATTGTATTAAGGTCTGTTAACCATTTGCTTAAAGGCCACTGCAAGCTGCGCTATTAAAAATATATACAACAAAACAAAACTCAATTCAAGTTTCGAATTTAAATTACACGCTCAATCTCTCAGTCGCAGTCCAAGTCGCAGTCGCTGTCTTAAAATATGTTGCAAATAATACGCATAATTAACAAATGATAGCATGCATGGGGCGCCTCAAATGTGTGGGGCGTTACCAGCCAGTCGGACAGTCGACAACTCAGCCAATCAGCCAACAAATACCTCACAAAGTCAGCGCTAAATCGAAATATCAAAAGTGGAATGCATGCGAAATGTTGCCAAATTACTGACCACAATATACCTGCACCAAGATCAACTGCAGATTACAGTGATTGTGATTGTGAGTGCTATAAAATAAAGAATGAGTTTATTTGCTTTTATAAAGTATATTAGACTGGCAGTTAAAACAGTGAAGTTTATTGCAATCATTCTTTCAAATGGCATTTTGTACGTGGAGTGAAGCTTCGAGATTAATTATGACAAACTTAGCTGACTAACCGGACGTGGTGACCAAATTCATTTTCATAACTTTTGTTAATTCGTCTGAGAGCTACTAACATAATAAAAAATATGACACATCAAAAATTGAAATACTCTTCAATTTTTGTATAATGAGTGCATGTGTAATAATGCTCTGCAGAGATTAAATTATATTTTGTATTTATTTATGTGATTGTGTGAATAAAATTTCATTCTAGAATACAGCATTGTAGGCAGAGTAAAGTTGCAATAAAACAATTTATTCTACATAATTCAGAGTTAACTTCCATTTGTTTAAATGTAAAGCTTAGCTTTGAATATATAAAATAGTTCAGTTAAATTAATTGACTGAAGAAAAGTTAGCATCTGCTTAACAAGTTTACCCTCGCTCAGCTTTTTGGCAAGGGTATTAATATTGAAATTGAAAAATCAAGTGCAGCGCGTTTCGTACGCAGTCGAAAACCAAAAGCCGAAAAAGCCAAAAACCAAATTCGAAGGTCGCCGCCGCGGCATGCAACAATTTGGCGGCATCGCATCACTCCACTTCACTTCGGCCCATTCCGTTCCATTCAATTGGATATGCTGCAGTGTAGCTGCTGCCGTTGCCAGTTGCCACTCTTCATGATGTTGCTGATGTTGTGGCTGTGACTGCGGCTGCTGCTGCGGCTGCTGCCTTGCGGCGCATTTTATTTCTTCATTATGTACGAAACAATAAAATTTAATTGAACGTTAAATTTAAAACGCAGCACGAGCGGCCGCTGCGACTAAAAAGGAGCAAATTAACTCATTGTTGCAAAAAGTTATGCAAATGGGGCGTAAGGTGCTGAGCAAATTAAAATGGCATTAAAATTTATACGCCAATAAAAATAAAATAAAAGAAAAACAAAAAAAATGGGAAGCAACAAAAATGAGCAAAAAGAGAGCAATGTGGTAAAAGTGTCGATTGGTTGTAAATAAAATGCTCGTTAATTTATGTGGGCGTATTTTATTTTATATCTTTCTTTGGCTGCCCTTTTTTCTGCCGGCCGTCGGGGGTTTCCCCTCGCTTTCCCCCCGACCAGACTATATGTCATCCCCATTCGCACCGGAGCCAAATGTAAACTGTTGACGGCAAACATATTATATGTAAATTGATTGAACTGTGGGAAAATCCAATTGCGAGATAGGCTTTAAAAATGTTTTCAACACCTGAAGTTTGGTGTTGAAAAATCATTGTGAATAGCAATCGTAACTTTGTTGAATTCGAGATACAAATTCGAAAATAGGAATCGCTACAAAACCATACTTTACACAGTTTACAATCGATTTGATGTTCTGTAGCTTGAGAACATTGCTTGGGAAATAATTGCTTATCTTCTGAATATGAACTTCAATGCCAGCCGAAATCTTTTGTGATCTACATAATAAGAAGAAACTTTAATTGATCTTCAGATTGCAAGAAGATTATGCCTCAACAACTCAAGTTTACGCTGCCATAAAACCTTTGTTTAGCTGCAATTGTTAGTGATACTGTTGCTCCAGTAGCTGCAGATTCTGTACAAAACCTTTCGTGACTAACAGCAATTGAAGTTGCTCTGGGAAATAATCGACGATCAATAACGATATCAGCAGAAGCTTGCTATTAGATCGCTTGATCTACAGCAAGTGAAGATGCCACATTCCACTGGAAACCTTCGCTGATCTACAATTACTTAAACGGCCTTCAGGTGTAAGCATTAATTTTCCATGGACCAAATTGTTAGGGAAACGCCCCACAAAGTGCAGCCATAAAACAAAAGGCATAGTCAAGAGAGAAAAGAACTGTTTTGCCTATTATGTTACATGATATATGTGCTGCGATTATTGAACATAAAACTAATATGCTGACAGTTAAGTTGAGATTAATGATGGCTGCGCTTTGCTTTGCATGGCATCGCATACAATGCGCTTTTTGTTTCTTTTGTGGGCGATCATCGATGTTATGTTTATGTATTTATTAGTGTTCGATCATTGTGTGTGGTTTCTTTTTTCCAATTCGTTTGACTCTTTCGGCGAGTCATCGAACCTCTGGAATTGTACGTTTATAATTTATGCAGACAGACAATAAACATCAAGAACTGATGACTTCAATCAACCGACAAAAGTCCATTTGTTGTGTATTTCTGCGGAGGTTGGGTGTAGCTTTTGTTTAACTCTCTTAGTCTCAGCGCTGATTCACGCTGACCTTCTTTGGTCTGATCTTGGCTTAATATGAAATACATTTTATACACACACACACACACATAGCACATTGGTGTAATGTCTTGAGATCCAAAGTCACACAAATTAGCACAAAATTAGCTAAAACGCAATCTGATAGTTGCTCCCAGCCCAATTTCAATCTTCGTCACAGTTCGAGACTCAGCCTCAATTCCAATCGCAATCCGAGTCTCAGTCACAGTCACAGGCAATTTACATCGTCTAACGAAAGCCCCCCCACAATCGGTCATAAATTCTAGTTTTAAGTTCCAACCGCAGCAACAAGTTTTCAAGCCGCATTTATTGTTTTGTCGCTGTCGCTTGCTCTCCGTTGTTGTTGGTAAAAACCCGAAATTCACATCCGCCTACAGAAGCGTTGCCAGGGCGGATTTGGGTCTGACTCCGGCTCTTCGAGTCGAGCTCACACAACTCATCGTCTAATGGCGAACGAATGCGAATTTAGGGCATTTATTATGCCGGGAATTTTCGATATTTCAAACTGCAACTGCAAGTGCACAACGCCCAGATACCCTATAGCAGACTTCTTTTCTATTTCGTGAAGCAAACAAGTAAAATATATTTTTGCTTTTGCTTGGAATGCAACTTTAGCTTGAGCTTACTTTAAATCAAAAGTGAGATACCCCACAATGCAAAAAAATGTGGCAATCATTAGTAGAAAGATTTATGATTTGAAATTAAGTCAGTTTTCTATTCAAATCAGATGGAAATTTTGTTGTTAGCACTAGCAAAAAGTAGTGTGTGATGCTGCAATACCCTTTAGTTAGCGAAAGACCTGTAGAATTATGAAATGCTGTAATGCACTTAAACACACAGTAGAATAACTACGTATACGTAATAATTGCATGCGCTTGTGACTCGTGTGTTCTAGCTAGAGTTATGCCGCCTGTGGGCATAATTTATGTGAAACTACCTCATTAGCCTGCCTGGGCTGCGAGGTATAATCAGTTATTTGCTTTGTTCGGTTCAGCAGATTCGCTTTTCTAATGAGTTTTCACACACAAACGGATTGCACTACAAAGTGCTCGCAAGGGGGCGGGCGAGGGGCACAGGGGCTGAGGGACACTCATTGTATTAGAGTTGCACAGCTGCAATGAGCTGGCCTGGCCGTCTGCTCGCCTCGTCTCTGCCTGTAATTATCAAGCAGCCGAATATCATTTTAATTGTCTAATGTCAGCCCCTGCCCGCGGGCTAAGCAACAGGCCCACAGTGGGCGCCATGGAGGTGAGGAGGGGGCGTGTCTCGCTGACCATTTGCCATTTTTGCATCTGCAATTAACGCGCGGTACAAATGCGTGCAATGTGCAAAGACTTGTCCAACTACGAGCACTCGAGACTGAGGCTTGATGATGCTTAAGCCAAAGCCATTGACGTGCAGCTGTCCGTTGACTGTCCGCTGGCACTGTGCGCAACTGTCCGCAGATGTCTGTCAGTGGCTGTCAAAGTGGAAACTTCACTTGTAATACTTTAAGCTGGGAGAGATCGCGATGTCTGTGCGCCTTTTGTTCTACGAAAAACTCTTTCATAATGCTCCATTAAATTTTATGCTTTCATAGATCAAGATGAACAAATAAATTTGACTGCATGTGACGAGTTGTAGTTGTTGTTGCTGTTGTTGCTTTGGCTCTTTGCTTGTCTGCCTGTTGTTGCAGTCGCTGCGTCTTTTGTTGTTGTTGCTGCTGTCGTTGCTGTTGTTTTTGGGGCAGAGCGAAAAGGTCTGCGATCGCTGCTGCCCAACCAGCCGTTGAAATGAACTTGAGCCCCAGCCCAAGTGGCTGGCGCTGTTTGTTGGCTTACCGCTGTGCTGGCTTTTGGTCCATGGTTTATATGGTTGGCCCAGTTTTGCAGACGGTTTTAAGCCATTCTGAACGGAAGCGCTTTGTTTAACGCGCCTTCAGACATTTTGCAAACTGCTTCAGCCGAATTTTGGGCCGAAACTGAGACCTCTTAGAGGTCTCTGCACATTTGGCTTTTCGCTCTTGCCTTCTGCCTTCTGCCTTCTGCCTTTTATCGGAAGCAGTTGAGCAACTGTTACAAAATAACTGAATCATATGGATTTATGATAGAACCCATTGCAACTGCCTCGTTCGTACTTGGCTGCTATCATCGGCCATAAAGCTGCCAAACCTTTCTAATTGGCAGACGAACGACAGTCGAAGGACAGCCGAGAATTTGTTGCATTTGCGTTTTGTTGGCGTTCGTTCCATCGGCTCTTTAATTATGCCATAAAAGCGTATCATAAATATGATCACTTCGGGGTGTGTATTTCAAATTGGTTTAGTTGCTTTTATTGGTTAATTAAAGTGCCACCGCCCGGACATTGAGTCAGAATCAGCGTTCAGCTTTTGCTTCCTCGACTTTGATTTAATGGTCAAGTGTGAATACATGCGAGTAGTATGTGTATTATGCTGGCACTTGAGTTCATTCAATGTTGACGTCACGAGATCGCATTCCTGCTCTCAATGATTGTGGCCAATGGCTTACGGCTTAGGGCATACAGCTTATGGCTTCATTTGCCTCACAGCTGCTTCCAAAGATATAATCTTTGACTCTGCTACATTTTGTGTTTCATTTCACTTTTGTTTGTTTATTCGTTTGCCGTTGTTGCTGTCGTTGTTGTTGTTGTTTTCGGTGTTGCTGGCCGGGAGGAGGCGTCAAGGTCAGACGTGACATGCACAGCAACTTGAGCGCCACTCAGCCAGCGGCTGCACATCAACATGGAGACAGACAACACGTCACATCGTCAGCAGAGGGCCAGTCGAAGCCAACTCCGGCCACGATACTAACTTCAACAGTCAACAGTCAACAGTCGCCACACGTTGCTCGACCGGCCAGCCAGACAGCTCTTGACCAGATCGCAATGCATTCGCATCGACATCGGCATCGACTCGGAATCGGAATCGCATCTGAAGTTGTGGCCATAAAAAAGCAGCGCAATGCACGCGCTTTTGTCTCAAGTCAAGAGTGAAACGGGACTTGCCACTTGCAACTCGAAATCTACTTATTTTGTCACGCCAATGTGCATGTTGCAACTAACCGATCGATGGCTATCAACAAATTGACCCTCACGCGGCTCCCACAAATGCACTCACATATCGCAGGCAATTCATTTCCATGCGAAAGCACATTAAAGCTTCATTCCTATATGAGCTGCATTGAATGCATCTTGTTTTCGGGTTTAGGTATGTCAAGAGTTTGACCAGTTGTTTTGCTATTTACTTATTTAATGTACAGCCAAATTTTAAAAATGCTATTGTTATAAAGAGTTGTCAAAAATTTTAACAGTTGTTTTTCTAATTACTTATTGAATGTACAACCAAATTTTAAATTGTTATTTACCAATTGTTTTAAAGAGTTGTCAAGAGTTTTAACAGTTGTTTTTCTAATTACTTATTTAATGTACGGTCCAATTTTGAAAATGCTGTCCACTAATTGTTATTAAGAGTTTAATTTATATTAAAGCACAAATAAATATAATAAATACAATATATCTTTTTAGGTATTTTAAGAGTTTGATCAGTTCTTTTGCTCATCACTACTCGCTACTCTGCATTAAAGCATAAATAAGTATAATATATAATATATATATTTATGGGTATGAGCGGCATTAAATTTAACTTGCTTTCGATTTTAGGTATTTCAAGAGTTTGACCAGTTAGTACTTATGTTATTTAGTGTACAGCCGAAGTACTAAAGAACTAATCATCGATTTATATAAAAAGTCGTATTTATTTTACAGCATAAGGAAATATTATAAATATTAAGAGTTTGGCAAGATATGTTTACGTATACTTAAATGATTTGAATAAGTAGGTAGTTCTAGCGTTCCGATTTAAATTCTCTTGCATTAATTTACTCACAAGATTTCAGATTATCATCGCATTAAATGCATTTAGAGTCGATCGATAGCGTCGATCATTTTATGAGATTATTGCCCCCTACATGAAGTGCACAATGATTAAAGCAAGCTGCATTGCAATTACCTCCTATTAGGAACACTACGAGCAATTGTGCAGCTTCGGGTTTTATCTTATCTGGCTATCTGAAATGTTAATTGTTGGCTGATTACTATAAAATCGCATTTAAGCTGCAATTAAATTGCATCTATTGCATTGCTCGAACTTTGACTACAGTTAACTCCAAGTGGCTTTGGCCACACGTATTAAGACATCATTTTGCGGTCGTTTGATTCGTTTGTCGCCGTTTCCAAATCGTATGGAATTTCGATGTTGAATGCAGAAATCGCCTCGTAAAATAAGCGCAACTAATTAAATGCTTAATATCGATTTCGAATTCTTTGTGAGTTTCAGCAATTTTATGTGCATTCTTCCAAAAGTTTAATTTCAGTTCTGGCTTTTGGCGTTTCTAAATGCAGCAGCCATGGCAAGCAATTTTTGTTTTTGTTTATTTTATCAATTGAATTACGCAAAGTTCAGAGTTCGAGACAGTAGCTGGGGCCATGCATGCTGTAAAATATATTGGCCAATGTCTTGTTGCCAAAACTGTTGAAATTCTCTAATAAGATAATTTGAAGTGCGCCAAATTTTGGTTATTTATGAACTGCAACTGCAACTGCAGCACGCAGAGTGCATGCGGCATGCGGCGTGCGGCATGGGGTGTGGGGCATGCAAAGCTGTTTGGAAAATTTGTTTGGGGCGCAGCTGGCGCCAAATGTGGCGCCAAATGAATATTTCAAAAATGTTTATTTGACACTTTAAACAAAAACAAGTTTCAGCTGCGCGATTGTGCCGATTGTGTGAGTTTATATGTGCACATAGATGTGTGTGTGTGTGTGCGAAGTTTGTTGATGTGCTTGGAAACCAGTTCAGTGTTCATAGAAAACATAATGCGTGATTGATATGAAACTGATCTATTAGTTTTTTCGAGTCGCATCAATGCAAATTAGTCAGAGAAAAAATGGCGAGCAAGCAAATCGTAGACGAAGCTGAAATACTCTTGCAAATGTATAACTACTTAAACTAATGAATAACTATTATGACAGTAGTAAAATGTTTTGGGTTTTTACATGTAAACAATTCAGCGAGCATGTAAACAACTTTATTTAATTTCATTAGTTAGCATTAAAGCGCCGAATTTTTTTTTTTTTTTTAGCTAAGAAACAAATTAAAGTTTTACATGCTATTTACATTTTAAAGTCTTGTCTTGGTCACACCTCTCTCTCTTTATTAATGTGCCACACATTTCGCCACAAAATGCAGACACCCCACTGCAAGGGCAAATTTGACGCAGACGCTGAGGAATTCAACAGGCAGCTAAGTATCGTTTCTCCTTGACGACGTTATATTAATTAGTGGCTTCTTTTTCTGAGTATTTCAGCCAAGTTCGTTCTATGCAGACGTCAATTTGGCGTCGGCGTCAGCGGCGGCGTCGTCGATGTTCTGCTGCGTTTCAGACGATGAGTAAAGTGAGCAACTTTATGAGTATGTGGCTGACCGCCAGCAAAAGCGGGCAGCCAAGCGGACACACAGACAGACAGACAGACAGACAGACAGACGGAGAACGCGAACACAGCCAACAGCCAGTCAGTCCAATGGGGCGTATGAGCGATGCTTGAGTTTATGTTCAACTGGCGACGCGTTGCTTTTAATGTCGCTCATTATTTACGCATAATAAACAAAAACAGGCGGCAGCAGCAGCTACAACATGCTGGCCAACAGACCAACAGGCCAACTTGGCCGAAAGCCACACACATTGCTCACAGCGTGAAGCCTTTTGCCGCAATGTCGCTATGCATTGGCGTTTCCGTTTCACTGAACTGCCACTTGGCACTTGCCACTTGCCGCCATTCGCCATTCGCTATTCGCCATTCGCTATCCGCTGCCCACGAGCGCGTCTTGTGTATCGGCCGGGCCGTAAAGTTGCGTCAGGCATTCGCCATAGAACATAACTCAATTGTGGACATTAAAGGCGTTACACTAGACTGACAACGCATTGACTCGACTCAGATTGTGAGCGATTAGGTTTGAACATAATGCGTTTGATGATGACACTTTTCTGGGAGATCGAGCTCAACTAATTTCAGTAGCAATTAAACATTTACTCTAGTTGGTGATGCAACTTTTTCAAGATGGGTTTCAACTATTCCACAGAATCGCTTAATTTACGCAACTTTGTCTGGGTCTTTAAACAAACGATAGTTGAAATTTAGGACTATGCTGCCTACTAGCATCATGCAATTATGGTCAATTTGCAGTGTAACTTTCTTTTAGCTTAAATAATTTAATATGCTATGTAGAAAGAAGTGCACAGCATTGACAGACTAAAGCTGCGAGTGAGGAGAACTTCAAGCAATTCAAAAGCTTTGATTTCAAATTATCGATAAACAGAATATCGAAACAGAGAATCGATTGCTGCCACAGTCGTTGTTAACACCGCCTTCTTTATGCCAGTCAGCTGCTCGCTTCAAGTACAGTTGCTGGAAACGGGAAGCACCAGCTGTCGTCAAAGTTTCCCCATATGGCTGACCAATTAAAAGTAACGACAAATCAAAAATTTATATACACACACATGAGACAATTGAATTGCAGCTTTGTTGAGTGCTACGAATTGCAAATTTGACTCTTGATATTTGTCGGCGTTCTTGATTTCAAATAATCTCATTTCGAGTCTCTGTCCCAGTCTGAGTCTCAGTTGAAATGGCGAGGCAAATGCATTTTATTGCTGCCTACAAATGGTTTAATAAGCGATTCAATTGCTTTGACAGCTGCGGCGCACAAATTATGGGATCTGCCTAATGGCAAGTTAAAAACAACAGTTAATCGATAAATTTGCTGAGTGACAGACATGTCTGGGCCTATAGGGCAATCACTTAGCCGCGATCACTGATCAGCTGTTGGCATTGCCCATAGAAATTACATTGAGCATTCGGAGGAGACCTTCGTGGCTCGAAGCGTGAAAGGTTTAAGAGCCGATTAAAAGCTGATCAGGCAATCAGACGTTTTGTTTTGCGCTTCTACAGTGATTAATAAATCGAACTTCCTATAGAAAATCGCCTCGAACTATGCGACGCAGTCTGGTCACATTTGGTCAGCTGGTCACATTTGTGAACTTTGAAGAGCTTAAATTGTCACTGCTTGAATTTCAATATTGACTCGCAATCGCAATCGGAATCGCACTCAGAGTCGCATTGCTCGCCTCGATTACGTGATTGGCTTTGGGCCAATATCGCAAGCCATTGGCTGTTACACGCCCACAACAATCACAACAGCCACAAGACGCTGCCCGCCCTCCTCGCCGCCGATCGACAACCCCTACGCTGCACACATTTGATGAGCTTGATTGCCTGCGGTTGATGTCATAAGCTATTTATTATTTGTGTTGTTCATGCGCTTTAATTCACTTTCGGTTTCAGTTTTATTTTGCTCGCGTTGTGTTTGCTCATTTCATCAATCAAAGTCACTGCCACCGCCTCTGCTGTCTTTGCCACTGCCACTGCCACTGACACTTGGCACTTGGCACTTAGGTTGGAGGTTTTTCGTTACGCTGCTTGGCAAAGTGTCAATGTCCTTGCGTTGGCAAGTGTAACAAATTTTAAATTTGACTCAAAATTGGAATTTAATAGTTCATCGCTTATGGAACACATCTGCTCAATGCGACTCAAATTGAGACAAGCCAGTTAAGCTTTTAGTGCGGATGGAGCTTTGGCTCACTGCTTCGTAGAGCTTTGAAAGCAGCATTTGATTTCTTACAATTCCTTCACAGGAACTATTTATAGCAAGTCTGCATTTATTTATCTCTATTTAGTGGACTTTAATTACATTTTAGTTGCCAGCATTCACGGTCTATTAAAGTTATTTTTAGAGTTTACAGTTTCTGAGAATTAAGTTGCCACTAAAGGCGTTAATGTGCTTTTAAGCAAAGATAAATTTGCGCTTTAACCATTGAATTCCACAATTATGCTCGATCCAAGCGTTCTCTCAAAGTCACGAAATGTGTGAAGTGGGGTTAAAGGCATTCAGTTAATTTCATTGGCCAGTATTTATGTGTTTTCAAAGCCGTTTACAGTGTGTGTGTGAGAAAAACTTGAGGATGCTCTAATACAATTTTAATAAAACTGTCACGCTCTTTTCCGGAGTGAACACGTAAGTGAGGAAAGGGCTGTTCGCGCGTTGACGTGGACAGTTCCGCGTTGCAAACACACTGGGCGATTATTGCTTATTATGTGGCGGAATTAAATTGTGTTAGCGTGTGAAAAACGGAGGACACGAACGCACTTAAAGTAGCCCAGGTGTAGAATTATGAGCAATTTGTCGAAGCGTAAACACAGCAACAGCAACAGCAACGGCAACAGCAACCGCAACAGCCAAGACAAATACCAGTGGCCAACGGCATTGAGAATAGACATAAAAGTGGCCAAGAAGCATGTTCAGCTGATATTTCGCACCTTCTGTTTTTTTTTTTTTTTGTCTTTCGTATGTGTTGCTGTTGTCTTTGACTGTTAATTATTGTGGAATCTAATGACAATGGGAATGGCTATAAGCATGCATATAATTCTTTTGTGATGCCGCCTCAATCACAGGGAATCATCCCCCTCGAGCTGATCTCATTACGTGGTCTTCTAAATGCAAATTAAATCAATATGCAAATCGACAGCGACGGCGACGGCGACGTCAACGTACGTTAATTTCTTATTGAGCTTTTTCGGTTTGAGGTTCTTAAGAACAACACTTAAACATTTCAATGCGATATGTATTTAAGTTATATTGATATGGTTATGGTAGATGCATAAAACAAAAGCCGACGAATTGAGGAAGACAAACGTATATCGATCAAGCTGAGCCTTAAGCAAGTTCTCTATGCAAAATACACGTTCATAAATATAAATTAATTTATGCTCAATCCAAACAAAAACAAAAAAACACAACAAAAATTAGCAAACTTCAATCGGTTAATTAATATGAAATGAATACAAATCAATTTCGTTGCCCGGCGCAAAGCAGCGTTGCCGCAAAGCGAAGCAGCGATCGCCGACAACAATAAAAAGCGCATAAAAAACGCCAAAATGATCGAGTTATAAACATAAATATGCATATATCGTATGTAGTTCAGAATAACTTTGTTATCTGATTCTCAGCCCGTTAGATTCTCGGTTCTCAGGCTGAGATAATGTTCAGTTTTGCAATCATTAATTTCGTTTTATTGCCGGCACACTTCAACACAAGTCCATTTCAGAATCTGAATGAAACCATAACAAACTCCTTAATAAAACCATTTCGATTAAGCATACCCAGCACTCTGATTGTTGTGCTATGGGGTATAATGAAGTTCTAGCAATCTATGACCTTGAAGATTACACGAGCAAAATGCTTAAAAATCATAATTAATTTACATTCCTCTAATGTTGTCAGCATACCTTCGGAATAAATGTATTCAGCTATTAAAAATAGTTCAGCCAAGTGCCATTATGAATTTAAATGCTTTACAATCAAACCATTCCCAGAACTGCGAGCGTATTTTCTCTTTGGGCACTCTTCGCCATTCTTTTTCTTTGGAAACTAGTTGGTGGGTAAACTTTTACTTTTGTTTATTGTTTTTGTCGCCAGCGCAGGCAACATCTTTTATTCTCTCAGACACGCTCATTAATTCAGCTGTCTGCCCAAGTGTTTTTCGGCCATTGTGCAGCGGGTTTGTCTACTTTTTGGCCACATAGAACATTCAACATTTCGGAGGTGTGTGGGTCTTTTAAAGTTCTATCTATCAGCTCCTTTGCCGCACAATGTTTATTGATGAGCGCACATTAAGTGACAATGTCTTGTTTTGACTAAAGATTCCCGCTTCCAAGCTATAATTAATTACTCCTAATTTGAATCTGAATGTGACTTCGACTCCCCGCCGTCATCGTCTCTCCCTCTCACTCTTTCTCTCCGTCTCTCTCTCGCTTACTCAGAGTTTGCAATTGTCATGAAAATTGCATACACAACTCGTCTATCTCGGGCCAGCACATTTATAAGTGCCACAGAGTGGCGTTGGTTGAAAGGCTTCGAATGCAGCTCGAACTCAATTAAAAATCTTATAAATTGCTCAGTGCATCGCTTAGCTATTCAAAATTGCGCATACGTCGTGTGGTGCGCACAGCATTTTAATTAAAATAAACAGAAAAAAGACAGTATAAACCACGAAGGCTGTTGGCCAAAAGGAAAATCACAAGCAACTGTATTTAATTTATGCTTTCGACTGCAATCATCAATTTTGTTCTCTGTTTTTTTTCTACTTTTAACTAAATGCAACGAAAACCAAAAAAAAAAAACTGTTTCCATTTATATGTGCAGCAGTTGAATTGAACATTGAAAAGAGTACGAAATAACAAAGTTGAAGATTAAATTTGGATTTTTACAATATAAAAGAAGTAACAAAATGTTTACGCTTTGTGAAATCAATATTACTGATAGCATTATTCATTTATTTAACTTAAATTAAAAATAGTTTAATCATTTGAAAAGATATGAATTTTAATAAATATAATTCAATTTGACAGCAGCTTTGGCATCTGCCCAAGAGCTCTTGTTCATTTATCAGCTAATTTTGGTTTATAGTTTTTTAATTATTGACAGACTCATCAAGTTTATAGCGTTCATAGTTGAAACGGAAAATTTAAAATTTAATAATATTCTTAGTAATTAATTGTGTTCGGATCGCCAAGAGTTTTGACTGAGTGAGTGAGTGAGTGAGTGAGGGCTGGGTCCAAGTCAAATTGCCAGGCACGGGCACGTACGCCCCATTCGAGTGGCATTTTGATCCAAGGCTTTGTCTTGGCAGATTGAATAATGATGCCCCATTCACACCAAGTGGACATGCCTGACCTATGTTAATGCAACATATTAACGGTTATTTGTTATTTGTCCGAGTAATCAGAAAAAATGCAACAAGTGACAGCTGAATTTGCAGTCTCCGACTCGAACTGCCTGCAGCTTCCTCCCTCCGCCCCCAGCTGCCAGTTGCCTGTCAATTTTTCACAACTTAACATTATTTGTTTGTGTTTATCAAGTAGTATTTTTATTCTTCATCCACTTCTGCTTTATCGCCGCCTTCATTGCAATCTGCTTGCTGCTGCAGCCTTGTGGCCAAATGCTGTAAACTTCAATCTTTGGCTGCTTCAATAATTTGTATTTGATTTTTATCGTCGCCACTGCTCTGCTCTGTGGGGCTGTATTAGTTTTGAAAGCATGTTTGCCATGCATATGCAAAATATAATCACGACTATATCGCTTCAGTTAACAAAGGGCATTCGATGGTCTGCTTTGTGCGAGCTGCATTCATTTTAACTGCTGATTTCGTCTGTTTCTCGACTGGCTGCTGTTGTTGTGGCTTCTGATGATTTTTTTTTATAATCGCAATAATCTCATTGAAATCATTGGGCAAATGGACATTTTATGCGCATGCCTGATGAGATTAAAAACTTTGCGAGCTACTGTGCAAAATTGTCCATTGTTATTTAACGAGTATTGCGAGCCATTGATTGATATGCGGCCATTATGATTTTTGCATATTAAGCTAAATTTTGTGATCAAAATATGAAAATAAAATATTAACTTTTGCCATAAATACCCGCCGCTCGTCGCTCGACTGTAGCATGTGGATTATTTTGGTTAGGATCGGTTTCAGAGACACGTGTTGCACAGAGGCAGGCAAGAGCAAGTTTGAGCCAGAGTCTGGACATTAATCAATCGCATCAATCGAATACTGAGTTGACTATGCGAATTCGCTATTGTTCTGCTTGAATTAATTGATTGCGCTTGGATATACCAAATATTATTTTACCATATCGGAAATACCAGAAACACATTCGTAAAATATAATAAATATCAATTATCAAAAAATATAATATTAATATCAAAGGTACAGTCAGTCATAAATATGCAAACATAATCGATGAGCAATGAGCGATTTTCGAATTCAATTTGGATTTGAATATTCGCGAAAATACCCGCAAAAAAAACAAAACTCGTTTGTTTGTCACTTCGAGAACAGAGAAAGAGAACATTTTTGTGTGCAGAGTCAACAGATCAAATACAGTCGTATAAACTTAATTGCGATCATTAAATCACGTAAATTTTTCATTAATTGCGACTTTCACAATTAACTCAAAAGCCGAAGATGGTCAGCAGATTATTTTACTGCGAGTTTATAAATAGACTGGCCCCAGTCACATTCCACATGCCACAAGCCACAACGAAATAGATTAAGAATTAAGAACCACTTTACAATGCACTCTTGGGGATTTTCCTGCAGCGACATTCTTTGCATTGAGCGACCTTGACTGTGGTCAAGTCTTGGGAAGCATCCACACACAGCATTGTAAAGATCTCACTTGCCGCCGCTCTCAAGGCCGACTGTTGACGCTGCTGACGAAACTGAAGACGACGACGAAGACGAGCCGACAAAGTAGAAGAAATTGCTGTGCGTTGCGAGCGTGTGTTACAAAATGTGGTTTAGACCCACATAATTATGGACCAGAGAGCTACGTGTGTGATTACACACACATTTCGTTGTCTCTGGTCTCTGGCGGAACTGCGCAACGAGATGACTGGCAAATGGGCAACGTCCAACTCGACTCCCCATTCAAGTTCTCTCAGTTTTTCTCGCAGTCTCTCTGCAGTCCAATTAAAATTTGGCTGTGGGTCAGCTGGCTTTTAAACTGAATTTGCTGCGCCTTGATTTAGTGCGATAAAATGATATCGAGATGGCCGACTGAAACCAGTTCAGTCCGCCTATATTGAACGAATCTTAAATGGTTCTAGTTCTCGCACAGCAATTCAGAAATTTCGACGACTTGATTATGCCCAACTTATGTTAATCGCAAACGCCTTTTAGTGAGACTTTGACGATGCGACGACAGCGCTCAATTACGTCAGCTTAGTGGCACGAGACCCATAACCTATAGAATCTATGGCCGCAGTCATTATCGCTCGCTGGGGCCCCTCCAACCTAATCATATGCATATCCGCTTTTACGAGGGGGCCGTCACACCACGGGGTGCAATCACAACAAAGCTGCTCGATTTGGTTCATTGGGTTATCATACCCTGTGCTGCAAACCGTCGACTACAGGGTATGTCATATAGTGAGTGAATACACTATCGACGAAACAAGCTGACATTGTGGATTCCCCTTGTCGCTTTTTACTTTTATGTCAGCAATTCAAGCCGGATATACCCGCCTAATCATAGGGTATGTAGATAGTGAATTTAACTGTCAGTATTCTGAAATTAGTTGCGACTTTAAAAGAGATCAATAAACTACGTGTGGCGTAAAATACTTACGGGTTATTGAAAAACACGCGAGAACAACGCAAATTTTTTGGCGAGTTGCCAAGCCAAGGTTCTCGAGAAGAACATAAATCAAAAGTTAAAGTTTTTCTGGTTTCTAAACTCCACATAAAATTATTGAGAGTTTATGATTAAAGTGTTGGAAGCATATGACACTAAATGCTTCTCAAGCAGTAAATCTATGTGACTATCTGCTGGCAATTCATCAATATCGTATAGATTTACATTGAATTTATAGCTTCTTGTAGCTAAACAATGTGGAGTATGTTGTAGTCGCAGCATCGCTCAGTCGTTCAGTGTCATTCTTAATGTGTGTGTTCTTGGCTTCTTAATTTTTTTCTTTTTCTTTTTTTGTTTATGGTAGCCACTCTCATGCGCATACGGTAGCTTGAAGACATTTGTCAGCTTCACTGATTAATAAAGCAGCATTGGAACTTGATCTGAGCATGTTTTAAGAATCCATTTACAACTTTTATAGATTTAATGGGCATTTTGGCACCACGACCACGACCACGACTATGACTACGACTTCGACCACAATCACAATCACAACCACGATCACTCGCAGACATTTTCAATTTTTCCGCTGCTGCCTTTGGTATTTGCGTTTTCAATGAAGAACTTGCGTATTCTAATTAATTTCAACCAAAAATGTAATTTAATTATCTAACATTTTCGACAACGAAACAAAAAAATACAAGTAAAACAAAATATATACAAAAATATTCCGCTGGCAACGAAATAGTTCTGACAATGCCAAAGACTTTAGTTCCGTTTGTCATAAAACTGCCGGTAAAGATCAAATTTGATTTTATATTATGTTATTGGCTATTTAGTTTTATAGTTTTGTTGTCTTCACCCACATTTGGCGTTTCGGTATCGAGATTTTAAATAAATTATCACATTTTTCTTAAATATTTCCCAAACAAATTCGAGCACCAAAAATAGCTCGACGCATTATGCAACTCTTCAAGATATTCAAATCGTTTTCATACTCTATTAGGGGATTATAGTTTTGTTAGTCGAACGCAAAAGGAATGGAGAGTATTAAGTTTAAAGAAGTACTTTGTATGTTTGTAGATAGAAATGTCACAAAGCAGTCAAATAATATAAATTCTACTGGAACAACCTGCCAGCGTATGAATACTTCAACAATCTAAAAATATTATATTTTAAGTTTTTTGAACTACTGTCTAAGCTTTATTAATTATTCTTTTGTGGCTTGCAAACAGGATTCGCATAGGAACAGTTTATCATAGCATCTTAAGTTCAATCAATCTTTTATTATCTTGATGCCTTGATCTAGTGAAAGGAGACTGGCTGACGTCAGTGCCAAGTATAACTAATGCTGATTCACTCCCATTAGAAATATCCGTATCATAAATGCTCAGCCAAAACTCATAATCAATGCAGTGGAAAGACACATGAGTAAACCGCCGACCTCCATGCATTCTTGAGCGAAAAGTCACAGCTTTAAAAGCAATAAAATCTAATGACCTAGGCCTTTGTTTTTGCTAGTTCAATAACCCGATGCTCATTGTTATACTTCTAACTAAATGTTAATAAATGAATATGAATCACAGTTGATTGCGAAATGTTTTTGAATTCAACTGTGCGTATTTGCAATCGATATTGTCGATCGAAAACTCGGATTTAGAATTTTATAAGTATTTTTATGTATAACTAGAAAATATGTTTTCAGCTTACATAATTTAAGCCAAACTTGTTTATATATCATATCGAAATGCGATTATTTTTTATTTAAATACGTATTTTATTTTAATTCTGGAATTTCTAGCATTAATTTAGTTAAATGCCCAAAACCGGTAAGAGGCAAATAACTTGTTCTGATTCTAGGGTCCATATATGTATGTTACCTACCTGTGCCATCCACCAGCAGCTCGGGTCAGTTGTAGCGCATTTGATAGAGTTTACCTTAATGTTTTCTCTATTTTTGGCCGAGAGACCATTGAGAATGCCATGGAGAATTCGCGTGCCAAGTGATTATATAATTATTGTGGGGTAAACCTCGCAGTTAGATCCATAATTTAGACAAACTCGTTGCCATCATTTTCACAGCTCTGCGAATTATTGAGTATATTATAAAAATCAATATTTTATTTCAGGAATTTCTAGCTTTTATTTGGCCAAAATAAAAATGCCGCAAAACCTGTATAAGGCGATGATACTCTAATAAATATTTATGTATACCTCTCAATAACATGTTATGACACGCTAAATATTCGGCTAGGACGGACTTCGAAATTGCCCAAACCCATCACAATAAGTACAGCCCACTTATTCACAATCTTTGATCGAATTTCACTAAGTGAATGCACTCGAATTGTGCGCCCCGACAATTATAATTATAGCCCAATTCGAATGTCTTGGCTAGCCGCAGAAAAAAATAAAGAAAATGGGCTGAACTGCGTTAATTATAATGTGCATTTGATTTGCGAATCAGCCTGCTATTGACCCGACACTCCAGCTACTGTCCAGCAGTCCGGTAATTGCTCAATAATGCCTACGTCCATGTATTGCTTTCATCAGTGGCATTAGGGCGGCTGGGGCCTGAGGTCTCGACTGGCCCAATAAAAACAGACCGCAACCTCGCACAATAGAAAACTCGATCAGAGGTTGCTGCAATCTCTCTCTGCTCAAAGAAAAAAGACTATGAAAATTTCGGAGTATTCAACAACGAAATGATAAGCTTAACTATGACTTGCAGTTGAGTGAATGGAGGGGGGAATTGCTGAAACTTCGGATGCTGCCGCTGGCATTATCAAGAAATATATTGTACTCACACTGCTCGTAATCGAAGTCGTGCAAGTGCGAAATGTCGTTGCTACCTTGACCTGCTTCACAACTGGGCTGGCGAAAATGAAGCAGAACGCTCTTCAAATGCCACACATGACCTCATTAATTTGTCATTAATTAGCCATTAATTGTTAGCGAGTGATAAGCGTAGTATATCACAAACTCATCTCCGCTTTGCTTCGGCACATGCAAAAAGTCCCACTTTATAATTAGCGAGGCCTTAAAAAAAATGTTACGAGTCCCGCGGAAGACAAATTATATTAAATTTCGGTTGCAACACAAATTGTTGTGTTACGGTTTCAGTTGATACCACATAGTTAACAATATATTTCAAGTTGGTAGCTCAATTTCTCCATGCTTCGTGTTGTTCAACTGGCTCTTGACTTGATTCCGACACTGTTATTGGCTTTTTTGGCTCTTATTTTCGCGTTGTGAGGGACGCTCAATGTCTTGGCTAGGCATCATGATCAATATTTAATTTCGTTAATTAATTGTTTTGTTTATCTTGTTTAAAGTATTCGCTGCTGTGAACATCATCAACAACTGGTGGCTGGCCAATGTTTGCCTATGATTCAGCCATGTTTCTCTCACCCCCTCTGCTAAGCAAATGTGGCAATGACTTGACGATGTTGTCTGTGACGTTTCGGTTAGAACATCTACCCGGATTTTGTTAGCGGCATTAATTGCTAGCCTTTAATGCGTTGGAATTTAATTGTTTCCCAGCAACAAACTTTTTGCGTGTACGAATAAAAAGCAAACACACATCGCAATCACAATAAAATCCCCCCAAAAGGAAACTGCGGGCACACAGCACACACAAGCATTTGCGAAAATATTTCTTGCTATTTGACAAATTGCCCGTTTGATTAAATTCAAAATCGAATTACCTGCCGCATGCCGTATAGAATGCGAATAATCATACTAAAAAATATTTGTCTAAGTCTATCAGCTGAAGTCCAACAAACAAAAAATCAATTAGCTGCTGGTCTTAAAATTCCACTCGAAAATGCAAAATAGCCCACAGAATACGCTGAACAATAACAAAAGGCAACAACAAAGCGGAAAGACTTTCAGAATAGTTGTACTAAAAGCCCAAGAAGCGCGCTGCCCCTCTGCTGCCGCTGTCGCAGACGTCGCGTCGGTCGCTGCTCTGCTTGAGCTTGCACGCCCGCACTAGAGTCGACCAGCAGCCAGCCAGCAGCCGCAGCCAGCCAACCAGCGTTGCCACCTGGCGAGATCGTGCTCTCGCATTTGCTCCTCAGCGCTCTCGCACTGAGAGCGCAGCGTGCGCGCTGCCAACGAAAGTGAGCAAGAAGCGCAACGCAGCAGCTTTGGCGTTGGCGTTGGCGTCAGCAGATGCTACGCTGCTTTTGCTACTGCTGCGGTCTGTTATTGTCGTCTTCTGCTTAATTCCACTTGTTCGCATCTTACAGCAGCGTCGGCGTCAGTGTCGGCGTCAGCGTCAGCGCCAACGCCAGCGTCGACGTCAAACTATTGTGTTTTGCGGTGTTGCTTGGGTGCTGCGCGCCAGAAGCTGCGACGTCAACGGCGACGCTGGCGCTTCTGAACGTTTGCTGGGCCGCATATAAAAACGACGAACTTGGTAAAAATATTCACAATCATATTGAAGTATTGAAGTTGTACGTGCGTTCTCCAAACCGTTCAGTTTTTGTGCGAGTTTTCTCATAAAACTATATACAAAATAAAATATTTAAGTGAGTGTTCAGACATAACCTAATTTGCAAGCAAAGACAATTTCTATAAATTAAAAAATTAAACTACATCTGAAAACGAACTTTAAGTTTAAAGACTTTGTGATACAGTTTGTGAACTAGTGACAAGTGCCAGGCCCAAAGGATACTTAGAAATATAACATCTATATCTATATTTGAGCTTTGCTAAGGATTTTGTGCACATCCCCTACACACACACTCACACACACACACAGACACAAGCACACTTAGATATATTTTGCATATGGTGCAGCTCCAGGTCTCAGTGCTTGCAGTGTCATTGCAAGCGAAATGAACCGTAAATTGTGCCGTGACTTTTGTTTTGTGGTTGAAAATTAAATTCATTTGCGGTTGATTGATTGATGGATGGTTTGATTGATTCAGCCGTTTGCCGCTGCCTTTACCGCCACCACACGGTTGCAGTCACAATCCCTAGCTACCACCTACCCAAGTCTGTCCATCTGTCCGTCAGTCTGCCTGTCTTGGCTGTGCATTGTGTTTAACTCACTTGAAATTTATTTGCTAGCGATGCGATCTGAACTTTGCGCCGCTGTTGCAAAATTGCATGCCGCAGCGACTGAGGCAGAAGAAGGCAAACATTTGCTGTTTCTTATTTTAATTTATGTGAAAATCAGGCACAGAATCCAACTGCCAGCTAAAGAGCTAGCCAAACACAAGCACCAGCTCAGACGGAAGCCACACTTTCCAGCAGCCAACGAAAAGTTCAATTTGCATATGTCCAGGTTGGCAGAGCCACTAGAACCGCTGGACTCACTGGCCATTAGAACGTCCGCATTCATGTCCGCGTAGACAAGTCAAAACAAAGCACACTGAATTAATGTGCTGCATTTGATTAGCATTTCGCAGTTAGTTTATTTGGTTGTTCCATCACAACAACACAAAAAAAAAATAATAATAATAAATACTAAATTGATCAAAAAGCTAGAGAAAAAAGCGCAGGCAAACAAGCAAGTTCGTTGGCTAAGTCTTTTGTTTCGTATTAGCGAAACGCCATGTCCATCAATTCTACCCCCGCCGCACCGCCTCACATTCAAATGTGTGTCAATGAGACATTTCGGACGAACCCGCTCGAGGCGCGAGAATTCCCCAACCAATTATGAATCTGCGCATCAATCAGAGTGCGCGGCGAGAGCGAGGGAGAGCGCAAGAAGCGTCGATTCTGGGCGCATTTTATACTATATGCGTATCTATAGAGAAAGTATTAGAAACTCGCCAAATTGCCAGCTTTTTAATGAGCGCAAAATCCAAATGAAAACAACAAATCGCATAACATATTTTATGCAAATTGGTAGCAGCAAAAAGCCAAACGCGATTTGTTGTGGTAAAACCAACAAAATGTGATTTGTTTTTATTTATATCTAAGCATATCCATATCGATATCTACATCTATATCTGCCGTTGTTAGGTGTTATTTATAGCATTGAGTCACTGCGTACGCATCCCGTATGTGTTTGGTTTAGTTCTGAGCGTCTCTGAGCGCCAGAATGAGAATCTTGTTTATGTTTTCAAATGTAAATTGGCATGTTTGGCTTTTGCTTTTCATTTGCTTTGAGTCAGCGATCAGGATTTAGCCAGTGTTCTAAACAGGTCTGCATGGCGACGATGTCACTTGTCTGCTTATCTCTTGTCTGTTGTCTGTTGTCAGCACTTAGCTACTGATACGTGCGCTGCGGCGTCCTGTCCAAACAAATTGAAGCTGCGTGTGTCCGCTATGCAAATGCAAAGCGCAAATGCAAATGAATCAACATCAAGTTTGTCAATTTAGACGCTAACTTGTCAGCTGCCATCAATTATGAAATTGCCGCCACGAAGAGGGAATCCGAGAACTCCGACCGAACGCTGACTCTTTGCGTAATCCAAGCGGCCAAACCGCTTGGCAAATGCCTTAATGAATAGACAAAACAGACAAAGAGGCAGACAGTCGGACAGTCAGACAGACAGATGGACAGCTAGTTGGACGTATCCAACAGATACATCAACTCAAACTAACAGCAGCAGCAGCAGTCGCTGGCTTTGTAATTTATCTGACTTAGAATCTTTTGACAAATTGCACAGCAGCCGCTGCGCAGGGGGCGAACAATAATGTGATTAAACATATACATATAGTATACGCACATATACCTATATATATAGAGAGATATTTGTAGACTTGTCTTGGGCATATCTTTTGCAAGCTTTCGGAAGTCTGTTTGGCCAAAACGAGTTGGACTTCTGAAATTCCTTTGCGCAAACAACTTGTAGACAAGCGCCCAAAAGGCTGGCTAACAGACACCCAAACTAGACTCCGCAGAGACTCCACTTCGTTGGCCAGTCTGCTGGTGAGCCAGTCTGTCGAACTGCAGCTCAGACTGCAAGTGCCATTTGCCGTGTTAACCAAGTTGTTGTTGCTTCTGCTGATGCTGCCATAGCTGGCGATCTGCCACAGCCGCAGCAACCGCGCAACGGTTGCAAGCACAGCGTGTAGGCTGCTGTTTGGTGCCGCGCAACGTCTTCGGGGCATCCGGCGCGTGCACTTTTATGGCATTTTATACGTTCCTGTTGCGAAATTATGTCATCACGATACTTTGCATTTCATCGATGACGAGCGACAACAAACAGCGACGTCGCGGTCGGCGTCGCCGGACTTCGACTGCCAGCTGTTGTTGGAGCCGGCATTTAGTCAGCACATTCTCAAACTCAAAATGTAGAAAAGCTAGTTCACAGTTCTAAATTTAGCTGTGGGGAAATAATCAGGAATTTCAGCAAATATAATTAATTTGGCAGCTTGATGATGCTCAAGTGAGCGCTCACTTCCTCAAGATGAATAGAAATATATTAATGTAATTTAAATATTTTACGTATCACTTTACGCCTGTTGTCAACTGCTGATCTTTCGGAACGAAACAAGTTTTTCATCTGCTTTCAACATACAAGCCTGTTAACTTCTAATAACTTCAACTAATTTACTCATTTTGATTTCTCTACTGTTTTCCATTTGCAGAGTAGCTCTTTAAATCAAAGCATCAAACGACATGTCGCGGTTTCGAAACCTAATGCTGCCACTGGCAACGCTGCTGGTGCTGGGCATGCAAGATGCCGCTAATGCCAACTACAACACGAACATGTTCCTCAACGGCCAGTACCAGAATGAGATCAAAGAGCAGCCCGAAACACATTTCTCGGTGAATCCGGCATCGAATGTATTCCTGCACCACGCGGTCATCAGTCGACAGGCGTCGCCGTTCCAGGCGCCGACATATCTGCCGCCGCTGGAGCAGCTCAAGTGCGGCAACGGCCAGCAGTGTGTGCGCAAGGATCAGTGCATCAATGGCTACTACAGCCAGCAGCTGCCGAAGATTCAGGTAAGCTTTTGAATGAACTCGCCGAGGCAGGGCCGGGTGAGGGGAGGGGCTGGTCAATTGCATAATGCGCATTGATTGTGTCTGTCTTGGTTTTACCCGACATCCATGAAATATACGAGTAAATTGTGGCAGCCGCTTGACAAGCTGCCGGCAGCCAGACAAAAGGCAAAAATAAAAATAAACACAACGCGACGATAAAATAAAACAATATTAAAAGCCTGTCTACGGCCGGATAATGTTGAAAATATGGCAATGCGCTTGATTAGCCCGATCTGATCAGCATTTCTCTTGCAGTTGCGGTTGCCGATGCTCTTTGGCATCGTTACCGTTATTTTCCGGTTTGTCAGCACGCTGAGGGATGGGTTCATTTCGTAATACTCGCGCAGCCGAAATAAAAAGTGAAGTTCATGTTTAATTGCCGCGCCGCAAAAAGAAATTTATGTAAAGGCCGCCACAGTTGTTGTGCCCCATTTTTGCATGTGCCCCGGCCCCATAAATAACAGCAACAACAGCGATTGCTGCACCTGCCCCAAAAGTCGGCACTTGGCGGTTGCAGTGCGCCAGCGAGTCCCTTTCAGTTGCAGTTCACTTCCTCATGTTGGGCCTGACTCGGCACAAAGTGCTAAAAGAGTGCAGCTTTCAATGCACTTACTTTGCGGCTAACAAAAGACTTAGGCAACAAACTTGCTGCTATTTAAAGAGCCAAGCAAACTGTGTGTGTGTGTGTGTGTGTGAGTGCATGAATGAGCTTGCATATAAAGTATGCATTTTATTTTGCGCTTACATTGCAAAACCAACTGAATTATGTTTTTTAATTAAAAATTATTGAAGACGATACGTTTGCCGACGTCGCTGGCGGCGCCGTCGACTGCAACGACTGCAGCGATCACCTCTCAAGTGCACATTTGACCCATTGACCAACGGCGACAAGTTTGGCAAGTCGAAATTACAACAAATGCAATTTTATTGATGACAAACTTAATTACGAACACAAATAAGCAGCCTAGGAATGCGATAAGTAAACTGCACACAAATACCCTGTAGACAAAGTGGAAGAGCGAGCCCGAAAAGTAGATTCCTGCTCCTTCTTTCCTACAATCAGATTAAAAGCTAAATGATTTCAAATAAGTAGTAATTTAAATGCAAACTAAAGAGGTGTGTGAGTCGACACTCTTCTGCTAACCATAAATCTCAAATGCCGTCAATCACTTGGCACTAGTTAAAATTGAATAATAATTTAAATAAACACCCCAGATGAGGATCATCGTTATTGTTTTCATTAATGAGCAGCCGAAAATGTTATAATAAATTTAGCTTATAATCAATTAGCAAGAGCGTTTAACAAAATATAAAACGTAATTTTAAGTAAATAAATCAAATGAAATCAACTCACAGAATATAGATATGTTCAGAGCCAAATTTGAGCAGCGCATTAAGTGAAGGCGCAGCGGGGCGAGAAGGAGAGCGAGATGTTGATGAGCCGTAACTAATAAGGCTTAATTTAGTGCGTGCCAAAATGGGCAGCTTATGTAGACAAGTTGGGCAATTTTCGTGTGGTTGGCTCAGAGCAATGAACCTGGAAATTGTGAGAACAGAACGATTAATAGACATATTTAGAAGCTGCGCCGTGATCTCAGATGATCGAAGCTGTTGAATGATTGAATTAATTGATTGTATGTTCGATCACTGAGCTGATTTGAGCTGAGCTTCAATTAGCAATTAATTTAATTAAATGCTAATCAATCAAAACCATATCGCCAACTAGTATCTACTACTATTGGCTCAATATATGCTGAGTCAACTCGTTGTCTGGCTGGCTAGCCAGATAGACAAGAACTTAATCATAAGACAAACACTGGTCGCGTGGGCGTCTCGTTTGTGGCTGGCTGGCTGGCTGACTCAGCGAGCTGGCTGCTGGCCAAATTGGGTAAACGAGCTAACAGCCAAACAACTAGCAGCTGGCGCTGCTGCTGCCGTTGTCCGTGTTAACTTGACTTTGACATAGTCCAAACAGAGCAGGTTGACAAAACTGACTGACAAACTGTTTGCATTTCCTCAACAATTCACAGTCAAATGTTAAACGCGAAGCCAATTTTGGTCATTGGAATGCCGAGCGATCTTCCCCCAAATATTTTGCGAATTCTTTTCATTATCGCGTGTTATTATGATTATTGTTATTCTTATTGTTGTTAGCACACGGCGTGCCAAAGCTCTTAAATCAATAGTCAAACAAGCAGTCAAATATTTGCTCAACAGCAGCACCCGCCAGATTTTTGCGCACACTCGCAATTAAAATAAAATACGTAAATGAAATGAGTGAAAACAAAAAAAAAAAAAACAAAACAATCAGCGAAAGCAACAACAACGCACACAAATAAATAATTCCCAGCACGATGATGTCAAATCGCGGCTGTGATTATTATTAAGCATTCGTTATTTTTAGCTCATTTTCGTCGATTGAGATTTACGTCTAGAACGTCGCATGTTCCGTTTGTTTAAGGGTTTAACAACCCAGACGTCAAACTCCAAAAATCCATATCCAGAACGCAAACTCGACTTCTCATCCGGTTGGACGAGAATAGTTTTTGAATAGTGCTCGCTTACACGTGCGCACTTGTCATGAATAGTTGCAAAGACGAGACACCTCATAATTTGATCTATAACACTTTTATAGACCAAACGAGTTCTGCTTGCATTAGTTAAGCAAGTTCAAGTTGAAGGGGCTTCACATCCATGAAATGTAGCACGAGAGTGACTGTGAAATGTGACGCAATTAAAACTATAATGAATTGCAGCGTGTAAACTAGTTATGCTTATGTCCCTTGCCAATCAACTGGCATAATATTTTTCCCATAAAATGTGCACAAATTGAAACGAGCATATATAGTTAGTTATATTATGTTGTTTATGCACTAATTTGAACTCAGGTGAGCTTCTGAAGAATTGAAAAGCAGTAACATTATGTATAGCACATCGCGTTATGTGTTCATCGTGTAAACGGGTTTGATTTGCATACTCTGGCTGCGACTTACTTTCAATTAAAGTCGCTCTTATAAAAACAGACAGAGTGCTTTACAGTCGTTTGATTTGCCAGTTTTATAACTCATCATAAAGCTGTTCGATGGCACGATTTAGTGATCGCATTGATTGTTACCATGCAAATGGTAATAGCCCTAACGCGAGAACTCATGTTCTCGGTGTTCTTGACAAGAAATTCTTGTTTTCCATGCGTTGCCCATTTGAGCGTGTCCAGTGAGCAGCAGCGTTTTTTCCAAGTTTATTATTTAATTTTATTAGCCAAGGTCGATCGCTCCGATATATATAAACACTGCGCGTCTGCGTCTGCGTGTGTGTGTGTTGTGGTTTTGTGACTGTAAAATGTGAACATAAATTAGGCAGCCATCAATTTGGCTTAAATAGAGAGCGAGAGAGAGAAGCGACAAATAAGCTGCTTGATTGATATACTAAATGAAGAATATAGTTAGTCCGATCTGGCCGAGAACCGAGCCGAGTGTGAACTGGTTTGGCTGTGACGGCCTAGGAAATAAGCTCAATTAAGATTAATGGCTCAATTGATGGTCTTAGCCATGATTATGTTGCTCTGCTGCAGCAGCAGCATTTAAAAGTCGCACGGCCAAATCGGCCAGGTTAATTGATTTGCAGCGACACTGCCAGACCGCCTTTGGCTACTGGCGAAGAACACCTTGGGCATACTTGAACTGCTGAACTGCGCGCAGATAACATCATTATTATTATCGTTATTAATTTGCAATTGTTGCCAGTGTGGCAGCGGCAGGCAAATTAGCTGGCCGAGGCGTTGCGAAGGTTCCATTAGAACATCGTAAAACCGTTGAATGAAGGCGGCAAAGTTCAATGCGAATGCAGCAAAAGTTGCAATGCCACAAAAAAGAAATAAAACTATGAAAATTAGCAAGCTGCATGGCAAGGGAGGCGTGGCGTGGCGGGGCGGCATGGGCAGCCATGTGCGGCATGCAGCATGTTTGGACATTATTTTAACACATCATTTATGCAACTGCAATGGCCGCGCCGCGCTTTGCTGACCTTTTGCCAGAGGCGGCAGCACTTGTTGACAACAACAAGAAGAAGAAGACGAAGAGTCGCAGTTGCAGTCGCAAGAGTCGCTGCGGCGTCAACGATCGTTTAGGCCGCTTAATTAATGCCGATGCCAACGAGTGGCAACTTTATGGCTAACAGTGTTGGTCAAGTACGTGGCTACTAAAACACATTGATTGATTATGCGACAAGGCAACTGGACACTAAGCCCGGCCACAAAACTATCGTCTCACTTGTCAAGTTCGCTGCAGCAGTCATTCGCTTTTTTGCCGACCAGCAATCTAGATGTGCTGCAAATCAGATAAAGCTACTTGTAAGTGGAGGAAAAACAATCGCTGTTTGTGTTAAGTTTGTTGCCTCAGTCATTTGATTTCGACTTGCTATGTAATGGATTCAACAAGTTTGTTGCCTCAGTCATTCGACTACAAATTGTAAGCAATTATGATTAGCTATTTCTTAACCTAAAATGCGCATTGATACAATGCCTTTAAAGTTTAAACAGATAGTTCTCCCAAAATTGTTAATTAATCATTATCATTTGCATATTTCTTCACTTTGCAGAACTGCAGTCCCGAGTCGAACATTTGCTGCACCTACCGTCCAGCACCGACGACGACGACTACCAGAAGAACGACGACAACGACCACACCTGTACCGTTTGCCACCTGTCCACGTGACTCCGACTGTGTGGCTCCACAAGATTGCCGCAATGGCGAAATCAGCGCCATCAACTATGTCAAAAAGCAGGGGGTAAGTTGTCTCCCAAAACTAAGACAATTTGTCAGAGCCAAACCGTTTAATTGGCTCGAATTGTGCAACACACACACACTGACGCACTCGTGAAAAAGCCGCTGAAAGAAAGAAATAATCATTAGCGTATCAAAGCGACGCGAGACGGGGAAAAACCATTAGAAAAACAAACGTAGAGGCTGCATAAAATCGCATTTTGATGTGCCAATGATGAGAGATGCCCCGAAAACAAAGCGTTCCACGGATCCACAGTTAGACTCTGAGTATCTGCTGAATGGCAATCGTTGCACATTTCACAAGCAGCTAATAAAAAAGACCAACAACAGCGAGCAAACGAACAACAAGCTATAGCTGCAGCTTATTAGCACACAATTAGTTTACATTTCGAGGCAAAAATATTCTTTTGTTGGCGTCTTTGTTGCTGTTGCTCTTGCTGTTATTGTTGCCTAAGTAGATACAAATTGCATTCACGTTTTGATCTGCTTTTTCTGCTGCTTCTTCTTCATCGCTGCTGCTGATGCTGAGAATGACGAATTGTTTGCGTTTGCCAAACAAAGATTGAAATCTGATCTGACATGACAGCGACTAGAATTTGCTCAGACATGAGTCAACACTATGCATGTGTGGGAGTTACGAGGAGTGGCAGCTCAAGTTTCCAACGAATTGTTCCGGCTGCTTTGTTATATTCCAATCAATTTCCAACTGTAGATTTTGTTGGCAATTATAAGCTACAACAGCTCAGAAAGTTTCTACTGTCTCTCAAGTCATCAAATTCAACAAAGCTCGAAGTTAAGCTAGTAGTATTCAACATCTGATTCGCTTTAGATCAAATTTCAAAGTGAACACCACAGTTAACTGCACACATATGTCAAATATGTGCTTCAATTGCACTACAAATATATACTAAGAACAAAGTGTCAAAATTGATTTCTTGTCGAGTTCAAAATAAACTTATTTTAGTTTGCAACTACTTCGTCAATTCATGCAAATATATGATCAGCGCAAAAGACACTTGCATGCAACAGTTGCATCTTATTTTGAGTTTAAATTTCAGAATAATTTCGTGCAGCAAATGCAACATGAAATAAGCAAGAAAAATCCGTGGTTGCCCCAAGCTACGATGTGATGCGATTAACATACAGTGCAGTGCAAAAGTATCTGGTTTACGTACTCGTATTTACAATGACATTGCCGGCGACAGGGACAGATGTAGCAAGCGAGCGAGCGAGCGACAGGGAGAGCGCGGTAGAGGGACAGTCGGGCGTCGGGAGTCAGTGGCAATGTCAAAACGAAAGACTCAGGCAACGAACTTGATGCCGTCAAGTGGCAATCAAGCAATGGAATGCAGTTGAACTTACGGAGCAATGTGCATAAAATGCATTCAAGCCAAAAAAGTGTTAAATTACGGCCTACCAGAATAATCAGCGAGAGAGAGAGAGACTAGAAAGAGAGCGTGCAGCAGTGAGAGCTGAAAGAGTGAGACGGCAGATGTGACTTGATACGGACTGAAACAGGAGATGGAGATGGAGATGGAGATGGCGCTGAGCGTTGGCATTGCAATTGCATAATTTGTTTACATGCAATGGCCAACAAAACGGGTCAGTTGCGTAGCAGTTGTTGCCGTTGCCGTTGCTCTTGCTGTTGCTGTTGCACGCAAAAAGCTGCAAGTGAATTATGTTGCAGCAGCAAGCGAGTTGACTGCAGACTGCAGACGGCAAACTGAAGCTGCAGTTTTAAAACTAAAATCGTTTCACTTAGCTGATGTTTTTCTGATTTCGGTGGGCCACAGCCTCATAATTTGCCCAGGCAGACAGAGAGTGAGGGAGTGCGAGAGGGGGCAGGGGGGCGAGCCAGCGACAATTACGCACCCAAAAAGCACCTCGAACTCGTTAAGTTATGCAGGCATTGACGCCAATTGCGTGGCATGCTACAAAATGCACGCTGGGGACGACAACCGACTACGGACAACCGGCAACTGCAGCTGTAGCGTTGAACCAGTTGGGGCAACGCGAGTATTCCCCCCTAATTTACAAGAGTGCGAAGAGGCAGAAATAACTTAAGTAGTTTAACAGTGAAAAATGCGCGGAATTCAACGTTGCAAGGTCGTTTGCCAGCCGCTCCACAGTTGCCAGACATGTGGCGCAAGTAGGGCACTTGGAGAGTGGGCCTAGGCCACAACTCTCTACCTCCCTGCCTCCCTCTCTCAATCGCTCTCAGCGTCACTCGTTCGTTGTCTGCGCTTGTAATGCGCATATCTGATCAATTAATGTTTACATGCAACAGACATACCAGCGCATGCCACATGTCACACAGCACTGCGGCTACGAATTTGCCCCATATCGGCTATTGACCGTGCTGACCTTAAGCTCAGCATTTGCCAAGCTGATTGATAACACTTGCAGCCTTAATGGATGCGACTCGCCTCGCCAAAGGATGTCAGTGGGTCAGGAGAGGGACGAGAGTTGCCTCTGCGTCTGTATATCGTCGTATAATTATGCTGATGATTATGGCGCATATTTTCATTACGGCCATTTATCATTTAGGCTGCTGTGCATGTTGCATGTTTTACATTTTGTAACATGCCGAACATTGCGTGAACTCCACTTCTTTTTTTTGAGCTCAACTCACCCCCTGGCCTCCGCTTGCTGGTCCAGCATAATCAGCGCGATGCTTGTATTTTTTATTTAGTTCCAGTTCGAACGTAATTTATGTAAAACGAAATGTTTTTCCCGAGCCGGTTTAACACTTGCAACTTTGACAAATTTTTAAGCTCCGTTTAAACCTTGTTTATTGACATTATACATAGTAAATTATGTACCTGCAATTTATTGCAACCCCAACAGATATTTATTGAGAGACAGCCACTGCGATAAGTAGCTTAAAGTTTGCTGCAACTTTCCGAAAATTATCACGCGTTTTTACCGAGCGTTAAAGGTTTTCAATCACTCAAAAATGCATATCAGCTGTACAGCTTTTAAATGGCTTTCAGTTTCATGTTCGTGCTTTAAAAAGTTGCATTATTTTGATAGTGATTTCGAAACTACAGCAAAAGGTTCAGCAAGTTTATGTTCTGCAGTATAACCATTAGAATTAAAGCAATAAATTAAGAGAATTAAGAGAGAAAGCAATTAAAATGTAGAATAACGCAGGGAGTGACTTTTGATTAGTCTTAAATAGGGCTAATGACTGACCTTTACCTCTAAAGTGAGGCGCTGCCATGACTCTGAAGCATGTGAAGCCTAAAACACTTGACAGCAGTAGGAAGCGGAGTCCATAACGAAATCTGTGCAAATCATGTCCATTAGGCAGCTGCCGCCTGACCTAGCATTCCACTTGACATGCATTAGGCAGTGTTTTGTTTGGTTTTTTGCCTGCTGTTAATGTTGCGTTATTTGAGCTTTTACTGGACGTGTAGCCAGCCAGTAGACTGACAGTTTGAAGAGTCAAAACAAAACAACAATAAGAAATATAACTAAAATAAACTGAAAACTGTAAGACAAAACAAGCGAAGAAGCCGCTGCTCGGCAAAAACAAACGTAAAGACAAAAGCAACAAAAGGCAAACTCAGCAAACAGAGCATGTCGCCGACTGCATGCAGAGACAGCAACGACAACGACTACGACAACGACAACGACAACGACAAGAGCAATAATAATGTTAATAATAATAATGACGATGCTGACGATAATGATAATGATAATGATGACGACCACGACGACGACGGCGACGGCGACGTCGTCGACTATAACAACTTTCAAGGTCTAGGTCGTAGTCGTAGTCGGGCAGCAGTCGAAGAGAAGGAGACGAAGCGGTAGCCGGAGAGGCAGAGGGAGCGGGAGAGGGAGCGGGAGTTGCCGACGGGCCAGTCGTTGACAGCGTTTAACATTTGTTTGTTGCTGTTTTCATTGTCTGTCTTTTATTGTTTTGTAGCTGTTGCTTTTGCTTGTCTTTGAGTTGGGCACCACAATCATAATTATTATTAACATTATTAATATTGTTATTGATCGTTGTGGCTGTCCGACTGCATGCATCTGATTATCTATGATTTCTGCTACACATACACATAAGCAGACACCCTCACACGCACACACACACACAGACAAACACACACAAGCGAACACAACAAGCATAATTTATATGAGTCTTTAATGACACTTTGGCGTCGTCCATTGGACACATAATTAATAGCTCTTTGAGCTCGTCCAATTCGTTTGAATTTATTTGCCATCCACTTGGATCGCGCGATAAATTAACAAATTTTACAGGCGTTGTTGCATTATTTATGCCTTAGAAGCAGTTGTGAGCTTTTGCTTGCATAAACAAAAGACTTAAGCGATAAACTTGCGCCATCAAATGCACTTCAGGGCCGGACAAAAAGATCTAACCAACAGCGCATAAAAGAAGCAAACCAAAACCAAAAAGAAACAGAATCAACAAAATTTGTTGTTTTTATAGGCGCATAAATTGTCGGAGCCCAAAGCAGCAGCAGCAGCAGCAACGACAGCAACTGTAGAGAAGTTGCAACAAGTCGCAAGGAATTTATAACTGATGGTGTTTGCCACATTAACGCTGGCATAAAAAACAATTTCGTGTTGCCTCTGAAACATTTGTGTCATAAATTTCAATTTAACATAAGGTGCAAGCTGGTCACTTGACATTTTCGCAAAAAACTTTAACGGCAAGGTTTCAATTACAGATTACGGCAATGACACGAGCCGCTTAATCCAAGATTAATCTCAACTATGTGCAGCTAAGGAATGCATTAAGCACACAAATCTTGATAAAACTGTTGAACTTCTGATGCAATGATGTACAAATCTGCGACTGACAAAGTTCTCAAATAGTCTAGACTGCCAATAGTTATATATTATATGAATTAGTTTCAAACACACAATATTTGTTGCCATTGAAAATCATTGCCAACTTTTTTCTAGCCTTGCGTCGGTGGGCAATAGAACTAAGCAATAAGCTATAACTTGTTCTTTTCATTTGGCTTGAGGCGAGTGTCATTTGGTCTTGGTTAGTTCGTTGCCTAAGTCATTCGTTTTTGGTTTTTTCTCTTGGGCTCTGGATGCTCGCAACTGGCTGCCTTGCCGAGGGGCTGGCTGTGCGATGCTTAGCAATGACATTAAAATAAATTTCATAAAATTTCATATACTTATTGTAATTGCAACATTATTAACAAATTGCAGCGTACAGAAAACAAGCCTCAACGACAACCACAGTGGACAACGAACAACGTACAACGTTGTATGGCCAACAAAATTTATTAAAAGCATTTTGGCGTCATTGTTGTTGCGGCGATTACATATTTTAGCTGTCGCCTCTACAAGCAGTCGCTGTTGTGGTTGTTGTTGTCGCTGTTGTTATCTCGCTGCTGCAAAATGATTGATCATAAGCAAGGCAGAGCGAAGTCAGGGGGGCAGGAGAGGTGGCGTCAGGTGGAGGGCTGGCTGCTTCGGACTTGTCATTGATCGGCAACAAAAGCATAATAAAAAATATATGACCAGTTCGCGATGCTGCTGCTGTTGTTGTTGCTGTGGCTGACTTAATGATAACATGTATTACATAAAATTTAATGCGTGCGTCTCTCGATCAATGCGCAGTGAATGATGTCTACATTAAGATAACATTTGATTAGCGCTTAATTGATGAAAATTATGCCAGAGGGTCAGGCTAATGATAATGATAAGAAATTAAGGGAAGCTGCCAGCGGAAGGACAACCACAACTCGCTCTTGCCGTTGTCGTGGCCGTTGTTGTTGTTGCCTTGGAACGGAAGCACATTCGCCATTTAATTACAATTATTAATTTGTCAAGCCGCAAATCTCGCCAGATGTCGCATTCGCTTTTCGCTTAATTTTTGACAAATGTGCACATTATTTGCCGTTGCTGCTGCTGCTGCTGCTGCTGCTGTCGTTGCACGGTTCCCAGCAACATAACACGCCCCGCACGCAGTGGCAAGATCAGCTGCCGTCTGTCGGCTGCCACTTGAATTATGAGTTACAAATTGCGCGAAACAATAAAACAGAAGGTCGCGCTCGTTGACAACTCGGCCGTGTGAAGAGCCCCAGCCACCGCCTGGGATCGGTTTCAATTTGGCTTCGTCTTCGTCTTCGTCTCCGTTTTCATTTACCCATTCGTTATTGCTTCTGCGTCTTCTGCGTATTCTTTCGAATTCGCATTGCGATTCTCTCAATTCTTTTGTCGTGGGTGTCGCTGCTGTGTAAACATTACGATTGCGTAAGCATTCAGATTCTAAGAGACTTTATTGCCCATATGCAAATGCAAATGCAACTCAATGCGCTGCGATGGCAAAACACAACTAAATTGCATGCTGCACATTCCCAAAAATCAGATAAAAACTGCACACAAATTGCATCTTTCAGAGGTGTTACTTAAAGTGCTGCAAAATCGCCGCAAAGTCGCAGAAATTTGCAGACAAAACAGAAGCTTGGCTAACTTCAAACTAATTAAACTTCTAAGATTTATTCTGATTTCTGTCATTAAAAAAGTGTATTTCACATAATGGATATTAAGTTAACTCTATTGGACGTTAATATCATCTTTGTAGCTTACATTTAAAACGTATTTTAAAATTATAATCTTATTTCAACTTTGCCGCTTATTCAACTTAATTGTATAATATGCGAAAGCTAATTTATAGATTATAATATTCAATTTGAAAATCATCAAAATCTTGAACATTATTAGTGTAAATAACATTTATTGCGCATTTGTTGTTTAGCAAACACATATTTAATTCTGGCGGAAATAATATAAACAATTTAAGGAATGTTTTGTCGATTCTAACTGCTACCCTACAAATAGCACAGCTGTTCTCCACTTATATGTGTTTAATTCGATGAAGAAACCAGTCTATAAATCGACTACAGTTCCTTTGCTTAATGCATGATTAACAGAAAGGGTATTTGAGCGTCGCTCAAGCGCTGGCTAAACATTTTCTATTATTATGTTTGCTTATTAATTTCTATAATTTTGATATAGCGGCACTTTGATTTGGAAACTGACTAATTGCCCGCTGACTAAACCTGTTAATGTGCACACATATATAAATACAGATATATATTAATTCTATTAATTTGTCTGGCTTTTCGTATGGATTTTCATAAATGAATTTCGGCAAATTTATTTAGTCATCATTTGTATTTTGTTTTTTGTTTTTCTGATTGCTGAATGCGGATTTCTGTTCTCTGTTTTCTGTTTTGTCACGCACCCACAGAAATGTTTTCCGTTTGTCATAATTGTGAAGATAGATGCTGGCATATAAATACGCAAATTAGTAGACGGCTCGAGTGTTTGGGTGTGTGTTGCGGAGTAGGTGTTGCCATTAGACAAAAGACTGAGGCGACAAACGCGGCGCAGCGTGCAACATTTCCAAATGCTGCTGCTGTGCGATTGCAGCATGAAGCATGCAATAAATAGGTGCTAAAAACACAGCAAGAAAAAAAAATAAGAAGACCATGCTGAAAAAGAGCGAGGCAGCGACTGACAGGCCACATTGGCGAGTTTAATGAGCGGGTAGCATGCCGCAAGGCAAGTTGCCTCGCTGTGTGGTAATTTGATGCGCTGCCTCACGGACATTAACTGCAGCAACACGACTTTGCTGTGGTGCAAGTGCTGTTAATTTGTGTGCAAAATCGATTCGCTCGCTGATCCCCCTCTCTCTCTCTCTCTCTCTCACTCTTGCAGTCGAATCGTTGCTATGCACCGGAGATCTGCTGCCGCATGCCATCGACCACGCTGACCGAGGACGGCTACATCTTCAACCTGCCCGACAAGACCTTCCCGCTGCCCACCAACCCCACCGTGCCCGCCGTGCGCACCACCCAGCCCGCCTACCGCCCACAGCCCACCACAGCGCCCGCCCCGCGCCCCACCAACGAGTACCTGCCGCCGGTGACCACGCGCCGTCCCTCGGTCGACTACCTGCCGCCACAGACGACGCGTCGCCCCACCTACCAGCCACAGCCGACGCAGACGCGCGCCACGCTGCCGCCACGCCCCCAGACGACACAGCCGCCCTACCGCCCACAGCCCACGCAGCCAGCGCCGACGCAGCCCGTGTACCGGCCACAGCCCACGCTGCCCACTCGCCGCCCCACCAACGAGTACCTGCCGCCCGTGTCCTCCAACGAGATTCCCCACCGTGAGCCACGCCCCACGCAGCCGCCGCGCTACGAGCCCGACCGTGTGCCACAGCCGTCGAACGAGAAGCCCGTCTACCGCGGCGAGGACCAGCTGTCGCCCCAGATCTTCCCCACGCCCCAGGCCGTTGATGTGCCCAAGCATTTCGCCAAGTGCGCCTCTGCGCTGGTCTGCACCCCGGAGAACTACTGCAATGCCATCGGCGTGCTGAGCGAGACGCCGCTGCAGCTGAGCCCCATGGAGGCGGCGTTCCGTGTGCCACTCACCGATTGCCTGCTGCCCGACAATGGTGCGCCCGGCAAGTGCTGTCGCGACCCCAACTACGTCGATCCCTGGCCCGTCAACCTGGCCGGCGTCTGCGCCACGCGCAACAAGCGGTAAGTGGGTCGCAGCGCCAACGCAAGTTGCAAGTTTAGGCTGATTCTTGAACCTTCTGTTGCAGCACGAAGCCCACGGGCGTGAAGGACATTGATGCCAACTTCGCCGAGATCCCATGGCAGGCCATGATTCTGCGCGAATCCAGCAAGACGCTGCTCTGCGGTGGCGCTATCATTGGCGACGAATTCGTGCTCACCACCGCCAGCTGCGTACAAGGGTGAGTTATCAACAAGTCCGCAAAAACGCAATCGACTTAGTCGTTCCCTTTGTAGCGTGCCTGTTCCCGATGTGCGCATCAAGGCCGGCGAATGGGAGTTGGGCAGCACCAACGAGCCACTGCCCTTCCAGCTGGCTGGCGCCAAGAGCATCGACGTGCATCCCTCGTACAACCCGTCGACCAACTCCAACGACATGGCCATCATTCGCCTGGACAAGCGCTTCGAGTTCGCCACCCACGTGCAGCCCATCTGCATCAGCGACGAGGACCCCGGCGCAAACGAGCACTGTGTGACCACCGGCTGGGGCAAGCAGGCGCTCTCAAGTAAGCTATAGACTAGCCTCCTCAAGATGGCCTGCTAATTATTGCTCACTCGCTTGCAGTTCATGAGGAGGGCGCCATCATGCACGTGACTGAGACGTCGACGCAGGCGCGCAGCGATTGCGGCGCCGACGGCACCGGCGTGTGCAGCGCCACCAAGTTCGATGCCTGCGAGTTCGATGTGGGCAGCGCGCTGGCCTGCGGCAGCGGCTCCAGTGTCAAGCTAAAGGGCATCTACAGCGCGGAGTCCAACTGCGGCGAGAATCAATCGGTGCGCTTCTCCAAGCCCGATATTAAGTGGATCAACCAACAGTTTGCCGACCGCAGCAAGCCGCTGCTGCTCAAGCGTTTCTAGAGCGTGCAACCAGCCAGCCAGCCAGCAGCAGCAACAAGAAGATGATCATGATGAGTATATGAGGATGACGATGCGGAATCCATGAAGCGACAGCTCAACTGTTGCCCACGTTTTTATTAGTTGAACTATTTTTAATTTAGCCAACTTTTGCACTGCTGTTGAAAACTCTTCCACCTAACTCCGCCACCCCCCACAACGAAACCACAACCACCAAACCACATACACATCACACACACACACACTATGCTCATGACAGTCCCAGTCCCACTTTCTAATTTATTCAAAACAAGATGCCCCCGTTTAGACCTCTCACTCCACACACTTGTTTATTCTTTTATTTGCCAACTGCCAGCAAAATTGTATCGATTCTATTTCTAAACTATCGTAATAATGTATGTAGTTCAAATAAGCGTCAACATTTTTGCTCACTGAAGTCCAGCAAGTTGTAAAATATTTAATTATAAGTCTAGTTTCTACGGACAAGCCTCGATGAAAATGCCAATACACGGACGAACGACAACAACAGCAACAACAACAAAGTCCCCCCTCCCCCCACTCCATATAAGAAAAATTGAGATTATAAACGTATATAATTTTTTTGATTTTTTCTACTACATTTACTACTCGTACCTAGGCTTAAGATCCTCCCCTTAGCCGTGCACCCTTCACCCAAACACACGCACACACACCCACACACACCGCGAATCCCTTAACCGATCCCGAGATTTACAGTTATTTAAAAACAAAAAAGCTTTTCCTATATCGTAAATCTCTAAATCGTAAATCTATATGTATGTATATGTTAAACATGTTGTATAAAGTGTCTATGCATCTAAATTTAGCTTCTTATTTAATTTTTAAATAAAGAGAAATTATTTAGAATATATATACGCGTCTTGCATGGTCTTTTATTTGTGTGCTATCAGTTTCTGGCCAACTCGTAGTTGTCGACATACCAACTGACAGACGCATCGATGGCCTGCCTAAAGTCGCTAAACTGAAAGTCCGGCAATAAGCTGCGCAGCTTGGCATTGGATGCCGTCTTCTTGTACTGTCCATCAGCCTTGCTCGTATCACAGACGAGTTTACCCTGCCAAAGTGAATCCAATTAGTTGCAGCTCTTGCTTATCACATTCTCGATGCCGTTTCGGCTTACCTTAAAGTTAAACGCCTTGGCTATTGCCTCAGCCACCTCATAGATGGTAACCTCCGACGCCTCGTCGACGCTCAGCACAATGGGCTCCACACTGTCGTAGCTGCGCAGCACCCAAATCATTAGCTTGGCCAAGTCCAGTGAGTAGATAAACTGACGCAACGGCTTGCCACTGCCATAGACTGTGAAGATCTTATCGCTCTCATCTATTTCCGGCTGCTCGGCGCGAAGCTTGTGCATGCGATGGATCATGCCGGGTATGACATGGCTCACCTCGGGCTTGTAGTTGTCGTGTGGTCCAAATATGTTGCAGGGTATCACCGATGTATACAGATGTCCGTACTTATCATGATAGGCATGATTCTGGATGTCTATCAGGCGCTTGGCATACGAATAACCATAATTTGACGCGTGCGGTGGGCCATTATGCACCATAGTTTCATCGATGGGGTAGCTGGTCTTGTCTGGGAATATGCAGGTGGACAAGCATGAGACCACTTTGGTGCAGCCCTTTACGTGTGCGGTTTGCAACACGTTATCGTTGATCAGCAAATTGTTGCGCTGTAATTTCAAACCGAATTTATTGGATTTAATTACAATTACAGCTGCAGTCAGCTTACTAAGAAATCCAGATTGTTGTTCATATTGTGAAATAGGCCACCGACCATCGCAGCCAGGTGTATTACATGTGTTGGCTGCACTTTATCGAACAATGCTTGCGTGGCAGCCAGATTCCTAAATTGTTTACATTTCTCGTAGAGTTTGCCGAGTCATAAGAAAAGCGCCCAACTCACGTTAGATCTGCATCTTTGGAGCCCGCAAAGAACCACTCTTCGTCGCTTGGCTGCTCCTCCTTGATAACAGTCTCCAGTGCTTTGCCAACAAGGCCTGTTCCGCCCGTAACCAGCACCTTTTTCATTATTAAGCTGCCTTTGATTACAATTAGTTGGTTATCAACAAAATAAGCCGCCTGATGGACTGACTGCCAGTGTGGCCAGATGTACAATTTCAAAAAATACCTCTAATGGGTATATTACAATCTGTGAATCGGTCACAATAGTGTCGATGTGTCAATATCGAAAATACCAAAGAGTTATCGATTGCATTGGAACGATAGACTTCACTTGTTTGTCAGCCAGCCGGCCGCTTGCAGTGAAAATTTGTTTATGCTGTGAAAATGCAAAATAGATAAATTATAACAATGGATACGCAAATTATTGACTCTGTTAACGACTTTTTGGTAAGCTTAAATAGTGCACACATTAGAATTGTTTAACAAAAGACGCTATTTCACACAGAAAGTGGACTCAATTGACGAAGCGTTTGTTAGCGTCATTGTTTTCAAGCCGGAGGACGACAAAGCAACCAATTTTACAAATAATTTAGGTAAATACTTATATAAAATGATCTCGATTGAATATTAAATCATTATTTGTCTTAGTTACCGCTTTTGCCAATGTTGAGAATCGCGATCATGTGCTGCGCGCGTATTTACTACGTGCTGCAGAAGCCCCCAGCTATCATATGCAGGTGCTTATGGGGGCATTGCCCAAGTTGGTGGACGCACACCTCATCACAGCAAGGTAAGTTTGCGTAAAGCAGTGCTCGGCAGTTTTAACATAAGCGTCTTTCTAGAATGCTCTGCGACAAGGTGCTGTTCTGTGAGAAACTGGACTATGAGCGTAAAACATTTTGGATTGAGAGTTTTCGGCTAATCAAGAAGGTGATTGCGCAGGTAGACTACAAAGGCGTGCGTGAGATTATGAAAGCCTGTCGCGACAAGGCGCAGTGGTTTCCCCTCAACGTCAATGTCACATATCTGCCACAGTTGTTGGCAGTCGAGGAGATCTTACGCTTCATCTTCGACCGCAATAATTGCCTGCTACCCGCTTACTTCATTGCTAACGAGATAATGCGGCCGTTTCCCTATCATTGGAAACTCAATAAGGTGATGACAGACTTTGTGGAGGAATTTCGCACCACAGCTCAAATGGTGTCCATCATCGGGCATCCAAGTATGCTGCCCATTGTCGAGCACTTTGGCTATGCAGATCATTTAATGAACTCTTGGCGTCTGGATCATAGCACATTAAAGTTCACCTTCAAAGGCAGCCTGCCCTACGAGCCTGAGTTGCTAGAGGATCAGACGCCGCTGCTGCGCTACGTGCTGGAGCAGCCTTATTCACGTGAAATGGTTTCAGTCATGCTAAATCTACAGAAGCACCAGAAGCAACGCTACAATGCGTTGGAGGAGCAGCTAGTCAATTTAATAATACACGCTATGGAAATGACTGAATCAAATGATGCCACTGCCGGCAGTGGGTTTAATGCCTCTGACGAACAAATCACGCCTAATGAGTGGGTGTGGCTGCATCTCTCCTCTCAATTAATCTACTTTGTGTTGTTCCAGTTCGTTAGCTTCATGCATATTGTGCTCGCATTGCACGAAAAGGTAGAGTTGCTTAAACCCATTAAAAAGTCATATAATTTCAATGAATTTATTGTATTTTTGTAGCTATCGAAACTGGAGCTGCGGAAGGGCCGCGATCAGCTGATGTGGATTTTACTGCAGTTCATCTCTGGCAGCATTCAAAAGAATCCTGTTAGTAAAATAAATTTCTTCAAGAGCAACCTACTATAATTACTTGTGTCTTTATAGATTACCAATTTTTTGCCAGTATTTCGCCTCTTTGATCTGCTCTATCCCGAGCAGGAGCCACTTAAACTGCCCGATTACAACAAGTCTTCCATGGTGCGTTACATGGCGCCCATTTGCATTTGGATTCATCTAATGAAAAAGGCGCGTGTGGAGAACATGAACATAACACGACCACTGCCTGTAGCTCTAAAAAATCATCATGAGTATGTTATGCACTGACCTCTCAGAGCGTCTCTTAGTAACTATCTATTCCTTGAAGCTTTCTTCAACATCTGGTGGCGCCAAACAACATGATGAACGCCACACTGGGCAACGATTATCGCATCATACTTATCTGCAATGCCTACTCCACGAATCAGGAGTATTTCGCACGTCACATGAACATTCTCCTGGATGCAATGAATGGCAATGCCAAGACAGCTAATGGAACGCCGATACCAGCTGTTACCTACTCGGTAGCCGTGCTCGACAGTCTGACAGTGCACAGCAAGATGTCGCTTATCCACAGCTTCGTCACACAAATGCTGAAGCAAGCGCAGAGCAAGACGCTAGTTCCCGCACCTGCGTTGATTGAAACGTACGCTCGATTATTGGTGTACACAGAGATTGAATCGCTGGGTATTAAAGGCTTTCTAAGTAAGTATACAATAGGTTTTGCGTTATACAACTATTTCATGTCATTTTAACTTATAGCTCAATTGCTGCCAACGGTGTTTAAGAATCATGCTTGGGCTATGCTGCACACCTTGATGGAAATGTTCTCCTATAGACTACATCATGTGCCAACTCACTACCGTGTTCAACTGCTATCGCTGCTTTATTCACTATCCTCCGTGCCGCAGACAAATAAAATGCAACTGAATCTTTGGTAAGTTTTTCCATTTAGTTTACCTACACAGCTAACAATCTAAATCTTGCAGCTTCGAGTCAACAGCACTGCGTCTCATCACCAGCATTGGCTCCGCAGAGTTTCAATCACAGTTTTCGCGCTACATGAATGACAAGTCGCCCGGCACTGTGGCCTCCAATGAAAGCGAGGAACTGAACCGTCTGCTTATCTTGACTTTGGCACGTTCGATGCATGTCCATGGCGGTGGCGATGAATTGGCCGGTTGGTGCAAGGATTTCTTGGGCAACATCATGCAGCACACGCCACATTCGTGGCCAGTTCAATCGTTAAACTGTTTTCCGCCAGCATTGAGCGAGTATTTCACGCAGAACAATCATCTGGCAGAGAATAAGCAGCAGCTAAAGAAATCTGTGGAGGAAGAGTATCGCAATTGGACATCCATGTCCAATGAAAACGACATCATTGCCCACTTCATCAGACCCAATACAAATCCGCTGTTTTTGTGTCTGCTCTTCAAAATCATTTGGGAAACGGAGAGCATCAGTCCCGTGGCATACAAGTATGCGAAATTGTCTAGAAAACTGCAACAAAAAATTGATTTATATTTGATATTCTTTTAGAATTCTAGAAGGGATCAGCGCTCGCGCTTTGTCCACGCACTTGCGCAAATTCTGCGATTATTTGGTGGCTGAAGTGGCCAGTTACTCTGATGGACGTGACTTTGTCCACAAGTGCGTGGATACCATAAACAGCATGATCTGGAAATTCAATGTGGTTACAATTGATCGACTGGTGCTCTGTCTAGCTTTGCGCAGCCATGAGGGCAACGAGGCGCAAGTTTGCTTAATCATTATTCAATTGTTGCTCTTGAAAGCATCCGAGCTGCGAAATCGTGTGCTGGAGTTCTGCAAGGACAACAATCCGGATCACTGGAAGCAAAACAATTGGTTAGAAAGACAATTTTGAGATAATCCCTAATACATTTATCTAATTTACATGTATCTTTTATTGTAGGCATGAGAAGCATCTGTCATTCCACCAAAATTATCCAGAGAAATTTGCACCCGATGAATCTGCGTCACAAATTCCACTGCCCGTTTACTTCAGCAATGTTTGTCTACGTTTCCTGCCCGTTCTCGATGTGGTTGTGCATCGTTTTATTGAGCTGACTATACCGAATGTGCATCAAATTCTTGGCATAATCCTAGATCATTTAAATATACTCTACAAATTTCATGGTAAGTTTCCTCACTAAGATTGATTTTATTGTATTAAAGTTGTTTTCTTTGACAGATCGACCTATAACTTATTTGTATAATACTTTGCATTATTATGAGCGTATACTCCGCGATCGCTTACCGCTAAAGAAGAAACTGGTGAGTTGCCACAGAAATCATTGTAATTAGCTCTGATTAACGCATACCAATTATATAGGTCAGCATCATAACAAGCGCTTTCAGTGAGATCCGTCCTGCTAACTGGAGCGTGAGTGAGCCCTATAAAGTCTATCTGCAAAGCCAGGATACATTATGGACGCCGGAGTTGAGCTACTACCTGAATCTCATTAGACGATTGGCAGACAGTAAGTTAATTTCACAAAAAGTAGTCATACATCTTGGCTAATTCATTTATCTATAGCCATTAGCGGCAAGAACGTTTTTTACACCACGGACTGGCGTTTCAATGAATTCCCCAATGCGCCCACTCATGCACTTTATGTGACCTGTGTGGAGCTGCTTGGATTACCGTTGGCACCTTCAGTGGTTGCTGGCAACATCATTGATGTGATAGTCAATGGTTATGCAGTCATACCACAAAAGGAAATCCACAGCTACATCAATGCAGTGGGCATTGTGCTGGCAGCATTGCCAGAACCCTACTGGAGTGCCATCTATGATCGCCTACAGGACATGCTCAATACACCCAACATGCTCAACTGGACGTACCGATTCAATGCCTTTGAACTATTCAATTTTAAGACTGTGCGTGAGGCAATGCTAGAGAAGAGCTATGCCGTTGTGCTGGCAGTGGCTCATTCTGTCTTCCATCACATGGGCGCATTCAAGCTGGCTACCATGACTATGTATATTAAGGAGAAGCTGAAGCCATGTGTGCGCACTGAACAACAATTACTCTACCTTTGCCACGTCTTTGGACCTTTCCTGCAGCGCATTGAGCAGGAGAAACCCAACGCTGTGGCAGGCATTGCCATATTTTTATACGAAATGCTGGAGACCGTGGACAAACAGCATGGACCCAAACCACTCGAGTATATGGATCAAATCTGCGACTTTCTGTAAGCTGAATGTTGTGGAAACTTGACGGATTTATTAATATTATTTGCATGTTGTTCCATTGCAGCTATCACATCAAATACATACATGTGGGCAATATTATCAAGAATGAATCGGAGGCGATTATCAAAAGATTACGACCTTTGCTCCAGATGCGACTCCGCTTCATAACCCATCTGAATTTAGAGGATATACACACGGAAAAGGGGTGAGCCGTAAATAAAAAAATGTTATTGAATTCTTGGAATAGTTTCTTAAATTTGTCTCCAATCGTTTTAGTGCTGACGGCAATGCGAATAGCAATGCTATCGCGACAACAAACGCAAATCAAATGACACGCTCGCCACTGCAACAAGTGCAGCAACAACAGCAACAACAACAACAACAGCAGCAACAGGTGCAACAGCAACAAGCAGCAGCCGCTGTGCAGGGAAATGCGACAACGACAAGCGTGCCGCTGGGCAGCGGTGGCAATGCTCAGCAGCAATTGTACTTGCAGCACATGCAACAGCAGCAGCAGCAACAACAACAACAGCAGCAACAGCAACACATGCAAAATATGGGCATGCGTCACAACTAGACAAACAACCACTTTTACAACTAGCTTAAGTTTAGTTATATGTATTTGAATTAGTATTTATTAGTGTATAAATGCATCGCAAACGTCAACGTATATGTGATTCTTATTTAATTTAGTCCGGAACTTATCGCTGCTCTCAATCCGGTTTGAGTCGTGCATGCCAGTTCACCTCGTGGGCCTCAGTTGTGCTGACGAGACTAGTCAAGATGCACGCGTTTTGCTGGGCAATTCTATTGATTTTTCTCACACCACCGAGCATAAAGAGTGAACTATGCGACAGAGGCAGGGGTGAATGCAAGGAGCTGACAGATACGGAATGTCCTGTAATCTTCTATAATCAGCATTTGATCGGTCCCAATGTCAAGTACTGTAACGAGTTCGAAGACATCGTCTGTTGCCCCTTGCCGCTTAATATGCAGAATCGTTTCAAAGTGGATGAGACGCGACCATATGAGAAACGTAAGTGACAAGTGCTTCTCAATGCAATATCTATTGCATTGCGACTACTAATCTTCATCCTTTGCAGAGTGCAAACGCTTCAATGAAATCAGACCCACCTGCCACACCACACCCTTTATTATAGGCGGCACAAAGGCCGAGGGTCGTGAGTTTCCCTTTATGGCCTTAGTTGGCAGCAAGGAGCGCAACAAAACTGAGAGCAACTGGGATTGTGGGGGCACCTTGATACATCCCAGATTCGTGGTGACGGCGGCTCATTGTCTGGTGACTAATGAGAAGAAGGAGCAACGTTTGGATCCCAATTTCGATTCACCCAAGTTTGTAGTGCGTCTCGGCGAATTGGACTACAACAGCACTTCAGATGATGCACAACCGCAGGACTTTGGTGTTGTAAACTATGTAGTGCATCCTTCGTACGATGATGACGAAGATGGTGCTTATAAGCACGACATAGCAATTATTGAACTAGATAGGAACGCGACCATCAATGAATATGTTGCGCCCGCCTGCTTGCCGCCGAGTAGTGGTAATGACAATCTACAGCTCACTGCTGCCGGTTGGGGATTTACCAAAAATACAGGCAGCAAGTCATCACATTTGCTCAAGGTCACCTTGGATCGCTTCGAAGATGATCTGTGCATATCGCGACTAGACCTTCAGATAGATAGCCGCACTCAGTTCTGTGCAGGTTCAACCCAAGGCAATGGAGACACCTGCAACGGTGACTCAGGTGGCCCCATTTTTGTCCAGCATCCGAACTACAATTGTCTAAAAATACTCCTTGGTGTTACTTCCTACGGACGCATTTGTGGTAAACAAGGCTTACCCAGTGTCTACACCAAAGTGCATCTCTACACCGAATGGATTGAGACTATTGTTTGGGCGGACTGAATTCGGATGTATATCGCTTAATTATTCAATTAAATCTGCGTTTTATCAATGCTGATTAAGTCGTTATAATTTTATAATATATAGTATAATATATATTTCTCAATAAACGAATTAATTTATTTGCATATATAAATAGTACATAGATTACGTCGTCTAATGATATTTAACTGCATATAATCATCATTAAACATCATCCAATGGGTTTCTACATAAACCTAAATTTATGTACATATAATTCTATAAATAATAGATGTACGCTTAGTTTGAGTTTACAAATCCTAAAATGTATGTTGTGCAATGAAGCGTTCAAGAACTTCCACTTTTTTACACAATTGGTGCTGATTTGTGATTAAACTGTTTTGATCGATTTTTAATACATTTTAAACACAAATACCTATTGAAAGTTTATTGTATTTCGAGAACTCGAGTATAACGGTTTGCAATGTTAACTTTCTCGGTCTCTTGTCTCTTTGGGGTCATATTACATATGGCCGTTTTATTGCGCTGTCCAACTGAAGTATACATATGAAAATGTGACTAATATATTTAATAAAATCGTATTATTTTGCAAGGTGAACGGTAAATTTGAGTACACAAATTTGGAATGCAATATTTTAGAGGAATATGGAAAGTTTGATACTTGTATGTTGAAATCGGTAAATCGAACTTACAAATATGCCACTGTAAAACTCATTGCTGCCAAATTACTAAACAATATAAAGGTCGGTATACTGATTGGAATCAATACAGAAAAAGTAAAGTATTTATAATATTTTAGACCAACATGAGATTCTTAAAACGCTTAAATGGTTATAAGCCATTTCTTTACAACTTTACCGTTGACACGTGCCAATTTCTTCGCAATCCTAAAGGGAGAAATAAAGTTTCGGATTTCTTTTTTGGTCTCATTGGTCCATACTCAAATTTAAATCATTCGTGCCCTCTTGTAAGTATTAATATTACAAAAAAAAAAAATTAAGCGGCTAATGGTGAAATTTTCTATTTCATAGAAAGACATTCTTGTGGATAAGGTGCCCATTAGTTTTCTAAGTCATCAACTATCTAAAGTGTTACCTGTTCCAAATGGGCAATATAAAATAGAGACCTATTGGCTAATAGATGGCGCACACGTAGCTGACGTTTTTATTTCTTTCCGATTATTTTAATACTAGCCAAGAAAACGTTAACAACCCGCACACACACACCACACTTTCACGCTCACTTAGTTTTGCACTTCATTTAAGTGGCAAATAAGCAGGTTTATTTGATATCGATCCAGTGAAATTTTTAAACAAAATCATATTTATAAATTATAATATTATTATATTCTAAGTTTGTGGGAGAAACACAATAGCTTCGCTCTGAAAATCCTTAGAATGTGTAATTATATTATTTATATGATTTCAATCAAATGAAATATTAAAATGAATGCATTTATTAATTGTTTTTTACTGTTATTATTTATAACAAATTAGAGTGATATGATCTACAAAAAATGATATAAATAATACATATAAGGTATAATATTTATAGGAACTTATCTTTTATAGAGCAATAAGCTTAAATGTTTTTAATTTAGAAAACAAAAAGATTTAAAATCCATTAGTATCAAATACCAATATCCAAGTAAAAGCCTGAGAGCCTTTAAACCAATTAGAGAGTTTTATAGTCCTTATTACAATTTATCAATCTTTCACCCACTTATAAAAATATAATACAATTTTCTGATAACAATCTTTGTTATTAATTATTTTCATCTCAGAATGTATAAATAATTGTGAAAAATGAGAAGCTGAAGTGTTGGAACTTTCTTCAATAAGTTATTGTGGATCCACGACGGCCATTTAAGAACTAGTATGACAGCTTGTTTCAAGCAATTCGAACATTTTCGAAAGCATATATTTAGAAAATAAAATTAACTCGCAGACGTTGCTACGGGCGACGTTACATTTTTTAAAATTTGAAAAAAATTACCCATGCTGCCACATCAATGAAAATACATTTGCTGCCAATATGTTTGAAATATGGCATCGCTTTAACAGTGCTTACGCTCTCCCTCTCTCCGTCAGGTGCTCACAATTGCAGCGACTACAGCTCAAGCTCAGCTTGAAGCTAGAGCTGCCAGTTAGTAAAAAGTCGTGCTACGAAACAGACGTGTGCTGTCCAACAGTTGTTGTGTCTGAGCTGTTATTGCCGCCGACGCTGTGTGCAAGGCACGTACGAGTACTTTTAGTTTTTGTGCCGCCACCTCTGCCGTGCCGTGCCGTTCCGTTGCAATAAATCTGACGAAAACGCATTTGATTAATAAACAAATGCAGTCAATTGAAGTGTACATTCAATGCGCATTCGATTCTAATTGATTAACACATCGAATACACACACACACACATACACACTTACACAGGACTGTGTGGGTGCAATCTTCTTCTTCGGAGTGTGCAACGTTCCGTTGCTTTAGATTTTGCATTTGTATTTGTAAGCAACCAAATTAACGTTCAAAGTGCCGCGATTGCATTGTTTTTGTTGTGACTTTGATCGTGTGCTACACCCCGCCCGCGCGCGTTGTGCCCGCTCTCACCAAGTACCTAACCGTAACTTGCAAGCGCGTGCGTGTCGTAACTTTTGATTAGCTGTCGTCTCATCGCAGTCGCAGTCGCAGTCGCAGCAACAGCAGCAGTAGCAGCAGAAACAGAGTCTCTTCAAGTAGGAGCCCCAGTGCACCCTTTGGAACATTGCGCTTCGCGTCTGTTTTTCGTTTTTCGTAACTTATCGCCGCCTACATCGCATATCTTTTGCAGTTGCAGTTGCAGTTGCCGCATCGAAGGTGAGCATCAAAGGAATTCGCGTTTCTTTCTGTTGTCTGTGTGTCTCTCAGTTATTGTTCTTTGTGCGCCTGTGTGTTGTTGTGCCAGGAGACACACTCGCGCACACACGCATACATAGAGCTATAAATAAACGCAGACACTGTCAGGGAGCTCAGGTGTTTTGGCATTTGGCCAAGTTGATGCTTCAAGTATTTGGGAATCAGAAGCGAAACCTGCAATAATCATTTAGCATTCACAATTGCCATAACGAATACCCATCATCCCGGTCCCGGACAAGTATGTGGGCTTTCGGATGCTGTCTCAATGATGATGACGATAATGCTGCGATGAGATCATTTCTAAAATCAAAGAGCAATTCTTTTCGAACTCGAATTGGTGGCAACCGCAAGACGAAACAAAAGATTGGCCAACGAAAACAAAAAACAATTCGACAAATTCTTGGTGTGTTTGCTTGTAAACCATTAATCACTGAGGAAAGGTTTCGGCATACTGAGTCAGAGTCACACTTAAAGACTTTCATTAAACAAATGAAGATTATTTGTGCGTTGTGTTTTGACTGTTGCGTGTTGTAAGAACCTTTGTCTGGGCCAAAGAATCCGCTGTTAATTAATTGTAGGTTCCTTACCACAAAAAATAAGAAGAAAAAACATAAACAAAAACAAAAACATGAATAAAATTCATTTGCTGTGGCTCTTAGATCTTGAACCGCTTAGCAAAATCTGTTAAAAGGTTTGATTGTATCTACACTTTGCTTTTGAAAGGTGGCTTTTAAGAATCCGCGATGACTGAGCTCTTTGTCAGTCAGCGTCAAATTGATTTCGGCCTATTCAAAGTGGGCTAACAAATTGCGGAAAACAAACAAAAAATAAATAACAAATCTGTATCATATAATGCGCAAGTCACTTGTTAAGCTGAAAATGCGGCTAACACAAATGACCTTGAGGGTAATAACTCTTCGGAGCAGCTAAACTCTGTTAGTCATGCCTGGAATGCGGTTCGGCTGCATTGCCAATTCGCTGGCTTTTTAGCCAGCTGCAAAGCACAAAACAGCTAACAAAACCGGATGCCATCTGCATGCATCTAACGACCGAACTCGGCTCGAAGACAACGCAACTCAGCTGAACACGACTCAACACAACACAACATAACACAACTGACCTGATCCGATTCAATATCGAACCCACACAACGAACGCGGAGCGCAAGAAGTATTCTATTCTCAGTCGAAACACGCAGCAAACGCAATTATGAATCGGAGCTTATATTTATAAAGATTCTATTAGCATACTTATACAATATGCCACAAGGAATTTCAATAAGCGAAACGACAATAAAAAATCAAGAAGAATCAAGCAACAGCAACGTCAACACCAGCAACTAAGCGAAACCAGTCGCCAAGATTTGTCTAATGGTGCGCGGGGGCCGAAACCGAAACGGCTAAAAGCAAACTGGTTAGAAATACACACACACACACATATTCACACTCACCGAGAGTAGCTGATACTCAATTAGAGATTCAACGTAGTATTTGTTCGCTGTCGCTGAATAAAACCTTGGAGCGCATCTTGACTCTTCGAGATTGACTGTATAAACGACGGCAACAACATGTAATATTCCATTATCCATCGGCCTGAGTAACTGCGCATCTTCTCCGATTCTCCGATTCACAATCTATAGATATACAAGTACAAGTACAAGTACAAGTACGAGTATATGCACTTGTGTATGCCTGACTGACAAGGGAAGTGGCCGCAACGAATACACGCTCACTACAACTTCGATTAACATATCGCATTCCAATGTTGAGTTTGTCATTCGTTTGCGAAACAATTGCACAAAGTGTAATCAAATTTTTATTCGGCCATGCTACTGCCTCGAGTTTGTTGCCTAAGTCTTTCGTCTTAATTCCCCCGTAAGGTTAAAGTCGACCATACCACAAGTGTGTCTGTAACAAGACAGTAACCTGACCTTATCGAGCACAGTAATATCCGCTGGAAACTCAAAATCTTTGTCGGCCAGTCAGCTTAACAGTTGGGGCTCATTTCGAGAGCACTTCCACCCGCTGCTCACACAGCTGTGACCTTTGGCTGTTACCCTTTCGATTGTGTCGCCTATTTTAGCCACAGCAAGCTGACTTTACGATGCACACATATTTTACATTTTATGCTGCACTTGTCAACAGAGTTTCCTTTGAAATTAATGGGGTACTTTCGATGTTATTTATCTCTTGCTAATTAATAAATTGATATAAGATAGTGTTGCCTCTCCACCACATAAAATCCTACATAGAGTATAAAATAGTAGCAAGAGCCTTGCCATTTATAGCTTTGTCAATTGCTTTGGCCGCATTCTGCAATTTATTTCAATGTCAGCGCAGCTGCTGCATCCCAATTATCAGGGATTGCCGAGCAAATGACGATAAACGCCGTAAACGCACATATCATCAGAGATATGACGCAATGGGCTGGCAATCAATCAGCTAGACGCGTGTTAATCTATTTTGGAGTATTTCTAAGCCAAATTATAAATCAAAGCACGGCCCATTTACGAATCGGTTAACAACAAAAATAGAAACGAATGAAAAAAACAAATATAATTTATAAAAGTCACGCAAAATTTCGCTGAAAATGACACAGAAAAACGCCATTTAAAATTAAAATTATTCAGCGAAATTTGTTATTGTTTTTTTCACAAATTTTTTTCATTCGTTTTGTGGCTCGTTTCTTGATGCGAAAGTTGATGCAAATCATTTGGATGCGCCAACAAAAGGCGCATCATTTTTGCCGTTAATGAATTTTTCATTTTGTGTGCTTTTAATATGTACAAAATTAATAGAAGCGGCCAAAGTTGCAGAATGATGAGCATAAAAGGCCCGAAACGGGTTTTTACACAGACCATAAATTTAACAGGTGTGTACAGGTGGTTGGCAACAGGTGAGCGGTGTCAATGTGAAAAATAAAACTGCTTTAAACAATGATTTAATGTTTATAAATACAATTTACGCGCCACAAATCAATTTGTACTAAGCGCAAACAAATGAAGCTACTCCTCTACCCCGCAATCAAGTTCAGCAAATTAAACACCCAATACTCGTAACAAAACAATAACAATACAATGCGGCAAACTGGTTGAAGTGACAAGTCTCAAGTGCGGGGCCTAAGTCAAGACTCAGTTGTCGCCCTGGCTGCCTTCTAATACCAGCAAACCACTGAGGCAAAACGGCCATCATTTCATGAGCGCAATTGTGTTTGCCATCTTGATGAAATATGATCTTCTTGGCAATGTTTATGCTCTGTCTATAGCAACTACAGCAACAACAACAACAACAACAACAAGTGTTTAGGGATCAAGTTTGCCAGGCAATAAACTCGACAAGTAATCAACAAATAGACGCTTAACGATGTCGCCTGAACCCTGACCTCGACTTTGACTATTTTGTTGTAGCCATAGCTATAGCCACAGCTATAGCCATAACTATAGCTTCAGCTATAACATGTGTTTTAGCTTCAGTTATTGCTATGACTTTGGCTATTAAAAGACCTTAACCAAAACTCGTGTAGCTCGTTATGCTTGATTCTTGTGAAAGTTGATTGCTGCTATATACGTATAAACATACTATGTGTGACTTTCTATAATGCCATTCAAATGAAATAAGCAAAACAAGCCAGAATCAACAAATTCGCAGTGCTCTCAAAGCAAATACGCTAAGGAGTGGGGCGGGCAATTGTACACTGTATCGAAGCTTCGCTGTACCACATTGGTGTTAACATATCTGTCGAGGGCCGCCCAAAACTATCAACAGCATTGAAGAGGCAATACATTTTGTAACATAATTAAAATGGCCTTTGAAAGGGTATTTAAAAACGAATGACTTAAGACACGAACTGGCTGCACCAGTTCGACTAGATTACAAAATTAAATTTTATGTTAATTTCAACACAAAATATGAAGAAGTATTTATAGCATGCCAACTTCGCTTAAGCCGCTAATTTGTTAAAATGTTTTCCATAATTATTGTAAATCACAACATAGCTTCAACAATTTTCCTTTCTCGCGCCGCATTCCACAGCAAATGAAATAGAAAACAAATTAATAGAAAAACTGTCAAAAAAAAAAAAGTGGCAACTTTCACTGTAAGTAAATAAATAGCAAATGCTTTGTTGGAGTTGCTGAATGTGTTTATTTTACTAATTAAATTGATTAACAAGCGACAGCCCAGCTAACTGGGCCCCCAAATGCCAAATGCTGCACGTTGGCTCGCCGACGGACATTTGCACGAGCACAACACGCATCAACGTCACTTGAGGACGCAACTTGGTCAACTTGTTAATCAACGAGGCAAACACAGACAAGCTGATCCAAAGCTGGAGCTAGAGCCACAGTTAGAGCCACAATTTCGAGTTGGCCAAGTGGCGCTATTTATGTCACGAATAAAACTAAAGCAAACACTTGGACAGCTAGATGGCAAATAGCCTGATAGCAATTATAGTAGGCCAAATTGGCATAAAATGTGGATTTGTCAATCGCTAACTCTTTGCGACTCGACGCTCGTTCAATGCGTGACATTCCCAATTCCCAGTTACTCGCTTACTGTTGAGAAATTGTGCGCAAATTGAAACCGAATCACACACTCATAACACTCATCATACTCATCATAATGACGATGACTTTCGCAGCTTTTGCTCGCACAGCAGCAGCTCCAAAAACTCAAGTAGCTCTGGCACCGTTAATAGCCGCTGGCCATAACGCATACGCCGAGTATGGCCGGGTGTTAGCGTGTGTCTGTCGTCTTTCATGGTGCGTGAATCGAACTTATCAAACTCAAAATTCAACGTGCAGTTCATCAATAAGGCCTGATTAGAAAGTTTGTGTGCGCCGTGAATATCATTTATTTATTTGCTGGCTATTAATTTTTTATTAGATAATAACAGCAATAAATTTGTGTGACATTTTCCTAGAGACTTTGAGCGCACCCAAAAAAATGCTACTCCAAGAAAATGTTATTGTTACACCCGAAATGTTCCATAAAGAATTTTGGTCACGACTTTGAAATTAAAAATGAAATGAAATTAAATTGAAAATGAAAATCATAATCATACAAGTAAAGAAAAATTGTTTAGCCGAAATTAAAATCCGAAAATATAATAGACTCTTAAAAAATAAATTACAAATTTAATTTTTGGCCCGCATTTCGATCAAGCAATTCGTTTAAGCCCAACGCTTGCTTCGAGTCAAACTTCCTGCAACGCGCCCAACGCTTATTACACAATTTGTAAACCACAATTTAAAATCAATTTCAGCTCTATTACTTTGCCTGAATTTTGGCAAACTTTTTTCTAATTTTGGTAATTTCTCGTTAAAAATTGGAGCGCGCTTCCAAATTGTTTGCTTGTTTCTTTCCTATTGGAAGCTGCCGCATTCGTTACAGTTACAGACACATAGCCAAATACAAATATAGACAGAGGTGCAAATACAAGCTTTTGGTAGAGATACAAGCACACAGGGAGAGATAGTTGGGAGCACTTGTTGCTGTGCTGGCAGATCGCATAGTGTGAGTATCTAGCTATCGTAAAACCATTAATAGCTGACTATTTTGTTTTGGGCCAGCAACCGGTTTCTGGGCACACACAGTCTACGCTGGCGGTACAAATTTGTATACCTTTATTTAGCTGCCAGGCTGCTGCCTGTGTGTTGTTGTTGTTGCTGGTCTCGTGTGTTTTTTTTTCTTATTTTGAAAATTGTATCTCGAGCTGAACATGAATGAGCTTTTCGAATATTTCGTAACCAGTTGGACTGCATTTTTCCCGCAGCTTGTGCTGTGAATCGAACATGAGTAGCGTGGCCAAAATGTTTACGTCTCGACCATAATCGATAGCCAACAGCAGCGGCAACCTCAACAGCTTGACTGCGACTCCGACTGCGACTGCGACAGCCGCAAAGTCAAGTGTGTGTCTGTGTGTGGATTAAAGAACTTCAACGCACAATTTCGACGCGCCTTTCAACAGCTTTAAATGGTTGACTTAATAGCATTGGGGTTAAATTATTAAAGCCAAGCTTCTAATTAATTAAAGCCCTTTGAAAAGCAAGCGTAGCTTCACCTTTAAGCTTATGTAATGCCAGAAATTTTGCGCATTCATTGCGTGAGAGAAATGTATCTTGTATCTTTGAGTCGTAATTGTAGTTGTAGCTGCTTTTGAATTGGCTGTATTATTAGCTGTTTTCGTTACGTTTACGTCGGCTTCCAGCTGTGTGCCAAATTGCTTAAGCTCTTGGAATCATGTGGAAATGCGAAAATGTGGAAAATGTGGGCATATTGCATTACCAAACAAACCAAACTCGAAAAAACCTTTTGAATAAACAACAATTCGATGCGGGTCGCATACAATTTCGTAGCGGGAAGCCGCTCCCAATCGCCAATTGGTTCTAACCCACTTGTGATCTCTGCTCTAAATATTTTTTCAATTAATTTCGAGTGCTTCGACAGCAGTTTCTTTATTGTACTTTATGTTTACACTTCGCACAAACTTAATTAGCCTTTTTTTTACATATGCACTTAGCTTTTTCCGTCGTTGTTGTCGCTGCTCTGGCTCTTGTTGTAATTGTTGTTGTAGCTTGATATGTATGTGGTTCAATGTCAAGCAGTTTGTGGTCAGCGTCAGTCACAGTTGTCGCTGTTGCGCTCTCAATGCCAGACAATTTCTAGAGTAACCAAACGAGGCAAGTCTCTCAAAAAAAAAGGCAAACACAAAAACAAAAAATAACCATAAAAAAAACATGATGAACAACCCAGACGAAACCGAACCAAATGGCAGCCAACAGCTGTTCGGAAGTTGTTGCTACCGTTACGGCTTATAAAAGATTGTAGATTTTTATATAGAGTCGTTGTTCGTCTGGCATTGGACAATGACTTGGTAGATTATTGCCTTGGGTGTCCAGGCATAAACTTTAATTACACTAGCATCGTAGCATCCACAACGTAGCTGAAAGAAACCAGAAGTGGAACGTGTCTTCAACTAATTCTTCCACCTCTTCTTTGGCTTCGTTCCCATTCGCAATTCTATTTGAAATCGTCGACACTTCTTTGCCATCTTTTGCCAATCATTTCGTTTTGGAAGCCACCACGACCAACTAACACCAATTGCCGTTCATTTATCTTAGCCACATGCAATTTGCCTGTCAAAAGCGGAGCCACAATTTCAGCCATATCAAAACAATTCGTGGCACGACACACAAAGCACAAACAAACCCAAAACAACAAAACCAAAGGCCCGCTTGTGCCACACATTTTAGCCGCCCATTTCGGTCGCCATTTGTTAGCCAGATTTGTTGAGATTTTCCACGCCCACCAGACAGCTTTCAGCTACGCTTGCAGGTAGCTGCCACAGTTTAGGTACAGTTTATTTATGAATTTTGCGAAAACCAACGCAGACCACTGCTGCAAATACCCTGTAAAAGAAGGAAGGAATGCGACATGAATTGGGAGCGTTTTAAAATAGCATAAATACATTAAGAGAGCCTTCAACTTTATGAGTTAACTTCCTGCTGCTTGTTAAATGCATTTAAAACATTCTTGCCTAATATTAGGAAAAGGAAGTACATTAAAACTTTTGGCTAAAGCACGTTTAGCAAGACAAGCTATGAACAAAAAATAATTAGTATGCTATTATTGCAAAGAATTTTGCTGAAACAGGCTTCAAAGTTCACAATGAATTTGAAGTTTTCAATGAAACTTTACAATATCTTAAATGTCTTGAAGCACTTTTATGGAAAATATTTGGTATTTACAGGGTATATGGCTTGTTTGACAGTCCAAAGCCTGCATAATTGTTTGTTGCTGGTGGTGTTGTTGTTGTTGTTGTATCTCAAGCTGATTTGTGGCCCGTGTTAAGCACGTCATTTGCTGTGGCAGCTGTCATTGGCTTTGATTAGTTTGTTGAACGAATGCGGCAAAACAGAAAACCTTCGATTTCACTTCAACGTCCAACTGAAGGAACTCGTACTCGTCGAAGTAGTTGTAGTTGATATCGTACAGTCAAGTATGCTCTGTACATTGAACTGCGTTTCACACGCAGCTTTTGGCTGCTTTTTGAGCAGTGTCCATAGCCAAATCTGTTGACGGTTTTTGATGTTTGAGCTGGCTTTATGGCTTCATTACACGCCATGGAAAAGTCTGTCACCGGCTAACCGAAAAAAATATATGTATTACACAGTATATATATTGTATCTTTCAACACATTTTGCGGGATTTTCCGCCTTGTCTCTTGAAGCTGTTATGAAAATCTATTTTAATGGTTTTTGCGGCTGGGAAAATGTGCTGGCATTGTTTTTGCTTGACGAAAAAGGCAATAAATAATGTTTTTAGAGCTCGACGAATGATGCAATTGAACCTTTGGCAGGCAGTAAAACAAAACTCATTTAAATACTAATAGCTAAACTGTGTATATACCCATAACGAACACTTTGCAGACTGAATAGCTGCCTGAATGCACAGACGGAATGCTTAGGACGGAATGCAATTTTATAACTATATTTATGACAAATCAATAAGTAGTTGTGTTTTTAATTTATCGACAATTTGAACAGCAAAAAAAAGGAAGTACAATTTGGTTGTGTAATAAACATATGAGAAAATTCACTCTACCCGACAACTGATCGATAACCGTGTCAAGGCTGTGGGTGAAGCAGAGACCGAAGTGCCGGAAACTGAAACCTATTAAAAATATATAAAATATTGTACAAACATACAGCCGATTAATAGCCAATTTCTCCACATGTTGCTTCTCTTTGCAGTGCCACCGATTGAAAACAAGTGAATATAATAATATAATGTGTCAATACTCATAATTTGTCGGAATTCGCTGATCGCCGGAGCATTAGTGTAACGAAAGGTGTGCTCTAAGTGGTCGCTGTTGTTGGCGGTTATATCATTCCGTGGTCGCCGCAGAGTCGCGCCAACAATACGCAATACATTTGCAATAACTAAGCAACATTACACAACAACAATAACGACAACAACATCAAAAACATCATGAAACTGTCCAACGATAAAAGAGCCAAAGGCGTGGCCAACGCGCTGTTCCTGCCCCTTGTGTGCCTCTGCCTCGGCCTGTGTGTGCTGCAGCTGCAGCCACTGGGAGTCGAGGCACACGTGGCCCTCACGTATCCACCTGCACGAGCTTTCGACTTGGATTTCTTGGATAATGCGCGCACAAAGGCGCCTTGCGGCATGCCCAAAGGTAAGTTCCCGTTCAGTTCCATTCCGAGTCTGGGGAAAGGCAACGCGTAAAAGTAGGTCTGAGAAAATGCTGATTCCTGTGCTGACCTGCATTCAACGGGTACAAGTTTTGAGCCAGCCTACAGCTTCCATTTCTAGTCTTCAGCCCAAGCGTTTATTTGCCTACAATTTGCTGATGTTTTTTATATTTATAAAAGTTTTTTCTTCTTTATCGCTTTTTTTGGCCAGCAGCTCGTGGGAATTATGGCCGGTTTTTTTGAATGGCTTTTTTGCTTTGGCCAGCACTTGCAGCTGGCGCCTGACTGTGCCACTTTGCCACTAGCACTGCGAGCGCAACTGTGCCCAAGATTATGGCTAGCCGTTTGTGTCCAGAAACACTCACTTGATCGTAAAATGCTAGTAGCAGGCTTAACCCTAATTCACTCTGAGTCCTGCCAGTTAACTCAAGACTAACGACGCTTGAACAAACTAAACCTTAATTCCTATCATAAAGAAATTAGCCTCAACTGTTAGTCTCCAATTTTATTTTAAATATGCAATCATTTAATTGAGAACTAGACTACATTGCTTCTATAATATAAAAGTGTAAATTTTGTTTCCGTTTTAAAATTCAAATTTTAGTTAAATGAACAGAATCGCAATACGCTTAGGCAAAATATAAAATTATAAAAAAATGTACAACCTGCTTGATTTTAATTCACTCGGCACATCAAAAATGGCTAAGTCACAAGCCAAGTTTTGCTCGACTTGTTTATTAATTATAATTCTAAATTGTCCCATAATTACAGCTTAAATGCTAGGTATTAAGTTCATAACTACTTTTTAAAGTTTCACTCGTTGTTTATACAATTCTACACCCTGCACTAATTGAATATATACAGAAGAGTGGTTTGTTTACTTGGCGTCATCTCTGAGCATATAAATCGTTCGTTGATCCGTCTCCCCTTAAGAACGTGACGATTTCTGATAGTGAGACGGGGACGATTCAAAATCTGATATGTGTGCAACGTGTAGGGTATTGTGGAGGCGAGCACTCTCGCTTGCCTCGACATTTTTTTGCTCTATCGTCATTTGCTGAAACCTGTAGAACTTTAGAATAGCACTGGCCAAAAACCATTTATCTTACGAAGCACGTATTTCTACTTTAATCACATTCATTCAGCGCACTTTTAGTACAGTTCAGTTCAGGGGTTAGTCATCCAAAATAGTCGCAGTCGTATTCACCTGCCAGTTGTTTATGTTGCGGGGCACGCTTCAGCATTTCGTACGATTTGGTTTAGTTGGCTGGGCAAACAGATGTTGGCATAATCCCCTTGGTAATTGTTTTGTTTGGGCAAGTATTTTAGCCGCATTTAAATTGGCCATGCACGTTCGATTCACAGAGCCATTTGTGAAATACATGTGCATACAGCGAGTATTCATGAGTGGTATTCATGCATGATTATGATTAACATATACTCGTACGACTATGTAAGAGTATTCGTATGTGCATTCGCGCTTGCATAACGATTTCAGTTTCTGTTTCTGTTTGTATTTGAGTAGAGTTGAGTTTGAGTTTGAGTTTTGTATTGTTGCGTCTTACTTAACTATGATTATTATTGTTGTAAGTGTATGTTGTCTGGCCGTTGTTGTTGCCCAGTATTCGTATTGTTGTTGCTGCCGCAAAGTGTTACCAATTAATTTGCATATGTCGGAGAGGCAGCAAAACAGCCGCGCTGCCATTCACTTGCGCGCATATTTTAAATTGGGTCATCATTTGTTTATTTAGACGGATACCCTGGAGTGTCAGCGCCGTTACAGTGACTGCTGACAACCATACATCTTTAGAGTTTACAGGGTATACCTCAGCTACATAATCGTCTGCACAAAATGACCCTTAAAGCTGGAACTTTCTAACTTTATTTCTGAAATTATTTTGAAGACAAACTTATATTGCACTCGTATTCAACCCGTTTACGGCTCTATAAAGACTGTTTACGGCTTGCAGGGTATCTGCTGGCTGAGCCCTGCATTTCGCTTGCTTATTATTAACAGTTTATCTTACAGCTTCGAATACTTTCAAAAATGTTGCCCACTTGTTGCTGAAGTTTTCTGACATTTGATGTGCGGCTTCATCTCACCTCATCTCGAACATGTATGCATAAATACAGTATATATAGCTAGCAGATATTTGTGTGTACATAAGTAATATTATAATTAAGCTAGCAGCTGGCTTTTTGGATTGCCTTCGGCTGAAACACACACGTGTGTGGCATCAAAATGCCAAATCAATTGAATGGCGCATAAATAATTACAAATACTATATGCATATGTGGCTGTATATTCGATATTAATATATAATACTCACTGCACGGCATTTTCTTGCAATTTTTATAACGTTTTTGCTGTGGTTTTTTCACTTTTTTAATTATATACAAGTGCTCATTGCGTATACGCAACGTGCGCCGCCTTGAGCATACTTTAAGGCCTGCCCCGTGCCGCATGCGCTCAATTGGTCAACTAGCTGACCAGGCTGGCTGGCTAGTCTGGCGGCTGTCTGTCTCCCTGTCTGCCTGTCTGCCTACCGGTTGCACGTTTAACCCATTTCGGGGCATGACAACTTTTGCCTTCGTTTGCTTTGGCTGCGACTTTGGCTTTTTTCTTTTTGCGCAAGGCGCCGCCACTTTGTGGCCACTGCGAATCTCGTACGCTGGCCAGCAGGTTCATTCCTCATGATGACGACAACGATGATGATGATGAGATGATGATGATGAGATGGCGATGGTGATGATGATGATGTGTGTTGGCCATGCAGAGCGCTGCAAGTGAAAAACTTTCACTTATGGCCATTACTTAGTTTATGGCCATTGCGCCACACAAAAACAACTTGCAACTGGCCAAGAGATGCCATGCGTTGCGATCCGATGCTGCAATGTGGCAAGCTTAACAACTGTATCAACGTGCGGCAGCGACTCCCAGTGACCGCATTTTCCAGTTGTACTCTCGCATTGTAGTTGCCCTTTCTAAGTGACGCCGCGACGCCAACTGGCAACTGGCAACTGGGCCACAATGTGGCAGCCTCGTTGACCCCACGTTGCAACTTGTTTGCATTTGTAACTCAATTTGTTAACACTCGCTGCGCCTGTTGTTATTGCTGCCGCTTCACTTAAGGGCCACAGCGATTTTGTTTTGATTTGTCTTTTTACTCGTCTCGTCAAGTCGCGTCCCATCTCGACAACTGACAACTTGACGTTGTTGTAATTGTCTCGGAATGGAGGTCAAGTTGTGGTCGACAGCCCCATTGAGTCACACTTTACAGTGCGGTTGCAGTCTAGCTTCGGGTTCACGTTTAATTTCTGCGCTAAGTTCGAAGCTATGAACAAATGAATGCACACTCTAAACATGAAAAAGTCGAATGAACTCGTTCCGTTGATGGTTTCTTAAGTTGTTTCTAATTATCGTTTATGGACCCAGCCATAAAGCAGTAAACTTCCGCGTGCTTAAAATAGAATCTGTTGCACCTTAATAGACTTTAGAACCAAGTTATGCAATTTTAACTGACTTGGAAGATCATTAATTAATTTAATGATAATTTATCTCAGATGTTGTAAACTATACGCATTTTTAACAAGTTATGGTTTAGGCATTAAGGCTAGCTGTAACACAGTTATCTTTATTGGGCTTTAAATAGCAAATACTGAGCTTCAATGTGCTATATAAATTATCGAGCTTGAATGTTCTTTAGCTATAAACCAGCAACAAGAAAATTATGATTATTGAATGGCCAACCCATAAGCTTTACGCTAAGTTGGAAGCTTCGATATGCTTTGGTCATAAATTTGCGTGCTTTAATGAGCTTTCGCTGTAAATCAGCATGCTGTGATGCACTTTAGATATAAACTAACTAACTAACTGCAAGCTACTGATGAAATTTGATCGTCACAAGCAGTGTGTTTACACTTCGCGAAATATGTTGACTGTGACATAAATATGCAGCAGCAATGTGTATTCAAATGACAGCTCTACTTATACAACCACTGTGAAATTTATCATCCACAAATTTGTTGAATATTTCTCAAGAGCCATTTATCAACGGCAACTGAGGCGAATTGTATTGCTATTGTTGTTGTCGATTTCGATGTCGACCGTCGACCGTCGACGTCTATGCTAAGGCTGTTTTTGTTGATCGAGATGCTGTTGTTGCCTGTTGTATTCGTAGAGCGAGCGCCATATGAATACACTCATATTTCAATTTCAATGGCCATTCATTTGATGCTGAAATGTCGCAGTGGAATTATCATATGAATCTCGACAGCATTCACTTGCACTAGACCCATAAAAAACGCCACAGAATATCAATGAGAGCGCGTACTACAAAGTGACATTTCAAATGGCAAAAGTGTGACGTCTACACTGCACAACAAATAAGGATGTGTTGAGTAATGAGTAAGGGATTGTAGGAGAAACAAATGAAAGGAGTTTCAAATGAAATTGTGAAATGACACTAACATTTCTTTGCTTCACTCAATATGAGGTAGAGTATTTTAAAAGCGCTTCCAAATATTAATATATATATATAAATATCTGAAGATAGAATATAACTTATTTAATACAGTTATTTAGGCAGAGAAGTTTCAACTAACTTCTAATTATAAATTATGAAATATCTCAAATTCAAATACAATATCTTTTATTCAATTACTTAAGCTAAGTCTTGCAGTTGCTGCGTAGTTTATTGCAATTTCTCTCTGTGTATTTGCCACCGTGCGATACATATCGAGGGGCATGCCATAAATACCAACCGCACAGGCGCTGCTGCTGACTGCTGACTGCCGACGCTGCCGCTGCCGCTGCCGCTGGGGAGCCGTCTAACTGGCTAAGACAACGTCACGAGCAATTAACTAAAGCGAAAACTCCTTGACCACAAGCAGGCCATGCCAGTTACCAGATACCTGTTGCAGTTGCAGGCTGCGAGCTGCCAGTTGCCAGTTGCAAGTTGCGAATGCAAATGTTCAACTTGCTACGTAATTTGCGGCCAATGAAACGATGGCAACATTATGGCTCCATAGTTTTAGGGTTGCCAAAGTAAAATGAATTTTATGGCATGTTACACTCAGCGCTCGTTGCCCGCTGCTCGTTGATCGCGGCTCGCCACTTGCTGCCAATCGCCGCCGTCCGACAGTCACTGCTAAAATTTATGGCACACTGCGATGCTTCGTTAGCTGCCGACACTCAGGTTTATTTGTCAACCTTTTCACGTTGCCCCAACGTGTGCGCGTTCGTAGTTGTGAGTTGCGGAAGTCTTTGCAACCACACGCCATATTTGGCCTTACCCCCACCCGCTCTCCGAGCAATTCCCTAGCTACCCGCCACCCCACATTGCCCCCGACCACTCACCCAACTGCTGCCCATGCAAGCGGCACTGCAATTAGAATGCATGCAGGCAACACATTCTTCCACATTCTACACTCTGCAATACAGCGAGTGTTCAGTGTTCAGTATTCAGCATTCAGTATCAAGCAGCAAATTGGCCTCAAGGTTCGTCGGTTTTGGCATGCCATTAAGAAAATGATGCAAAGACCCCAAGTTCTTATATAAGTGGCCTCCCCGTATTCCACGCCAGCCACTCGCCCATCGACCCATGCAGCCCAAAAAGTCTTGCAGAACTCGGCTCAGAATATGGGCAAAAGCAAACATTGAAAACAAATCTGTTAAGTTTGTTAACCCGGCTAAACGCTGTGTTTGCGCCAGCAGGCGTTACACAATTGATAGATTGGCAATAGACTTCTTCGTCGACTTTAGACTTTGTAACTCCTATGAAAAGTAAGTGAGCATTCGCTCTGGCTCCAATTCCATCAGCCAGAAATAAACAATTATTTCGATTTTAAAATCTTCACCCCAAATTTTGTTTCATTAATTTGCATATTCATTTCAAAAGCATAATAAATAAGGTTGAAATTGGAATGTGGCTGGAAGATCTCGCATATTTGCAGCTTGCTTAAAGTGATAATTAATGATGGCGAATGCATGCTAATCGTTTATTTATTTTATTTAGTTATCACAAATTTCGCTTACTATTATTATGCGCGCAGTTCCAGGCAAATAGTCAACCCAATGATTACTTTTAATTTCTCTGCAAGTTTTCAGTAGCCCATCATCATTAGTAAGCATTTCGCGCTGAAATCAATCAATAGTTCATTAAAATGCTTTTCTTTGGCAAAATTAATTGCATTTTAAACAACATAAATAAATTAGTGGCTCGTTTTTTCCCCCGCCGAGTTTATGATAATAAATTGAATAAGCTTTCATGCGAAAACTATGAAAATGAATCGATCTTGCGTTTAGTTTGTGCCGAGAATCATTATCATTATCATTATCAATTTCATTTTGATGCCTGGCCAACGCATCAGGTTCGACTTTCGAAATGTGCGGCGAGTTCAAGCGCAACACTCAAACTTCAACTCAGACTCAGACTAAGCCTCAAACTCGAATCCGAAAACGAATACACGAATACGTATACGAAGTCGAAGTCGTAGTCAAAGTCGAAGTCGAACTCGATATTCATGCAACGCAGCCTCCAAAATCAAAGGTGAACAACTTTCGCGCTCGTGAGAAATATGACAAGAGTAAAATCGAAACAAAATATGAAAAATAGCCATGGAGCGGGACGGCGAGAGCGGGCGAGGGAAATGGAAGCTGGCTGCATGTGAAATGAGAAATCACTACACCTGCCAATTTTGCCCAGTTGCTGCCCAGTTGCCCATTCCCTGTTCAGTTCCCATTTAACAACTGGTTCCGCCCAAACAAATTGCCCGGCTCCTTTTATTGTTGTTGCCTCGATTTATTAATGGCCACAATTGATTTATCGTTTCAGCTATCAGCATATTTTTTTCTTTTTTATACATTTTTAGCGGTTTTTTTCGGCATAACTTAACCTATTTTTTCGGCGCTGCTTTAGCATCTTTTGCATTTCTGTTTCTTTTTTTTCGGAGTTGTCAAAACAACTTTGGCCAGAGCATGTGAAAAATGTGTGTGCCACTTAAGTACAGGTGCAGAAAACTTCCATATGCAGTGCAGTGATTCAATCATTCTGTTCACTTATCCACTTCAATTACGCCATTGAAATCAAAAGTCGCATTCGATTGGTGACCTACAAAAGCGGCTGCAACTTCTAGAGACACTCATCAGCATACCCTGTAGACGCGTTCTTAACGGGCTGGCATGCGTTGAGATCCCAGAACATGTCTCCACATAAATGTCGCTCTACAACTATTCAATTACGAGATATCTATCAGATGTGTCCCTGCAATATTCAGCTGGTTCTTTAGCTTTATTTTCTGCTCGACATCATCGACAAGAGCGCGACAAAAACACTTCAGACTGCTGCTGTCCGACCATATTGGGCAAATTGTGCTAAAAGAGTGCCGGACTGCATGAGTGTACTCACAATATTTGGCCAGACGCCAGGCCAAACACATCAACACAACCACTGAGGATGGCTAACAGTCGCTTGAATCTGTTGTGCCACCAAACAGCAGTAATCATAATTTGCCAACTTCCTTATTTGTCGACGTTAGATGGAGGGGTGGCGAGGGAGCAGGGAGAGTCTATTGCTCTCCTGCTTTCGCTTTCAGTGCTGTGGGCTTGTCTGGGCATCGCTATAACCATTTAATGGCTTCAATTAGCGACTCGATCCGCGTGTATTGGCTGACAACGATGTGCGATCTACACTCTGGCTCGGACATTGATTGGCCAGCTTTCCGCTCTACACGATTCCCTCTGCCCCGCTGCAGCTGAGGTAAGATGTAATTTTTCACAGCTGCGACGAGGTTATCGCATTGCGCTTATGCAATAGTTGCGAGCATATGAAATTTGTCGGCTCGACAAGAAGCAGCAAACAACAAACAGCAGAAAACTTGTAATGCGAAGATGTGTGTGGCACTTGGCTACTTGGTGGCTCGCTGATTCGTTGACTTCGTTGATGCGCTGCTTCAGTGGCTCAGTGGGGCTCAATTGCTTTTGGTGGTTCGCTAACTTCCTGTGCTTAGGCTGCCTCCAACCACTGCAACTTCAACTGGGTCTGGGCTCGGCAATCGCTGGAATTTGGTACGCAGGTGCGCAGAGTTCAGCACAGTAGTCCAGAGTATGCATGAATGTAGCCACTTGAGTGCATTCAAAGCGCAATGCTACGCAATGCAGAACCACAAAACCTGTTCAGCTCCACTGCTGGCAAAACATTTAATTATGCGATACATATTTCAGTTAAGCCAATTGCAATTGCCAATTGAATTTCTCTCTCTCCCTCTTTCTTGCTATGCAACCATGCAGCTATGCAACTGTAATGCCTGATCAGCCAGGCCCAACTGCATGGCCTGTTAATCAGCTAGATGATGACGAAGAATGATCACCGTGATTATCGTCATCATCATCATCATCATCGTTATCGTTGTCTACATAATTGCATTGCCCCATTTGTTGGCTTTCTTTGAATAGACTGCAATTGACTCGTGACTCTTTGGCCCACAGCTTGTTTGCTTCTACTTCCCAACAAAGCCATTGTTGCAATAAGACTGTTAGAATGCCCATTGACGGTAACTGATAATGCATCTTGCAGAATTTCCGAAGGCAGCAACAATAAGAGACTTGGCAGTCGAACGCGTAATTACCTAGATGGGTAATCAAAAGATATCTGCGTAAAATAGCCATTTATGAGTTCAATTCAAAGAGCAGTTTAAAGGTTGTTTGGATAAAAGCTAAAGTAAGAAACTGCAATTACTTTGACACTGATATTGTCTCTTCTGCGAGATCTTTGGCTTGGCATGCGAGCAATAAATGATCCTCAAGCATGTAGTTACAAGTATTTTAGCGATGTAAGCCGTAAAATTAATTTGATGTGAAATTAGCGCAAGACATTTCGAATTAACATTAATTAAAACACTTATCATTTGTTTTCATTTGTCGTTTCAGGTTCCATACGCACCTCTTTGTTGTCTGGCACTCAGTTTAATGTTACCTGGCATTTGGCCTATGCACACAGGGTAAGTGGAGGAGCCGCAGTCTGGGGAGCTGCTCGAGCTCGGCTTGGGGCAATTAAGTTGCGCGGTAATCAAGATACCCGAGACGCTGCACAATGGCAGCTAGCGTTCTTATCTCGACTCTCGGAGCATAATTAGACAGACATGTGCATCATGCTGGGCATCGTAAATGATGTAATGATTGCCACACATGCACGCTGCAGCCAACTGGAGCCCCGATACAATACCAAGTCTGGGTCTAGAAGCGGTGTGCGCGCATTAGACCTAGCTGGAGTCAAAGTCAAAAGTATTGCGTTGGAAGTTCCCATTATTGAAAAGGCCAATGGGAATTACCTTTTGAAATCAAGTCACAAGTTCTCAGTCATTGTTTTGCGCAATCTACAGTATACCAGTATATATTTATTACCTTCCAAGAGCACACCTTCCGCACCGCCCATAACAAAGTATTGGTTTCAATGTGCAATTAAAAAGTTCATTTCATGCTTCAATTTTTCTAGGGCGGCTTCCGCTTGCAATTACTGGATGCTCTCGACAGACCCGTGTTGGATCTGACACCGCACGTCAATGGATCGGAATTTGTGCGTACGGACGCGACGTAAGTTTGCTTATTGACTGCCCGCTGATTCTACCTCTAACAGATCCCCCATCACCTACAGGGCTCAGTCCTACTTGGTGAGCCTTCCCAAGGACTTTGAATGCTTCAACTGCACGTTGCGTCTGCTGCGCCAGGCGGACGAGTGGTCCACTGACTACCGCTTCTGGTCCTGCGCGGATGTCGACGTCAAGCAGCGCAAGGACTTCCGCGAAACATGCTCCGGACATGGCAAGAACTTTGCGTCGCGCTGCAAGTGCGACAAGAACTTCTACGGTCCCCAGTGTCAGTACCACGACGAGTGCAGCAGCAATGCCGACTGCGGCGTCCAGGGCAAGTGTATCGACATCGACAGCACCTCGCTGCCACGCCGGCAGTGCTACTGCAACTTTGGCTGGCACGGCATTGGTTGCAACAAGCGTTCTCCCTACAAGTCGACCAGCTTGGACCTAACTTCCTATACGATGAAGGAGCTGTCGCCCGATTATCACATGTACTGGCGTCTGCTCGAGGAGCAGAAGGAGATCGAGGTCGTACTCAAGGTAAACAGCACCTCTTGGGTGGGCCTGGGTTGGCGTCCACGCGGCATGACTCCGGAGTGCAAGAACTTCCCGCTGGTGCGCGACATTGGGGATTTGACAACAACGCTAGAGAGTTCCGCCCCAGAACCCAAGAGCGAACCGGAGCCTAAGAGCGAGCCCGAACCCAAGAGCGAACCTGAGCCGAAAAGCGAACCTGAACCCAAGAGCGAACCAGAGCCCAAAAGCGAACCAGAGCCCAAGAGCGAACCGGAGCCCAAAAGCGAACCGGAGCCCAAGAGCGAACCTGAGCCTAAGAGTGAACCTGAGCCTAAGAGTGAACCTGAGCCGAAGAGCGAACCTGAACCCACAAGTGAGCCACAGCCCAGCTCACAACTGGCATCAGAGCCAGTTGCCGAACCAAGCGCCAAGACGAAGCGCGTTGCAAAGCACGAGCCAGATTTTGGCAGCATCGAGGGCGTTACATCCGTGGCCACCAGTGTCTCCTATCGCGTCAGCACCAAATCGGGACGCAGCCGCCGCCAAGCGACAGGTAAGAGTCCTGAAACCGCACAGCTTTTGCACAGTTGCATGCAATTAGTTTTGCTTGATTTAGAATTAATACGAGTAGTTGCAAAACACACAACAAATCCTGCAGATCCTTTAGAGAACTTACTGCATTCAATGATTGCGCTCCTTGTTATGCTTCTACTATGACCTCTTTCGATCCTGCACCTAACACTAAGCACACAAATCTATTCTCTTCGACAATTACAATCTAACAACAGAGCCAAATAGCACAGCGGAACCAAAGAGCGAACCGGAGCCCACCAGTGAACCGGAGCCAGCGACGACGAACGCACCGGAACCGAAAAGCGAGCCAGAGCCGAAGAGTGAGCCGGAACCAAAGAGCGAACCTGAGCCAAAAAGCGCACCGGAGCCTACAAGTGAACCAGAGCCGAAGAGCACACCCGAACCTCAGAGTGCACCCGAGCCCAAGAGTGAACCAGAGCCAAAAAGCGAACCAGAGCCCAAGAGCGAACCAGAGCCTAAGAGTGAGCCCGAGCCCAAGAGCGAACCTGAGCCTAAGAGCGAACCTGAGCCCAAGAGCGCACCAGAGCCCAAGAGCGAGCCGGAACCCAAGAGCGAACCGGAACCTAAGAGCGAACCCGAGCCTAAAAGTGAGCCGGAGCCCAAGAGTGAACCCGAGCCGAAAAGTGAGCCAGAACCTAAGAGCGAACCAGAGCCCAAGAGCGAACCGGAGCCCAAGAGCGAACCGGAGCCCAAGAGCGCACCCGAACCCAAGAGCGCAGCCGAGCCAAAGAGCGTGCCAGCTCCCAAAAAGTCCGCCAATCTTGAGTCAGCAGGTAAACTCACACGCCTAGGTGATGGTATAGCATTTTCGATACCCCAATGTTCACTGTATACTAACCGAGTAGATCCCACAAGCCACACACACAATTCACAGCATTGTCCCCTGAATTCAGTGCTCTATTATTAACCTATTTCCATTCACGCAGCACCCAAGTACAAACTCAACCCGTACACACCCCGACACGACTTCAATCCCATGGACTGCACGGATATTGTCATCGGTGCGGCACGTGGCATGGCCAGTCGCGTGGGAGATTACTACTCTCGGGATCGTTCCACACCCCGCTTGGATGAGGTCTTTGGCGGTAAATCGAATTTGGCTTTGGGCACCGGCTTCGAGGAGAATGGCGTGACCACCATTATATTCCGCAAGAAACTGGTGGCCACAGAACCAACCGATCACACTCTGGACGATGCGCTCACCCACGTCATTTGGGCGAGGGGCCAGGAGCCACAGCAATATGTGCATGTGCCAGCCTCTGGCTTGGAAACTGAGCCCTCATCCGTTAAGGACTTCTATCAGCCGGACGAGCTGAAGTACCACGGACACCAGATGCAACGTGGCGTCACTCAAATCAACTTCTTTGGTAAGTCGCATGACAATGCCCAAAGTCCTTTCGCTAACTGATTGATTGCCTATAGAAAAAGAAAAGTCCGCTGCTGAAGTCGATCGCAATGATCTGAGCACAAATGTGCTGGACAACGATTGCTATGGACACTGGAAATACCCCTCGAACTGCTCGCCCCAGGAGCACACGTGCGAGTACTACGCCTCGTGGGAGACCGTCGGACGCGGCGACGATATCCGCTGGCACATTGAGACATCGAACACACAAACCTGGACGGGCATTGGTTTCAGCGACGATCAGCGTATGTCGCAGACCGATGCCATCATTGGCTGGGTGGATGGACGCAGTGGTCGTCCCTTCCTCATGGACACCTGGGTGCTGGGTTATGCGCCACCCAAGCTGGATGATCGCCAGGACATTACCAATGCCTCTGGTCGCATTGAGAAGGGTGTCACCATTTTGGAGTTTAATCGCAAGCGCATCAGCAATGACGAGCAGGATCTCTCCTTCACCGATGACCATTGTCTGTATCTGTTCTTCCCCGTGCTCGGCGGTGCGTTTAATGTGGTCAACAAGAAGACACGCAAGCACGAGCAGGTGCCCGCTATTTCGCCCCAGCGCGTTTGCATCAAGTCCTGCGGCAAAGGTTGGTCAATCTCTTGCCCCCCATTGCAGCGATTTTAATACAACTTTTTCTCAGAACTAGAAGCTGTTTTTGTGGGCACTAGCACACCAGCGCCCAGTCGCTTGGTCTATGCCGTTGGCGTGAAGCTGATGAACTTGGCCGAATCCTTTGAAGCGCCCAAGCCCGGCACCGTTGACTTTAACAATCTGGCAGCCACCATTTCGGACTCCTTCAACGGCATTCTGTCCCCCATTCCCGGTTACTACAAGACCGAAATAATTGGTTTCGAGAAGTAAGTTTCAACTTAAATGCGATATTAACATTGCCAAAAATTCTTCATAAGTTGGCAGCTCGTAATGTAATCGATAACAATTAACAAATATTGCCATCCTCGAAAACTTGGTAGTAGTTGGCAATTAATTGGCGTTGCCAGATGAACGCATTTTGATCAATTCTAAACTCTTCTTGCAGGGAGGGCAGCTCCATGGTAGCCAAGGTGCAGGCGCTGTTCGACAAGGCCGATGTGGAGAAGATGCACGCTCTGGACACGAACAACATTGAGAAGACCAGCGAGGCGGCCATAGAGAAGAACGCCGAAGTCATCAAAGCAGCGCTTCAGGATCAATTGGCCACCGGCAAAGTGGGATCCCTGACTGTGGATCCACAGTATTTGGACTTTGAGGCACTCGAATGTGAGCGACAAATAAAACAATTTATAAATAATGGTTTTCAACAACAAGAAACTCCATTTGCAGTCAAGAGTGCTCAGGAGCCCAGTGCTAAGGATACGCTCCTGTCCTTCTTCGATCTGTCGGAGACACGTTTGTATATTGTGCTAGGTCTGATTGCAGCCCTGGTTCTGATCGCCCTGATTCAAGCCTTCTGCACCATATTGAAAACCTCTCGCAAAAGCAAAAATACCAAGGTAAATATTGTTGCAAACTTAATTCCAGCGAAAGTATTTAGTTGCAGCGTTTTTAGCATTAACTTGACTACTCGTTTGTTTAGCTGTAAGCTTGGCGCACTTAATAAGAGTTCAATGCTGACACCGATTAATAATGTTTATTCAATTGTATAATGTTATTTAAAGCTGGTTTACGTTATACCCGATGAATGGCGCATATATCAACAGCAACAGCACCAGCGATACTATCAGCCCTCTAGCGATCTATAAATTCGAAAACAAATAACGAAAAACCAACCCACCATAACTCAAAAAAAAAAGAAAAAAAAAAAAAACAAAAAGAAAATTTAAAAAAAGTATATCTCACTGCCTAAACTGAACAAGATCTACAACTGCCCAAAGTACTCAGTGTATACCCCAAAAATAGTTAGCCAAATATATCAGATCTGCGCGGATATCGTTAAACATGTACTATATACGCTCTATATACATATGTATGTGCTGAGTCGCGTTTATCAAAATTCTGTTACAAAAATGAATTCATTGGTAATTTAAAATCCTATTTGTTAATTGTTTATTTGTTTGTATTTATTAACAAATGACTTAATTTGTGACTACTATCAAACTGCTAACATCTAATCAAAAACCATAATACTGGAAGGTTTCTTTCTCTCTCGCTCTCTCTTTCTCACACACTTGCTCTATCTCTTTCTTCATTCCTGTATGCGCTTTAACTAAATGTTGTTTGTTTCTAATTAATTTCAATAAATCTATTTACTTATTGTGTCTTTTCTGTAGCCAAACCAGTTAGCATTTGATTTTCATACTAAAAACTATGGTCTTATCTTTCACTATAATGTCACCATGTATTTCTTCTATCCGTAGCCGATCTATGCTTCAAATTTGGCATAAACGCAAGCACACAAAGCACATTCCAAAAAGCAATTATATATAGTACATAGTCCCCCAACGATTTCTGGCGCACTGTAATCCCTAGAGTTGCGAGTTTCATTTAGTTTAGATCGTATTTGTTTCGAGCTCGTAGCAAATGCTGACTGGTTATGCGCTAAGATCTGAGAATATCCCACACACACACACACAATCACACATCCCCTCTTTCAACTTATACATTGTGTAATTGTGGTGCAAATTCTATTTGTGATTGCAGGAGAAACTCATACAGAACTCGCCCTGGAAGGAGTTCGCCTCCAACACGAACTATGCCTTCGATCCATACGGCGAGACCGAAGAGAAGCACATGACCAGCAGCACCACGGCCAAGGAGAAGGCGCGCAACCGTTCCACGTCCAGCAGCCAACAGACCACACTGCCCATGTCCCACTCACCCACCAGCAAGTCGCAGATGTACTATGAGAACACCAATGGCAAGAGCAGCAACGGCAACAACAGTCGCTCCAACGGTCGCCACATGACGCAAGAGAGCAGCGCTGGCGGCAGCATGTCCACTGCTCCCGGTCCTTATTCCCGCGGCAGCTATGCGGAGCGCGCCTATTCGCTGCCCCGCCAGAATCATCATTATCAGCAGAGCTCGGCAAATATGCAGCCTTCCGGCTACTACACGCACGATCGTCGGGCAGCGCGACAGGAGCGCGAACGGGAACGAGAGCGGGGCGAGGAGCGTCGTCATCGCCATGAGCGGGACTCCAGCTATGATAGATCGCGCGATGATCCGCGTTTGAATGGCGGCGCTGACACGCCGGACTTTTACTTTATGCCCTCGCAGCGCAAATACTCCGGCGAAGTGGTGCGCGTCTATGTGGACTACAACAAGGATCCGAAGAACTAGGAAGACACTCCCCACAAAACATCCTCGATGAGAGTGTGCATGCACAACAAGAACGTTACAATTTATTTAAAAATCTTGATTTAAGCTCTTCTCTCTTAACATTCCGTCCTTCTTCGAAAACCTCAATCTGTTGCTTCTCGTTTCGATTGCCATAAAGCAGTTACACTGCATGCGTTTCAGAACCGGGGGGAATTCCCCCTTTTCATATTTGGGTGCGCAAGCTTTATAATGACGCCCACACACAAACAAACAAAAAAACAAACAACAAAAACCCACAGAGACAAGCAGACAGAAAGTTAATGATGCAGTTCAGGAAATGTTTAAACAAATGACAGAAATCCACAGTTTAGTAAATTGTAAATATTTTGCATAGAAATTAATGGTCTGAACAAGTAAGTATTGATTCAGGACTTTTGCAATGTTTTCTCTTCAATGTGCAAAGAAAAATAGTCACTGTATTTAATCAAATTAAATATATGTATGTTAATATAAAGTTTAATAATGTTGAGCGCATAATACGACGATAATACTCGTACAAAATGTTTAATTTTACATTATAGTACAATAATTAAGTACATATTAATAAAGCTAGACATATAAATTACAGTAAACATGTGCGTTTTAATTCTTTGAAAATTTCAAAAAACAAAAACCGTTAATACAGCATTTTTGTTTCGATTTGTACTCTTCGAATTTCAGTGTTGCAAGACACACACAGTGTCGATAGATTAGTTCAATAGCCGGTGTGACCATTTCACGGACAAAGTACTTAAAGTGCGTTCACACTGTAGACCATCAAATACCATCCCTAATTACGGAGTTTCGCGCGCTTTTTTTCTAAAAAAACTGTATGCAGTGTCCGTCGGTCGTGTAATTATAAAACTTGTGTGCTCTGAGTGGTCAAAGAACTGAAATTAATATATTAAAACAGTCCAGTACAACCACAACACAATGGACAACGATGCAGAAGTGGGTCAGGCGTACCACACGGTGCAGTTGTCGACAAAAGAAATGCTGAAAAACAATCGACGTCAACATTATTGCAATGTAAGTAAATTTAATGAAATACGCGGTGTTTTTCGCTGAGCCCAGCACTTTCGTGCCAACTATGTGTTTACATACTGATTGTTGTTGATTCATTTAGATGATTGACCTGCTCACCAGCAGCTGCAAAGCCTCTGGTTTGTTGAACACCTCGTTCACCAACGAGGAGCTGGTGCAGTTCTGGCTGAGCGACATTCTGCCCCTGATGTTTGACGACGATCGCAGCATACAGAATTGTGCGGTGGCTGCACTTGCCGAGGCTCTGGTTGCCCTCGACGTGACTGTCATACACGAGGCCAAGTGCTGGCCACAGCTGCGAAGTGAGTTCGTCAACAATTACACAAAGCTCATTGGCGAGATGCGCGATGCCAAGAACAACAACTGGCACAAAATATGGACGTTGTTGGTGCAGATCATGGACTGCGAACTGCTGCGTGGCTGCACGTACATCAACAAATTCCTGGCCATTGTCGAGCTCGGCTTCCGCAACTCCGACAATGGTGTGCGCTCCGAGGCCTTCCTCTGCTGGCGTGTGCTCATCAAGATCTTTGCCGCCTACAATGAGCTGGCGGCGGGCAAGCGACTGCGTCTCCTGCTCATACCACTGCGCACCTCACAGTCGCGCTCGTCACATGTCAGCAGCATCAAGCTGCGCGTGTGGTGGTATCTGATAACGTGTCTGGATACCGAGCTGCCCAAAATGTTTGACAATGCGGTCGAATACTTTCTGAGCTTCCTCTTTGGCAGCGGCTCACGCAACCAAGCCACCGGCCTGGCGCACAGCTACCAGACAGCGCGCGAACTGGCGCTGCCTTGCCTGGTTGCACTCTGGAATATGGAGCCAGCATCCGAAGGACTGCAGCGTAGCTTGCGTGAGCTGCGCCTGGAGGCGCTGGCGCAACCATCGCCGCTAATGAACGTGGAGCACATGGAGCAGCATTGGCGTCCCATGCTGGCGGCTGTGGTGTCCGCCATCCGACTCGTTTGCCAGCAGGACGACAGCACGGAAACCGAACAGGAGCTGCTGCATCTGCTCTTGCGTAACCTGACGCTGGCCATGCACAAGCTGCGCGTCACCCCCTTCATTGTGGCCAGCTGTGGCGAGCTGGAGAAGACGCTGCCTGGCGATGGACGCGTCGTGCGCTCCTTCTTCAACACATACGCTGGCGCTGCTGGAGTGTCGCAGCGCGTGGACTCGCTGCAAGTGCTGGAAGCCTACTTGAAGCTTTGCCTGAAGTCGCGCGCCGAAGTGCCACCTGCGATTCTGCAGCGCTGCATCGCACTCATCTATGCGCCCGACCAGCTGGAGGCGCACAACACCAGCCAATTCCGTCTGCTCAACGACTTTGCCGTGCTGCTGATGCAGAGCAACGACGAGGAGGACTACGAAGCCTTTGGCGTGAAGCTGCACATCTGGCGACAGATCTCACAGTCGCTGCTCAGCTATCTGCGTGAGAATCCGCTCGAATATCGTGTGGCGCACAATGCACTGCTGCTGGACAACTGGATCTTGTGGCCGCTGCAGACTTGCGCCAGCTTTGCGGGGCGTCGTGCACACAGCGCCTTTGACGGCGTCTTCTGCGATCAATGGAAGCAGCTCATCAATGCCGGCCACAATGCCAACGAGCGCAAGGACTTTGTCACACAATTGAAAACGGCACTCATTGATCTGCTGAAGAATAGCAGCAAGGAGGAGCCACGCTTTGCGGAGCTGTTCGATGTGTATGTGAGCGCAGTGCTCAAGCTGGGCATCTGCAAGGATGCGCCGCTCTACAAGGAAGTGTTCGCTGTGCTGCAGGCGCTCTTTGAGCGTCCGGCGCTGTCGCAGTCGCTGCTCGAGGGTTGCCTGAACACGCTGCGCAATCTCGTGCTCGAGCTGCGCCAGAACGAGCTCATGGTCATCTTTGATGCACTGAAGCCCACGCTGGCCGCCGCCCTGCAGTGCTGGAGCAAACGCAAGTGCGATGGCAGCTTTCTCAGCGAGTGGAAACGCGCCATTCAGGAGAAGTTCCGCAAGCTGGCCATGAAGAGCATGGCCAATCAAGTGAAGGAGCTGTTCAAGGGCGACGACCTGTTCGTCATCATACCATCCGTGTGGAGTCTGAACCCCGACAAGCTCACCGATCGCCAGAAGGAGCGCCTCGCCGAGAAGTCGGACATTCCAGCACTCTACAATGACATGAGTCAGTCGCAGGACGCCTCAATCAAGCCGTGGACACCCAAAAAAGTGGTGATTGCCAAGAGCAAGCAGTCCGAGCTGGCCATTGGCGGCGGCGACAGGGATGCAGAGGCAGACGATGACGTTGTCATTATCGTTGAGTCGCCCACTGATGAGTTACTAGCGACGCCCCAGGTGCCCTCCACGCCGACGCGTCGTCGTCAGACCATCGATCAACCCGAATCGAATAGCACTGAGAAGTACAATTTCCGCAAACCGCGCACACAAGCCGAACAAGAGGAGGAGCGGACCACAAGCAAATCCTCGCCCGCCTCCAGCGAGGACACACCCATTCGCCAGACGCGCCAACGCGCTGCGCAGAAGGACAACAAAGCCGAGCAACCTGCGGCGGCTGTCGAAAAATTGCGCTCACCTCGCAAACAATCGGCAACGTCGGCGACGCCGATAGCAGGTAAAAAGGGATTAACACAATCTGCTGCACAGGACCCTTGTCTAATCGTAGCTCTTTGTTTTTGCAGCTGTCAGCAAACTGGTTCTGTCGGCCGCCGGCAAGTCGAAGGATGCTGCAAAACCCACCACCATGCAAAGTGAGGATTTGTTTGGCGATTTAGCAACGCCGTCGTCATTACAAGCAAGCGGACAACTGCAGTCTGAGCTGGCCAAAAAGGCAACAAGTGCGCCGGAAACGCAGCTCAGCACATCGCTCGAACCGTTGCCAGCTGAGCTCATCAGCGAGCCCTTGCCCATGACTGAGACGTCGCCCAGAAAGAACACGCCGCGACTATGCAATCTGGTAAGAATAGGGGATTATATAGTACTCAATCTTAAGTAAATTGTGTAGAACTAGCCTGCAGAGATTATGCAGAAATCCTTTAGCAATGCAGCAGCCTGCTTTTTGAGTAGCTTATCGTATGTATCATCGAATTGTTCGTCAGCAGTCTGTTGAACAATAATTCTATAAACTAGAATTGGAACTAAAAGCAGTTGAATGTGTTTGGAAGAAAGGCTAATACTTTTTTGACATACGTCAATTAGCACGTCAAGGAAAATATATAAAATAATTGTTCTGAACTTGCAAAACTTGTGCTTAAAATTAAATAACGACTTTACTAAATAAAGTCGGCTGCAAGTGGCGCAAATTGAGTGGGTAAAGTTCATATGAAGAGTTAATTTGCAGAGCATTGAGTTTAGTGCACAAGTGGTGCAGTTTTGAGTAGTACAATTGTGGTGTACAATATTAATAGTTAAATGTAATTAACCAACTTGACGGCTTGCTTGCAGAACTCGCCGCCGGATCGCAAGCAGACCAACAACTCGACGAGTCCCACGCTGCGCCCCAAGCCGTCGGCGCATCTCACAGGACGCGGCGCACAGCTGATCAACATGATTAGGAACAAGAAACTCGATGCCACCGCGCTCTCCTCTGCCGGCTCCGCAGCCCTGGCTGGACCGTCGACACGCAGTCAGGTGACGCCTGCACGTCTCAACGAGCGCTCAGAGTTGGTGTCGACGCCCACGTGCGAGCTGAACGAGCTGGCCATGGAGCACACATCGACGCCCATACAGCAGGCCAAAGAACTGTTGATATTCTCGAAACGCTTGCCCTCGCCGTCGGCCAGTCCCTCGGCATCCATACTGAAGCGCAAGCTGCGCTGCGAGAGCATGGATGACTTTGAGTCGCCGGCGATGAAGCGCAAGCGTGTGAGCTTTCACGATCCGCCCGTGTCGGTGACCAAAGAGTATTTGCGCGATGGGGACGAGACGCGCAGCAGCAAGCCAAAGCGTTGTCTGCTCCCGGACAAGACAACAACGGCGGCGCCGTCGGAGACGCGACAGGCGCTGAAGCGACGCGGTCGCCTGGACAGCATCATTGAAATCGAGAAGTTTGCCCACGAGCAGACGGCCAGGAGTGCGGACAAGTCGCTGGACAAGAGTCAGGATGGCATTGAGGACGAGGCATTCGCCACGCTCAAGTGGAACGACACCACGACCACAGCGATACACACCAGCGATGCGGAGAAGCAGTTGCCGCAGTCGGAGCCAGATGCGGCAGCATCCACGACAGCCACAACATCAACAACAACAGTATTGCCGTCGCGCGACTTGGCCATTTTGGATGCAGACGCCGCTCTGCAGCTGGTCGTGGAGCAGTGCTCGCTGGACAATGTGCTGGAGCGTTACCTCGCCAAGGCCAGTGGCTCCAGCGCCAATCTGAAGAGCGCCCTCACGCTGGCCAAGGTGCTGTCGCAGCAAATGAACAGCAACGACAAGTTGAAGACCAGCGTGCTGGAAACGCTCTCGGAGAATCATTCCAAGGAGTTTCTGGATCACGCTGTGCGCGAGAATCTCTCGTCCGTGGTGTGCGACCGCCTCAATCCCAACTCGGTGCTGGAGTACGTCTGCGCCAAGTCGAAGATCAACAACAGCTGTCGCAGCAGTCTGTTGGCCCAGGTGCCCGCCATGATTCGCCTCGAGGCGGAGCGTATGGCTCTGCTCCAGCAGCTGCTGCAGCAGTGCAGCCTCAACGATGACCAGCTGCTCGATCTCATTGCCCAGCTGATGCAGTTGCGCGGCGACAAGACCAGCGAACGCAACAGCAACAGCAGCAGCGGCGGCAACAGCTGCAACATCGCCAACGACGACAATGTGGCCGAAACGGCCGCCGATTCATCCTCTAATCTGTGAGTCGCACCTCAATTTACTTGATCAAAGTATTCACTTGATGGCGGCCAGTGTGCAAACTGATGTGCTTCGGTTAACCTGCGCCGTTCCCCCTTCATTATTTCTGTTAGATTAAGTTGATAGTTTAGACTTTTCGCCCTGTCGTATGCCGACTGTGTGGCTAATCTTGATTAGAAGTGCGTCAAATACACACATTTATATTATACCCCAAATGCTGGCTCTTTTATTCCTACAGATGGTTGCTATTTTGCAGGGACATTAAATTCAACAGCTATTGCAATTAACTAGTGACTGTTTTAAAGCTGCAAAGGTAATGTAGTTTTTGTATTTGAATGATTTACGATCTTCAAAACACAGCCTGCAGGCTATGTGCAAGAAATATAGTCATTGTTGTCACTGCAATCTAATGATTTAAGTGTCTCGCACACAGGCAGAAACAAAGGTTAGTTGGGCACTTAATTTAAAGTCAAACCTGTCGCGGATTTTATCTCATATCAACACAAGACTGCGACCTAGCGAAGGTGATTCGCTAATCCGAATAGCGGGCAAAGTAAAATTCAAAGTCAAATGCTCTGTTGTGTATTTCCATGTGCCGCTCTGCGAGTAGAATGCCACTGATAAGGTTCACGTGCACGCAAATCGTCTGCTGAGTGTCGTACGCTATAATTATAATAGGCAAAGCGAATACCGTATCTCGGCGAGCTTTATCAGCCGGCAGACAGTGTCTCTCCGCGCGAGCTTTAAGCTTCCGCGTGGGCGTTCGGCACGCAACAGATGCGTGCGATGCGAATACCTAAACACATTGTATACTTGAAGTATAGATACGATACGTTGCGATATGATACAACGATCGTAAACATTACGATACAGTGCGACTTTTCATATTGTTATAGTTTTTGGGAAAGCGAAAATAGAGGAAGTCGCGTTCGCGAAGGTTATTTGTAGGTCTGCTTGGCTCTGTATCAGTACAGTATCTGGGTCTGGGTCCAATCATAAAAATAGCAATGGAATATTTCAGTCTTTGTGGCTACCGACTAACGAGTACCGAGTACCGACACTGACCTAACCCACCGCTGCAATGACGTCATGCACCATCATCGTGATCACCGTCTAGTCTCTGTCTACGGCGTAACGACTTCCGCGACATCTTCACTTCCCCTTGCACATTGCCAGCTGACGTCAGGCGACAATTAACACTGGACTTGGGACACGTTTTTTTGTTTCTTTTGGACGGGGGCAACGGTTATTCAATTTGTTAGAGTGTCTGGCAAATGATTCATTTATAAATTAAGTGAAATGCGTTAAGCACTTGACGAAATTGCGCTTATCTGCTGGAACAGTTGAAGGATACACTGTGCAACACGCAATTCGAGCACTTTTGTTTTAGTCACTTTCAACCAAACGAATCTTGCTTGCTTTCAAACTGACGGTCAGACGGAGGGATGTGAAGCCAGCCCTATGTACAACATTTATTACTCGTCACTCACTTCTGGATAAACATGTTTTGAATACTTATAGTAAATCAATTTACTAGCACAAATTCCAAATTCTAGTTTCAAGCTGTAGTCCGCGAAATTATCGTTCACGTTTGGTAACCGATTCAATATTTAGTGGACAGTGTATTATACATAACATATTTTTGCCTTCTCATGACGACGAGTCGTGTCACAATTTGCCACTTTTATCAGCGTAGATATTCCAGCGAATAGTGTGGATAGATAGACCCTCAAATGTGCGCATATTTGTAATTGAATAATCACTAATGGCTCAATCGAAATTGCTGTTCGACTAAGAGATTCCGCGCAAATTAGTAGCGCTATTTTTTTTGTTAGTGTTCAATATTTTGAACTCACAGTGAAATCACAGGGAACTTGATTCGGGAAATGAGTAAGTGAAATTAGTCGATCCCCCATATTTGGAGCACTCTATGAATTGTGTGGGCACCCCTAACCGATGACAAGTGCGGTTGCATCAAGTATACGCAACGTGTCGCACGCGCATACTCTCTAGCTGCCCAGTCGCTTGCAGGGTATCTGGCACTGCTTAAATATGTACCTACAGATATGAATATAGAATTCCGCGCGCTGTGTCGGCCAGTTACACAAAAAAACAATATAGCAGAAACCTAATATAAAACGACGCCGTGTGCTCAGTTCATCCACAAGGTGAACGCATTCAATACACACACACACTCGCTGTGCGCCACACAATTCACACGACTGCGAATAGTTTGTAGTTTTTTTGGCGATTGCTTGCTATAGTGCCTGCCATAGCCAATTAGCTGCTTGCGAGTGAGAGCAAGACAGCTGCGCCGCATTCAGATACGTATATCAGCTGTTTATTTTTGGGGGGTTGTGCCGCCAAGCGAGGGCGGGGCAGCAAGCGAAGCACTGCAAATCGCAAAGTTCTCTAAGCCAAAAAAGCTGCACATGCAACGGTAACAGCACCAGCTGCATCCCCAGCCAACGAACGATAGAACGAACGGCGAACCTGTCGTGCCATACAGCTGGGTCAGCCTACAGACCGACGACGACTATCAAGCGAATCAGAGCTACGGACGGGGTAGCAGCAGCAGCAGCAGTTAGTAGAGTATTCCAGCTGAGACGACTACAAAACTGCTTCCAGCATCAGAACATCAACAACGACTACGGTAAGCTTAATTTGACCTAACGCTAAGCGGACGCGGCGCGGCGGCAGCCACAGCGCCTCAAGTATTCGAAACGAAGAAGAAGAAACTGAAAAAAGTGACTAAAACTCTGATGTAATCATTCGCTGTTACGCCCGCAAAATAGAAAAAACAATTTCGATTCAGTTTCCAAAGTCTTCTTGCTGCGTTGTCGTCGCCGTCGTGGACTCTATACGATTACGCCTGGAATCCTCCAAGGTAAACAATTCGTTTTCGATCACGGTCTGGAGGCGCGTTCTAACGACGCAACCCAAAAATTCTATTGCAATTTCCAAGACAAAGCTCTCATTGAGTCGCAGTTCCTCGACACTGCCCTGCCCCCGGCAAAAATCCATGGAGCGCAACCCGCCCATATCGATTTAACACACATACACACACAATGTATGTGTGTACATACTTAACGTATTATTATTTGTTCCATTCCCCGCGACCGAACGTTGGAATGAGACACACGCTTCCAATGCTGCGTGCGCCGGCAGCGCACATTATAAAAAAAAAAAAAGTTCGCAACAAAAAGCTTTTGAGAGAGCGCGCTCAGTGTAACGTGCTCACCGCAAACGCGTGCGAGTGAGCGGGATAGAGCGTCATCGTGAGAGCGCGCGCGTTTGAAAGAGCAACAGTTGAGGCAGCGCGCTTCTGTTACGCCAAATTCATTTGTGTTTTAATTAGAAATGTTTTATTGTTATTCGCAGCACAAGCAATAAGAGCGCGTTAAGAGAAGATGTCGTCGCGTATGTTTAAATTCGGCGTCACAGCTGCCAGCGCCTGTGTGGGCTCTGTGATAGCCTCGTGGAGCATTGATCGCTGGAACTCGCCACATGTGGTACGTGTTGCATGCTTCGCTTGACTCACTCCCAGCCCCCATTTAACTGACAATTTGCTCCTTCTGCAGGTCAACAATGCCGTGCAACGCCCACCCAAACGCAAGCGCACTCTGCCCATGCGCAGCGAACAAATCAACTCCTTGATGAGCGGCGATGAATTCGATGTGCTCATCATTGGCGGTGGCGCCACGGGCGCGGGCTGTGCCCTGGACTCCGTGACAAGAGGTATGCATGTAGTGAGATGGCAACTGAAAGAGTAATAGGTCATAAAAGCTCTATAACTCAATGATTATAAGATTACAATTAGGGGAAACTACTTCGTAGGATCTTATGCAGATCAAACCAGTTTTTAGAGCGAAACATATTAAGGAATATTTAAAATCTATGTTAATCTAAGTTGCTAATAGTAAGAGATTTAAAATGAAATCAATGTCTGTCTTTCCGTCTGACCGTTAGAGAAATCATCCAGATCTCAGATACTATAATAGCAAGAGATACCAAATTTGGAGGCAATGGTGTTAGTGGTTGTAGGTAGCTCAAGGCTAAGTTATAATGTTGCCACGCCCACTGTAAAATGAACTATACACATATCTAACCTTGTCCGGCAGGTCTGAAGACAGCGCTCGTGGAGCTGGACGACTTCGCCAGCGGCACCTCATCGCGCTCCACCAAGCTGATCCATGGCGGCGTGCGTTACCTGCAGAAGGCCATCCTGGGCGTAAGTTATTGACACTCTCTCGAGCTGTTCCCCCATTAGTGTGCTAGTCGTAACGCTTGCTCTCCTTATCGCCCTGCCACAGCTAGACTTTGAGCAGTACAGGATGGTGAAGGAGGCGCTGCAGGAGCGAGCCACAATGCTTGAGTCGGCGCCCCATCTGACGCATCCACTGCCCATTATGCTGCCCGTTTACACGTAAATAGCAACCGCCAAGCGGGGCTTGGGGCACTTAGTTGACGCTGTGCTGATCTTGGTCTTCCTCTTCCGCTGCAGGTGGTGGCAGGTGCCGTACTACTGGGTGGGCATCAAGGCCTACGATCTGGTGGCCGGCGATCGCAATGTGAAGAGCTCGTATCTGCTGTCGAAGAAGAATGCGCTGGAGCTCTTCCCCATGCTCAAGAAGGATAAGCTGTGCGGCGCCATTGTCTACTACGATGGCCAGCAGGACGACGCGCGCATGTGCCTTGCCGTGGCACTGACTGCGGCCCGACATGGCGCCACCGTCTGCAATCACGTCGAGGTGAAGGAGCTGCTGAAGAAGGACGACGGCACCGGCAAGATGGTGCTCTGCGGCGCCAAGGTCAAGGATCATATTTCGGGGAAGGAGTTCACGGTGAAGGCCAAGTGCATCATCAATGCGACGGGACCCTTCACCGACTCCATACGCAAAATGGACGATCCGACGGTGAAGAGCATCTGCAGCCCCAGCTCGGGTGTTCACATTGTGCTGCCCGGCTACTACAGTCCCGATCAGATGGGTCTGCTAGATCCCTCCACCTCCGATGGCCGTGTCATCTTCTTCCTGCCCTGGCAACGCCAAACCATTGCGGGCACCACAGACCTGCCCTGCGACGTCACGCACAGTCCCCGCCCCACCGAGGATGAGATTCAGTTCATCCTGAGCGAAATCAAGAACTATCTGAATGCCGACGTCGAGGTGCGTCGCGGCGACGTCCTGTCCGCCTGGAGCGGCATTCGGCCACTCGTCTCCGATCCGAATAAGGGCGACACACAGTCGCTGGCACGCAACCACATCGTCCACGTCAGCCCCTCGAATCTAGTCACTATTGCCGGCGGCAAGTGGACCACCTACAGGGCCATGGCCGAGCACACAATCGATGCCGCCATCAAGGGTGAGTGCGCTCGCTGTGGATGTCCACGCCAGAGTCGTTAACAAGCTCTCTCCTCCACAGCCTGCAAGCTGCAGCCCGAGCGGGCCGAAGCCGTGACGGCTTATCTGAAGATCGAGGGCGGCCAGGGTTGGACACCGACCATGTACATCCGGTTGGTGCAAGATTTCGGACTGGAATGCGAGGTGGCCCAGCACCTGGCCAAATCGTACGGTGATCGTGCGTTTGCCGTGTCCAAGATGGCTTCGCTGACCGGCAAGCGCTGGCCCATCATTGGCAATCGCATCCACCCCGAGTTCCCCTACATCGATGCCGAGATTCGCTACGGCGTGCGCGAGTACGCCTGCACCGCCGTCGATATGATTGCGCGCCGCCTGCGTCTGGCCTTCCTCAATGTGCAGGCGGCCCAGGAGGCGCTGCCTGTGATTGTGGACATTATGGGCGAGGAGCTGCAGTGGTCCAAGGACGAGAAGGAGCGCCAGATCAAGCACGCCACCGATTTCCTGGCCAACGAAATGGGTCACTCGATCAATCGCACATCGAAGGAGAGAATACCGATCAAGCTGTCGAAGGAGGAGATCCAGACGTATGTGAAACGCTTCCAGCTGATCGACAAGGACAAGAAGGGCTACGTCTCCATCAATGACATTCGGCGGGCGCTCAAGAGCTTCGGCGACGGCGACGTGTCCGGCGAGCAGCTGCACGAGATTCTCAAGGAGATTGACACGAACATGAACGGACAGGTGGAACTTGACGAGTATCTGCAGGTAAGTGGCGTTTATTTCTCTAATCATTGACTGGTGTTTGCTTGACATTGCATATATGAAATCGTGTGTTTAGATGATGTCGGCGATCAAGACGGGCGATGTGGCCTACTCCCGGTTTGCGCGCATGGCCGAGCTGGAGGAGCAGAAGCACGAGGCGGCCAATCTCAAGCAGAAGATCAGTGTGGATCGCTCCGGCGGTGGCCTCTAAGCGACTTAAGACGACGACAACGATGACGATGATGATGATGAAGATGATGATGGTGGAATCTTACGATGATGCTCATCTGCAAATCAAGCACATTTTTTATAGCATTAAGTTCCGTTCCACAACGAGTACACAACAAAACTATACAATTATTTCTCTCCTCTTCATTTTATTTTATTGTTAATAAAGTCTTGAACTTACTCTCCCTCTTTCCCTCTATCTCTCAGGCGAACTCACTGCCTCTTGCTCCCCGCTCTCTCTCTCTCTCTCTCTCTCTCTCTCTGTCTCCTATCTCTCTCAGGCAATCCGACAATTCGAAGCTGCTTTATCGGACTTCTGGGCAGTTGTAGGTTGCTCTGGCGGGGAATTCGATGTGGCAGCGGCTGCATTCCCATTCCGGGGATTGCGCTGCGGCTCTCCGCGCTCCTCGCGACTGCCTGTGAAAGCAAACGCTTATTTAATGTCCGCTTGAAGCTGGCTTCATTTGCGCCACTTACTGTAGGAAGTTCGCACAGTCGCATTAATGTCGCTGGTCAGGTTGCCAGCAGCTCTCTTGAGGTTCGCATGCTCGGCGATGACACAGTTGAACATGTCGTGTCGCTGATTCTGCGTGAAGGCAGCAAACATATCCAGATTGGGGTCCCAGAAGAAGAGCAGCTTGCCACGGCGCTGGTTCACCGCCAAGCAGGTGGCCAGCTCATCGTACATCTGCCAAGAACAGAGAGCCAACACTTTACCTTCCATTTGTGGAGCAAGGGGCAATTCTTACTCACATCGATGAGGATCTCGTAGAGTCTCTTGTTGCTCCAATAGGCCTCGGGTCGCACCTTCACCTGCCACAGCAGCACGGTCTTGATGTAGTAGCTTCGCACATTTGTCATATTCGTCTTGGAATCGCGGAATTTCTTCATCAGCTTGATGACGTCCTTCAGCTTTTGTTTGTTGTGTATCATATTCTTCTCGGCATCATAGTAGGAGGCCCGAAACGAAATGTTGTTCGCTTGGAATGGCTTCAAGGGTTTCGGAATCGCGTCCCAATACTGTACGTTCCGGAAATATTTGCGTTCCTCTACGCCCAACACATTCTGGCACGCATCTAGCCTGATGGCTGGCACAAAATCCACCGAATACTTATAGGGTGACGTTATAAAAATGGTGTGTGCCGGTCCGCAACGTTTGTAGACCACATTGGAGGTGACGCCGTCGACAATAATTCGGTTTCCCATTTTAGTAAGAGCTCTTGTGAATGCACCATTTAGGAGATTCTGTAGCTTATCCTCCAGCAGCAGATTGGACGCCGACACCAATCTCTTTAGACAGGTAAACGTGGCATTGTTGTGCTCTTGCCTCTGCAGGATATTCAGGACCTGCGTCATGTCCAGTGTAACATTGCCCGGTTTTCGGGGGTCTTTCTTAACAATAATCCGATTGTTTTCGGGAAATTTCAGGTAAATCACCAAATCGAACTCATCGGGTTTTGTGATTTTCACCTTATCGCCATAGCTTCCTGTTGAACAAGATATCGTTGAGAACTATTGCTACAATTGATACAACTGTTAATAATCTTAAAGCGGATGCAACTATTACTGATATAACAAACACGCTGTTATCTTATCGACTCTATTCGTTTAAAGATCCCATTAAATAATTTCATATTTCGCGGAAGTTGTTAAAATATAGACTTATTTATGATTGAGTTAAGCTGAGTTAGTTATACAAGTGCATAAATGAGTTTAACTTAAGTTTAATTTGAACAAAAAATAATTATGCATAGATGCATATACAAAATTCGTTAACATTAAATTCGAGTTAACATTAACACTCACGCACACACACAGTCACACACACAGTCACACGCACACATTCACACATCGCAAGAGAACCGCTGATCTTTATTATTGGCGTTGCCTAAAGTATCTTTCAGAGATCTTCAGCACAGTTTCAGCATAGCAATGCACTGGCGTTGCAATCTTGCACATCGCTGAGAATGCCACGTCAGGAGATCAGCAAACTATTCCAGTGGAGATTATTATAGATCTCCCGCTCGCTTACCGCCCAGTTTGTGTCCAACCAACCATTTGCCCAGTGGCTGATCTGCCTTCAGCATGGAATAGATGGTGTCACGTAGAGCATCGTAATGCTGGGTATATGATTTTCGGTGTCCATCGATATTGATAAATTCGGAAATATTTCTTTGCAATTGATTCTCCAACGATGCCATCTTTGGATTCAAGTTTCAATTTGTTGATCTACACCCGTTGCGTGAGTATGGAGAACTGATTTCCAAGTTTGAAACTCAAGGCACTGAAAGTTCTAGCAAATGCCAGCGATGACTGCGAATCAAAGAAAAAGTGGGAAGGTTCACTGATAAGAAAGAATGCGCTGATCTTGAATTAACATTTTTGCAAATATTAAGATTTAAATACTGTTTGTGTTTGCCTATATACTCTAATACATTACATTTAAATTTGAGAAACATTTGCTAAAGGATTCGTGTGACTATTGTTTGGTTCTCATCTCAGAATGTGACGTCACAAGTGAACTTGTAGAAATGACGACTCATCTGTATTCTTACGCTATGCGAGTACGAGTTAACATGCGAACTTGTGAGAATCTCTCCACTTTAAGCGTAAGCAAGTACAACAAGTGAGACCGGCTACAGTCGAGCTAGCCCGACTGTTATATACCCTGTACCATCCGACAAAATAAAATTAAAACATTAGTCGTCTTCATTTATTTCCAATTAAAATAATAATTCCTGAAACTCAGCAAATTTAAAAGAGATCACATCAAAACGACATTCATATAATTTCATTGGAAAATCGCCAGGCCAGCTCTTAGACCACACACAATATATGTATACTAATTGTCGTGCCTATTAGAAATATCTTTATATTGCACTTTAAATTTTCTAGCTCTACATCTGTGGATGTAGTTTTCTGCGGTTGGTAAACTTGATCTGGGTAAATACATATTATACCTAAATCCAAAGTTTGGTTACTCTATCTCTTACCATCTCTGAAATCTAGGTGTTCATACAGACAGACGGACGGTCGGACAAGGTTAAATCGATTTTATTTAACATTTTGATTGTAACAACATGTGGACTGCGACCTTAAACCTGTTACATACGTTCAAACGCACTTAATATGCCTTTTATAGGTACAGGGTACAGTAAACGAATCAATGAAATTTTTGTATTTTGCTCATATTTCCCACTACGGCTGAATTTTGCTAGCTATTTAGACCAGCTGCAAATGGATTTCTCCACCATTTTTTTTTGTTTTGGATAAACAAAGTTAACGCCAAAAAACGTTTTAAACGCTCAAGTGTGTACAATTTAAGTGATGTGATTCCCCATCGCCTTTACCCTGAGTACAAACAATTTTTAGCTTGTGTAAACAAGTCCTTGACAAACTGTTCATTGGAATGAAATGTATAGGTTTCTCATGCATATATAGAAATGCTAAAGTATTTTAACTCATTTTTCGTGACTATGATAGAAATGTCTTATTTATCCAAGGATGTTTATACGCCTAAAATGAAAAATAAACAGTATGGTTCAAATGAAATGTACTGTCGTGGAATTTATATATACAAACAAAATTATGCACATATCAAATTATTGTTTAATGGCGCTAGTAATATGATTTCTTGGCGACAGTCGGGGGTCAAAAATGGCTTCAATATTAACCAGGCAACCTGCGAAATGGGAATACAAAATTGACAGGAGGGAAGGCTAAAAACTATTGCCTCAATAACATACCGTTTTCCTGCAGAAACAATGCTCGATCATATAGTATAATGCTTTCCACTAGATAAACAACAAATAAGAAGAATTTCCATGAAATTTGTAAATAAACAACATTTGATGCATTTCATACCGTGCGGTGCCAACATCAATCGCAACGTATAGAAGCAAACAATGCGCTCCCAGTTTAGTAAATCATTCTCTATTTGTTTGTTGTCCAACTGTACAGATTTAAGTTTAGTCAACTTAGTACCGTCGATTGCGCGTTGAAAGTAGCTACCAAGAAATATACCTCTTTAAGAACGGATATGATTGAACCACTAAAAAGTGAAACTTACTCGTTAAAACTCATGCCAGGTGAATGTTTTACATTGCGGAGCGCAGAGTGACGCAGGTCGGGAAAGTGTTGCACGATGATGCGTTCGGCAGCGGCACGAAGCGAGTGAATCTTTAGATACTCATACTGATCAGAAGTGAGACGATCGTAGTACACTTCAATCGCATGGCAAGCAATCTCACGAGCCTCATAGCTTAGCTGGCAATGGTCATCGAGTTGCAGTTGTCGCCGCAACATCGAACTGAGTGGATAACCATGTAGCTCAATTTTTGGCTGTGTTTGGCGAGTGCTCATCTTCTGGTAACAGCAGCCTACGAAATTGAGAAACTTTGCCTGCTCGCAGTTGAGAAACATTCGCATCAATATCGCTCCAAGATCGCCACAAGGGTGCAGGCCAATAATGCCGAATTGGAAGTCACCAGGCGGCAACTGAAATGCCTCGCTTATGCTCTCGATGAACTCTTTCGGTTTTGTGCTGCTGCTCAGACGCTGGGTGAGATGTGCTGGCCGCTTGAAGTGCTCAATTTCGCTGGCTAATAGGAACTTGGCAGCCATGCTCTCCAGCCTGGCATCAATGGCCATGGCTTGTTGATTCAATTCGGGCTGCATTTCGAAGCAGCACACTTTGATGCCGTACCCATAACCAAGTATGCGAGCCAAGTGTCCCACGCCAGCGCCAAAATCCACAACAAAGTCAATCGCAGTCTTTTGACAGCTTCGGGCACAAATTGCCGCCATTCTTTTGATTTCGTGCGCCTTCTTTGGCTTCACGCACTTCATAAACATGAACTTCAACTTGCGATGCTCCAGCAGCGGACAATTGGGCAATGCATCCTGCAAGTAGAACATTTCAACTGATTAATGAAGTGGTCAGCATTTCTGTCTCGTTTGTTTACCAACTTCTTGCTGTCTGTTAGGTGTCCTGCTAATGCTCAGCGAACGCAGGATTTGCCGCAACGCCAGCAGCTCCAAAGGCCAGACGACACGTGATGTCCTATGCACATTGTGGTCGCTTTGAATCAACTCTCCAAGCGCTTCCACTGGCAACTGTTCAAAATGTCTTTGCCAGCTCAACGGCAGTTTGCTCCAGTGATTGTCGACATAGAAGTCCTTCAAAAACAAAAAAGTGTTAATTTAGTTTCTGATGCATCATCGGATCAACCCACCGAAACATAAGAATTAAGTAACCATTCGTACTTTTGTGCAATATTCAAGCTTGTAGCCAATTTGTTAGGAAGATCATGCATATTGGAAAACAACTCACTGAACAGCTGATTTCACAATAACAAGTTTTCTAATATCGACACTACTGCTAATGTCGAATCAACGTGACCAAAAATTAAGTTCGAAAATATACTATTAAAACGAAATATACCGTTAAAGTTTAATATTTATACAATAAGTTTTGAAAACCTGTCTTAGTATCTTATTTCCATATAGATTATTTTTGCCAAGTATCTTATGTGCGATCCCAAAAAGTTCAAATTAAGAATTATAAAATGGTATATTTTTATATATTTGGCGACGAAAAACGGTATGTTTTGCATTTGAACTTGCGGTCACGCTGTTGACTACAGAAAATAATAAAAGCCCGAAGCATCGGGTCTAATTGGACCAATAGTAACGAAAAGAAAACAATTCAAATTAAATTGTAAATGGTGTAAATAATTCACTCACCGAAGTTTAGTTATTCAGTGCTCATTTATTTTATTTTTTTTTACTTTTGTCGTCCTCCCTTGGAAGGTGGACTCAGTGGTATACACACGCACAGACACCACACAACTACACATATACACATTGGCAGTGCCGTCAGCTAAAGCGAAGTGAAAATGCATTTGCAAGAAACAAATGGCAATATTTGCGAGCAGATATGAAAGAAAATTACCTATTGATGACACTGAGGCCATAAGCTGTGAGATCGCAACCGTTGAGGAGGTTGACGGGCATACGGTAAGTGCAATAATTGCAGTCAGCCAGCAGAAATTTATACCCACAGAAGAAAAATCAATAATCAGCGACGACGACGCCGCAGTCAACGATTTGTTGATGACGCCGATATCGTATGACATACTCTGTGTTTGAGTGTGTCTGTGTGTGTGGGAACTTTTATACATACATTTATGCATTTGTGTGTGTTGCGTGTGGTTCGGTCCTTTGCAGGAATATTTGCTGCGTGTGCAAAGAGGTAATAGCTGCTGGAATGTTCTACATCGGTACAATGACTTCAATAAGCTGCATCAAAGTCTTCGTATCTCTGGCATCGATTTGCCGTTGCCTGGCAAGCGCATCTTTGGTAATATGCGACCGGACTTCATAGCTGAACGAAAAGAAGCACTGCAAGTTTACATAAACACAATACTAATGAATCCCATTTTGGCATCATCGCTGCCAGCCAAGCGTTTCGTTGATCCCGAAAGCTACTCTCAGTCATTCCACGGTAAGCTCCTCTGGCATCGCAATTTCCGACAACAATAACTAATTCAGCATCTCCATGCAGATCATGCATTACAGAATGCGTTGCTCTGCCTACGCAACGATACGGTGTGGGCTCTGGGCGCCACAATGGGCGCCATAGGCTGGCGACTGCGCAAGCATTACTTTAAAGTGACCACGAAGCCGCCAGAGAAGAGCAGCAACAAGTTGGTAAAGAGTGGTTCGCAGACACAGCAGAGCAAGCACTTTGCCTCGGGCAGCAATGGAGGCAGTCACTCCATCTCCATTGATGCTGGCAGTGTGGATCCCAATGCTGAGATGGTCGCTGAGTGGTTGGAATACGGTCCGGACAAGTATGTTGAGGAAAAGGAAATGAATGGCGTCCTCAAGAGTTTGATGGGATTGCAACATCCGCACATTGAATCCATTGTGCTTGCTGCCAACACGGAAAATGGCTGCCTATTTATCAGAAAGTGAATTTCTAAACAGGGCAAGCAAAGAGAACGTATTTATTGTTGTGATTATATTTGCAGATTCTATAAGCACGGCACTCTCAAGGATGTGCTTTGCATGGCCACGCCAAAGAATCCATTTCTTAGCAAGTACGGCAATCCCAAAGGACGCACTGCACTCTCCATGAAGCAGGTGGCCACCTACGGCAAACAGATATTAGATGCGTTGATATTCTTGCACTCTAAAGGCTATGCTTATGGTGAGTTTAAGGTCAACTAGTCGTTCGATTTAATGTAAAACCCATTGCCATCTTCAAAGGTCACTTACATTCTGGCAACATTGTCATTGTGGACGACTGCGTTAAGCTCCTGGATGTGGAGAACCATCTCCTGGGCGTGCCAGCCTTCTACCGGCCATTCTTTGTGCAGCACAGCAAGATACATGCCATTGAGACGATCGATGTCTATTGCTTTGGTCATGTTCTATTCGAAATGGCCATGGGTTATCCGCTGCAGGAGTCTGTTGTGCGCCAAATCACCGAGTGTCCGGAGGCATTAAGTATGCGACTATAAGTAGCTTACATTTCCCTACACATTACTGAGACTATTGTTGTGTTAATAGAATCACTGTTGGAGAGCATACTGTCGAAGGAAGCATGCAAGGCTGGCCTGCCAACATTGGATCAATTGATGGGACACAGATTTTTTACACAGTATGCCACAGAGAGTGGATCCTCCGCTGAAAAGCCGCACTTCAAACTCTCCTTGGTAATAGTGCATTAATGCTTATTTTATGTAATTTCTGACTTTCGATTCTCTACATAGAATGCCAAGGAACTGCTTCGGCAGGCGGCTGTAAAGAGCGAGACCCGCTTGCGGGACGAGCAGAAATCTGTTAAGAACCAAAAGCGCATCGTTCGTGTACAGGAGCTAATGAGTTCCGAGGAGGAGAAGCGCAAATCAAAGCAAAAAGCAGTTAGTATTCGCATTGATATTTCTTGTAGTTCGAGTAGAGTTGCATTATGCTTCTTTTACAATGATTATCATTTATTTATGAGCTTACTGCCTTTTTCATTTTGTGTACGAATTTAGAAATTAGAGCACAAACAGTCGAAGCTAAAGCAACAGGGCTCACTCCAAGCAAGCAATGGACGCTTGTCGCTGGTCGCTGCGACTGCTGCTGCTTCAACCAGCACAGCTGCTGTAGGTGGCAGCGGTGGGGGTGTGGGGCTAAGCACAGCAGACTCATTCAATCGCTCCGACAGCACACCCGAAGAACCACCCATACTGGCTGGCCTCAAATGTAGCTATTTGTTCAACCTTCATTGTAGTTTCTCTTAGATTTGCTAGCTTTCAACCATTCAGTCTATCTAATATGATTATTCCACTCTCCTCAGCGCACTCAACGGGAGGTCAGACAGCACGTCAAGAGTTGCCCACCAGCAGCAGTGCTGCGGCGGCGTCCGTGGAGAGGCAGACATCGACCCCGAATATGGCATCCGAGGACGCGGAAGCTGGCGAGGATGATGAGCCCACACGCTCCGCGCTGCTCGAGTCAATTTGCAAGTTTAATCGTGGCTCGCTGCGCAAAGTGCGATCCAACGATTAAGATGCGGATGAGAGATGTGTCATGAATTTTACATTAAATACATTTTGGACCAAATGTGGCGTTATGAAATAACGGTTCCATTAAACTAAAACAAAACCAAAAAGCGGACGAAAGACGATGAAAAGGAAGTCAAAAGTGGAAGTTGAAGGAATCAATTGAATAACCATCAAATAGATAATTATAAAACAAAAAAAAACAAGAAATACACATTGGTAGAAGGTATGCATCTGTTTGTGGGCATCGCCAACAAATAACAATCCAGCATAAGTACTAAGTGTAACTATATTTACTAAACGAAACCCACTGAATCTGTGTCCACAAGCAACAAAAACAAAACAAAAATACGAATATTGCAAAATGTTTTATGAACTCAACACAATGATAAAAGATAAATAGATATATGTATGTACGTCTGTCTATACTCTATATATATACATATTGGATAAGTTACGAATCACACTCGGTCGAAGCGGCAAAAATGTATGCAACTAAAGCTTTACATATACATATACAAAATTACATATACATATATACAAATACATGACCACTACACGACTGAGAATTAAACCTTTCGTACGAATATCTTAAAAATGGAAATGGAAAACAAAATCACAACCAACTTTAGAATCTTTCCAAAAATCTTAACTTATAAGTCTGCACCAAAAAAAAACATCTAATCTAAAACTATATATGTATATGTAACAACCACAAAAGACGCATGTGTATATGTATGTAACCCAACTACACATAAAAAGATGAATACACACATTGTAATTTGTTCCTCGATGTCCAGCTGCAATCGCCATTGTCAATGATTGAGGCCAAAAGCAAAAACATAATATGATGCACTTTAATTGTTAATTTGTTTTCTTTTTATTTGTTTTTATTATACTTTGTTATAGACAATTTCTTATTGATTATGTGTGTAGTGGAAATGAAAATCTCTGTAAATCAATTGATATATGTATACAATATACTTAAATTAAATGTTTTAAAATTTGCATAAATGCGAAAGACATACACGCGAACACATACACAACTATTAAATGTAACGTAATCGGGCCATTATGAGCACATATACCATAAGATTTAAGTGGAAATCGTAACAATTGTAATTTGATATATTTACTCGTACTCGTATGTGCATGTGTCTACTATGTGTTTTTTTATGTAACTGACTGTGTACATGTTTCTATGTATGTGTGTGTACAAGACATATACATACCTATACTGAAGCAAATTCAACGTCTAACGAACTATATATATATACTATATATGAGAAAGCATATTATACTATATGTCAACCGAATAAAGTGTAAAGTATTTATCGTTGTAACTGAAGTAATTTTCTTTAACCGAAAATGTTTGTAATAGGCAGAAGGACTCCACAAAGTATATTAATTTTATGATCGCCTGAAGTTTTAAATTGGAGAATTGCATGCTGAACGCTTCCCGAAACTTTCACCGCGATAAGTAGCACGAAGTTGATTTCAAGAAATGTGTGTTATCGGTTCGATCTTCCGAGATATTTATCTGGCACAAGCTCAAGCGCTACTGACTGGTTGGGAGGTCTATCAAAGCAAAGGGTCGCGTGGGCAAGGTCAGGTCAACTCGCATAATTGTGGGCCATTTATTGATTCAACATTTGGCCAGAGATTGCGGCATTGCCAGGACGACGAGCTACGCTAGGCCTGGCAAGTGCCATCATAATAAATCTGTATAATAATCATTTGCGGTTTTATGGCAAACCGCGACGCACTTAAGAAGTCAGTAAATTTGTGGGAGCACGCCACATCGACGACAACATGGCCAGCGCAGCGAGAAATTGGTCGGGTCTGGTTACGCTTTGCCTGGGCCAGGAACGTGAGAAGGTACTGCGATTGATTTTGTGATTACCGACAGCCGAAACTCAACATGAAAACATGGATACTTTATGTGTGTTTAATGAACAGATGCTAGTTACCAGCAATTTCGTGTGCTGGGCATGGGGGGGGGGTGTAGTTTAACCGAAAATTTGGCCAAGTCACGCATACATATAGTTGTTGCTCTCCACGGATCCAGCTAGTGCATGTAATGTAATCCGTTTTTCCTTTCAACACTTTCCTTTTGTCGCCATGCAGAGGCAGGTGAGCAGCCAGCGCGCATCCCTGACCAAGGCCAATGTGGCCGCCGCCTTGTGCGCACCGTCAAAGGTAAGTGCTGACCACCACAGGAGCACTGGAGCGGATGCCCAACTTCTGTATCCACCGCTTTCGGTAGGCTTCCATACGTTATCTGCCCACCTATCGGCTGGATCCGATGAACCCCTTGAACAAGGAACGCCTGGAGATCACCATGAAGACCATCATGCATAAGAATTACAACGAGGAGTACTTGTTTCATCCCAAACAATCGCATCACATGGCCGCAAGGGTCAGCGAAGAGATCAAAAGCAGCATCAAGCTGCTCAACTTCGATAGGTACGTTTGATGCTCTTCCCCTGCCACTTTATTCCCTTTCGCTGATACTCGCTTGGCTCTTGTATGCAGATATCGTTATATAGTGTTGGTGACCGTTGGAGAGCTGATGACGCAGGGTCTTTGCTCCATGGTGAACTTCCTGTGGGACGCCGATAAGGACGGTTATGTTTCATACGCCATCAAGACACCTAAATACTTTGCAGTCTGCACCATATTTTACTTGTACTTCGATTGATAACTGTTAAATTATATTGATCAGATTTATTTATTCACACAAAATCAAAAGTGCGATAGATCATCCAGTGAGTCGGGCCAAGTAGTTAAATTTAGTAATAGTAGATTAGTAGAAATATTTTAAAATGCTGCAAATTGCGTAAATCGTTAAGAAGCAATATGAGTATAATTAACAGAATTCCTTACGAGACTTTTGGCTGATGAGGCAACTTGTGAAGAGGAAATTGGTCATGCATTTCCCACTTTTCCGGCACTTGTTCACTTTATTATTGCACAGTTGAAGCACACAAAACCATTGATAAACCACCACATCACTAGCCGATCGAGCAAATCAATATTAGAACACACACAGAATGTATTTCCGATTGTTCATATTTATTTGAATATATATTTTAATATAATAGATATAGCATATGGTGAAGCATAATTGGATGCATTATTCAATTTGTTTAATCAACTCACAAATCCAATTCAATTACTTGCGTTTTAGCATTCTAATAAATAGTTTTGTAACTTGAGTATACATCTTTTATTAAGGGAGTCATAAATACATATATTTTATTCAAATACTATATATATATAGTGGCCACACACATGCACGCACAGACACACACACTTTTCAGAACGAGAGAGAATTTGGGATCGTCATAGGGAATTATATAGTAAAGAAATATCAATTACATTGTGACACAGTCGATACGTATATAGATATTTAAATACACCAACATCGATCGATCTGTCGATTGAGCAGACCACACTACACAGAACTGAACTTTTTGTGATTGATTGATAACTGTTTGTTGTTGTTGTTTTTGTTGATGAGCAACCATAAGAAAACCAATGTAACATTTGCAAAACCCATTTAAACAATTTAAACATTTTGAAACAAATGCTACACGACGTTCTCTTTTCGGATGGAAAAATGAAAGAACTCGACATGAGGAACAAAAACAGAAACGGAAATACGTTCGAAACATTGCAAAAACTTTCTTTCGGATCGGATCGGGTCACTGCACAAACCATGATTGATATATACGTCTACATATACGGTATTCTACATATATATATATATGTATATTTTACATATATTTATATATAATATAAGGATAAGAACAGATTCAACCACTTTTGAGTAACACACATCAAACCCAGGGATTTTGGCAAGGGATCCTTAAGGAAACAGATTCACTTTCATATGACTCTCACATATCATCATCATTGTGGTGGGGTCACTTTTTCCACTTTGTTTTTCTTTTTTATCACAAAAACGAAAACTTGTTTTTCCAAAACCAAATGATAACTCTCAAAACTGATTAAACTCATTAACACAATACAAAAGAATGTAACACAAAACTTGATTTTTTTGTACAAAATTTTCAGCTGCTTTTTTTAACTTTTTGTTGTTGATTTTGTTTTGTTGCTTCTTACTTATTTTTTAAATTGCACAAATTGTACATGAAGTTCGGGAAAAGTTGTTTATAGATATCAAAAATGATTACACTGTTTTCTTTTTTATATGTATATAATATAAATGAATATAAAAATAAATAATTATTGAAATTTGAATACTTTTGGCACAATCGTAATATATACAACAAAAAAAATGCAACTGTTAAACTGTATAAATTATTTAAACTGCAACAACTTTTACACTCTCACTACACAGAGAATAGTTAATAATCAGAATTGTGTAAGATCATAACAAAGATTCGATTGGTCTGCAAAAAGAACAATAATTAATATTGGATTAATAAAAATGGGAAAACTCATCTCGTCTTCTCGACTTCGCTTTGGAGTCGACTTAGGGCTGTGTCTCTTGGTTAATTTGCTTGCGTGTTGTCTGTTGCCAGATGAAAGGATGTTATTTATAACTCTCGAATATTTGATTTGAAATTATGCTTCTACCAACTCTACAGCATACATCTGTACTCTATGTATGCTGTGTTTGCTTGTTGTGTAAGTCTACGACATCTATTTATGCATAATAAATATGCTCTACGCGTATATATTTTACGTATCTGCAGAATCATTTACTTGCATCTTCCTGCAGTTATTTTCCTCTTCGCTTCTTCGTCGGAGCACTGTGAACATCAATCTTTTGTCTAGCTCACAGTTTGTCTTTAGGCGGTGCCGCCACGCACCACCACAATGACCAGATGATCCTCCTTTAGACCCTCCTCGGTGAGGCTGTGGCAGGTGCGCTTCAAGAGCTCCGTTGAGAAGTCGCAAGGCGGAAAGGCGTACAGCACGCCGGTGGCTTCCGTCTCCTTGTTCAACAGCGATATAACGCCAGCTGCCTCCTTTTGCTTCAGATACGAGACCAGGTTGCGCAATGGCCGCGTCTGCACGCTCGCATCATCGCAATCCGTGTCCACTGTGGAGCCAGCCAACCCCATGAAAATAGCGTGCGACGACGAGGAGGCTATGCGTTTCTGCACATCCTCCAGCTTCGGCGGATCAAGGCGTAATCTCTGTGTAATGCGCAAATTATGTTTGCCCTCCTCGTCACGCATCAGCGACTCCACAATGTCCGTGTCGCCATCCGTCAAATGGAACTTGGCCGGGAATAAGGAACTCTTTAGGATGAGCGCACCAGTCCAAATTGTGCTGCACTTGCGCGCCACCTCGGGTACCGTAGCGGCCGAGCCGAGCGCATCATTGCGACGCGTCGACGTGTCCGAATCAGAGCCGGGGGAACGAGCACGCTTCAATGGCGAACGGGAGCGAGAACGTTCAACGCCAGGTTCGCGTGAGCTCGAACGAGCACGGTCATAAGATTCGCCGGGGGGACGTCGCCACTCGTCATCGGCACCGCCTGGTGGCGGCACCGAAGACACACCACCCATCGCACTAGGATGCGGCGGCCTGTGCACATCATTGTGATAGTGATACATGCCACGCCCACGGCCACGATAGCCGCCACCACGCCCCCGATAACCACCGCGCGGCGGATAGGGTGAGTAGCCACCACGTGGTGCATAGACAGTTTGCTCTTCGTAGTAGGGATCGTATTCGGGTCGCCTGTACTCGATGGCGCTCTCATCGTACGCCGGCTTGGAAGTTTTGAAGGGCGCCGCAGGCGTCGCACCTGGCAGCTCAGCGAAGTCTGTGCGTAGTCGACGCTCAGGGCCGCCCAGTGGGAAGCCGCGCATCTCCTTAACGGCGGCGGTAGCGGCCTCAACAGTTTCGTACTGAATGTAGGCATAGGGTTCGCCCTTTTGATATTCAATCTTCTTGATGGCACCGAAACGATCGAATTCGCGTTCCAGCTGTGTCACCGATGTCCAGGCGCCCAGGCCGCCAATCCACATGCGGGTCGCTGGCGTCACTTTGCCATAGCCAATTTTGCACTGGAATTTGCCAATGTATTGGCCGGACAACTCGATTTTGGCACGATGAGCCATGTCAAGATTCTGATACCGCACAAAGGCGAACGCATTGCCGGTGCCAGGGGGCGGTCGCTTAATGTCAATGTCATCGACTACACCATATTTACCAAAGATGCGACGCAGCTCATCGTCGGCAATGGTCACCTCCAGATTACCTGCGAAGAGCGTGCGTGTCGACAACGGATCATCCTCGGGCTGCACATGATGCAAATAGTTGGGGAACTTGTCCTTTTTGCTCTCCGGTTTCTCGTAGGGTACGTGTGGCCTAGGGGCCATTGGACGCATGGGTGCATACTGATGTGGAGGCGGATGGCCGTGCAAATGGTGGGGATGGGCGTGTGGATGACCACGGTGCATAGGTGGGCCACGCGGTGGATGTGGATATTCATGGTGCATGGGACGGTATTCGCGCGGATGCACCGCATGCGGGTGAATGGGAGGGCCGTAGCGATCGTAGGGATCAATAGGCGGCCGACGATGATCCAACGGCACACCCGGTCCCATGGGTGAGCGGGAATAGTGATAGCGTTCATAGTCCGGTGGTGACATCGAGTGACGCGGTCTGCAACACGAATTAACCATTTTAATTGATTATCAACAAAACAACATATAACTTAAATGACTAACCTGTACTCTGGCCTTGTTGTGGACTTGTAAACGGGCTCCACAATTGCCATCTTATCGTAGATAATCAGCCGCGGCTTATGATGCTTTGCCTCGCGGGCATCCTCTGGCGTTCGGAAGCAAACATACGCCACTCGTTCGTCGAGATCGTGCGCCAGCCGCACGCTAAAATCACCAAACTTCTTGTATTCCCGGTACAACGTCTCCTCTATAAACTCATCCGGTGCCTTTGGGGGCAGGGCACTAACACACAAAACTTTATAGCCAGCGGGACGCTCGGCAGCTGGCGGGCCGCGCATGTATGGTTCCCGATGCGGTGATCCGTAGCGTCCGCGTGGACTTGGCGATCGCTCCAAGCGCCGTCGCATGCGCTCCGGTGAAATGCGTTCCGGCGAATCACCGGGAACGCCGCCACCATTGTCATAGCCACGACCCATGCTGCGAGAGTTGCGAACGAGATTGCCTCTGCCTGGTGAGCGAGATGCGCTACGCTTCATATTGTGGATTTTGACTGTAATTCGATCGAGATCAGCTCCTTCTCTATGAATACTCATGAGCAGGAGCAGAATCGGATAATTACGCCAATTGTGTGACTGCCTTTTGCTTGTGACAAAGTCTGCGAAGAGACAAATTTTTATATAGAATGCAAAGCAATATCTTAGTGTATATATTTACCACCACATGCATACGTATGAAAATAAGTGAAAATAAAGTAGCCGCAAAGGAAAAAAAAATGGCGGCGGTCGACTTTAGCGTCGACCCCGAGACGAAGGTAGAAAATTGCGACTATTAATTAACATACGTAAGCACGAGACATGTTTAACTGTAAAACTACTATTTTGAATGCTCTCCATTTACTCACCACTAACTTTTTATACGGCTTTTAGTTAAGTGCACGTTTACTGAATAATTTTGTATATTGGCACTGAAAATTCCGTCTTTCTGCGGCTTGCAAATTCTTTCTGTATGTGTCGAGAAAAAATGCGTTGCAGCGTGACCGAAAATCTCTCTTAAAAATATACTGCATCAACAAATATACTATAATACGTAATTTCCACTATTTCGTGCCTGGACACATCTTATATTATTTCTAGCAATTGTAGTAAAATCTTGTGGAAAACCTGCAACTTTCTTACTTGCTTATATCATGAATAAATATAACTCCAAATAGATTGATATACAATATCCGGTCCGGTATATTTAGTCTCTTACGTTAACAACTGGTCACACTTTGCTACCATGACACTATCGATGGCAGCGCCTTTTAACCGATATATCGCCGCAATATCAACAAAAAAGAGCCGAAGTAATTGGCGGGCCGGCCGGAAAATTTATGTCTTTTAATTCTAGTTAATGTCCTGTTAATGGTCCTTCAGGTGTATCTGATGATTTTCTTATGTAAGGATTGATTACAGCTTAAATGACTTTACTGGCAACAGGTGCACCCACATTTATTTCGTTACAAACAGTTGGCATTGACATGCTTTTTATATATATATTTCTATGTATATGTACATTTAATATTTTTATAAATAAACAATTCGCAGCTGCTACGTACGTAAACTTGCAGAATTACAACAGACACCCAGGAGTATTTATTACTGCTATAAAATGTGCTTACCAGTAAAACGACCAACAGCTGTCTAGCTGAAACAAACTACATTGCATACGTATGCAAGTGAACACATATGTATACATATGCATTTATAAATACATACATAATATGTATTCTTGCTCTCTCGCTCTCGCTTGCTCTCTCGTGGTTTGTGTGTTTTGTATACAAAACAGATGACGATAACAGCACAACACTCAGTTCTCACTAATGGAAAATTATAGAATTGAGCAGCATACGCTTAAATGGCAAATATGCCTGCGTCCGCTAGTCATTCTACTTGTGACAATGGCAGCGAGCAGTACTCAAATAATTGAAGCCGAATCCTCGGCTATTGTGCCTAAAGATCAGGCGCGTTACGACCACTATCGCATCTATAACGTCCAGTTTGACAATGAGCAGCAGATTGAACTGTTCCAGAAGCTGGAGGAACAGAGCGATAGCTTAACGTTTATCGGACACGCCCGGGAGATTGGACAAAAGCTTTCGATTCTGGTTGCTGCCCATCGCGTTGCTGACTTCGCTGATTTGCTGGCTACGTACAAACTGCAGCACCGTGTATTGGTAAATATTTGAATAGCTATTTTAAATATTATTGTCAGTTGTTGTGCCTTGCAGACGTACAATTTCCAGGAGAAGATCGATCGCAACATGCGTGAGGTGCTGCCAGAGAACGTCGATGTCTCCAAATACGACTGGCAGCACTTCTTCCACTTGAAGACTATCTATGGCTGGATGGATGACATGGCTAGCAAATACCCTGAGCAGATTAGCGTGCTCGACATGGGCAGCAGCACCCAGGGCAACTCCATCAAGGGTGTTAAGCTAGGCAAGAATCCAGCCAACAAGGCCATCTTCATCGAGAGCGGGATTCATGCTCGCGAATGGATTGCGCCGGCCACAGCCACGTACATAATCAATGAGCTGCTGACCTCAAAGGATGCGCGTATTCAGCAGCTGGCAAAGAACTATAATTGGATCGTTTTTCCCTGCGTTAATCCCGATGGCTATCGTTACACCTTTGAGCATGATCGTATGTGGCGCAAGAATCGCCAATTGTTCGGCACTTGTCGTGGCGTTGACCTCAATCGGAACTATCCTGACCACTGGAACACAACGGGATCAAGTAGTGATCCAACGCGTTACGATTTTGCAGGTCCTAGTGCTGGCAGTGAGCTGGAAACGCAGCGTTTGATGAGCTTTATACGCGAACACGTGGAGAAGGATCAAATCAAGACATATATTGCCTTGCATTCGTATTCACAGATGCTCATGTTCCCATATGGTTACACCAAGGAGCATGTAGCCAACTACGATGATCTGCAGGAGTTTGGCAAGAAGGCAGCGGCCGCCATCAAAACGGAAAGTGGTCGCGAATATGTGAGTGGCAATCTCTACGAGACTATTTATCCTTCAAGTGGCGGCAGCATGGATTGGGCACACGCCGAGGTTGGCATACCGATTAGCTATACGTTCGAGCTGCGCGGACCACCCGATAGTCAGGATCTTTTCATTTTGCCAGCTGTGGAAATTCAGCCAACGGCCAGCGAAGCCTTCACTGCCATTCGCACCATTGTTGAAGCCGCTGCTGAGAAGAATTATTACAAATGAGACGATGGAGTTGAGGCCATGATGGTCTAACAGACTTGATGTGCAACGCATTTAGATAACAGATACTTTTTTCTCTTTTTATTAACGATGTTATCTTAAGCAAGCTCAACCTGCTTTATGGCTTGACTAGACTGCAAGATAAATAAATATGGTCAGATAAAAACAAGTTATCCAAATTATGTGGTTTTTTTGTGTTTGTAAACAGAATTGTGGTGAGAATAGAGAGTTTTATAGCCCTTTAACTAAAGTACATTATATATGTATATGTTTTTTATTTTTACCGTTGATAAGATTCATTTAAATATAACGCGATTTATATAAGGCATTCACAATAGTAATGTTGGAAGTATATCGATGAAATGCAAATGAAAGTAAATCTGAATAATGGACCATAGAACAATTAAAAAAAAACCAAAATAATCGCTTTAAAATGAAATTCTTTAATTATGAGATAGAAACAATAAACGAACTTGTAATCGTTTGGTTTAAATTAATGCATCTTTTTTAAATTAGAGTTACGGTCGCATTGTAAAATTAAAGAAAAATTATTTTTTAATGGATCTGAGCTCAGATTAAATATAATTTAAATATTATTACAATATCTTGGAGTGTAAAATCATTAACGTCTGCTATATAAAAATCAACGTAAAAACTATCAAAAGTAATCGATAGTGCCATCAACATTTTTACACAAAATTGCTGCGCGAATGAGAGCCATATTATGTAAAAATACCGAAGTTTTTTTCGATATTTGTCAGGACATCAAACTGGTCATTTTTAAGCAAAACTGATCTGCGGGAGAAATTCGCTCGAATGTTACTAAAATGTGTTTTAGACGACCTTTAAATTAAAAAAGAAAAACAATAACAAACTGTTTAAAATTGCGCGCCATATTAATACAAACGTTTGGGAATCGGTGTAAGCGTAACCAGATGTTTATTCTCAGGATTTTTATCTTTTGGTATCTCTCTTCCACCTAAAAAACGTATATTTTGGATACATTGCTTGTGGTCACACCTCGACAAATAAAACAGCTTTAAGAAAGCTCTTTTTTAAGAAACAAAACACCCTATAGGTCTCTCTCTCGGCAGATAGATTTTTTTTATTAAACACTCACAATTTAACAATAAAAAAGACGCCGCAGTAGTTACGTTTTGTATTGCTATAACGTAGAATAAGAAGACGCATCTCTTTGTTTTGCAACGTGTACGTACGTGGTAAAGTAAAAGCAAACGAAGCGAACGCAAAAGTGAAAGTCCCAGAAAAAGTACAAAGAGAGATAGAGAGAGAGAACGGTGAAAAAGAGCCAGAGTCTGGGTGAGAGAAAAACGATTTTTTCAGAGAACAACGCGGATTTTCGTATATTTGCTGAGTGTGTGAGTGTGTGTGTGTGTTGCGAGTGTGGACTGGACAGACGACGACGACAACGACGACAGCGACAGGGAAACGTGTGAGCCAAGCAGCAGAAGAAGAACCTGGTGAGTACAATTTTCACATGCCTGTTTGCAATTGGTATTTTTGTATTTGTTGTATTTGTACGTATTTTTGTTGTATTTGTATTTGTATTTGCATTTTCAATTGAAGCCGAAAATAATTTTAAAGCAGAAACGCAACGCAACAGCGAAGGCAACGGCAACGGCGCCAAAGGCGATACAAGAAAAAACGAGGAAACGAACGAGCAGCAGCAGCAACACCAACAACAACAACAGCAGCAACAACAGCAGCAGCGACAACAACAACATAACAACAAAAATAACGAGAAAAAGAAGACAGCGCGCTGCCGAAGACCGTCAAAATTCTCAGCCACAGCCAGCACCACCACCACACACCACCTTACAGCACCTGCACCCTACTAGCTGCCACCACGCTCCACCACAAACAGCCAGCCATTATGTTCGTCAATTCGATGACGTTCCGTGGAAATCCGGCTAACTACCATCAGCAGCAGCCGACGCTCAACCATCATACGCTGGCTGCTGCCGCTGCCCATCATCAGCAGCAACTGCATCATCATGCCGCCGCAACCGCCGGCCATCTCGGTCATGGCGTTGGCGGCGGCCATGCGGCCAGCAATCATTTGGCTGCAGCCGCTGTGCTTGGGCGCCACGGCCATAGCTCGCTGAATGCCGGTGGTCACACGTCGAGCTCATCGCACTCGAGCGGCGCGTTGGCCAGCGGCAGCAGCGGCGGCAGCAGCAATAGCTCCCCGGACAGCGGCAAGATTTACATCAAGAATCTGGAGCGCTCGATTGATAACAAGGCAGTGTACGAGACATTTTCCGTGTTTGGCAACATACTCAACTGCAACGTGGCCAAGGACGAGGAGGGCAATTCGCGCGGCTACGGCTTCGTGCACTTCGATACGGAGGAGGCCGCTCGGGCCGCCATCGAGAAGGTCAATGGAATGCTATGCAATAATCAGAAGGTGCATGTGGTCAAGTTTATACCACGACGGGATCGCGAGCAGGAGAAGGCCACCCACTTCAAGAATCTGTATGTGAAGAACCTGAGCGAGGAGTTCACCGAGCAGCATTTGCGTGAGATGTTCGAGCCTTATGGTCGCATCACCAGTCACAAGGTGCGTGTATCAAGCGAGGGGCGGGTGTTGATGTTGCTGCGAGTCGCAGTCGCGAGGCGGAGGCAGAGGCGGTGTCAGTTTGCGGTGCTATGTAGTAATCGCGGCTGTGCTTGGGGTTGTGGCGGGGGTGCGCACATTGAGAGCCAATTGCAGATAAACCATGTGGCACAGTTAGCTCGACTCTTAAGTCAATAGCTGCTCTCTGCTTCCGCCTCGCGCTTCGCGACTCTCACTGCCTAGCTCTCAATTGCTCTTAGTATGCGCTCCGGCGCTTCCACTGCGCATGCCCAACCTCAACCCCCCTAACCCAATGTGTGGCCACTGTGTCAATTGCATTGGCAATTGCAATTCAAATTTACCTAAATGTGTCTAACAAATTGATCCTTGCAGCTCATGTTGGATGAGGAGGGACGCTCGCGCCGTTTTGGATTTGTGGCATTCGAGAATCCGCAATCGGCGCTGTCCGCCGTCATTGGATTGCACGGCAAGCAGCTGGGCGACAACAAGTTCTTGTATGTGGCACGCGCGCTGAGCAAGAACGAGCGACAGCAGGAGATCAATCGCAAGCTGGAGGAGCGTAAGCGTCAAAAGGCCGGCCAAATATTCTACTATTAAACAAAGCAAACAACAAAATTATTGGCAACAATAACAAAAGCCAGAAATATTTGGGCTGCCGCAGTTTTGGAGCGCGATATGTGGAGAAAACACAGAAGTTTATTTAGAGTTACATCCCCCTACACACACACACACACACACACACTCACACACACACAATCCTTACAGTATATGTGCATCTAGCTATATGTATTGAAGAGTATATATCCATATACTAAATGCAAATTATATTGTGCAACTAAACATTACAGAACAGAGCAGAACAAAAGCGAAAACAGTTAAAGGAAATAATGCAATACAAACATACAAAAGCACAGAAGAGACATGCAATTACATTTAGGCATAGGCAACCCCCTTCCCCATCCCCTAAACACACACACACACACAGACACACTAACACTAGCAGCTGAAATCTATAGCTGTATAGAAAAGAATCGAGTGGAAACCAAAATCCGATTTCTATTGCATCGTAGAAATGGTATAATGCAAATTCGCTAGTTTTTCTTTAACTTTCCTTTTGATTAGATGTTTGTCTCTTGTTGAATTTGATGAGATGAGGAGAAGATGCTTCTAGACAACAAACAGAGTGCATAATTCTAATCCATAAATATTACTTATAGAACACGCAATTAGCAAGTGAAATCCGAGATCGAGATAGGAATCGAGATCGAAGAGAGACAGGAGCGTAGCTACACCATGTACAAGCATGGTCGAAATAATGAATATTTACACGTACTATATTAATGAAAAACAAAAAATCAAATAAATGGAAAAAATACAAAATACACAATTGATGTAAAATTCTATAAACAATTAAAGCACCCACTTTACGTATATAATGGAAACAAAAAAAAAAAAAAACATTACACGCTGTAGTTTGAAAGCGTTTATAATAATACTCACACACACACACATGAACACAAAATCGAATGCTAATTTTTTTAAAAGAGCAACAATTGAAAACAAACAAATAAAACAGCAGCAACAACAATAACAGCGACACAAGGGATACTCTTGAAGGCAGTTATTGTTGTTGCGGCAGTTAAGACGACACGTAATGAGTATTAAACATTTTTAGCAATTACAAAACATTTTTGTAATTTATTGTAAATTGTTTCAAGTAGCTAAAAAAAAGAGAAAAACAAAAAAAAAAGAACATTCAAAACAGCAGCAGGAGCAGACACAAAACAGAAACAATTCAAAGAGCAAAACTTTAAATAAATGATAAATAATATGTATGTGTAATACAACAAGGCAAATGTTTAAAAACAATTTTAGAAAAACATATACATGTAATACACACATAGGAATGAAACGACAAGAATGAAAAAAAGAAAAACAAAAAGAAAATGGAAAACAGCGATGAAAAGCAAGCGTGTAAACAAAGCTCAGCACATTTATAAATTAACCGGAAAAAGCAAATACTACATTAATAATTTAAGATTATTGAGCTTAATTTTTAAACAATGGCAAACATAAAACCAAGAAAGTTTCAAAAAACTCAAAAACAAAAATGAAAATCCCAAAACAATTAAACACTTGAACAAATTTGTATAGTTAAAAAAATGAGAACAGATAAACAAAGAAAAACGATTGAAATATATAGTAATTAAATAAATCACAAAACCTTAAGCCCATTCTCACACACACAGACACCTTAAAATATTTATTATTTTAATAATGCAATGATACCTTGTTTTGAGTTTCGAGTTTAAGAGCTGCTAAACAATATATTCGACAATTAAGATTATATTTATAATTTACAGGAAATTTGGTAGTATTAATATACTCACACATACAAACACTGACACACGCAATATGAATTTAGAAAAATGAAAAAATATTTATGCAAAATGTACAAAAAAGTAAAAAACAAGAAATCTTTTCGTTTGCAAAGCAAATGCGACATATGTGTATTTTTATCATTAATTGTAATAAAACGGAAACTTAATTGCTTTTGCAGAATTTAACTAAAAAAAATAACAAAAAAGAAAAATCCGATAACTATGATTATGAATAGAATGAGAAAAACAAAACAAAAAGATAACCTTGAAATATAACCTTTTATAGTACTAAATTTTTAGCCAGTACGATTTAAACGAACGTAATGTAAACGTTAATGCAAAATTATACATGATATATATATGCATATTTACAAGGCGAAATCGAAGAAAAAACATCGAAGAAAAAACAAAAACTTTAAAAACACAATTCCAAAATTTATAATAAATACTCTATTTTGCACATTTTGCTAAATGAGACATTAATTACAAAACATATAATACGGATTTTAATATTTGTTTCTTTCTGATTTTTTGATAAACTATAAAGTTTTTTTGTGCAGTGGATCTCACTTACAACACGAGTTCCCAAAAGAAAAACAGTTACATACACAGAAACACATACACACATAGCGCAGACATATATGTATTTATATATATGTGTGTAATTCCATTAAAAAAAGAAAACTCCTAATTATAAACATATTAAAAAGAAAATACCTACTTATTATAAAACCAAGACGATATGAAATTAATGATGAAAAATCCAGATGAAGTAATGCAGTAATATGAGAAATTTGAATAAAAATGCTTTTGCAAAAAGTGTTTAAAATTGAGACAAATATTCTTATTTAATAGTTTTTTGTTTTTGTTTTTATATGTCTATATATTAATTAACTCAATTAACAGAAATTTAAAAATAATACACTAAAACAAGCATTGTGATCAGCAAAGGGAATGAAATGAATGTTATTCATCGTCGATGATCTCGATATCGCTATTCGGTGATTTCAGCTCCTCGATTTCATCTTTGAGGTCCAAGTTTTCATTTTTCAAGTCCACGATTTCATCTTTCAAGTCCTCGATCTCTTCCTCGTACTTACGTTTAATTGAAGCCATCTATTTGCGGCAAACAAATTATTATTTTAATGGATAACAATCGGACTTTAGCTTATTACCTTTGCTTCAAATTCACGAGTCTGCATGTGAAGCATTTTCTTGAGTCGTTCGTCGCCCTGACTTAGATTCATTTCTAAACTGGCCTGGAATCTGTCAGTTAGTTCCTTCCTCAACTTTTCTTCCTGCAGTTGCATCTGCAGAACATGCTGATAGTTCAACTGATCAATTTCAGCACGAAGTCTGCAGATCACATTGATTAGTAAAATCATAATTCCAAGTTTTTTTTTTTGGTTCTACATACCTCATAGCCTGTTCTTCCAGATCCTCTATGCGTTTCATATCTCTAATTATTGAGGATTGATTGCACTCCATGAAACCCGAGTAGCGTGTGTTGTGTTGTTTGACAATCGGCTGCTTAAAAATAATGTTCTTCGCTATGGACGCGAAACTCAGCACATTTAGATTCTCTTCGAAGTATTTGTCCAACGGCGTTACCGTCACAATCATGGCCAATCGCTCAGTGCCCAATAACGCCGGTTGTAGTAATAGTGTTAGTTTGGAGTCGCGATATGGTATAACATCCGCGTTATTTTTTTTCTTGGACGAACTCGCTGCGTCCAGGCAGCGACCCAACACCATTAGGGATGTGTTGATGCTTTGTGCCTCCCTCAATCGTGAGCCAATCGTACCCGTCTTATCCACACGCTCAGAGCCGGCAAGATCACAGAATTTGTACGAGCTTCTTGTTGTTATGCCCGATCGATGGTATTTTAAGACGTCCACCGTGAAGACACAATGTGATCGACTTGAGTTAGCATTGACTGCCGTTGAAGCATATGTGATACGTTGTTGTCCTAAGCGTAGCAATTTAATTGCATCCTCGCCGCTTTTTACAAATATGCTGGTTAAACCCTTGATGAACACCTGGCCCTTGTTGCACACGATTTTGAGATTTTTGCGACGCGGTTCACTCATATTTGCCTGCTTCGGTGGTAAGGTTAACAAATCGTAAACGAGCTCATTGTAGATTTCTACAAATGAGACCCAGATCATGACGGACACGTCTTCGGATTCCAATGGCATGAACTCATGGTCGCCCTGGATGGCATGATGAAGCCGATGGTATTGTACTGAGATATCAGGGCATAGTGCCAACAATTGGCGGCGCACTTGCATCTCCTTCATAACGGCATCATCTTCCAACAGTACCATATGTGCATTGACCAGCTTCACCTTGGGTGTTGTATACAATTGATTCTTATTCATGGTGAAAATGTGCTCCACAGCTCGTGGAATAACGCCAGCCATTGCATTGTCGCCTGCAACAAAAAATACTCAGTGAGTTTACATAGTTCAGATTGGATTTGCATCTGAAATCACTTACCAAGTAGCGTGTAGGTTTTGCCAGAGCCAGATGTACCATACGCCATTACTGTCACGCATTCCTCCTCCATTATTTTGGGTCGCACGCATTTGTCGTAAATGTCTCGTTGTCCCACGGAGCTGTCGAATATGCTCGAGAAACTGTAGTGCTTCTCCATGCGGTTCATGTTATTGCTTGTGTTCTCGTTGGCTGCCGCACTGGTGATAAGCACATTACCGTCGTCAGAGATGACGTATAGCTTGGATGGCGACTCCACTGGTCGCAAGCGTAGAAACACCTGTGGCCCTGACTCCAGTTCACTGTGCTCTGTTGACGAGCCCTCATCGTCGCAGTTTGTTGACGCATATTCCGATTCCGTGTCTGACCCATCTGTGGAACTCTCGTCTGACTCCTGGATAACCTCGTCAAACAGACGCTGCTTTTTGTTGGGTCGAGGTCGAAATCTGCGATCAACACTTGGATCCCTGGGCATCAGGAACGAGCGCATTTCGCGGGAGAGCGGAACCGGGTATTCTTTTTCCATTGCTGCACAACTAATTGGCGGATTGGGGTAATTACAAAATGTTGTGAGTCGTTTTGGCGGTTTCACTTAAAAGACGCTTGGTTGCAAGCAATGCTAACTGTTTCGAAGACAGAGTTGCTAAACTTCTAATATAATCGATATTTAATAAATAATCGATAGTCTAGTGCTGCCGTATATATTACAAAAAATACCAGAATATCGCGGAAATTAAAACTCGATGGCAACGTTGGCGACCAAAACAATAACATTAGTAAAGGCGGGAGTTCTGTTTTAATAAGTTTCCCCAAAATGAATAAAAAGGCAACGCGCTCCACGAAACCAAAGCCAGATCCAGACACGGCGCCCCAAAAGCAAGCAGTATGTGCAGTAAAGAAAGTGTTTTTCATAGCCGACAACCTGTTGCAAGCAGAAGATGGAGCGGATCGAATGCGTTTGGAACGTTTTTACCATCCAGGCAAAGGACAGCCAGCATGGTTTATAACGCATCACGATTGCCAGATAATGGAGATGCTGGAGTATGGCGAACCACGACGCAGCTGGCTGCTTAATAACGAAGTCTGCTCCAATGGGCGCACTTATATGACCACGCCGTTAGATACCACGCTCCTGGCGATTCATCATCTTCGCAAGCATTGCTCGCAACGTGCCATGTCGCTGGATAGCATAAGCGTTGATGCGTCCGATGCGAGTACCAACCGACTACTTACCAAATTCGTGACCGCCGCTGGCCTAAAGTGTGTGGCCGACGTAAAGGCCTCTGGGGATCTGGTCTTCTACAAGTATAATCCACAGCGAACGCTGGCTTGGCTGACGTTGAAGACACGCGGCGTGGTTGCCGTGCTGAAGGCAAAGCAAGTGCATTGCGGTCTGGGCGCCAAGTCGCAGAACTATGTGCGCAGCGAGAAACTGGTGTCGGAGAATGATGTCAATGAGATGGATTATCTGCGCATGGCCTGTGACTATGTAGGGCGCTATCTGGACGCGGACTTGCACGAGGAACTCACACGTTATCTGCAGATACCGAGCGAAATCCAGGCATTAGTGGAGGAAAAGAGCTCGGCGCAGAAACGCAAGTCCCAGCAAGGCCAACCAAGTGCTAATAGCAAAAAGATAAAACTGGCCAATGGCGAGGATGCTGCCAGCCAGCTGAGGAATAGCAGCCTGCTGGACAGTGATGATGGCAAGGATTCAATTACGTCGCCGCCAACTCCTGCACCACTCAAGGAGCGCACCATGACGGCGAAGGAGAAGGCGCTGGCCAAAGGCGCCAAAGGCAGCAAGAGTATTGCATCCTTCTTTAAGGCCAAATAGGAGTCTCATCGAAAATCCAAATATAAATTTAGCACAGTAACATAAATAACAGCAAACAAATTGGATTGCAGAGTTCGATGACTCGATTTCCACAAATATGTCGCATCTTCGACAACTTTGTGTCGATGCGATTATTTAATCTTTGCTTAACATGTCTGGTCTGGCACGGTCAACAAGTTGTGTCAATAAGACGTCTCAACTACCCCAAGCAATAAATTAATTATCGTTGTTTGCTTAGAGAAGTACAAGTGTACATTTTACGATTTGCGTCTGTCATTTTGGCTTACGGAATCGAAATGGCAAGCGATTCAAATACCCTGTAAAATTCGGTTAGATGTCAATTATGCTAATAATTATATATTTTACAATTTTTAAATTGACTTGAAGATTGGTTAATTTTACAAACTTATTTAGCTGTCAAAGGTAGAAATTTAGTTAACTTTAATAATTTTTGAACTTAAGCTTTTTAATGCGCTTAGAAAATAATTATTTTGCATTGTTATCAAAGCGTTAGCAAAACACTTTCTGGCATACAAATAAAGTTAGACAGGATCACAGTAATTCACATTTTCTTGTATTAATTTACAGGGTAGCAGCTAGTTCAGCTATCTCTTCAACGACCTTCCAATATCCAGATTCAACTCATCCCTGTGTGCGACAGAATTCCGATTGCAGATAGAAAGCTGTCACTTGTCAACTTTTAGCCCCGTCAAAGGAGAAGCTATTCGCCCACAATTTTTCATTGTGAATTTCTTTTGGATTTCAGCAACTATGGATCAGGTTTCAACAACTGTTGATATACCATCGGCAGTTGCTAGTAGCGTGCCGGAAGTGTTCAAGCAGCCGCTGCCCCTGAAGGACTCCAATTGCAGCAATGAGGCGAAGAGTGGCGGCAAGACAACGATTGCTTCGCCAGGTTATGCATTGAAGCTGTCGCTGCAGGGTCATGAGCGCTACTTGAGCGGAGTCAGATTCAGTCCATGCGGCGATTGGTTGGCCAGCACATCGGCCGATCGCCTGATCAAGCTCTGGGACGTGGCAACGGGTCAGCTGAGCAAGACTTTCTATGGCCACATGATGGGCATAAATGATGTTGGCTGGTCGCCCGATGGCGATTGGGTGATCAGTTGCGGCGACGACAAGTGCATTAAGCTCTGGGATCCACTGAGTGGCCAGTGCGTGCGGACAATGCAGGGCCATGGCGATCAGGTGTTTGCCTCTTGCGTCAATCCGCAGGGCAATCTGATTGCGTCCACCAGCCTGGACTGCACTGTGCGCCTGTGGGACGTGCGCAATGGCAAGACCCTGAAAGTTGTGCCCGCCCACATGGATCCCATCACGTCGGTGGACTTCAATCGGGACGGCAGCATCTTTGTGACTGGCAGCTTTGATGGCCTGGTGCGCATCTGGGACACGATTAGTGGGCAGGTGCAGAAAACACTCATTGACGAGGATAACTCGCCCGTGGGCTATGTGAAGTTTGCACCGAATGGCCGCTACATACTCGCCGCCTATCTGAACAGTCAGATCAAATTGTGGAGCTTCCAGAAGCCCAAGTGCCTGCGCATCTACAAGGGCCACCTCAATGTGAAGTACTGCATCTCGGTCAACTTCTCGGTGACGGCGGGCATGTGGATTGTGTCGGGCAGCGAGGACAACTGCCTGCACATCTGGAGTCTGCAGCGCAAGGAGCTGGTGCAGAAGCTCGATGCCCACTCTGACGTTGTCATCTGCGCCGACTGCCATCCCAGCCAGAATCTAATCGCCACCGGCGCTTTGGCGTGCGAGGCGAATCTGCGGCTGTGGCAAAGCAGAGAAGGCGACGCTTCAGCCAAATAGTCGGCAAATAAATAGCCCTATATGGAGGCATTATTAATTAATTACAAGTTTATTTCTATTGGCATTTAATTACAATCTGCATCTTTCCATTCGGCGACTTCTTATCGCAGCCAAAGAGCGGCGTAATTGTAAATCGCCAGATAACATGATAATCAAACTCGCAAATCATATATGGTGTGCTTGGAGAGTGTGTGCTTAAGTGTACGTGGTTGTGTGTGTGTGTGTGTGTGCTGGGTATTATGACTGGGAAAGTGATTAGAGCGCAACACTCGAGTCTGGAGCGGCACACTGAGCGGACGTCTCGTTCCATCGGCCGCGTCATTAAATTTAGCGCGGAAATTAACTCGAACTTGAGCTCGAACTCGATATTACAGAAATTAAAATAAAGCGCAGAGAGCTAAAAGATAAAAGTAATACTATTGAATAACAAAAGCCGCGATGAGAGCCGATATTAACAACGGTGAGTCTTTGAGTTTTGAATGTTCGATCACACGCTTCGCGGCGTTGCACTCGCTTTGACTACGGCTGCGGGAGTTCCCGCTCGCCGTTGACAACGATACCCCGGAATTCGCAGTGCATACGGGTCGATGCACAAATAAAGTGGGTTTTGTAGCAACAGGTGGTTGGCTGTTGTATGAATAAGTTTTGAATATTTGAGAACCTTAGATACATTTCAAAATTAATTTGCACATCTAAAATTGCGTAAATGGATGCGTTAAGTATATCTAATATTTTGAATTTGTGGAAAAGCGAGTACAGTATGAATGCCGCACATGCTTCCCATATTGTACGAAATTGAAATTTGAATATTGGAATTTTTCTGCAGTAATATGATGCATAAGCTTACAGTCTGAGCGTAATCTCATATATAGTGACGCAAAGTTTATGCTCCAACAAGCTCCCAAGCAGTTCTGTTACAGGGTGCCTGCAAGTTCAGCTTGCTTAAGTGCAGTTGGCGTTCATTAGTCGTCGTAGTTGCTGCGCTGCCATTAGAAAGCGACTGGGCATTGATCAACTTGTTATCTCAGTATAGTATATACTTATACATGTATATGTTAAAGCCAGCATTTAATGTAAACAATTATCAAAAGCTGCAGTTGTTGTTTTCTAACTTGACTAATTTTAAATGCCATTAAATCTTGAGACTTCGTGAAATTTCAGATAAACTTCAGTTTTTTTAAGAGTAATTTTAAAACTCAGAAAGCCGAAAGTTTCGTCTGGTTTTCCCTGCAATTACAGCAGCTTGATACGAACTACGTGCGGACAATAAGCAATCAACAATCAAGTCAGCCAGCTCGCACTCAACAGTATAGGGAGGTCTTATCTCAGGGTTATATAGCGACCATATGCTTCAGAGTGTATGTTGTCTTAGTTCGTTGCTACCAGGCGCAATTTTGAATTTATGATTCGTTTTCGAACTTGACTGTTTGCGGGGAGGTTATCAACAGCAACATCATTAACTATCAGCCACAATCACAAGGAAAATAAGTTTGTAAACAAACTGAGAATGCATTTCACAATTTGGACTTCGCAGACAATCTCTATCGAGAGCAATTGCCCAACATGGACTCGCTGCTCCGGCAGGCGGAACGCAAGCTGTGCCGTCCAGCGACCATAACGAACAAGTTTCCCATCTTGACGTGGCTGCCGCGCTATCGGTCCGCGTATCTGGTGCAGGATTTCATAGCCGGCTTCACGGTGGGACTGACAACGATTCCACAGGCGATTGCCTACGGAGTGGTGGCGGGATTGGAGCCACAGTACGGTCTGTACTCCGCCTTCATGGGCTGCTTCATGTACATTGTGTTTGGTTCCTGCAAGGATGTCACCATAGGTGAGTTGACCCCTCGCAGATCTTAACCGTTTCTAATTGCCCTTCTTACGATAGCCACAACGGCCATTATGGCGCTAATGGTGAATCAGTATGCCACCATCAGTCCGGATTATGCGGTGCTCGTCTGTTTTCTGGCCGGCTCCATCATCCTCCTGCTGGGCCTACTCAATATGGGCGTGTTGGTGCGATTCATATCGATACCGGTTATAACTGGCTTCACTATGGCAGCGGCCACCACAATTGGCAGTGCTCAGATAAACAATCTCGTTGGCCTACAGAGTGAGTTGCTCCCCATATCTCTCCATCTTGATGGGAGGCTTATCAGCTAACCCCCGAAAACCGGTTCATTATGATCAATTATCTTGATTTACTGCAATGAGGTGGTGCGAGATCATAAAAGCTGAGATCCCTCAAATTATGGTATTGATGTTCAGCTCGGCAACACAATCTATACAAATAAAACTGTTTGTCCTGACTGACTGGCTAAATTTTCCAAAGACAGTCAGAATTACATTCTTGGACAGCTCATCAGAATAAGATTTTGCAATATGACTTCATTTCCAAAATGCAGAAAAATATCAACTATTTGCTTAAAATTAAACACGATTTTAAATGTTTAGTCAGTCAGTTGATCACTAATAGATAGATTACATTTCCCCTACATTTCCTGAAGTCATCTTATCTTCCTGCAGGTAAATCGAATGATCTGCTGCCCTCCTGGAAGTTCTTCTTCACGCACCTGCCCTCCATACGCCGCTGGGATGCGTTGCTGGGCGTCGTCACCTTGGTCTTCCTGCTGGTCATGAAGGTAGCAGTCTGCTCAGCCCTTCCACAACCAAAGCTAAACAATCTCTAAACTGTTTCAGCAAGTGACCAAGATCAAGTGGGGCCATAGGCTCTTCTGGAAGTACCTCTCGCTCTCCCGCAATGCTCTTGCCGTCATCTTCGGCACCTTCCTGGCCTACATTCTCAGTCGTGATGGCAATCAACCCTTCCGGGTTACGGGCAACATTACTGCTGGCGTGCCGCCGTTTCGCCTGCCACCATTTAGCACTACTGTGGATGGGGAGTACGTGTCCTTTGGCGATATGATCAGCACTGTGGGCGCCTCGCTGGGCTCCATACCCATGATTGCCATACTGGAGATTGTGGCCATTTCCAAGGCATTTTGTGAGTAGTAAAATTTGTACTACAATTACTATTTCTTAACCCGTTTTTTTCTTTCACCGACAGCCAAGGGCAAGATTGTGGATGCTTCGCAGGAAATGATTGCACTGGGCATGTGCAACATAATGGGCAGCTTTGTGCTCTCCATGCCGGTGACTGGCTCCTTCACTCGCACAGCGGTTAACAACGCCAGTGGCGTGCAAACGCCTCTTGGAGGAGCTGTCACTGGCGCCTTGGTGCTGATGGCGTTGGCCTTTCTCACCCAGACATTTTATTTCATACCCAAAACGACGTTGGCCGCGCTGATTATAGCTGCAATGATCTCGCTTGTTGAGCTCGAAAAGATATCGGACATGTGGAGATCAAAGAGTCAGTGGCAAGAACTTGAATCATTTTCGATTTAATGTGAAACTATTTGTTTCTAGAACGCGATCTCTTTCCCTTCCTGGTGACGATTCTCACCTGCCTCTTTTGGAGCCTGGAGTACGGCATTCTCTGCGGCATCGCCGCCAATCTAGTCTATATTCTCTACAGCAGCGCTCGTCCTCAGATTGTGATAACTGTCGAGAAGGTACCGAAGATTTCGATTGTTTTGCTGCAGCTCTCATAGGCAAGAATGTTTCAGATCAATGGCTATGAAATTGCCCTGGTGGATGTCAAGCAAAAATTGGATTACGCCTCTGCTGAGTTCCTCAAGGAAAGGGTGGTGCGCTTCCTCAACCACCAGGACTCCAAGATACAGCTTGCTGTGATCAAAGGACAGGAGATCAACTCGATTGACTATACAGTTGCTATGGTAAGTGAAGGAAGTACATTCTTTTATTTTAAATTAATCCTTACGCTTGCAAATAGAATGTCATCTCGCTGCGAGGGGATCTTAAGGCTCTCAACTGTGATCTAGTTTGCTGGAACTGGAACTTTGGTTCCGCAGGTGTCGTTTGTCGTTTAAAGACTGACATGCGATCTGTGTTCAAGTTTGATTTCAATTTGGAAGAGCTGGTCATTTCGCACTTCCAGAGTCCATCCAACACCGCATCCACGGTGACCATCGAGACGGCACAAGAGCAGGCCAATGCTCCGTCCTAGGCTGGAACTAGTTCACACACACCCTCTAAGTCTACAGTATTTGCAAATAAACACGGTATTAACGAAAAGTCTGCAGTTTACTTTCCCAACTACCAACAGATTGCAGTTTCCCAACTGTTTCAATCAACTTAACCAAATCGAAGGCATTTTCCAGACCGTCCATTCGGCGACAGCGTGTCTGGTGCATTTCTTTGGCAGATTGTATTACGAGAAGTCCGAGACTACTTCGCGGAACCTCACGCATTGTGTCATAATAATTGCTGTACGTAAATTAATTGAACTGTTAACCACAACAGACATTGAGGCAGACAGTCTCTGCCTTTCTACGAACAATTGAGCGCGGACTAATTTATGGCTTTCCCCGAGCCACTTGAAGTGGACAGCCTGCTGGCTTAGGGTGAGAGATGCGAAAGGAGAGAGTCCGAGAAGATGATCTACCTTTCACCAGTTGGACAAGATATGCGCTCTTCTCGGAACAGTAAAGTTGGGGTTTGCTGACAAACTAGGTTAGGCGAGGGATTATTTAGGGATCCCTCTTGCTTATTTTATGCATAGTTATCAGTTGCTTAACAATTGCAAGAAGTGAAACTCAGTATTTTTAAAAAAATATTACTTATTCTATCCTTCTCTTCTGTCCTTCCCTCGAAAATGCTGCTTAACTTTTGCACTCAGTCAAAATCGTTATATTCACAGTACTCTTCGAATCACCGAAGGTAAGTTTGAATTACAAACTTTGGCTGGAGAATTTAAAATTTATGCTAATCTCGGATAATATTAAACACTGAAAGCTGTCGCCTTGTCTTTGGGGATCCCTCGTTTTTAAGATGCTGTTGAACTTGAGGTTGGGTCAAGTTCACCTCTTGTCAGTGGCGCGTGCGTTCCGCGAGTCACATATGGGATGCTACGCATCCGGATGCGGCAGTGATTACGCGGGATTAGGCAACGATATCAAATTTAGGACCCGGCACCAGGTGGTTACAGCTGCGCCTAGCACGCGTTCGCGTGCACGGGCATCCTTCGGATGCACATTCAGATTGTGTTTAGATCGCGTAAACAAGCGTGGAGCGGGGCAGCCCAGCAGCTGGACCAATCTCGTGTGAGATCACACCATGTGTTTGCCACTTCCACCAATTGTAGGCGGCCGCAGACAACGCACTCTTACGGCGTACGGCGCAGGGCACGCCTCCAAGTGCCAAAAATAGGCGAGAGAGAGAGAGGGAGATGGACGGACAGTCAAGAGAGAAAGATGCTCGTCTCTGCTGCATGCCGTGGAGAATCTGGTAAAAAGGAAGAAACGCTCGTGGGAAATTGTCAGAAGTATTTGTTGAGTGCTCGGCCACGGTCATAGCAGCAGCTACTACGGTTGGATCTCAAGTGATAAGTGCAATTACATTCGTGCTATTCGCAGCGATTTATTGACGAGAACTGATCAAGTGAAGTGTAGTTAAAATGCCACGCAAAAAGCGCTCGTCCAGCCCCTTGGATATGTACGACGATGACTTCGATGAGGATGCCAGCTCACAGAGTAAGTATGCGGGTGTGGCACTCACGCGGACTGCGGCTAATTGAGCAACAACACTTCAAATAGGCTCCCAGCCGCCGGTGCAACGGAATGCGGCAAATGCCCGGGAACGCATGCGAATGCGCGTGCTGTCCAGTGCCTATGGAAGACTGAAGACCAAGCTGCCGAACATTCCGCCGGACACAAAGCTCTCCAAGCTGGACACCTTACGCCTGGCCACGCTCTACATCAAGCAGCTAATTAATGCCGTCGAGACGGGCAATGGCAGCTCGCAGACAACGGCACACGGGCATCCCATCGCTGATATGCTGGACTCGCGGCATTCAACGACAGATTGCAGCAGCAGCTCTGCCGTCGGCGGGACGGCGACATCTTTTAATTTCCACAATGCTGGACACCTCGGCATGGTAAGTGTCAGGCTGGAAGTGATGTCAGTGGCACCACTTAGCATGGGCGGGAATCACTTATTAATAGATAGCCACCACCATGTTGCCAGCAGCAGCTGGACTGCGTCAATCTGTGGCAGGTGTCAGCGCAGATCTGCGCATGATAGGCACATCGCCGTTGATAGGCTCGAATCCATCCAGTTTGTGTCAGGCGTGCGACAGATAGCATTTAACCCAATTAAAATATCATTAGGCCTGAGAAACCAAATACTAATTGAAATGCGAGTACTACAATTAACTATAATTGTATTGTGGAATATTATGGAAGCTAAATAAGTCTCTGTTGGAATTAAGTAACAGCAGAGTGAATTTAATAAGCAACGAAACATAGTTACGAATAGTATAGATATAGATTCTTCACACAAGAAATAGTCTTAACAACTCGACTTTACCTTTACGAATATTATTCTATTATGATTATTTTGCATGACATACAGGACTGCTAATGGATTAACATTTTGAGTCAATTTTGTCCAACATCTTGAAATCAGTTTTCATTTGATTTGATTGTTTAGACTTGATTAAAGCAGTTCTTTTGATTATTCAATTTAATTTAGGAAAGCTGTCTTCGTTATTTTGTAGAATTAATTTTACATTTTTGATTGTCGATTTAATTTAAGGATTCCGATTATTCTATGATCACTTATCAAGTGAACCTAAACAGTTATAATTAGTAGTTGTAAAGGTTTCGTTAAGACTCTGATAACAGATATACGAATTTCCGACATCTGAAATTTTATGTATATCATACTTATATTTTTGAAATCTCAAATAGTAGGTAAAATTCAATATAATCAATAATATATTTACATATTTCTTAACATATTAGACAACATCTGCTCAAGTGTTTGGGTACCTTCGATAGACACGTTCATACTTACATACAAACATTCATAGGTGTAGGGCCCCCCACTAGACAGACAAGTACTAAAATGAGAATTTGTGATTTCAGTTTGTCTTTGCTTTCCTGTAATTAGATACTTTTGTGAATTTCAAAAAATACTAAATATGAGTGACAGACTCACACGGAGACGGACAGCGGGCCGCGGGCGACGGGAGCGGAGAACATTGGTTATTCTTCATCGCCGGTTTTTCTTGTTCTTGTGATATTTTTAAAGATTGTCGACTTTGAAGCGCGCAAAGTGAATGACATCCAAGGGAAAAACTGTCGTCTTAGACTCTTTTCACTTTGTGATATTTAGTTGGTACTCGTAATTAAATGAAAAGCGTTCTCTTAGTGTCTACTTAAAAATGACTGTAGCCACTCTCTTCAGTAATCGCAACTGAACCATAGGAACATGCTCAAGGAAAGTCTCAACTAGTAAACAATTGTTTACCCGTTCGAATTGAATGCGTGGAAAATAATTGAGCAAATATTTGTGGCCTGCGAACTGCGTCTTGTGCCCATATGGTGGCTGTGTTTTGTTTGCATTTGTCAGGAGCATCCTAAACACCCAGCAGCAGCACCCTAATTTATTCGAGTCGCACGCGCCGCCTTCACAGTTGATGGGTTGGATGGGAATGGGAATTGCAGCAACCCATTGCCAGTTGGTAGGCCAAGCTGCCGATGAGTGTCTCTTGTCTTGTTTGAGCTGTTTATGTTTTTATAGATATGTTAACGATGCTGTTATTGTTCAACTATGAAAACATTGCATCTCATCCTAAAGAGCCACTAAAAACAATCAAATCTGTGTAAACAAACAATGGCGCTGTCGCTTTTCCTTAGCTTGTCGTCATATTGTTCCATTTATAGCTATGCGGTTGCCCCACAATTGCTTTTCTACTTGGCAGCAGTATATCACAATTTCAATTACAATCATTACTTTTGCTTTGCAGAGCTGGCCTTTTGAATTTCATCAGCATTTGCAACATGGTCATAACCGCAACTCGAACCAGACATTCAGCTCCACACGCATGGATTGGCATAGTTCCCAGTCGCAATCGTATAGCAAGGCGCCACGCAATGAGCATCATCAGCTTGTGAGTGACGCCAGCTACACACAATTGCAGGATGCCCATTGGTACCCGACTGAGATGGGCATGCAATTGGATCAGTCACGGAATAGCAACGGAGGCTGCTGTGCCTATGAAACGGCAGGAGTTGGACAGCATCAGCATCAGCGTGGCATTCCCATAGCCACCAGTCAAGCGCATAGCCTTTAGTTCGGCATTTAAATATCCTACAACGACTAACCAAAATTGTATTAAAAAAGTGATTCGTATTCTACTCGCAATTGTATGTATGTTATGTATTTTACTAAGCCAAAGATTAGATATATTTACAAACATTTATATTACTAGCCAATAAACTCAATAACTATCCATACATCATTTTAAATTTACCTATCTTCGCGCTACACTCAAGATATTGTGTCTGGCAACACTGTCTAAGTAAAGGCAATTTGTTCAGCCCTGGCACGCAGCTGACCATACACAACAAAACAAAGAGAGAGGAAAATATCTACAATTCGAGTGACAATAAAACCAGATTAGCGTTTTTCTTTCCAATGCAGTGGAATAACAAAAGATTGATTAAAGCACACTGCTGCAATTATCAACGGAGAAGTTGATTACATATGTATTTCAATACTGAGTGTTTAAAGTTCACTGTGCCCGTGCAGATTAGATTTGCGCAAGCAAAACCGATGTGATCTCAGCTACATAGGCACCCAGTACACATACTACTCATGGATTTATTTCTATTTTCAATTTAGTTAGTACTCGCAAGTTGTCGAAGACGCACGCGTACGTATCACGCAAATAAAACTCGATCTTTGTCGTGTGTTTAACTGATTGGAAGCATCAGCAGCAGCAACAGCAACAACAAGAAAATGCCAGCACTCGAAGTAAATCCCGATCTGCAAAAAGAACGCAATACTGCGACCTTTGACCCTCAAGAGTTTTCCGTTTATTGGGCTGGTGGACAAGAGAAATACAAAGCGAAGAAGACCTTGGGTAAGTTAGCCTCTTTCAATGCGTGTACTTAACTATTTGCGCTTTGTTGCTGTTATTAACTGGTTTCTTGAAGCTTGGGTTAAATAGCTGCATTAAAAAGCTTTTCATTAATTGCACTAATAGCATGACACAGCACATAATGATGATAGATACTAAAGCTTTCTCTGTCGCTCTTACATATTTATGAGGTGGACTAAAACGAGATCTGGGATAAGCTGAACTTTGGCATTTTGGAAGTTGGTAGGCAGTCTAATCTCGGACTCCCACGCTCTTCTAGCGTTTTTAATCGTATAAATTATAATTGAAAGCTTTGGTTTTAGCTATGCTTTAGCTTGCGCTACTTTTCTTACAACCCATGACCGGCATTTTCATCACTTTTGTTTTGCTTTGCATTTTCTTTACTTTCCCATTCGCTAACTAGTCTACGACAAAATTTAATCGCATATTAGTTAACAAATTAATGACTATCTTGTTAGTTCGGTGAGCCTCAGCTACCAGTTTTTGCCCTTCCTGTTTTCAAGCAGTTAGTTATCTGACGTGTGACCGTTAATTGGGCGTTGAACTTTGCACACGAACTGTATCGAAAATCCCTTAACTAATTATTTCGCATGAATATGCGACGACCTCTAGACTTTGACTTTGTACTGGCCTACACACTCATCCGTACATATATTTATGTAATTCTTGGAAATGTCATAAATTGTCCGGTCTTCAGCGATAAGGCTTAGGTTTATCTAGCAGATTACTCTAAATCGTCTGATCGAAGGTTAATCAAGACCGGAAAGACAGTTTAGATGCGACTTCATTATTAACTTATATTAATTATTTACGTGTCGCATTTATGTGACTTGTTATGACGGACTCTTGCAGAGGAACTCTTTCTGGATGATCCAGCCTTAAAGGATGATCTGCCCACATCCTACATGTCCCACAAGGAGCTCTACGAGAACAGTGTGCGCAAGTCGTGCCTCATTGGCCAGAAGATCCGCAAACTGCGCGCCGATGGCGAGGATGGCGTCGACACCTACAAGTACAGATGCAACAACATTTGTGGCTGATATCCTGCTAATCTTTTATCCTGATTTTAAAGTGCTCTGCTGGGTGGCTCTCTAGGCGCCGCTTTACTGAAGGAAGGCAATCCTCTCTCGCTGCATTATGTTATGTTTGTGCCCACAATTATGGGCCAGGGCACGACGGAGCAGCAGGTGGAGTGGCTGCCTAAGGCTTGGGACTGCGAGATTATCGGCACCTATGCCCAAACCGAGCTGGGACACGGCACCTTCCTGCGTGGCCTGGAGACGCGTGCCGATTATGATGCCAGCACACAGGAGTTTGTGATCAACACGCCCACGCGCACAGCTTACAAGTGGTGGCCAGGAGGATGTAAGTAACAGGTCCTCTCTAATATTCATCTAGTTTAATCGGCATCCTGTCTGAATAGTGGGACACACAGCGAATTATGCTGTGGTCGTGGCACAGCTGTACACCAAGGGTGAGTTCAGAGGATTGGCCCCGTTCATTGTCCAGCTGCGCGACTTGGATAATCATCAGCCTATGCAAGGCATTGACATTGGTGACATTGGCACCAAGCTCGGCATGAAGGGCGTCAACAATGGCTATCTGGGATTAAAGAATGTGCGCGTGCCACTCAACCATATGCTGATGAAGAATCAGCAGGTGCTACCCGATGGCACGTACGTGGCACCCAAGAACAGTGTGCTCACCTACGGCACTATGATGTTTGTGCGTTGCGCACTCATTCGTGACACCGCTCAGAGCTTAGCCAAGTCTTCAACAATAGCCACGCGTTACTCGGCTGTGCGCCGACAGAGTCCCATTGATCCCAATCAACCGGAGCCACAAATTATGGATCATACTACACAGCAACTAAAGCTATTCCCTCAAATAGCCAAGGCTATTGTGTTCAAGACGACGGGAGATGGCGTCTGGAACATGTACAATGTGATCTCCGGGGAAATCGAGCAGGGTAATCTGGATCGTTTGCCAGAGATGCATGCGCTCTCCTGTTGCTTGAAGGCCATTTGCAGTACTGATGCTGCAGCTGGCGTGGAGACGTGTCGTCTGTCTTGCGGCGGCCATGGCTTCATGGATTGCTCCAACTTTCCAACCATCTATGGCATGACGACTGCCGTGTGCACTTACGAAGGCGAGAACACTGTTATGCTGCTCCAAACGGCACGCTATCTGGTCAAGGTTTATGGCCAGGCGCTGAATGGTGAGCAGTTGGTGCCCACCGTCGCTTATATAAACGAGGCAATCAAGCTTAAAGAGTTTGTTAATTTCGACGGCTCCTTGGAGTCGATTGTCAAAGCATTCCAGTTTGTAGCTGCCAAGTAAGTGGAAGTTCTACTTCTCCAATTCAAATCTCTAATTCATTTCTCTTGCAGCAAAGTGCGTGTGGCTTATGAGCAGATCGAGCTGCGTCGCAGACAAGGACATGGCACGGAAGTGTCAGCCAATCTCTGTGGGCCCCTCCTAACTGCTGCTGCAGATGTAAGCTTAGAAAAGCAAACAAAATTGATAGATTATATAGCTTTACTTTTGTATCTTTAGCTGCACGGTCGCGCCTTTTTAGCCCAATCCGCATACAAAGAGCTCACGGAAGTGGCCAGTCATGTGTCGCCCGCCTTGGCTGATGTGCTGAAGGTGGTGCTAGAACTCTATCTAGTCGATGCCTGCCTCAATCGCATTGGTGACTTTTTACGAGTACGTATAGCTTTAATATCTGAACTGATAACCCGCGATAACTTGCTGTATTATTTACACTATGCAGTTCATTGAACTGACTGATAGGGATGTGACCAATTTGGAGATTCGACTGGAGAGCTGCTTAAACCGCTTGCGCCCAAATGCCGTTGCACTAGTCGACAGTTTCGATTTGCATGATCGCGTTTTGGACTCCGCACTTGGTGCTTACGATGGCAATGTCTATGAGCGCATATTTGAGTCAACAAAGAAGAATCCGTTAAATAAGGAACCTGTTAACGCTGCATTCCACAAATACCTGAAGCCCTTCATGAAAGCCAATTTGTAATTGTTAAAAAATTCTTTTCCATCGAGTGGTATTCTGTTAAACAATAATTGCCTGTTATCGTCTGTATATACTAATCGTAAACGTTGATCGTTAATTTTTATAGTACTTGAAATCTGTTGTTTCTTTTACGAAATCTCTGGAATTCACCATATCGAAGAAAGCTTAATCTACTAAAAACTTTGAGCCTTAAAATCAAGACTGTGGTACATTGCATAATCATGAGTTTTGTGTTGTGGTTTAATAGAGCTTACACTAAACGCTTTATTAAAGTTGTTTTATTACTTATAGTTTGTTAGATAGAGAGTAACTGTGACTCGTCGTGCATTTATGATCAGCCGATTTAATTGCTGAACGGAGTACAGCCTTACAGCCATAGGGATGGGCCACTTATGATGATGTTCCCGCTGCATGCTTGATGTTGCTGTTGCGTTGTGCATAAAGTCGTCGCAGAACGCGATTGCCACAGAGGAATGTGAATACTGCGATTGGTATCAGTAGGCGCAGCGTTTGGAACATGTTCAGTTGCAGCCAGAAAACGAAGAACAGCGCCAAAATGCCACCGAAGCCCACATGGAATCCGATTGTGCTCGGCGATAGTGACAAGTTGGAGACGTTGATGCCCAATTTGCCCCAGAACACAAACAGCAGAACCAGAGGTGTTATGCACAGTCCAGTGAAGATATCAGATACGATGCGAGGCGGGCGCTTGTCGGGTACACGGAATTGATGCACAATCTCTGGCAATGGTCCTCGAACAGTGCTTGGCTTTGTATCTGTAAGTGAATAATTTTAAAATAAAGATCTACACAAATGCTTGGAAGTCGCACTTACCCTTGTCAGCCTGGTTGAACTTCAGCTGAACATCGGCCAGAAGCCATTCGAAGGAGTTGGACAGCGAGGCATCGCCGACAGTTAGATAGATGTTGTAGACACCACTCTGGTAATTGAAGTTCTTGCCCTGATTGCCCACATCCATGTCGAACTTGTAGGCCTTGCTGCTATCTTGTTCTGCCACGAAAATGGTCTCTTTGTCAGTTTCCTTGTTGTACAGACGCACAAAGGCCTGATGAACTGTAATGGGTTTGTTGTTGCTCTCATCGATCAGTACAGCCTTGAGCAGCAGCTTTTGTGTGCTATCTGCGGATAGTGTGTCCTTCAATTTGCTGGGGAAGCTCACGGTTTGCTTGCGAGTGGCCGCACTGGCGTCGGATTCGGCAATGCCCAGCTCCAGAGACTGTACCTTGACACGTCCGAGCACTTTGAATTGCAATTTTTGGGTGTAGACACCATTGGCATTCAACTCCACCTGATAGATGCCACGTGCCGGCTTCAGATTGCTCAGATCAGCACCATAGGTGGTCTTGTCGGAAGACTTGGAGGCTAGCTGAACCTTTTCAGCCAACACAGAGTTATCCTTCTTCACAAGAATCTTGGCATTGATGCTCTGCACGGCTGGAGACAATGGCTTGCCGAGCAAATCAACAACTGCCACGTTCAGTGTAGGTGATTGAGCCTCCAATTGTCCATTGCCAATCAGTTGAATGCAAATAGGTGCAATTTTCTCATTACCACTAATCGTCTTCAGAGCTTCGATTAGCACATGGGCTCCCTTAGCGGTTTGTACGGAACGACGACTCAGCAAATAGTTGGCGAATTTTACAGCCTGTTCGGCGGTCACAGGTGCCGGCTTGTTGTAGGTTTTGGCGACGCCGAAAGCTCCGTTGAGTATCAAAGCCGTGATGCTGAGACCCCCTTCGAACTGCAGAAGTTTACCATCGACTTCATCGGCTTGAATAATAGCATCCTCGATGCGGTTAGCAACAAAACTGCCACTTGGGCCAAGTTCGAGGGCCACATTGAACCCATAACCAAGACCGCTGAGCGAATCATCCGTTTTCAACAGCTCTTGCAGACGTTTCGCCACCTTTCCCTGGGTGGCCTCACTGACCTGAACACCGAGCGCTTTGTGGGTGACGATGCGATAGTAAATCTCTTGCGTGGTAGACAGCTGCGAGTCCAAAGAGCTATAGATCTTTGAGAGCAACGTTTCGGGAAGCTTTGTTGAGCAACGTAGATTTCTATTGGCACCAACTAAATAGTAGTCTTTTTCAAAGTTCTGCAAGTGAACACCAAATGTTTAATATATACACGTAGGAGTTTTGAACAACACGGATGCGGAGTACTCACGTTCAATTTGGATTCTTCGTGCAGCGTCAATATCTTCTTGCATAGCGTTTCTTTTGTTGTCACATCAGTTGTTTCAATGTTCTGGCTGGCAAAAAAGATCGCCTGTAAGTCGTTTGAACTTAAGGCATCGACAAAGACTTTTTGTAAGCGGGTGAGATCCTTTGGCCCGAGGTGACTGTCTACGGTGCGGGCACTCCAAGTGCCTGCTGTGGCGCATAAGACGCACAGAAGCGTTAAGGCTGTTGTAGTAAAAAATAAAATCCCATTTCATTAACATATGTATATATATTGTCGGTTATAGCTAAAATCACGGCGACAGTCAGCCAGCATCGACGCCGGCAAATATCGTGAAGAACGAGATAGCGAGAGGGCCTTCTTAGCCGGCGTTTAGACAAAATCACACTCACATGAGGTGTTTAACCACTTTAAAGTATTCTACCAGATATACTGACTTACCTAATTTAAACATTCTCCTATATGATGTGGCGTTATAATACGCTGCTTATATGCTATAGGATAAATAAATAAAAATCGCTTAATAGCCTGCACCGCCTGTTTCAGCTTCGATATTTTTTACAGACACGTCAGCGACAGTGTTGTACTATAGCGCTAATGATAAGGGCTGGCAACTACACGGCCACCAGTGTGTCCACACTTTTAAAGCGATAACTCAGTATTTATTTGATCGATTTCTAAAAATTCAATCAAAGTCAGCGGCAATTCGAATAAAGAAACAAAAATAGAACTATGCAAAATATGGCTTGTTTAGTATACTTTAACTCATATACACACACATACACAACACTAAACACAAAACACACACACTTATTAACATTACAAAAAAAAAAAAAAAATACACATAATAATTAATATAACATAAACACCTAAAACACTATATACAATTAAAATAAAAAAACAAAAAAAAAAAAACAAAAAAACTGCAAAGAATATAAAATAAATACATTTATTGCATATACTTATAAATATAATCCGAAAAATGGCTGTACCAAAAATGGGATTAGAATCCGAATCAAAGAAAATCGATTGGAATGATGATATACAACAAAAAATGTTCAGGGACTGGGGAATTTATTATGCTAATCGACTCCTGAATGATACTGCAGATAATCACTTCGATGCTTCCCTGCGACTTGATGGTTCTGATTATATGACGCTCTTTCATCAGAGTAAAAGCCATCGGAAGGCTGCAGTAATTGGAAAAGCATTAGTCGCTGCAAGAAAAGCAGGACGTAAGACTTTAAACTTAGTATCTTATGACATAAGTTGTATATTATATTATTTTATCTGATTTTCTTTTAGAAATGGCACTGAGGAACAGAGGACCCAATGTGAACATCAATCTGGAAATATGCTCTCTATTATTCGAGTTGAATCAATTTGAGGATAGCAAAATCGAACTGCATGATAATTTGATCAATTTCACTGGGAATGAGGCAGAATGTTTTCAAAAGCGCCTCGGAGTGGTAAGTAAAAAAACTGCAATCTAATGTGTCACAGTCTGTGAACTATCCGCAATCCAGTTGCGTTTGTATATTTTATGAGGTTGGAGGTGCAACATTAAATTTCTCGTCACATGGGGATATAAAAATCAAATAATGCTATTAAAACTTTGGTCTAGGTTGATGATGTCATTGAAGATGTGACAGGCAAATCAATGTCCTTGCTATTTTTGCAAAAACAAAAATTGATTCGACGTGTTAACGAAATTAACAAAGCGAAGGCAATCAGAGATGAACGTCCATTGTGGAGGAGGTTAAGAGATCAAGGGAAATGCGATGTCGTTAGCATTCCAGAAGTAGAGGTAACGTATTTGATAAAAATATGAGCATCTTGGTGTTGGCCTTTCTATTTGAACTATTCTTAATCATTAATTCTTAATTCTTATTAATAGGAAGTAATGTTGTCCCCACTGGAAATAGCGCGAAGAAATCTCGCTTTTAATGTTGTTCATCAGACCTATATGAATGATTCTTGGTATGATATAATTTTTATAAAGCGATTATGCAAAAATCCCACTTTGCTATTGGAATACTGTAAACGATCTACGGGAATGATGTCAGCCTTTCCCGTAAAGCAGTATGCTATAATCAGACAGTTTATGGTGGGTAATTTTGTATTTAAATTCATGTCAGTACATAAGAAAATTTCGAATCCTAAAGAAAATGTTAGAATCTCGAAGTCCTCTTTACTTCGTGAACTTCTTAAAGTTTCCTAACAAGAGGGCGTTCGAAAAAAATAAGGCGGCGTATATATTTCGCATTCAAGCTCAAACCCATCGTAATATGATTGCTGATCTACGAGAAATCCGTAAAATGCGCAAGGAGAAAAAGATTAAGGTGAATATGCAATTAAAAAAAAATGATTTATATAATTTTATTATAATTAATTAATTAGCAACTAACCGATTACGTTGAAAAAATCATGAGTGCATATTATGCAAAGAAAACGAACAGGATCATGTGCACTAAATTTGAATTCGTCAATGAGGTATACAATACGGTAGCACTGGCATTATCCGACCAATATACCGTTACGAAAAAAATGAGTTTGAATAAGGCATTAAAGTTATCCGATCTCTTAAATTTACCCTCTGATAAGTCAATGGATATTGGACCTTTTGTGTTTGGAGATCGTTCTACTTACCAAGAGAGTAAAAATGCGGACAACGAGGGAAAACGATTTCGAAAGCTTTTGACACACTACGAGCATCGAATAAGATTCGCAAAGTTTCAAATCGAGAAGTGTTATCTGTATAATCAGGTCGCCAGCGTGCATTTATCGCATGGACACTACGATGAGTGCTGTTTTTATGCTCGTATGTCCATTAGAGAGAGTCGCGAATGTAACAGCTTTTTATGGAATTTCCTAAGTATTATGCTAAACATCAAGGCAAATGCCATTCTGTATAAGTTGGAACGGACTCGGGAAGCCTTACAAATGGCACTTGTCGTTTTAGAAGTCCTACAATCTCCGCGGCTCTACAAGTTCATAGAATTGTGCGTCCGTTGCAATGAGGAAGAATTTGAGAGGAAACGATCGACAATTTTTAACCGTATGTCGAAATCTAAAATGAGTTCGATAGGGAAGAGTTCTGACGAATCATGACGGGTCATACCCATACTCATATATATTGTATTTTAATAAATTGTAATGCAATTTTACTTATCGTCCTTTTTATTTCAATTAAGCAGTAAAGTCTTTGTAGAATGCATCAGTACGCTACATACGCTTAGGGAGAGACGGCTATAATACGCTGCTTGGGAATGTAATAATCGATTGAATTGCGTAAAGCAGTGCACTGCTTGCATTAGACAAACGCATCATACAGGGTAATCGACCTTTTTTTAAATTTATTTTTGTGTAGTTTAACTAAATCAAATCGGTAAAATCAGTGAACTAGTTTGCAATTGCTAGGGCGCAAATTTTTCGGTGCACTCAGCAATGGGCCTTGTGATGGAATACTTTGTCTTGAAGGTCTTTGTAATGTCGCCGTCGTGATTCCACACGGTGATGGCCGTGGTGCAGTACAGTGGATACTTGTTGACACGTATTTCAGTGCGCTCCTCATCTTCGGCCGGCTTGTCCTTGCAGTATTGCTCAAAGTACTCGGTGTGATCGGGCCCCAAATCGACCTTTGCGGATTTCTGGCGTTTGTACTCGTTGAAGAACTCTTGCCAAAGAAATTGTTCCATGCGATTGGCACGCGTAACTGCAAGAGGGGTTAGCTATTTAACGCCACCAGCTGAATAAGTTGTCAGTCTTACTCAGCTTTTTATTCCTGTAGGGTGGTCCGAAACTACGTTGTGTTTCCGTTATTTCGGCTGGACAAGGTCCTTTGCCCCTCAGGCGAAAGTTTTCGTTTTGATTCATTTCGGTTCCGTGTTTAAACAAAAATAATTTATTAATGCTGTAGTTGTTGTTCAATAAATACTTATGTCTAAAGACGCCTGCTTTGCCGGGTAAACAAAAATGCCGCCAGGCAACTCCGATGCTAGGCAACTGACTGGGATTGGGATTGGGATGGGGACTGAACTGCTGTCTCATCCTCGACAATTAGCGAGACATCCTTGGGTCGCAGCAAGCTGTAGTAGACCACAATGGTGGCCAGAAAGAGGATGCCACTATAGACAATCCACTCCCAGATGAAGCCGAACCACCAGGACTCGAACTCCTCATTCGCATACCAAATGGAGGACATGGTAATGTTCTCGGCCAGCACCAGCACCAGATAGCAGCCGTACCAGACCCGAATGCTCTTGAAGCACACACGGAACTCGAGCAGCACAAAGATGTAGATGTATCCGAGCAGCAGGTAGAAGAGCGTGCGACTCCAGCCGCCTCGACAACGTGTCTCCAGCGCCAAGGCGAGCAGCATTAGGGCATAGTGCACACCCACGATGATGAAGAAGGCCCGCGGATAGAAGACACAGAACGTGGCCAGCGACAGCATGCGCATGATGATGAACGCAATCCACCCGAAGAAGGCAACGGTGCGACCGGCAAAGTCGTCCTGCTGTATGCCATTCACAATCTTCGTGCGCCGCGGGAAGTAGAAGTCCACCACGTCCTCGGGTGTGAGTGGTGTGCCCTTGGGGGTCTGTGCCAGCACCAGCGGCGTGCGCTCATCCTCGGCTGGCTCCTCGTCTAAGCGGCCGATGAGCAGTTTGGGTGGCCGTGGTACATGCTCCTTGATGTACAGCTGCGCATTCATCAGCAGCATGTCCTTGAACGTCTCCAGCTGCGACAGCGGACGCGTCGCACGTCGACTGCGCCTGTGCTCGTTGTCCGACATGGTGCGCCGCAGATCCGGCGTCGTCAGCTCGGGCGGACTGTTCTCAGTGGGCAGGCGCAGCATGGGCAATGCTGGCGGCGCTGTGACTGGTGGCGGCGGTGGCGCCGGCGTCTCGGGCACCGTGTCCAGCACATCGATGCGGTCCAGATTGGCCATCTCTTCGCGCTGCAGCTTCAGCTTGGGGCGCATATGGCGATGCAGCTTGTCATCGTCGGTAGCATTGCCGATGGGCGAGTGGAGCAGCGCCTGTGTTTGCAGCGTCTCCACGGCATCGTTGTCCACCTCGTCCACGCCGGCGACGTGCAGCACATGCGTGTCCTCTTCGCCAGTATCGACTGTCTGCTTGGCATGAAAGTTCTCCATGATCTTGTCGGACTGCGGAAAACTGGTGGCCAGCGTGCGCTCCGATTCGCGCTTGCGCTGCTCAGCCTCGCCGCAGAGCCGTTGATTCTGCTCCAGCTGGCAGCGATGCGCGGCCACCTGCTGTGGCGTTGCCCAGGGATAATGACGACCCACGCGACGCTGGCTCTCCATGCGTTGGTAGCTGGTGGTAATCCCAGCCAGATCGATGGCCGAGAATACCAAGCTCATGGCCTGCAACGCGGCTGCAATGCAAGTTAAAGGCTGATCTCGGCGACGCAGAAAAGCACTAGGTTGCTACTCACTTGTCTCATAGTTGCGAAAGACGTCCTGGGCGAGCATGTAGTTCATCTGCAGTATAATCTGTGGCGCCGCCTGCGCATAAGCTTGAATGAGCAGATACAGCTCAATGCTGGAGGTTTGTGTGGCCTTGGCAAGACACTTCATGCGCTCAACGTCGTCGTCTGCATGGAAAAGCGCCTCAATGGACCAGAAGAAGCGCATGGTGAATCTGCCAAGAGCAACGACAAAAATCACTGAATCAGGAATAGGCAAGGGAGCATTATCTATCATTGATGCCATTGGCATCAAATTTGGCGTATCCAGCTGTTGTAATCTCCGAGATATGGGTGTTTACATAGACGGACAGACAGACTCAACTCACCTGTAAAGCACCACGAAGGGAAAGAACAGCAGCTGGAGTAATCCCAGGCAAGTGCTCGTCCACTTGCTGCGCTCGCCGCAAGCGCTGCAACGCTGCTCCCGCGATAACAGCACCAGGATAAAGGTGAGCAGCGGCGGTATTAACACTAAGATAAGTGTGCCAACACCGTAGCCCACCTCATGCATCCGGAAATACTGATAGCTCAAGGCCAAGTCCGTCGCTGTCTGCACCATAAAGACCAATAAACCGAGACAGCTCGGTATGACGTATGACACATAGATGCGAGTGCGACTCCGGATCGTAAAGCCCATTATGTGGGCTGGCGGATCGGCCGCATGCCCCACTTCTGCTGCCACCATTGCAAGTTCCTTTTTACACAATTCTTGATTTAATCTGCGGCAGCTCCAGTTCTTGACATGCTTCGCTTGCGAAATATTCGATGATACTGCTCACAATGCTATGAGTAAGCACTGCTCTCGCTCTCTCTCTCGCTCTCTCTCTTGTTGCCATTATCAATGGGTGTGTAGGGCGCCGATTAGATAAACGACTCAAATTGCGAGGTCTTCGAATAAACGCGGTTTGTTTATGTTTACACACTCACGAATGAGTTTGTCCGCTGTGTTTTAGCTAGTGTTGTGGAGTGCTCGGGAGCTAGCAGTGCTGCAAATCTCTCGAGGAAACTAGGAACTTCGCAGTTGGCAATCAACCGTGGAATTGGTATTCTTAATGGTAGGAATGAGCTATATAGCTTACACAGATATTATTTTAGATTCAAATCTAGCTAACAATTATGATTTAACTTTATAGTTTACCTATGATCAAATAATCTATTAAATTATTTAAATATTATTAGGTTAAGGAAATTTCTGATTTCGCAGATTTGTTGTTTTGCACGCTTTCACACAACTCCTTTGGACGTAAATTCCTAATGCACAAAGTTTATTATGACACTAAAGTTTGTTGTTTTCAGAGCTCCCCAACTTAATTCGCTGACCCAGAAAACCTTTTCGAACTTTTGACACTTCTTAAACAAACTTAATTAGCAAAGACGCCAGCTAATTACAGTGTGACCCACTTGGAGCAGTGAATGAGGTCAATCAATAGTAAGACTCTTCGTGGACCCCCAAAAGGAATACAGTGATTTGCTTGTAAATAGTTTATTGCTTACTGAATGGAGTGCTTAAGTTAATAAAGTTAGAGCTAAGAATCGTACCAGGTCTTTTTCATCCAATTGGAAGGCTTGCAGGGCTCATCAAGGACCACAAAGGATCCCTGTTGCTGCTGCTGGTGATGATGTTGGTTCTCCGTGTTCTGCTTGTCGCGACGACAGCCGACGGCGTACTTGGGATTGCCCTCGACAATGGAGGACTTCTCCCGACAGTTGACCGCATTCTGGAGCACGGAGGCGCGTCGCCCGTATTTGGGCGGCTTTTTCAATCCTCCCCCGGCTGCCACATCCTCGAAACTGGGCGTCAACTGTGGCGTTGACTCTTTCAGCTGGCGCTGTCGAGATGGACGCCGTTTGACCTGCGATTGCAGCTGGCAGGCGTCTAGCGAGGAATCGGAACTCTTGCGCAAATTCCCAGTTGGCGCCGCCTGCACTGGAGGCTGCATATCGCGTGGACGCTCCCGCTCACGCAGTTGATAGTTGTACTGGGCGCGTCGGTACTCGGGAGTGGCGGTTAGCTCGGTGGAAGTCATGTAGCTGGCAGCGGGCTCCCGATCCATGCGCGGACTGGACGTGGTGGTTGCGGTGGCGGTGGTATGGCTGGTGCTGTTGCTGGTGGGCAGCCGAAACGAGGAGACGGGCTTACGCACCACGGGACGGGAACGTGGAAAGTCCAAGTAATTGTTGCGATACTCGGGATTAAATTCGATTTTGCCACGCAGGCGGAGGTAGGGCTCGCGCACCTTACCCCGCTCGGGCATCTCGGTGATCTGGGGATCACGGAAGCTCTCGTAGTATTCGGGCACCTCCTTGGTGAACTCGCCGCGGGGACGCAGATGATCGTCCGTCTTCAGGGACTTCTCTTTGGCCATGTGCTTGGGTGGGACATTGAATTTATCACGATACTCGGGCATATCCCCGCCACTTGGCTCCGTTGTGCTCTGCTGCTCGGCGCCCGAGATGCGCAGGTTGTCGTGCTTCTTGATCGGCGCACTCTTCGAGTAGTTGGCATACATCTTGAAACTGTCCTGATACTCGGGCACCGTCACAAAGTCGCCCTGCATCTTGATGCTGCTCATCTGCGGTATCGAGTGCGCCTTCTCGATGGGGAATTGCTCCACAAACTGGCGCTTGTATTCCGACGGCGACGCCTCGTATTCAGTGTTCTGGGCACGCATCTGCAGGTGGCAACGTTGCTGCTCCTGGGCAGCCACATCGCGCTTGAACTTGTCGCTGGACAGCTGAGTTTGCGCTGGAACTGCAGCTTGCAGCGGCTTGCTGTTGGGCTGCTCCTTCTCCTCGCGAAACATTTCGCGGGGCAGAATTTGGGCACTGGCATCCAGCATGGGATAGGTGAGATACGATGAGTTCTTCATCTCGTCCTGCCCGTTGCGGCCCAACTGCAAGTTCTCGGGATTCCGCACGGGAAACGTGCGCGAACAGTGGAGGGAAAGCGAATCAAATATGGAGAGCAGTTCAATTTCGAATACTGTCAACTTACAACTGCAGATCCTCGGGCGTGAACCAGTGATATTTCTCCTGATGCTCCGACAGCAAATGCATGAAGCCCTCCAGACGCAGCGATGTCGCACGTCTCAGCAGCGAACGAGGACGTGGTCGAGCGCGACTCTGACCCTGAGCCTGGAAACAATAGCGCTTCCGATACTCCGACTTCAACGAGCCAAAGGACAGCGATGGCTCCTGGCTATCGTAAAGGCAGACGTTGCTCTGTGTGTGCAGCTGGACGGGCTGGCGACGGCGGAAGAACTTCAGATCATCGACGGCAATGTGTTCGTGCGGATGCTTGATGGTAAACCGATCGTTGGCTCCCTTTTGACTGGCGCTCAGATCCGGCTCCGAGAACGAACGACCCCAACTGAACTCCGCCTCGGCACTGTGCAGACACAAAAGAAAATAAAGCAGACAAAAGACCCTTTGTTAGCCAGATTCCCCATCGAGGCGCTTGGCTACTTTGGCAACTGAGCAACGTTGCCATAGGCATCAAATAACAGCGAATCGAACGGCTGCTAATAATGGCGAAAAATGTGCTACAATAATAAAGAGAAGCGCTCAGCGACTACTGTTATACCCTGCAATGTAATATACATATATTCTGATATAATTGTGCTAGACTTCATTTTGTCTATCTACCTCATAAAGTTATTTATAAAATGCCTATTTTGTTGTGTAAAACAAGTTTTTAATAGCTATATTTAATGTACCTTCTATTTCTATCTGAAAATTGGATATTAAATATTGGTGACAGATTTCTTAACTTTCACAATTCCGCTAGTTTTCAAACATTTTTACTCACTTATTCTAAAATTTTTAGTAAATTCTTTGTATTTACCTACACTTATTAAAAGAGCGATAAACTCCTTTCTGAAATGCAAATACAGGGTACACGGATAATAGAAAATAAACTGTGCCTTATGAATAATACTCCTAATGCGCCTCAAGTCTACTTCTGCAGTCTAGGGTGCTGCAAAGGAATTCTTCATAGCGTGCCAGCACGCACACAACAAGTAAACTCACACACACACTCCCACAGCTGTTGCTAAGCACACATACATACACATACACACCCTGGAGAGTGTAAACAATAAACAAAATTGCAATAAATTGGAAAATTATCTGTTTGAATGGAATTGCAATTGATTGCAGCTGCAGCTTAAAATCGATTGGGAATTTCCCCAGCCAAGCATGCTCTTCCTCTCTTCTTCGCTTTTGCCGAGGAAATGTGCTTGTATTGAGGGCACGTCAAGGACTTACTTGACCGTTCCTTAAAGCAGCTATTAAAAGCAGTTAATTGCAGCCACATTATCTTGGACGAGGGGCAAGTCATAAATGATATAGGAGCGCGACTCGCATGCAAAAGGGAAAAGCGGACAAAACGGAAAATGGGGAAATATGGTAAAAATGCACTGCCAGACGTTGCACCTGTTGCACCGCAGGTTGTTGTTAATTTTATTGCTGTTGTTGGCCGGCGAACTTTGCATATTTAATGGTCAAAACGGTTTCTGCAGTTATTTCTGAACTTCCTCTGTGTCAGGCAATCAATCTTAACTGGGTCGTGGACTGTGTGAGAAGCCACAGCGAATGCCAAAGTATCAGGCACACAAGTGTAGAATAAACTGCATTTCTACTAAAGGTTAACTTTTTATTAGATTAAGAAATTAGTCCATGCCAAGTTTAAGTGCTCTAAAAGTTATTTAACGTAGCGTGCACATTTCGAAATGAATCAAAGCAGAAAGACATTTTAAATTTCGAATTTAGCGAGGCTTAATCTTGGATAATCTCATAAATTACTATTAATATTCTGTTAGTAATTACGAGAGGCCTGGATTTGATTGTACTTCAAATAATAACCGAGAAGATACTACACAATCTGAACTGCACTTGTACTATAACTTCCTTGCAAGTAATTTCGTGCATCGACAGCGTTAGTCATGGCTATAATTCATATTCGTGCTGTCAGCCTCAAAAGCGTCTATCAGTCAAAAATTGGGGAGAAGCTACTACTGTCGATGGTGGTCTGCTGTCTGTTGCAGCTGTAATTGTAATTGCGTGCGTGACTGTGCCTCAAAAACGGAAACAGACAGCAGCTGGGCGATTGCGAAAGCGAGTGCAAAAGCTGCCCAAATCATGTCGAGCTCACGTTTTAATAGCAACAGGGCCAAAACGTTGACCCAATTCAACGCCTACCTCAAGGTAATAAATGAAAGCTAAACTGAGAACTGGTCAAGTCCGTCTTCGCAACGAACTAGTGATGCACTAGTCTTGGAGTATACTACTTAAAAATACTTAAATGAATATGTGAGCAATGCTAGAAGGATTAAACAGTTAACAAAGAACCTTTAAAACGTTGTACTCCCTATTTAAGGCTGTAGCGGACACACAATTATACTAGCCTGAAGATTTCGTCCACTGAAGTCAATCGATTTAATTAAATATATTTAAAAGGGTTCAACAACGTAATTCCTATCTGTTTTTCCACCTGTCTAATATAGTTAGTATACCGATTGCCACAAAATCACACACATATTCCACTTTAATCACATTTTCCAATGTGTGCCAAATTGTGACGTATTCAGTAAGAAAACCATTGCTGTAAACTTCAGCAATTCAACAAGGAAGCAGCCCCGCTAAATATGCTATGGTTACTTAAACTCAAATATCCTCAATTAAATGAATATTCTCATTTCTTTAGTGCTCTTTAAAAATGTTTAAGCTATAAAACAGTCTCTAGATAATTTCGTATTTTATATCTATCCAAAGTGTATTCGAAGTTCGTTCTATCGTGATTAGTTGTTGCTTCCTGTTTTCAATTTGCTTCGTTTGCTTTGGTTTTTACTGCTAATCTTGACAATGCCAAATGACCTTTGGACAGTTTAACTTTGCTGCGAGTCTAGAGTAAGAGTCGTTTATTTTTAGTCGTCGCTTTTGACGGTCAGGCGTAACGCAGTCGCATTTAAATATGCTAATCAATTGGCAATTACAGCAAACGGCAAACAACAAGAACAATGCGACCAACAAACAATACAAACACTATTACACATTCCGGTACACATAATTATACAGATTTATGGACGACATTTAGAGTTTTTGTGTTTTTGATGTAGTGATTTGCATGTCACGCCACGGGGCGTATACGTCATGGCAGGATACATGAATGCAGCATTATGCTTAGCGTCGCACACGACGCTTTCAATATCCAAGGCCAAGAGCAGCGCTTCCAGATGACAATAGCTAAGGGAGTCGCTTACCCATCGTTGAATTTCCAGTCAACGGTATGCATGTTGTGGCTTTACTTTGTGTTGGCGCTGTGGAATTGTAACTGCAACAGTGACTGCAACTGCAACTGGCGCATCACTGCCAACGATGAAGGCTGGCGGCCACTGTCCATGTCCGTGTCCACTGTCCGTTGCAGGCACGCGCGCCGTTCAAGCGCAAACAACAACTTGACCGCTCCGTACGTAAATCCCAACTGAGCCACAAAAACTACGAGTATTTCACACGCCACACTAGCTTCAAAAGGAGTCGCGTGAGCTTAAGCGTGAGTGTGACTGCGCGGTGTAGTTGTGTGTGTGTGTATGTTTGTATGGCCCTGACTGTGCGCGATTCGAGTTGGAGGTGTCACTTGGCGAGGCACTTCCACTGCCGACACAATCACAAAACGGCAGCAGCTGTCAGAGAACAGCTGCGCCTGGTACCTGCCGTCTAGCAACTGCAACATGCATCCTTTAATGCAGCCACATTCGCAGCACATCAATCCAAATCAGCATAACAATAATTTCCGTAAAGTCGGCACGCAACTCCCACTCCTGCTTTGATTGCTTTCAATTGTCCAGAGAGCGCGAGGGAATGAGACTAAGCTTGAGCCGCGTGGGCGCGTTTCCGGCAACGTCGCCAACTGGGTCAAGGGCCAATCAATTTGCTGGCTAGCTGACCGGAAATGTTGGCCAGCTTAATGCGAATGTGGTTTTAACATTGTGCGTTAGTCGCTTTATTAACTAATGTTAACTAACTGGTAAGTGTTTCAAATCTTCGATAGTCCCTCCCAGCGGTCGGGCACCGTGTAAAAATACCGATCCATTGCGTCCACAAAGCGTTGCCTATAGGGCTGTGGCGCCAGCACTGTGGGCTTCTTGCCCATGCCGCCGCCCAGCAAGCCAGACTGCTTAATTAACGACTCCAACTTCTTTTCCAGTGTATAGGTGCGTATGTAATCTGCAAAAGACGTCAGGAAAGTCATTAATTTATCTGCCATATTACTTATAGTTTGTGGATTGCTACCTATGATGCCCAGCACGAGCATGTTGCGCTTGGTGTCGAGACCCACGAGCAACGAATAATCCATTACCCGGTTGCGCTCAAGGAACGAGGCATCTCGCTGTATGGCATCACGTAGCACAGCTTTGCTGTGCGAGAGCACATACAGCGGCTTCGACCAGGACACTGTTTAAAGAGCAATTCATTACATTAATTCTGTTGGCATTCAATTGCTTTGCGCGTTCGAACTTACTCTGCACCAGATTCTCGTCAAGCAGCACGACTTCGCCCTGCTGGTTGGTGGGGTCCACCAAACGGTTGCGCTCGGAGCCTTTCAGGTCGAACTTGTTGATGATGTCGCAGCCATAGAAGAGATTCTCCATGACCAGCAGCGATTTCTCCACAAAGGAGCTGCAAATATGACACAACGGGAATTAGTGAGAGATCCAAAATTAATTATTAACCAGACTAACTAACTATGGATGCAATCTGATTTTTATGCACAATATTACAATGTTTTCGCAAGCTAAGAAAATTACTTAATAATCCTTACAAATTACAACTATTAAACTGAAGTGAACTTACTCCTTCTTCTTGACGCTCACTTTGAAGACGCCAAAGATCTTGGTGAGAAGCGTGGGCTGGTGCTCTTGCTGCTGGCACTTGCCAATGTACTCAAAGTACTCTGGCGCAAACTGCTCGATAAGATTCATGTCCGTTTTGTCCATCTCCTTGAGCACAAAACGATCGTCTGTAAAATTCAATTTGATGAGTCGCACAGTAAATAAGTCGCAGGGATCACTTACCTAATGTTTTGCAGAATCTGGAGCCCGATTTGCCGCCACGTGCCTCCCACTCGACGCTGCGGCACAAGCTGCGCGCCAGCGCAATACGTGACTCCTTCTCGGCATCTGGCTGCTCCTCGTGCGGAACAGCGCCGCCCACATCGCTGGGCTTGTGAATGAGCTCCACTTCGGGACCGTTGCGATTCTGTGAGATTCTCAGCTCCTCGCGCATTTTGCTCTTCTCCAGCCGGCGATACAGCTGCCTGTCTAGCTTGGGTGGACTGAGGCACTTGGCGCGCAGCGCATCAAACTCGCGGGCAAAGTAGACGATGCACTGGAACTGCCCATTGCCGAAGGCCAGGGTGACGTGTGCACTGGGAGGCTGCGGTTGCGTTTGGGCTTTCGCCTTGCTGCGCTCCTCGGCCTCGCCAGCAGCACCCGTCTCCTCGGCATCGCTGTCCAGCTGTTTGTGCTTCGGCTGTGGGCTGGAGTTGGCATCGCCCGTCGCGCCCGCATCCTCGACATTCAGGCCAGCTACAGCGCGTTGATACTCCGTGGAGGTCAGCGCATAGGCAATCACCGAGCTAATATCATTCTCGCGCACATTCACAGGAATACTGCCCAGCGGCAGCGTCAGATGGTCCTGTGCGGAGAAGGGCGACTGCAATGTGTTCGTCTGGTTACTCGTTGTCTGTCGTAGAGTCAGCAAACGTGACTTGATGGATTTCTTGTCTGCATTCCCGTTGACTGTGGAGGCCAGCATTTGGTCCACTGTGAGCTTGAGCTCCGCCTCGCCAGCATCCTCTGCAGCGCCTTCTGCAGTGCTGCTCTCCTGCTGACTGCCTGCCTTGCTCTTGGCCTGGTCCTGGGCAGCAGTCGCATCCAGTTGCTCCGGTCGCAGCTCCTCGGTGCAAATGGTGCCGGAGTCTATTTGATGTGGTTGCTTCTGATGCTTCTGCGTCAGCTGCTCGATCTCGTGTAGGCGCGGCGCCCATAGCTCAATGCTCTCGGCCAGCGCACGCTTGGCCATGAACAGGGCATCCCTGATGTCATAGGAGTTCACCTGCTGCTGCTGCTCCGTCAGCAATGTGTGCACAATTTCCACCTTCTGCTTAAATGTGAATTGATCTTTGGTCAGAGTTGCTTTAAGCCTCGAGACCAAGGGAGAGTTCTCCTCCTCGGTGGCCAGATCGGCGATGCGTTCATGAATGCGCGTATAAACCTCGTGGCCACGTATCGAAAAACTCTTGATCTCCTCCTGTACTTGCACACCCACGAATGGCTTGGGCAACTCCAGCTGCAGCTGCACCGAGGGCAGCTCCGTTTCCCAGACCTCGACGGGTGTGTATTGGAACTTGGCGCCCACACCACGAAAACTGAAATGATGCACATAGTCACGATGCAGCGAATGCTCGCAGACACTGCTGCTCTGCTCCGGCAAGCTATCCGTGGGCGGACGTCGTTTATACGCATGTCCATGGAAGCGCATCTCCAGATACTTGGCCAGCGACAAGCATTTGGCAGCCGCTGACAGCGGCACTGTTGGCGTCGTCGCATTGCAAATGCTGCACCAGGACGTGAAGTAGATGCGCGTGGGGTCGGAGCGGGTCAAGTCCTCGGTGAGATAGACCTGGACACAGCCAAGGGAATGTACGTAGCGACGCACATGGCCCAGCATGGGCAGACTGCACGATGGACACATTGAATTGAAGAGACAACAGTAGCGTTGCAAGAACTGCTCTAGCATGATGTCGTGCTGGCCATAGAATTTCATGTCCAGCAGCATGGGCAGCTTGCAGAATGACGAGACGCCTTTGGGATTGTAGTGGAAGCTGCAGAAGAGCACGGGCAAACGCTGATGATTCTGCGGATCGAGTGCATCCTTGTACAGCTGCTCTTCGGTGACTTTCTGTGGACGTTGTATAAGCTCCGTCTGCTTCTTGCGTGGCTTAAGCACTGCAAAGATAGAAAGTTATAGAATCGACAGCCAGCATTAGCTGTTTTGTGGTCTACTCACTCGGCGCCTTGCCCTTGGGAAAGCGTCCGCCAAACGAACGAAACTCCGCCAGCTTGGTTTGTATCTCTCTAGTCGTCGCAGCTGCTGTGATCTTCATCTTGACAAAGGCGTGCGCCGGCAGCAGCTGCTGGTCGTTCTCCTTGTTGCCCTGCTCCGCGCTGGCCTTCACTGAATCGGCTTCTAGGCTGTCGGGACGCTCCAACGCTGTCGAGGCCGGAGTCGTGGACCACAGCTTGGAGAAGTAAAGTTCTGCGGGGAATAGTTTGCGCAGCGTGCAGTTGCGTCCCTGCTCCGTCTCCAAATAAGGCAGCGGGAATGTCAGGAACGGACTAACTGACAGCAGCGTGGAGCTGAGCGCATTGCGAAAGCGATTGTCGTAGCGCATCTCCACGGCCAACGCCTCCACGCGTAGATTACTCGGCGAGCTGGAGAGCATGTCCGCTTCCGAGGAGCGCAGAGGATCTGTAAAGTCAGCGACATTCTCGCTAACAACGCTCATTATCTTGTCCTCGGACTTGCGCTCACACAACGGTCGTTTGGCTGTTGAGCGCAGTTGCGCTTCTGCCTCGAGCTGCTCCTCGCTGGCGTTTTCGGTGTTTGGACTCGACTCCTTGGAGTCAAAGATGGGCGGCTTGGGACTCAAAGGCTGCGCAAACTCATCCAGCAGGAAAGACATCTCCAGCCGCCAATTGTAGCGTGCAAAGAGTAGCGCCGAAGCGACCTTCTTGGCGCGTATCAGCTCCGCATTGCTGCCACCACGTAGCAGGCAAGTGTAGCCACGTGGACTGTTCAGTTTCTCGAAGAACATGAGCGTCTTGCCGCCCGGATAACTCCTGATGTAGAAGTCATTGCAGTGCCCCAGTTTCGGCATGGTAATATTCGATTCAATCGAGCTGACAATGTCGCATTGTAGCGTGCGCGCCAAGCGTTCCATGACCGACAGCTTGACGTCTAGCACCAAGGTAACGCCATAGGAGCGCAACAGATCCTGGGCAATGCCCGCCACATTCTTGTGCACGAGCACCACGTTTGGCTCAAAGTTCATGATGCGTGCGCAGACATTGCGCAAATATTCCTTCTCCTGCAGCAGCACAGTCTCAATGGTCACAAACTTGCCCTCGATGCGCTCGTAAACAATGGGACACTGCAGCAGCAGGATACGTGGAAAGGCGACATGTGTGGCCATATCCTTGTGCGCCACATTCTTGGAAAATGCGACGCCATGCACGATTTTGGAATCCTTGGGCCTGCCGCCAGGCACCTTCTTAAAGTTGACATAGTTGCATATGTCCATGAGATCATTGGTGCAATACTCGGGCTTGAAATGATTCGCTGCGGTGGAGCAGAGCGTTTGCAAAACCTTGCCCCACTCGGCGCCCAAGTGATTGGCGCGCAACAGCTGGGCGAGCAGCTGCTCCTCGTGATCACAATACGATTCCAGCAGCTTGCTGGATATCGTTGTGAAGCACATATCATTCTCGAGCTCCAGCTCCTGGGCGGACTGAAAGCTTTGCGACACATCCATCGATTTCGGCGGCTGCGGCTCCAACTGCGGACTAATGGGATTCGAGCTCTCTGCGTTCACATCGCGCGCTTCATTTAAAGTGGCGCCCGCAAATCTGTAGTGCAGTGTGGCATCAAATTCGATCTGCTCGGCATCGGGCACAATTGGCTCCAGGAAACCAGCTGCCAGCATGGCATTGAGAATGGCCACCGCTTGCACCTCGTTGGCCGACTTGTTGTTCTTGTTGAGGAACTCGATGAGCAGCTGGCCGCAGTTTTGCATGGGCAACTCGCGTCGCATCTCCTCGTGCAGCGTAATCAAAGAATTCGACTGCTGCAATATATTCTTGCGATCATCACTGGACAGCGTGTTATAGTTGTTTTGAGAACTGAAGCGCTCTTCCTGATAGCCGAACGATGTCTTCCTCGATAGCTGCGGTCGCTGCTTGTGTGCATTGGGCACCTCAAGCTTGCTGCTCAATTGTTGCTGCAGCGCCTGCATAACCTCACCATTGCTCGAGTCCGACGACTTCAACGTGGACAACACAATCTTGGAGCAATAGTTACAAACCTTCAGGTCGCCCTCGCAACGTATTATGCTGCCGGGCACGACTTGATTGCAGCACTTGGAACAAAAGATCTGCCCGCAGAGGCGACAATGATGTTTACGGCGAAACGTGGAAAACTTTTGGGCGCAGTCATAGCATTCCTTGGCCTTTGAGTCGGGCATCCATAATTGCTGCAGCTCCGTCTCTTTGTAGTTGCGTAGATCCTATAAATGATAAATTCAATAATAATAATTAATGGAGAGAAAGTAGTGGTGAGCGACTCACATTGTTGTTCTTGGAGGCGACAATATTGCTGATGTGTTTGAGGACATTAGACACGGTGCGGCCTTGACTCAAATTCACTTCGCTGGCCAACTCATCGACACGCTCATTGGCCTCCGATTCATCGACTGTTGTTATGGTATTGATGCTGCTACTGCTAGCCAACTTCAACGTATTCGGTGGCTGTGGTCGCGTTGTGCTTAGACTAGAAGAGCTGGAGCTGTTGTGTCTGGTCATGTTGGTACTTTCCTCATCATTAGGTGGCTTCTTCTCAGAATAGAATTTGGATTTGCCAACCTGCACGCTGGTGCTGTTGCCGCTCGATATGTCATTGACCGTGTTGTAGCTTTGATTGTAAACATTTTGGATTTTATTGACCATACGATTGAGTATGGATTCGGGTTTGTCCTCAAAGTTGCGTGCGAATTCTGTGAGTTTGCTGGGCGAATGAAGATGCTGATGCATGGTATGGTTGCTGTTGTTACTGTGGTTATTATTGTTGTTGGAACTACTGCTGTTGCTGCTGCTATTCATGTTGTGGTGTTATTAATAATACTTGGGGTATCAGTAGCGTGGGTGACGCGCTGCTCACTCGTGGGCTGCTCGTCCTTGGTTAGATAGCTGTGATATTGAGTTGATCGATTAAAGCAGCGTCCGGCGCCAACGAGCTCAACGCCAAATCCGTCCACTTTTGTTCCTGCAAATGATTTGAATACCCAAAATTACTCATTATGAACGGAACTTGTTACTTTACGGTTACTGTTATCTGGAGGGGGATCTCTCACCTGTTCGCTCAGTGTGAGGTGTGAATCACCACCATCGGCTTCGGGATCGGGTAACTTTTCGATTGGTACTAGTATCTGATCAAATGGCAATACTTCCATGCGCCAAGCATTGTCCACAATGTCCAACAATAGATCATCAATTGGTGCCTAACCGAAACGAAATAAGCAACGCCCCAAAAAATATATGACACTGTGACTATGTATGTAGGTTGATAAGTTATTCGAGTGCGAACTGAGACGTGTTAATTACGTCATTGGCAGCAAATTCCCGCTTCACCTAATAGCTATTGTTATGGCATTGTACTATGTGAGTAAATAAAAGATTTATCACAAAAGCCACTTTCAGATAACATAAGTAGTACAAAATTATTTGCGATAATTTACTACCAACACTATATCAGTTACACGTATTACTTTATCGAGTGAGTATCTCCGCTGTCTCAATATCGAACTTACTTGGCTGTCCATCACTTAAAAAATGTTTATTATTAAGTTATCCAGCTTTACTCTGCTTGATTTCGCTAATTGTTTACTTTTTTCCAGCAACAAGGTCTATCGAAGTGCAACGTTGAACGGATTGTAAATCGATTGGCATGAGTCTGCAAAAAGTGTTGCGAAATGATTTGTGCCATGTAGCGCCAATTTCAAAAGCGTGCTGCCAACTTGTTTTTACGCAGCTTAACTTTTTGGGCAGTTACGGAGTTTAATTGTTTTATTTGTATTTAATTTTCAAAAACAGTTGTACTAGTTTTGTTTTTTTGTACAAATATTATTTATTAGATTTGAATAAAAATAAATTTCGTTTTTAATTTTTCTCTTCCTTTTTATACAAATTTCAATATATTTATTATGTTGTGTACAATATAAAACGAAGCTTAAATCGTAATTTTTCTTTATGGCTCCAAACTCAGTAGAGTGAATACCAGAGTTTTAATTTAATTAAAATATGAGTTCAGTAGTGTTTTTTTAATTAGAAATATTACAGGCAGTCATTTGAAACCTTGAGCGCCTTTGTGAGTTGTCCTTGCTTTTCCTTTTGGAATATCATAGTCCTTCCTTTGATAGCAACAGGTTTCTTGCTGAAATTAAATGTAAATATCAACATTTTGAATATGTTATTAAAAATACATTCCGGAAATATCGCTGATCAGCGTATTGTGTACTCCAAGGATAAAAATCGTTAAAAATCCTTTTTTAAAATTGGCTTATAGTCATTAATTTGTTGATTGTTCCATTGAATAACTGACTAGATGCAGCATAGCGCTATAAAGTGCGCTTTCAAACGTCAGCTATGCCGACATCTTGCCAATTCACCAACAGATGCGAACCGCGAGATAAACCAAAGTAAGTAAATCACAAAAATTCCGAAAAATACACAAAACACACATTTTCTTATTGTTGTGTGTTATGAACGAAATGTGTATTTTTTTTATCAATGAAATGCTTGTTGTTTATTTTATGTTTTTTCTTTGAGAGGCACTTAACAAGTTTTTTTTTTTATTTTTGACAAAGTTTTGTTGTATTGGCGCGAACAACAAGAGGCAAAAGGCAATTGTAATCCGTCAACGATGGAGACTAATTGGCAACTGATTTTAAAGCCCCGAGTCGAGCTTAGCACCACACCTCGGCCCAGGTGAGCAAATAGCGGCGACAGCAACAACGACGTTGACGACGACGACGTCGATAGAGGCGACGGCGACGGCGACGGCGACGTCAACGGTTAGAAGCCCAAAAGCGACAATTGAAGAAGTTTCGATTTACGTGACGAATATGTAAGTGTGCGTATCTGCATGTGCGTGTGTGTGAGAGAGTGTGCGAGTGATGTGCAGCTCAGCTCAAAATGTTAAACAATTCAAGAAAGAAGAAAAAACAATAAAATGTTGTCTAAAACGGGGATTGATACCCGTTGCCAGTAAATACCTATGCAAAGTGGGGGTGCATGTGAGTGGTGTATCTGTGTTCGTGTCTGCCTATACATACTGTACAGACTGCCACTGACTGGCAGGTAGCTGGACGCTGACGCTGCCACTGCTGCTGCTGCTGCTGTTGTCGCTGTCGCCGGCGCCTGCCCGGCATATTAATGAACTCCCTTTTTCGAGTAAAGAAATATGAAATTAAATAAAATTTAGTTGCCAACAAAAGCCGTGTCCACGTCCGCCGTAATGGAATTTTTGCCGCCACAAAGCCAAGTAAGCCAACTCTTTCCCTCAATGCGTTTACCAAACACGGCCGCCAGTCCCATCGCGCCTCGGTCGTGCTACTTCCGCTTTATGTAGGAGTGCTCGCATCATAGAAGCCACCTGATTTCAATAGAACTCCGACTCCAGCAGTTTCAGTCAAAGAAGATGTCGTCAAAAACGCAGACGCAGTATTATACTTTAGTTCGTTTCTTCAGTTACATTGATGGCCGATTATACAAAACAGTCACGTGCCGCACTTCTGCTATATATCTCTCTTATAACTTACACTTACATATATACCAGACCATTATGTAGATTCAAACTTATGTGCGATCGTGTCTCAGTCTCGGACTCAGTTGTAGACTGGCTTTCGGCTTCGGTCCCGCTTTAGAATGGCATCTCGTTTGATTTGTCGATCCTAAGAGCGGACTGTGCACCGCTTGGAACCCAGAGATCGGGACGCGTATGTGTAATAATTTGAATATTATTATTCATATACACACGTCGCACGTTTCGTTTCATTTCGTTAGCTATAAAGTCGCCAACGCACGCATCGATTTAGTGACCATATAGTCGAAAAAACGCAAGTATCGAAGCTATAGTTGATTGTGCAACATTGGCCAAATACCCGGTATGGCTAACTGGACAATATCTTATGAATAAAAGCAAAGCATTGGAAACTATTTATTAGATAACTTTAAAGTGAATTATGCGACTGGGGTAAAATTTGTAGATCGACCAGCGAATTTAAAATTTGTTTTTACAGATGATAGTAGATAGATACGTACATACATATACCCACTTATGTCGTCTGGCTACCGGGTATAAAAAACCATTTGAATTCCAATGTTTAAGACATCATCGCAATGATTCAAACAGTTTCGAATCTCTTTTCAAAAACCTATATAGTACACGTTAATGTGTATATAAATATGGGCTAAGTTTTACGAAAGTACCGTTTGCTTGTCTCTCCCCCCCAAATATTTTCGATATTATCTATTTCCGTTTGCGGACAATGCGATTCCCACTGCATGTTTTAATGGACAGTTTAATATGCATGGCTCGAGTCATCGATTTGGCCATAAATGCTTTGACGCTTGCCCAATTGTTTCATAATATCTCTGTCTAAGCAATTTCTATTATTTTTATTGTTTCCTTTTATGCACATACCGTTTTACACAACGTCAACTGCACCAATGACATTTATTTTAATTATCAATTTCATATTTTACGCACATATCACAAAATGTCGACAGGAAAGCTATCTTCCTCCGCTTTTTCACAGTCAATGGAAAAAGCGATATTATCTGAAGGAATTTTAAGGCGGAAATGAGTAATTAACAATTGTCTGAAAATAGCATTCTATTTTTAAGCAATTCACCGAAATAAACAATTTTGAATAAAGGAATTTCAGCTGCAAAAATTTGTAAGTTTCAAGTTCTTTAAACTAGTACAGTAATTCAACATTTTAAGTATACATTAATTAAAATTAAATGTTAAATACGAAACTTAGAACATATTGTAAACATATATTGAAAAATATATATGAGAATAATAACAATATAAGCATTTACTTTTATTTTATGGGCATTTTAAACTGACGTATACATAAAATATACAATTTTCTTTTGTGTTTCCTCAATATTATTTAAATAAAATGTGAAATACGGTTAATAATAATAATCACTTATAAATATAAGATGTACTAATTTTCGTAAACAATTAGCAATCTCTGTTTTAAATATGGCGCTTTAGAGCTGGGTCTGCCAAGCTGTTGAAAAGCACGCTATTAACTTATCGATTGCCAGATAAAGAACAGGTGGTTGGCACTTTTACTGTTAAATTTAAAATCGACCAGTAAAATTTAAATACATTAAATTAAATTGTATTAATCCTATACTCATTATCATAACGTTTTGCGATAGCTACAGATCTTTAAATAACAAATAAGTATTCGTGCATTATTTTTAAAACAGCGAATTCGCGATTTCAAATTGCTGTTAATAACATTTGCAATTATGTTAATGCCTTTGGTACTGTTATTGACCGGCTGTTAATCGTTGCAAAAACCAAAACATACACTAAACAAATTTTTAATTGAACAAATATTATCAAAATTTCGAACGACTATTGCAAAAATTGAATGAAATAAAATGCGTCCCAAACTTAGCGTCAGAGACGAGTTGGAGCAGTTGTTTGAGAAAAAGTTCCAATACCAAAAGCCAGCGAGCGGCGCTTGGACGCTGCCCTTGGAGAAGGAGCCGTTGTTCGGTGAATTCTATCAGTACGAATCTCTGCAGAATCTCAAGGAAGAACTAAATACTGTGAAAAGCAAGCTCAACAATTACGGTGTGCAGGAGTGGAGCTCACACACCAACCGACGTGATCCCTCGGGCGAGATTTCATGGCGTCTCAAGAACGAAACGAAAGCTGAGTTTGTCACAGTAAGTAAAGCAGTAACCTGCAAGAAGTGCTTTAAGTTAATATCTAATTTCAGGTAGCTTGGTGCAAGCTGTTTGAGTGTCTGAATCGCTTTCCATTGGTCACGCAGCCGACCCTAAATAGTCTGCATCTTTGCGAGGCGCCCGGTGCCTTCATCGCAGCACTCAATCATTACTTGCACTCGCTGCACAAACCTGATGAGGTAAAGATAGGCTCGTTGTACAGAACCACTGATATTAACTAATTGAGTTGACAGGTAAACTGGAAGTGGCGTTCAACTACCTTGAATCCTTACTACGAGGGCAACGCTCTCAATGAGATGATCGCCGATGATCGCTTCATATTTCACACGCTCGACAATTGGCTCTTTCACAAGGACTTTACGGGCAATCTGTTAAGCTTAGACAACATTGATCACATGACGCAATGCTGCCGCGACGATTTGCCAAACGGGGTCCAGCTGATCACAGCAGATGGTTCCATTGATTGCTCCGCACAGCCCGATTGCCAGGAAGAGATTGTGGCACGTATTTTGTTCGCAGAGATCGTTAGTGCGCTCAGCATACTCGCCCAGGGCGGCAACTTTCTTATCAAAATGTTTACGCTCTTTGAGGCGTGCAGCGTGTCCGTGATGTACCTGCTCAACTGTGTATTTCAGCGCGTTCACATCTACAAGCCAGCAACGTCCAAGCGTGGCAACTCCGAAGTCTATGTGATTTGCCTGGACTACCAGCAGCAGGCACCAGGTCTTGCACGTGTCATTGCAGCACTGCGCGAGAAGCTGGCACAGCCAAACGATGCGATGGTCATGCCGCTGTTTAGCAAAGGACAGATACCCAAAGACTTTCTGCTGCAGCACGAGATTGGCTGTCGCCTGTACCTCAAGCTACAGGTGGCTGCCATCGAGGGCAGCATTTATGCGTACGAGTCCAAGGATCGCCAGTATCTGCGCCATTTACATCATTTGCGTGGCGTTGTCTCTGCCATGTACTACAATCGCTACAAGGTGCGTCCACTCGCCGAGGATCTGTGCATTGTGAAGCAACAGGATTTGAACAGTGCTCTAGGCTTTACAGTGCCCGTCTATGGTGGCTCCTATGCTGAACGTGAGGTATTGCGTCAGGGCGATCTGCTCAAGCAAATCTACTGCCTGCGCCGCGAATTCAATCAGCTGGAAAAATGTCCCACCGCTCGCCGCTGCTACTCGCATGTAAAAACTTTCGGAGCAAAGCTGCAATTGCAGCTGATTCGTGGTGCAGCCGTGCAACACCTGCAGAGCAGTCTGTTTGCCTCGGAACCAGTGTTGTTGCTGCGTCTGCGCATACTAGACACCTTTGAGCTCGATCCAATGTGGCAGACAGCGGCCAAATGCAGGTTGTACGATGATAACGGCAGCCAAGCAATGACATTGAACTACAATGCAGAGTTGTCGAGCAATGAAAATGACTCAACGTTCCAGCAAGTTCAACGGCGTTTTTTCGTTAAGCTGCTTGAGTCATTGCTGGCCTTGAGACCGCACAAGGTATATTTCGATAATTTCCTAATCCTCAGTCACTATGCGGCCTCGCTGCTGTTGTTCCTGGCCGAATTGTGTTACCAACACACCGATTTCGATAATGGTATCACGCTGAGCGGTAGGTTGGAGGAGGCACAGCCGCAATTGGAGCAACTGCTTCAGCTGCTGGTTGAAGATGATGAGCAGCAGCAGGAGTTTGTGTTGCACAGTGTGCTGCCCTTGCGGCATCTGCAGAAGAATCCGTTTAGCAAGGCGCTCATCTTACATAACAACAGCGTGCTCGTGGCCTGCTATCATCGCATGCTGGGCGAGGACTCCTTTCCTCGACGCATGGACGTGGATGAGCAACTGGATATTAAAGAGACTGAAACGGTCGCTGGCGTTGTGTGTTAATTAAGTATATATATTATAATTATTATTATGTTTGCTTGCATAGATGATCCATGATCATGTATTTAAAAACAATTAATGCAAATTCATTTCTACTACAATTATTAAACGGGAGTTCTTCATTTCTTTCTTTCGTTTTTTATACAATTTCGACAAGTTGCGCATAAGCTGCGGATTTAATTCCGCCGTTTACACTACATTATCATCATTCTTCTCTAAGCAAAATTTATGTTTTCTTTTTGGATTTTGATTGTGGGGAGGATTACAATGCAAGAGGGGGAGGAGTAGGAAACTTAGTTTGGTTTTATCATCAATCGGCTGCGTTTCGCTTCAAAAACCTCATTGCACTAATCAGCTGGACGCTTTTCGCTGTGTTTCCTGGTGTAATCCTCAGCGTTCTTCACAAACTTCTTCTTGTCCTTGAGAAACTCCTCCGCCAGCTCGGCGCGCAGCGGATGCTCCGGTTCTGGATCGTTAATGAGGGCTATCAGTGCTTGCACTACTTGATCAGTGCGCGTGGCCGGCTTCCAGTTCTCCGTGCTAATGATGGGCAAGCACACCTGGCCCTTCTCGTCGATGTTCGGATGATAAATCTTTGTTTTGAAACTAATCTTTGGTGGCTTGAAGGGATACTCTGCCGGAAAGTTGATTTCAATGCGGAAAGCTCCCTTGTTGTAGGGCGGATTGTCGGGCACAATAAGGCCCGTCCAGCGCAGCAGGTTGTCATCGTCGGCCTTGATGTCCCGAAATGATTTTAAACTACTTTCCTGCAAATCAACGAGCTCCTTGCGCAGACGTCGCGGTGCAGTCATTTTGCTTTAAATGTGTTTAATTTGCTCTAAATCGATGGCACGCGCCAATGCAAATATGATATTCAGATGATGCAATCGATTTGCTTTGATATACTTTTGCTGATATTGGAGGATTCGTGATAATTTGCACTCTTTTCACATTTTATTGTGGCAAACTCTGTTCAATTTTTTTTACTCATCAGAGTTGTGCAGCTTTTCTGTTTCCGGCTTTTTTTAGGCGATTATTCCAACTGTAAGGCAATTGCATTCCATTTCAGGTGACAACTCTATAATAAATGATAGTATTGCTAGCTCTTTTCGGTAAGTGACTAATTGTATACTAAGACCACATCATACATTCAAACGGTCTTTAATCTATATTCGCACCACTTACATTTACTTCAATTTGCATGCAATTTATAACCTTGTTTTGCGCACAAGCTCTCTGCCTTCATTGGCGAAGTTTAAAACTGCTGTGTAATCGAACGCAAAATGGAGCAGCGAACGCAAAATGGAGCAGTCAACGCAAAATTGAGCAGCCAACGCAAATCGGAGAAGTGGGCGCAAATTGGAGCAACAAGCGCAAAACGGAGCGATTAATTGGCATTCAAAGAAGATGTAAATAAACGTTGACATCGATAACTTATTGCAATCGAAATTTTGTGCACCAACACGTGCGCCGCGTTAATTCGTTTTGTTTTCTCATAAAAATGACTAAAAAACAGGCAACTAAACGCAAGGTAAAGGAGGTAAAGCCCACAAATGAACAGGATTCAGTATCTGAAAAGTCAGAGCATGAGGAGGACGAAGTAAGTTACCAAAACATGTGCATAGCGAATTGAACAGATCTGATGCTGTTTTTTTTTTTTTTGCATAAGGACTTGCTGCAAGCGGTCAAAGATCCTGGCGAGGATTCAACGGACGATGAGGGCATAGACCAGGAATATCAGACGGACAGCAGTGAAGATCTCGAATTTGAGAGCGACGAAGAAGGAAATTATGTGGGCGTAAAAGAGAACAACGAGGAGGAGTCCGAAGAAGACGATGACGATGAAGAAGATGAAGACGAGGAGGAAGACAGCAGTGAGGAGGCTGCCGAAAGTGGAGATAATGAAGATGCTACCGCGAGCGAGGAAAAACCAAGTGGCAGCAAAGCGTTGCCAGCAGCCAACAAAAAAGAATCCAAAAAGTTGATTGCGCAAATAACTCCACGTGATCCGTCTAAACCGGAGTACGAGGATTCGGACACCTCGGACGAGGAGGATATACGCAATACGGTGGGCAACATACCCATGCACTGGTATGACGATTACAAGCACATTGGCTACGACTGGGATGCCAAAAAAATTGTCAAACCGCCAAAGGGCGATCAAATCGACGACTTTTTGCGCAAGATTGAGGATCCGAATTTCTGGCGAACCGTCAAGGATCCCCAGACTGGCCAAGAAGTGCTGCTCACTGATGAGGACATAGCGCTGATCAAGCGCGTCAATTCGGCACGCATACCCAATCCAGAGCACGATGAATACGAGCCCTGGATCGAATGGTTCACCTCGGAGGTGGAGAAAATGCCCATCAAGAATGTGCCTGATCACAAGCGCTCCTTCCTGCCCTCCGTGTCCGAGAAGAAAAAGGTCTCGCGCATGGTGCACGCTCTCAAAATGGGCTGGATGAAGACAACCGAAGAAGTCGAGCGAGAAAAGAAACAGAAACGCGGTCCCAAGTTCTACATGCTCTGGGAGACAGACACAAGTCGCGAGCACATGCGACGCATTCACGACCCGGTGTCGGCGCCTAAGCGTGACCTGCCCGGCCACGCTGAATCTTACAATCCACCACCCGAGTATCTGTTCGACGAGAAGGAGACGAAACAATGGTTGAAGCTCAAGGATGAGCCGCACAAGCGAAAGCTGCACTTTATGCCACAGAAGTTCAAGTCGCTGCGCGAAGTTCCCGCCTATTCGCGGTACCTGCGTGAGCGTTTCCTACGTTGCCTGGATCTGTACTTGTGTCCGCGTGCCAAGCGCGTCAAGCTGAACATTGATGCCGAGTATCTCATACCCAAACTGCCTTCACCGCGCGACCTCCAGCCGTTCCCGACTGTGGAGAGTCTGGTTTACCGTGGACACACAGATCTGGTGCGCTCTGTCAGCGTGGAGCCGAAGGGCGAGTATCTGGTGTCTGGATCCGATGACAAGACTGTCAAAAGTAATTGTTGAATTCATTACATTTTTGTTGTTGATTAATAATCCTTTCTCTTGCAGTTTGGGAAATCGCTACTGGACGTTGCATACGCACTATTGAAACTGAGGATGTGGTGCGTTGTGTGGCCTGGTGTCCAAATGCCAAGCTATCCATCATTGCTGTGGCCACCGGTAGCCGTTTGCTGCTTATCAATCCGAAGGTGGGCGATAAGCTGATTATCAAGAAAACGGACGATTTACTTGCTGAAGCGCCCAGCCAGGATGTCATCGAGAATGAACGCATCAAGACAGCAGTTCAGTGGTCTACAGCCGAAGCGCTGGAGCAGGAGAAGGGCGTGCGTGTGGTCATCACACACTTTAAGCCCATACGTCAGGTCACCTGGCATGGTCGTGGCGATTATCTGGCCACCGTGATGCCCGAGGGCGCCAACCGTTCGGCCTTGATCCACCAGCTCTCTAAGCGACGCTCCCAGATACCGTTCTCGAAGAGCAAGGGACTAATTCAATGCGTACTCTTCCATCCCGTTAAGCCCTGCTTCTTTGTGGCAGTAAGTGAACTACATTCAGGCGGCTTTAGCCCACACTTATACTATATTACAATTATCGCCATTTTGCAGACCCAGCACAACATACGCATCTATGATCTGGTCAAGCAGGAGCTGATTAAGAAGCTTTTGACCAACTCCAAGTGGATATCGGGCATGTCCATACATCCCAAGGGCGACAATCTGCTCGTCTCCACATACGACAAGAAGATGCTCTGGTTCGATCTGGATCTGTCCACTAAGCCGTATCAGACGATGCGCCTGCATCGCAACGCTGTACGCAGCGTCGCTTTCCATTTGCGCTATCCACTGTTTGCCTCCGGCAGCGATGACCAAGCGGTTATTGTCTCCCACGGCATGGTCTACAAGTGAGTGTAGAACAAAGCCTTTCAAAATGCATCTTTAATTTTCAATGTTTTTTTTTTGCTTCCAGTGATTTGCTGCAGAATCCTTTGATTGTGCCGCTCAAGAAACTGCAGACGCATGAGAAGCGCGACGAGTTTGGTGTGCTCGACGTAAATTGGCATCCCATACAGCCCTGGATCTTCTCCACGGGTGCCGATTGCACCATCAGGCTCTACACGTAAGGTGTGTGGCAACGTTAGTTTTAGGACACTCATTTGTATGAAAACTTGCGATAGTAAACAATATATCCTATTGAATGTTAATTGTGGGAAAAGCTTTTAAATACAACCCTGTCAGGCGGGCGGACAGGCTGCTTGCTCCCCGGGGGTCACCGTCAGTGAGGACATCTCGTGGCGAGAGAGAAAGCTCAAGAGATTGCAATGGTGAAGCAATAACAAAGCTGATTGCCCAGCACATTTGTCGATAGCACTGACAAGCATGCTAACTAAATTCCAGCCAGCGAGTGTGAGAGAGAGAGGGCAACAACTAACGAGAGCGAGCTTTTACACTCTCTGGCAGAAGCACTCGGGGCGCACATGTCGTTTGTGTAGCAGGAATCTAATCGGTTCGCTGTTCAACTGTTCGCTAGCTCCAACACAGTGTATAGCTATTTTGGAGCTTTTCCTTCAATCAGCAGCAGCAGCAGTCAGTCGCCAGCCTTTGCCCCATGCGAAGAGAAACGTTAGCACTTGTGCTCGTGCCGTCGTCGTTGTCGTCGGTCGTCGATTGTCGGTTGTCTCGCTTGTCTCGGTCGTTGTCGTCGAGGATTTTGGGTTTTGGCTATCAGAGCGCGCACACACACACACCTATACAACTACAATGTACAAATAAAAAAAAATCAACCAAAGAAGAAAATCACACACACGTATAGAAAAAAGCGCAGCAGTGAAAATGAAAAGGCAATAATGTGGTAAAGGCAGAGCCGAAAAAAATATAAAAAAAATATGGCAAGTGTTTTGACAAAAAGCCGTGGAAAAACAGCAACAATGTGAATCTAACGGAATATGCAAATCAAAAAACCAACGAAAGTAATCATCATCTTCATCGTCGAAAAGAAGAAATATAACGAAAGTCTAGTTAAATTGCAGCACTCCATCCACCCCTCTCTCTCCCCCCATTCCGCGCTTGCTCTCCCTCACACACACACACACACACACACATTCATATATACGCGTATACGCACACACAGGAACAGTCAGAATTTCTGGCAATTCCGCTCTGCCTCTCGCTCTCTCTTTGCGCTCTGTGTAGAAGTTGAATCAAAGCAAAATCATTCAGAGCAAAAAGAAAAAATTACCTACACACATATTTTTAGTGTGGCAGAGTGGCAAGCAAAAATTTGTATATATTCGTTGCTCCTAAATACATAGAGCACACAAATACACACTCAACGAAATCAAAGTGCTGTAAGTGTGTGAGTGTAAGCGGAAGCCCATACGATTGGAAAATATTCGATATTTTAGCAAAACTAACCAACTAGCTAATGGCTGCAACGCATAATATACAGCATCAGTGCAATCGAAAGTAGTAGCAGTGCTCGGTCCTCTGCAGCTGCGACATAAACAACAACAACAATAACAAGCTGAGGCAGCAGCAGTAGTCAGGCGAATCACGCATACGCCCCATCTGCGCCCCGAACCAAAATAAAAAAAAATAATAGCAATAAAAAAAACGAAACGAAAACGAAACAAAAGTAAAGCAGCAAATAACGGTACGGTTGGTCAGGCGACCTCGCGACCTCGATGTGTGAGCGTATGTGTATGTGTTGGTGTATGTGTGAGAGTGTGAGTGTGTGTAATGACTAGCACAAGAAATAAATAAAAATTTTGAGCAGCAACAACAACAACGTTGCTTATTTAGTACACACAACACAACAACAGGCATCTCTCCAGCTGCTTCTACATAAAATCAAGTGAAATCCCATCGAATTTACCAACACTGGCTAGAAGCAATTCTCTGCCTAGTATATATACATACATATGTATATCAATCGCCTCTCATTACAACAAACTAATTTCGCTGTAAATACGAAACCGAAATGTGTAAATGCTAAAAGCAAGCAGCAACGACAATAACAATAAGAGTGAACGGCAGCAAACATCAGCAGCCTTTGCCCATACTCTTCTCCATCCCCCATCCCAAACTTCCCACTCCTCTTCTCATTCCACTCTACCACCTGCCCACGCAAATAATGAAAGTGAGAGCGCGCCTAGCGGACATGTCGCGTACTAAACGTCGCAGCAACAAATGCAACGCATAACAAAATCATAATAATAATAAAGCAGAAAAAGAATCTAAATACTTATGATAATTACATTTTTATTGTGTTCTATTATTTTGTGAATAGATAAAAAATCAAAGTTCGACGCAAAGGAATAACAGAAGCAGCAACAGCAAGCGAAAAGCAGAACCAATTATTTCTTTGCACATGCATGTAAAAACTAAAAAGAAATTAGAATTAGACGAAAAACAGCAAAGCACCACAACACCAACAACAACAACTATAGCAACAACAACAACATCACGAAGAACAACAAGGAAATCAAGAGCGTGCGAGACGCGAGAGCAAAGCACAAACAGCAGCAGCAGCAGCAGCAGCAAAGGCAAAAGCACTCGATAAAAAGTTATTAGCAAAAACATAAATACGTAACTTGCTCTCACACTTACTCTCGCTCTCGTTCTCGTTCTCCCTCTCTCTCGCTCTCCGTGGAGAGCACACAAAGGGGCGCCCAACGTCAACGCCAACGCGCCTACCCTACTAAGTGCTCTGTGTGCTCAGTGTGTGTGTGTGGGTGGAAGTGTGAGCTGAGCTGTGCTGAGAGTGGGAGAGGCAGAACGAGACGAACATACGGACGGAGGAGCGATAGAACGTGAGAGTGAGCAAAGGGACGTAGGTAGGTCAGTGGCTGAGGCTGAAGCTGAGGCTGTGGGCGGCCAAGCAGCAGCATCAGCCAAAGCAGCTGTGGCAGCGACGCCAACGCCAACATCAACAGTAACTTCAAAAGGGCAGGTAAGTGGCTAAATTGTCAATGTGTTTGCGTGCGAATGTGTGTTTAGTTGTATTTGTACTTGCAGCATGTCCTGCACCGTGTCGGAGCTGCCCAGCGGCTGTCGTTTGCGCGGCATGACTGCCAACTCGTCTTCAAACAATGGCAATGGCAATGGCGACAGTGCTGGCGCTGTCAGCTCAACAGCTGCTGGCGGAGTGGGAGTTGGTGGAGGGGGCGGTGTCAGTGGCACAGGTTCGGGCAACACAACGTTGCCGGTCAGCGGTAGTGCCACATCGAATGTGCTGCAGGAATCAAATGCGCCGCTGCAGCGGCCGCAATCACAGAAGCCCTGCTGCTTTTGTTGGTGCTGTTGTTGTTCCTGCTCCTGGTGAGTAAGACTCGGTTAACTCTGTTGACAGGTTGCACTATTTTCCTATTCCCTTTGCTAACTGAATCTCATTTCATTGTCGCTGTCGCTGTCGCTGCTGCTGTTCTTGCTGTTGCTACTGCGCCGCGGGATGTCTAACCACAACAACAGGGCTAAGTGGTAAGTTCCTAGGCACACACACACACACACACACACTCTTAGCAGACAAACGCACACATACACTCACACACCCACGCAGTGATTGGCGTTGCCTGCCAAACATTTTTCCTAACAGCTGGCAACACTGTCCGCTAGGCGAATAGTAAAAGCTCTCTCTGCTTTTGTGCTCTTGCTCTCCCGCTCTCGTTCGTGCACTCTTCCCTTTCGCTTATTATTCGAGCGAAATGTTTCATTCACAATTTCGAGAGCGCCAAATTGGACAGCGAAAAGCTCTCTATTTGGGCACTTTTCAAATCACTTCAAGTGGCTGCTGCTGCTTCTGCGAAAAATCTTGCAAGTTTTCGTGAATGAAAATGAAAGCTGCCCTTGGCTGTTTGTGTTTGGCTGGGAGGCCAATAATTCACCCCGCACCTTTGTATGCTTAGTTGTTGTCCATTCCCTCCGCGCATTTAATCATCCGAGTACATTTAATTCACAAATAAGCACACATGCACACGCACACTCCCAATCACATACACACGTACTCTCGCACTCGCACTCAGACACACACACACGCACTCACACTTGCGCATGTTATTGGCAAACAGATAAGGGGCACTTTGATGAGGCAGCTCTACGTAGCGTTGCATGTAATGCTTACCTGATACTAGGCACGCCAAATCTAGTCGTTGATAACGTGTGGACAGTCTAGAGTGAACCACAATTGTCATTCCTCCACCTGCTGGACAGCTTTTTGTCTAAGCTATAGAAGTTCAATAAACACAGTAATTAATGAACTTTGAGAAAGGGTACGCAAAGATTATGAAGTAGATTCTCAAATATACTGTGAGCTTTATAATGCTATTAAATATTGTAAAAAAGACAAAATTCTATATTAATCATACTTTCTATTTGTTTCAGTCTTGCCATAAAGAACGCCGATGAAAATGCGCCCACCAAACGTGATCTCGTTAGCGCCGAATTCCTAGATGGCGATCAGTGAGTCGTCTTAAAGTTTCACATTGTTGTGGCATACTTATCAGATATTCCTCTTTGCAGACCCACATTAGAAGAAATACGTAGTTGGGGCAAAAGCTTCGACAAGCTAATGAAGAACTCGAGTAAGTTTGGCAATGGATTGGAAAAGTTTGAGTTAATCATTGATTTCTTTGCAGCTGGTCGCAAAGTTTTTCGCGACTTTCTGCGTAGCGAGTTCAGCGAGGAGAACATATTGTTTTGGCTAGCCTGCGAGGATCTGAAGAAGGAGAACAGTGCCGAAGTCGTGGAGGAGAAGGCGCGCCTGATATACGAGGATTATATTTCGATACTCTCGCCACGCGAAGTATCGCTAGACTCAAGAGTGCGTGAAATTGTTAATCGTAACATGATCGAGCCGACGACTCACACCTTCGACGAAGCTCAAATTCAGATCTACACACTGATGCACAGAGACTCATATCCCAGGTGAGCGAGAAACAGATTTATGCCTATTTTAAGAGAGTTGCTTGGCTATATGGTACGTTATTCTTTCGACAGATTCCTAAACTCGCAAAAGTTCAAGACACTCGCTCAAATGCAAGACAATTCGAATGCCGGCTCCAAAGCGGATAGCCCCACTTAGATGTTATGTTACGTAATGTGCTGTGTTGATTCTGTTGTTGTTTTCTCGTTTAACTTTAGTATTCTTTGGTTGTCCTCGAACGTTGCAATAACTCTTGCTGCTGCTGCTGCCGCTGCCACAAAGAGTCGCTGCTGCAGTTAACAAAGCAATATGTCATACCAACTAAATAGATTTATTCCATTTGGCGGGTGCAGTACCAAAAACAAAATATAAAAAAAAAAATTAAAACGAAAACATAACCAAAGACAGCAGGACGACAAATGTGGAGTGACAGGAGCAGCAGTGACCGCAACCCGCAGAGGATCCTTTCTTAAGGACACAACCAACAATTTAGACGATATGATATATACACACATATTTATATATAATGCATTATGTGAAACCGATTCCTTCTTTACAATGTTCTAGTCGTTAACAAACCAAACAAAACTAGGCAATTTATAAAATTAGTTGTTAACAAACAAAACAAAATGAAAGTGAGAGAGAGAGAGAGAGAGAGAAGTAAGAGAAGTTTAAGCGCAATGTGCTATGCAGAATTGGGTGGATCTAGTTGATAATACAAATATTACAGAACCGCATTTCTAGGGACTCTAAAGTTTATATTGTATGGAGCATTATCCGAACTGCAAAGCCCCCAAAACAAAAAACAAAACAAACAAAATGTGGTGCGAGAAGCGAAACAATTAGCATACATTGTAATAATTGTTATTACTAAGACGTATTAATCAAATTGAATGAAAGAAAAACCAACTTTAAAAACGCAAATACTTTTTCCAAAAACAAATTAAAACAAAAAAAATTAAAAAAAAACTTCAAAAAGAAAACTAAAAAAAGAAGAAAAGAAAAATAAGCAACATTTTTAAACGTATTACTTACATTTATACTTGTACTTGTATGTAACTTAATTAGTTTTGAAAACGTTTTAGATCATACAAATACAAATATGGATACATATATATTATATATGGATAGCGACATCGAAGCATTCTGTAAATACAATTACAACAACAACAACAACAACAATAATAGCAAAAGAATGAATGAAGATTGAATAATACAAGTTTAGCAATTTAGAAGCGAGTGCGACGGTCAAGTTCGTTAGAAAACAAAAAACCCAGATGATGAAGAATACCTAGGACGACGAACAAGAAAACAAGACAATTGTGGATTGTGTCGAATGTTTATAGAGTATATATACATATATATTTAACGCTACAGATAAACATTACTTATACATGCAGATATGTATACATATTTATATATGTATATATATATTTATTGTACATTTGTTTTAAAACTTGAAAATCATTTACAATAATAATAATGTCAAAACGGAAAAGTTCTAAATAATCGATCTTCAAACGATACCAAAGCGTACTAAACTTACTAAGTATTTTATTTCGATAACAATAACGCATTGATTTCGATAAATTGATCCAAAAGAGAAATGAAACCAAAAAACAAAATTAAACAAAACAAAACAAAAAAGAAAAACAAATGATTGACAAAATAAAAGAAAATGTTTCGCAATATCACTGCCAACTCCGCAAGAGATATATCATATATATATATCTATATATAGCTATATATATACGTATATGTATATGTATCACACACAAAAGCAGTTGCGTTTACTATCCGCACACACATACACAAGTTTTCACACACACATACACACACAACCACTTACAATCACACTCACACCTGCAACTGTGGACAATCTTTGCCCACTTCCATGCATTGCATCCTCCCCCTTCACCCGCCCACACTTGCTGAGGCGCGATACCTTTTCTGAATTCGAACAGTATTAACAATATCGAAGAGGAAGACGCTGTATTTCGGCACAAGCCGACTTCTAAATACCCTTGCAGAATTGTTTATGCCTCACCTTAAATTGTGTTGTCCTCTGCAAGCGTGTAAAAAGCGTCGATTTAACTTAAAAATATACATTTTTAGCAAAAGTTGTCGAATTAACTAAACTGCAACAACAGCAACAACAACAAAGAAGTTGAAGAGATTGAAACATAGGCAAAAGTTAACATGAGTTTTAACAGGGGAAGTACGAGTATTGGACTTATTGACGTAGTGTATTGATGAGGCACAACATTTTAAAGCACAAATTTGAATTTGAAATTAGATTTGAATTTGCAGTTCGATCAGAAATGGGTTTACCTCAGTTGATGAAGCAGAGAATGTTTTTAGTAGCAATTAGCTAGTTGGTGTGCCTAGTTTTAATGCATATGTACTTAATACACACACATGCACACGCACACAAACACATACACACGCACACGAAAGCGGAATGAGCGAGGGAAAGAGAGAGCGAAGGAGATAATTGATGAGCTCGTCCGCTTCGCCCCTTTCCAAAATAAAAGCCTTAGCTTCAGTTCAAAATACATGCATGTATGCACTAGAAAATACCAAAAAGCAAACAAAAATACCAAATACCAAATACCAAATACCATTGCAAATATCCCGCGATCGTCATTGAATTTACGTCACTCAGGCTGCTACTTGGAATTGAAAATTCGACAACCTCTTGCATTAGATAACGAATATCGATAAACGATAGCCAATAACGATGAAACGAGTTATCGTGTGTCATTTTCCATGGTTTGTTAACTTAATTTTAGGCAACAAATATAATAAACACAAATAACAAACACAACAAACAGATTGTTTGCGTTTGTTTGACGTTTTTGTATATGTTTTAATTAATTTTTCTACTTTGCAGAATAATTAAACAAACTTTTTTATTAAATGTAAAACCAAAACGACACACAACAGAATATTTAAGTAAATTTAACAAAATGTCTACATTTAAGTTTCTAGGTACACTTATACACACACACACACACAAAACACACAAACTTACAATACATATATATATACTGCATATATAATTGTATATGTAATACATGCATACTTACATAAATGTAAATGTAATCGCAAAAATAAAAAGAAAACAAAAACAAATGAAAAGTATTAGTGAAAAGTTTCGACCAGTTAAAAACAAGTAAAATTTATTATAAACAAATTTAAAACATACAAATTTCAAAATGAATACAAACAAAAACCAAAAACAACAAAAAAAGAACATGTTTAACCTAAGCATACATTTAGTTTTAAAAACAAATTTAATATATTGCAACAATAAACAAAAAGATGAAAATAAAACTGAAATTATATTACAACATGTGGTCAATGAAATTATTATTATTTTTTATTTATTTAATTTTTCGCGCTGTTCACTAAAATTGTCGGGCTATTTTACAACAATTAAATTGAATAACAAAGAATTAAATAATCTAATTTTTTCTACACTCTCCAAGATAACAATCACTTTTTATATTAATAGTAATCATTTATTACATTTAAATCACTTTTATATATACATAAATATATCAGTACATTTATGTTTGTTAATTTTTGCTTTTAATTTGAATATTCTAATTTATATTTGTTTCGAATATCGACATGCAATGCAGCTGCATGCGATTTCAATTTAGTCCAGCTGGAACACCCTGTATGCGGACTGGCAGAAAATACGGCAAAAAGCACACTGAGCAAACAAACAGTCGCAAAGCGTTGATTTCGCTGCCGTTGTCGCTACCTCGACTCGCTGCTGTTGTTGTTGCTGACGCTGTTGTCGTAAGGCGGCGTCGGAGTCTGTGCCGACGGCTACATGGCATTCATTTGTGGTACATGCATAACTATTTTACTGCGTATGTATGTATGCACGTCTGTCGTCTGTATGTGCATGCGATCCAGTGTATGTGTTTGTGTGTGTGTTTGACTCTCGGTATGCGTGTGAGCGTAGCTCTCGACGTCTGCCTCTACCTGGTGTCCAACTGCACTACCACTTTCACAATGCGCGCTGCTGCTGTAAGCCAAGCAATAGCTGCTGCGGCCGCTGTCGCTGCTACGCCACAGTCGCAGTCGCAACAAAGCAAAACAAAAAATCCGAGACAACGACGGCGACGACGGCGTGTTCGAATGTTTGAAAGTTCGAAAATGAATGCACGCCACGAAATGAACATTGAAAGCTACAAATGTGCAAAAACGCCAGGGCCGCATTCAGTGGGCTGCACGGTAAGGCGCCCACCAAATGTTTCAGGTAATTTCGTTTAGCATGTGTGACGCCATGCCGCTGGAGCGCATAGAGCAGCCGTGTTGGTTTCGTTATTGCCTAGGCAAGCTAGTCGAGTTTCGAACCGAATTTCGAAAGAGTTTGTTGCTTAAGTCTTTTGTGTAGTTGCACAAAATACGTACCTGAAAACACTCTGCCACTGCCACTGCTGCTGCTGCGGTTGCCGTTGCCGTTGCTGCTGCGCACTAGAGTTATGCAGGTGCACGCACACACACTCAAGACAGAGCGACAGACGAGCGTGCGCAGCTACCTGTATGCGTGTCTGTGTTGCCAGTGTAGAGACACAAACAACACCATCATCATCGATTCGATGAATTTCAGTTTCGCTCTGCTCGCTGCCGGCGTCGACAGAGACTGCGACTGTGACAGCGACAGCGACAGCAGCTCGCTCAATATCAGTTACGAAAGAGATGAAACCATAAAAAGCAATAATAATCGAGCTCTCTCTCACACAGACACACTCACCTGTGCTCGCCTGCACAGGCACACAAACACACACATACGCATAGCACCTTGCCCACACATAGAAGAGCGCAAACTGCGGGCGCTGCGTCGACGCGAACAGAGCAGCAGCCGCAACAGCTACGACGACGGCGACGGCGGCAACAACAGCAACACAGCCACATTCAACAGTTGAACAATCTCCAATTGACTCTTTGGGCATTATAGCCGAGCTCAACGTTCATCCGCGACAAGTTTGAGTTTTTCGTACCTTTCGTGCAGGCGAGTTACACTTCTGTCGCTTTTCGCTTAGCGTACATTTCAAAATTATTAACAGCAATTTGCGCTCGAAACTCTGCAAAAATTAATTGTGATTTCAGTGAACAAACAACATAGAAATAAAAAGTTAAAATACAAAATACGACATACGAAAAACGACAAAAAAAAAAGAAAAAGAATTCGTTCGTTCGTTCGTTTCGCGTGTGCATATGTATGTGAGTGTGAGTGCGACTGTGTGAGTGTGTGTGTGTGTGAGTGAGTCGCTCGATGCGAGGCGACTGTGTGTTGTTGTGTGTGTGTGAGTCTCGATGTACCTGTGTGTGCGTGAGCGCGCTGTATTTGTGTGAGCCAAAACGAGACGCCATCACACAAAGCTGAGAAATAAAATTCAAAATAAAAATAGTGATTAATAACAAAAGCGCAAAGCAAAGAAGAACAACAACAACGGCAGCAACCAGAAAGCAGTAACAACAACAGTGCGAGAAAAAAGCGCGTAAAAAATACAAAATACTAAAAACAAAAAAACACAAAAAAGGCGCGCAGCACAATGAAAAATGTATAAACTGTTAACTGAAGTGCAAAAGCAACAGCAACAGCAACAGCAACAAGAAGCAGTAGCGCAACAGCAACAAAAACAACAAAGAGACGCAAATGAACCGCGCATCCGTCAAGACGCCCCCGCACCCCCCCGCAACGCTTTGCTACGCAACGCAAAAGTTTCTCGTGTTCGTCGTGGCAATTAAAAAAAAGTTTTATGCAAAATACGCAAATCAAATGTTAATGCTGTGACTTGTCACTGTCTGCGTACGTGAGTGTGACTGTGTCAGTTTGTGTGCGTGAGTGTGTGTCTGTGTGTGTGTGTGTGTTCAAAATGCACAAACGCCCGCCAGCAGCAACAACAGCAACAAAAGCAACAACAAGAGCTTCACTCAGTCGACAAACAGGCCAAGGAGTCGCGCATTAGAAGCTCAAAAGCCCCCCAAAGCACAAAGCCCGCAGCCAAGACGCATACCACAGCAGCACAAGCAGCGGCAGCAGCAGCAGCAACAGCAGCAGCAACAGCACAAAAGTGGCGAAAGGTGCACCCACCAACAACAAAAACAACAACAGCAGCAGCAATCGCAGTCAACAAGTCAAAGCGACATCGCTGCGCTTACGTTAAACTCGCTGCGCTTACGTCAAAATCGCTGCTTAACGTCTGCGCCTTACGTTAACGTTCTCGTAGTTGCCTTCCAGCCTGATAGTGTGCCATAGAGATCCTTACGAATTGTAGTGCCAATCAACATACATACACCAAGCAACCAACATTTTTACCTGGCCACAGCTGCATACATACAGAAAACGTAAGTACCACGAGCAGTAATTATAAATGCATAAAATGCACGGGGCCTCTAAGCCAGGCTTAAGACACTCGCGAGAGCGACATCGACAACGACATCAATAAAAGCCAAATATAAAGCACCCTGTAAGGTGCTGCGCAGACAGTTTTCTTGCTGCTCGCGACGCAGCCGCAGCCGCGATGGTAACAACAGCCACAGCAGCAGCAGCCAACATATTTTGTTAGACGGCCGTGTGTCAGACAGAGAGAGCGAAACTCACACTGAGAGCGAGCGCAGTGAAAAGAGCACAGCGCGGGAGCGAAAAGGGATCAAAAGGTGTTTGTTGTCTGTGTATTGCGCGACGTCACGTCTGCGCACCGCTGCTGCGCTCTTGTTCGCTCTCTCTCTGTCTCTCATGAAGTGCTCTGCGCTGCGCTGCCAGCGTCGCAGTCGACATGTTCGAAAATCGATGTTGCTGCCGTTTGTGTGTGTGTGAGTGTGTGTCAGTGTTTTTTTTTTCTTTTTGATTACGTTTTCTCGTGGCTTCGACTTCGTTGACTTCGTCGGCTTTAACAACGCTGCGTGTGTTGCTGTTGTTGCCTTTTTTTTTTGTTATTTTTGTATTATGTATTATTCTTGATACTTTTTGTTAGTGGTCCGCACATTGATGATGGCGATCAATTTGGGGCTGCGATTATGGTACAGTAAAATGAACAGCGTCGACGCCGTCGTCGTCGTCGTCGTCGTTAGCCACTACGCAGCGCACATACACACACGCACGCACACAAGCATGCATACAATGGCACTCACATGTGCACGTCAGCCAGCTTACACACACACACACACACAGCCGAAGCACACTTAACCCACACACAAAAAGGCATCGCGCCAAAGGGGCGAGGAGACGAGGGAGCAGGAGGGGGGCTTACTTCGTGAGAGAGTTATTTTATTTTCGTGTTCGTGTTAACGTTTATTGTTTTTCTTTTCTTTTTCTGCGTTTCCTTACCTTCTTGGCTCTCAGTCGCAGTCTCCGTCTCCGTCTCCGTCTCCATCTCCGTCTCAATCGCAGTCCCAGTCCCAGTCTGTGTTTCTCCTCCACCTCCGCCGCTCCCTCCATCGCCATCTCCCCCCGTTGATCTGTGTAGCTCTATCTCAATCTCCGTTTGGGTTTTCGACTTTATGTATAGTTATTGATGCCCGGCTTTGACCGATGGCTTAGGGTTAGCTTCGTACACTTCTTTCTTTCTACTAACGTTCTCCAGGGCGCACACACACACAAATACATTTGTGTGGTAAGCCATGTGTGTGTGTGTGTATCAGTTCTATCAAACGACTCTCTGGGGCTAAATTATGTCAAATCTTGATGGCATTTCAAATGCTTCGAATTGATTATTTCGTTTATGCCCGGCTAAAATTGGAGGCGACCTCAGCTGATCAGTTTTCCAACATGCATAAATTAGACAGGTGTCTACAGATCGACGAAAGCTTTTCCACTAATCGTTTTCCATTCTATTTGTATTACAGCCAGCGATCAAATATATTTACAGCATATTTAGTTAATCGAATCAATAACAAACAAAGCTGGCGCTTAATGTATTTATATTTAAAAACTATTAAAATATTCCAATGAAATTAATTGAATTGAAAACAAGTAGTTTTTCTTTTATTATTTTGTAGTTCACTATTCAATTTATATTTCAATTCTTGATCTGATTTTAAATTTTCATAAAAACAGCTACCTAAATTAAGCCAAATAGAAGCACAGTTTTCGGTACTCGTTGATTAATTGCAGTTCTTGCTTAACTGAGTTCCTATTCAAAACAACTGGCGTAGTTTACATAATTCAGCGATATATTTTAGTAGTTTCGAGGTTTTGAAATTGTTCCATTTGTTGGACCTTTGTTGCAGTTAAGGTTTCGGCTGAAAGCAACTTTTAAAAGTACATTTTATTCTAAATTATAATTAATTTATCTACCACCATGTTTTGAAATTATAATTAATTGCACAATCGTTTATTCGAAGCTTAGCTAATTCCCATTATTAATTGATTATTAATGTTATTGCTCTAAGCTTTGACTCTCAGCATTTTTAAAGAGCATTTACTTCAGTCAAGCTATATTTAAAGTGTCAGTAAATTGCAGAGCAATGTTATAAATTCGTTTAATAAAGTTGGAGTCGAAGTAATTAAAATTTGTATGAAGGCCAAATACATAAGCAAATACAATCAATATAATATACATTTATTAAACTATATGTGGAATACTTTGGAATTAGTTCGCGCACAATTGGGAATTTTTCTACGTTAATACTATAAGTAAAAGTATTCTGCGAACAATAATTGCTTGAGTTCTCAATCATAGTTGGAAATGTTCATTCTAATCACGTTGTAACCCAATTAAGTGCCAGAATTAATCACTTGATAAATAGCGAAAGCTTTTGTGGTGTCCAAGCTTTGGCTTAGCAAAAGCTCTCGCCAATGTGCGCGCACCTTCTTCTAGACACTCTCTTTTTATGCCGTGGCATCGCCTGAGGCGAGCTTTCGATGAGGGCGCGAGCGAGAGGCGTCTTTGGCTTACCTGTTGGGTTGACCTCAATTCTGGCGGTTTTCTGGCCGTTTGTCAGTTTCGGGCGCTAAATTGGCCAAGCCAGCCGAAAGTGCTGATATGATTTTAATTGTTTTCTAATTGCTCGCACAAACACACACGCACACACTGACGGCTTTCTACGCAAACGCCGGATGGGCGTCTAATCGCTTTACGAGAATCGCGCATCGAGAATCGAGAATCGTGCTGCCTTTCCAGCGTGGCCACGTGCCACAGCTCATCAATACAGGCGGCGATTGACCGGTTTTTTGTTGTACCCCGCCAAGTTGTGTGTGGTGTGTGCATTGTGTGCCAAAAAAAAAAAAAAAAAAAACTAAATAAAAATAAAACCGAGAGAAAAAAAACTAGTCTATAAGCGCGCCACATGACACTGACCTCACCTACTAACGGAACCAGCATTGCCAACGCACGAGAGGAGCAGGCAAAACACAGCAGCAGGGCGGCAGGGGGGAGCGAGGGCTGGTGGGAGACTTGAGACTCAGAGTCTGACACTCGACGCGAACTCGAGCCGGTTCACTGACAAAACACAAAACAAGTTTATCCACATCCCCAACAGACTTGACTCTCAGCCTCATGAACTTTGCAGCAGCGGCAGCTGAGGCAGCAGCAGCGGCAGTTTTTGGTGGCGTTTTATCAAACAATAACTGGCAGTGTGGACGTGCCACCTGAATGTGAACCTGGTTCGGGGGCAGACCGAGCCGACTGAGAGCTGGAGAACCAGAAAGTCAGCATCGGCATCGGCATCAGCAACTTCTGGATTAGGTCAAGGATTGGCGACTCGTTGTTGTTGTTTGGGCCTGGTACCGGACTACCGCCGGTACCTGTTCTAAAAACCAAACAACAACAACAGCAACAACAGCAACAGCGGCAGCAACAAGTTGTTGCCACTTCTCGTTGTTTGTTTCGGTTCACTTAGCAAAAATCCCTCGAACAACAACAAAATGTAAACATGTTTTGTTTGCTAAACTGCAAACTGGAAAATTGTGATATTGAAACTGAAATTGGAAACTGGACTAAGTGTATTCCACCCAGCAGCTGATGGATTGGATCGCAATTAAGTAGTGTGTGTTTGCGTGTGGAACGCATGTTATGCAGTGTGGAACACAGGAATGGCGCGAGCTTTGTTTAATTTCCACACTCTTTTTGTTGCTGCTGCTGCTGCTGCTGTAAACAAAACAAAACAACGTCGCAAAGCAAAACACAAATAAACACGTCGACGTCGCGACGTGTCGCTCTGCGCTGCGCTGCTCGCGTCGCATCAGCTGTCTGCTTTCGTCGCTTCTTTCCACCTGTTTGCTTTTGTTGCGCTGCCGCTGTCGCTGCCGTCGTCGTCGCCGCCGCCGCCGCCGTCGCCGTCGTCGTCGTTGTTGTTGATGTGATGAGTTATGCAGTTACACGTTTGACATTTGCGAAGGAGTCAAACTAGTTCGACGGGCACGTGTGCTGCTTTTGTTGTTTATGCCCCCTTCTGGCTGTCGGTCCGACTGTCTGTCTGCCTGCCTGCCTGTCTTTCTGTCCCTCTCTGCCACCCGCCCATCCATCCGTCTGTGCCGCCCCGTCTCGCTCTGCCTCCGTTTCGGTTTCTGTTTCTGTTTCTGTTACTGTTTATGTTTGTTTGCATGTTTGTTCCGTCTGTGTTTGTGTGCTCGCTTGCAAATCGTTCAACTCGACAGCAACAACAATAACTCAATGGCTCATCAATGGGGGGAAAAGCTGCCGAAACGTTTCAACTCGTTCCATGTTCCGCGTTCCTTGTTTTGGAGGCGCGACACTCAGTCGCAGCAGCAGAGCGCTATGCTAAAAAGCTTTCACACCTCGACTGCGCAAGGAGCTTTCTTTCCTTGCTTAGCTTGTGACAAAGCAACTGCACATCCAAAGCTTTTTTTTTTGCAATGCGTAGTTTATACTTAGACCATGAATAACACTGAATACTGTCGTCATTGTATTGTATTGATAGAATACGAAACAAAGAGCATAAAGTCAAAGAATTGATTTAGCGTTAAGCGTTTTTTGCATTCTCAATAGACAATTTTAATATTTAATTTTGATACTTTTGTTGCTCAGCTAATTTGAAATAAATGGAAATTGTCTATTTACCAATATTAACACAGTTTAAGCTATTGTTAATTATTAACTATTCATATTGAAATGCGCAGTCTTTAAATTATTTGTGTTTTAATAGCTCTCGATACTCTTTTTTTGCAAGATTTGCTGGGAGTGAAGAAAGTACTTGGTTGGCTATAATTTATGGACTGGGGTTGCTCTCAATCATGACAATCTCTTGGGATCAGTGAGGCATTAAGTTTGTTTTTGTCGATTTGAAGAGTCATTCATATCAGCTGAGATTGATCGCTGTCTGCGAGTGAGCGTTTAACGGTTAGATTAGTGAAATGAATGCAATTAAAATCGTATTAATCAATTTGTTCGTAACTTGTTTATTGCAGCTAATTACAACGAAATCAACAACAGCGACAACGTCGACAACGACGACGAGGAGAACAACACAGGGGCTACTTGCTGGGTTAGCCAAGTTCCTTAGTGCCATAGAAATGCAATATTGACAACGAGAGCAACGACGATTGAATCTGCAACAACAACAAGTGCCTTCATTGAGAACGTGATAGTGATATTTATAATGTTTATATACTCGTAACAACAACAACAACAGCAACTTCAGCTTGCCAGCAACAACAGATCATAAGAATAGTAAAACATCGATATTCAACGATAGATGCTCACATATGTTTAGTTTGCCAAGCGTTCGTCTGCGCCGCAAGTCTTCCAATTAGCTCGTTAAGCATACGCCCCGTAGAACAGCCACCACAATCACATCAGCAGTTTGCCACCGTTGATCGCTGGCAGGCAGGCTATAGCATATAATGTCCACATCCACAGCGACAACCAGCGTGATCACGTCCAACGAACTCTCGCTAGCCGGCCACGCCCACGCGCACGCGCACGCCCACAACCATCCCCATCTGCACCAGCAGCAACAGCAGCAGCAGCAGCAGCAGCAGCACACACAGCACCGCCTTGGTGTGGGCGTCAACGTCGGCATCGGCGTCGGCGTCGGAGTCGGAGTCGGCGGCATCGGCGGCTTGGCCGGCATTGGCGTCGGCGGCCACCTGAGCGACGCTTCGCTGTCGCCGATACAGCAGGGCGCCAACATCGTAGCGAGCAGCAACAGTTCGCCGCTGGGCCAGAACGGCGTGCCGCTGCTGACCACCATGCACCGCTCGCCCGACAGTCCGCAGCCCGAGCTGGCCACCATGACGAACGTGAATGTGCTCGACCTGCACACGGACTCCTCGAAGCTCTACGACAAGGAGGCCGTCTTCATCTACGAGACGCCCAAGGTGGTGATGCCGCCCGACGGCGGCGGCGGCGGCGGCGGTGGCGGCGGTGGTGGCGGCAATCCCAGCGGCGGCTCGAATGGCGGCCACGACGACGGCGGCCAGGTGATCGATGCACGCATTGCCGCCCAGCTGAGCTCGCAGCACCTGGCGCCGGCGCCGCAGCAGACGGAGCACCAGCCGCTGGCGAAGATCGAGTTCGATGAGAACCAGATCATACGCGTCGTCGGCCCCAACGGCGAGCAGCAGCAGATCATCTCGCGCGAGATCATCAACGGCGAGCATCACATCCTGTCGCGCAACGAGGCCGGCGAGCACATACTGACGCGCATCGTCAGCGATCCCTCGAAGCTGATGCCCAACGACAATGCGGTGGCCACCGCCATGTACAACCAGGCCCAGAAGCTCAACCACGAGCAGCAGCAGGGCGTCTACCAGACCTCGCCGCTGCCCCTGGACGCCTCGGTGCTGCACTACGGCAACGACAATGTGATCAAGACGGAGGCCGAGATCTACGAGGACCACAAGAAGCATGCCGCCGCCGCAGCGGCTGCTGCTGCTGCCGCGGGCGGCAATGGCGGCGGCGGCGGCGGCGGCGGCGGTGGCGGCGGAGGTGGCTCCATCATCTACACCACCTCGGACCCGAACGGCGTCAAGCAGCTGCCGCATCTGGCCGGCGTGCCGCAGAAACTCGACCCGGAGCTGTACCAGCCGGACAAGCACATCGATCTGATCTACAACGACGGCAGCAAGACCGTCATCTACTCCACCAGCGACCAGAAGGGCCTCGAGATCTACTCGGGCTCCGACATCAGCAGCCTCGTCTCCGACGGCCAGGTGGTCGTGCAGGCGGGCCTGCCCTACGCCACCACCACCAGCGCCACCGGCCAGCCGCTCTACATCGTCGCCGACGTCGAAGAGCATCTGCAGGGGTAAGTCGCGACCTCTCTATACTTACAGATTTAAGAGGGGTTTATACTAGCTACAGTTTAAGCTACATTTTTGCGATGTTAATATCATCAATTGCAATTCTACTTTAGTGCATCTGAAATGTGAGGCAATTAAGAGTTGTTGGTTGTTACTTCTACAAAATCCCTACAACTTTATAGACTAATAATTATTATACTTACTTAATGCCAAAGAGATTTGAACATCTGTAACTTGGCAGCGCATTTGAGGAGTTATCGATTAACGTCCCTCATGACGCTGCTTATTGCTATTTGCTCAATTTTTATACTTATTTAAATTGTTTGATATTTCAAGAGATGTTCTTCGCTATTTCTATAGCTTATTTTCTATACTTATTCAACGTTCAAATTACTTGATATTTAAAGAAAGAGATTTGTACCTTAGCAACTTGGTAGCGCATTTTAAGAGCTCTGGATTAATGTGCTTGCAGACCATGTTTACTGCTATTTACTTGTTTTTTAATAGTAATAAACAAGCTAATATTTAAAGAACTGTTAATTGCTATTGCACTATTTTTGTACTTATTCAATGTCCTAATTGATATTAAAAAAAAGGGATTTGCACTTCAGCAACTTGGTAGCTTATTTTAAGAGCTCTCAAGTAACGTTCCTGCTGAAGATATTTATTGCTATTTGCTTATTTTCTATACTTATTCAATGTGCAAATTACTTGATCTTTAATGAAAGCGATTACTAAATCAGCAATTCGGCATTTGAAGAGCTTTGAAAAGAGTTCGATGTGCTTGCTGACGATGTTTATCGCAATTTCCCAAGCGCATTTTAAGAGCTCTCAATCAACGTATCTGTTAACGATGTTTATTGCTATTTTCTATACTTATTCAATGTTCAAATAAGTTAATATTTACGAGATTTGAACTTCAGCAACTTGGCAGCGCATTTGAAGAGCTCTCGTTTGATGTGCTTGCTGACGATGTTTATTGCTGTTTGCTCACTTTTTATACTTATTCAAATTAGTTAATATTTGAAGAAATGTTAATCGCAATTTCCCTATTATTTATACTGTCTTAATGCCAAAATTACTTGACATATATAGAAAGCAAATTGGCAGCACATTTTAACACTTATCGATTATTGTGCTTGCTGACGATGCTTATCGATATGTGCTGCTCATCTCTAAAACACAAACTTGCGTCACTAGCGTAGTGACTGCTATAAAGCGTTTAATATGCGAATGCATTTAATCTGTGCTTATTAATTATAAACTTTTAAACTGTTTACGTTTGCACGCTGATCGAGTAGAGTTGAGGTGCAACTAAGAAGTGTTTACTCAATTATTTTGCGTAATTTCAATAGAGACGATATATTATCAGTGGACTATCGCATGGAGTTCCCTTTACTACTGTTGTATTGCTCTTCGCATTAGTCGAGCAATAAAGTTGGCGGTTAATGTTTATTGATCGTGCTGCAAACCAGCCAGTTCGCTGCTCATTTGCGCCCATTTGCGTGGCATGCTCAATGCAGAACAATTGCTGGAAATGCGGTTTCGCAATGCTTTTAGCTGCCCGCCTCGTTTGCGGCTTATTGCGGCAGTTAAGTCACTGGCGTGAGTCGACGAAATCGCTGTCGCCCAGCGACGGCATCTTATCGCGGATCGCAGCTAATTGTCGCACATCGTGGGCCCCGATGTTGTTGATTTCCATTGCTGGGGATCGAGCTGCGAGTTGGGAGCGTGGCCGTATCGCTCTAATATCTCCATTGGCCCGGTTAACAGTTGTGGACGCGTCCTTTTGGCTAAAATGTTTGGTCATTTGCATTTCTCATGCATTTGAATTAACCGCTGCCCGTTTTTTTACTGTTAATTATTGCGATAGGCAACAGGCAACACACAGCATACAACACAGGCAACACACTAACAAGAGCAGCCGCAACGCGGAGGTGCAACAGCAACGGCAACGAGGAGTTGCAGCCACAACGCCAGCGCAGCGCAGCGCTGTGCAGCGTTCGTCGCACACCAAGTTGCAATGCGCCTGGCAATCCTCAGTCCCCATTCCCAGGGGAATGACAGCTTCCGTTGTAACTGTTTCTACCATACGTTATTGCAACAACAGCAACAACTGCAACAAAACTCTGGCATTTGGCGTGCATCGAATCTGCAAGTAGGCGAGAAGGCTAATAATACCACAGCCAAAGCCAAAGTCGCAGCCAATGTCGAAGCTCTACACTGTGCGAAAAAGTTAATAGCTTGCGCAAAATCTACTAGCAATGGGAAGAGCTTTCTTGACTATAGAAATCTTTCGTTTCAAGCGGTTTGTACAATTATTCTATATTCACAATTGTTGCCAAATTCTTTATTTTGTTCGTCTTTTCATCAATTCACTTTGCAGGCATCAATTCTATATTATTCTTATTGCAAGAATTCTATCCCAAAACGACAAATTCTTGCTGTGAATTAATGCGTTTTTAGTTCGCAATATTTTGTGCTTTGCTGTTACAACGTCCACTCTTCATTCTTGTACAAAATATATATATGTGAAGAGCTTTCTAGGCAATAGAGCAAAAGTGAAACAGAAACTTAGCAAACTCTTCATTCAAGCGCTTTTTCTAATTGTTTTTGTAGACTAGCAAAAAATATTTAAATCTGCTCACAATCGTTGTGAAATTCTTTATGTTACTCGCATTTTTATCAATTCACTTTGCAAGCATCAATTTTATATTATTCTTGACGTAAGAATTCTGACTGAAAACCACAAATTCTACATGTGAATTTAGGCGTTTTAAGTTCACAATATTTTGCACTGTGCAACATGAGAGCTTTGCTGCTGCAGCCTCCACGCGGATGTGCCACAGCCGCCGCAATTCATTTTGGAGCAGCCGCCGCCATTCTCAATCCCCGTCCCCAACCCCAACCCCAACTCTCAGCCTCATCGCCAACATCATCATCATCATCATCATTCTCAGCATCTTCGTCGTCGTCGTTGTCGTTGCTTTTGGTATGCGCAAGTAATAAAAATTTGAATATAAATTAATCTAATAGAGAACCGTTACGACGCCAATGCACCTCGAGCAAGGTGCTGCCAGTTGGCCGTTGCCTGTTGCTGGTTGCCTGTTGCCTGTTGCCACATGCGGCAGGCAACACCAACTAAGTCATCGTCAGCTGAATCTGCATGCCGCACTAGAAGCTTCGTCAGCTTGGTCGCCTTCTGCTTGCCGCTTGCTGCATGGCTGCAACGTCGATGGCCATCCTGTTATAGCGGAGGCAGCAAGCCGAGGCGCTGCCACAGCGGCCGCTGCATGCATGTTGCATGCACGCCAAGGTCCATAAATAACGACAAAATTGCGTTTCCGCATATGGACGCCTCGGACGCCTCTCTCGATTGCAGCTCGGGACACCCGGGACACGGCCGCCAACCGCCAACCGCCAACCGCCAACCGCCGAAGCCTACCTGCCTCCCTCCCCCGGTGCGCCGCGAGACGCCGCTGATGTGTGGCATGCTGTTTGACCAACGCGCAGAAGAATCAAAAGAAGCTGCAGCTTCAGTTGATGGCATTGCGCGTCGCCTGTTTGCTGCCTCTTGTTGCCTGTTGCTGCAATTCTAACAAACGTGCCACATTGACCATTGGCTGCTGCCCCCTTGCAATCGGCTTGCGTGTTGCACGTTGCTGTTGCTGCTGCTCTTGCTGTTGTTGGTACTGTTGCATGTTGTACAGTTGCTTTTTGCCTTGTTTGATATATGGTCGAGGCCAATGGATTGAAGTCTCAGCTGCCGCTTTGTGTGACACTTCTGCCATTGTCTTTGCCTAATTCGGATACCCTGTAATTGACAGCAGGCGTGAATGGGTCTGCTGTGCAACCATAACAGCTCTTGCCGTGCAGCTGTTGGGTATGCTGAGCAGCAGATGCCCTGTAAAGCTCAATACGCTGAATTTGAATGTCGCGTGAACTAGAAACAAACTTCAAAGCTGAGATTTCTTGCCACACTCGTGAAACTAATTTAGTCGAAGATAAAGAAAGAACAAAAAATGACAAAGTATTATATAATACAGCAAAATAATACTAAGTGAACGAAGGGAAAATAAGGAAGTATCAAAGTGTTTTCACAAAATAAAATAAGCTTTAAAAAATAGAACAATATGAAAATGTAAAAATATAGTAAAATAGTAACGATATAATAATAAAATAATATAATAGTACAATAATACAATAATAGAATAATAGAATAATATTAATACAATAATACAATAATACAATACTACAATAATACAATAATACAATAATACAATAATACAATAATACAATAATACAATAATACAATAATACAATAATACAATAATACAATAATACAATAATACAATAATACAATAATACAATAATACAATAATACAATAATACAATAATACAATAATACAATAATACAATAATACAATACTACAATTATACAATAATACAATATTATAATAATACTATAGTATTATACAATAATATAACAAACTTAATTTCATAATATTAAATTCAATAATATAAGCTTAGGCTTTCAAAGCCTCTTAAGTAGAGCTGTGAAACGAAGCAGAGTCAAAGTGCAGAGCAACCAGTAGTCGTTGGGTTCTGCACTGTGGACTTTAAGCTCGCCTTAAGCTACATGTTGCACGCTGTATCGGCTGTCCATCTGCGTGCATCACTCAGCGCTGACCTTTGAGTGGTGTTGTTGTTGCCGCTTTTAAGGTTGCCAGCGCTGGGGCTGCTGCTTGGGACTGCGAACATCCTTTCGCGAGTGGCTGTCACCACATGTCCCCTTTATCCCTTAAGCAGCTTACGACGCAGACTACACTGCGCAGCACGATTCAAGCGCAGTCGCACGCGCTCTCTGTGGCGTGGAGCTTTCGGGCAAGCTTTTGATGAAATGTCAAGGCGCGATGACGAAAGCTTTTGGCGTTCGTTGGCCGCCGCGACAGCGTCGCCAGTTGTTATTTTACAAGCGTTTATTGCCCACATTATTCGGTTAAGTGCAATGCAATGTACATTCACACTCACATGCAAGCACTCGCATACATAGGAGCGCATTTATTGCTTAGGCGCCATAAAGCGACGCGACTTTACGATTCATGCATTTGCCGTTGAAATCGCATTGTGCAATACCCAAATGTGGGAATATATATCTTAATATCCATCATCAGCCGTCTTTAAGCTGCATTTTATGGAAGCTGCGCAGCAGTGCAGAATTAACCCAAACTAAATGAAAGTTGTGTCCGGCAGAGCAATTGCCAGCGATTAGTATATGGACGAAAGCTTCTGAAATTGGTGCCACATAGGAAGCGACTTTCTACCAGCATTTGCACATCTCCCCACGGCAATAAAAACGCAATTTTCATATACATCTAATGACCACAAAGCAAAGTCTAGCAATAGTTAGAGCTTTAAGTTTTTCAACTTGATAAGGGATGTCGAATAATATGAATAGCCTAAGTTAAAGTTGCGAGCTTTAAGCGCAGCTCGAATTCTCATTAGCCAGAATGCTAGCTTTAAGCGCATTTCGAACTTTAAATGCACTTACTTACTTTTTAACATTCGCTTGCAACTCTCTACTCAACCATGCAGCGCAGTGTAGTTTTATTATGCGGAAACCACAGAAAATTGTGCTTAAAATGAATTGCATTTTATGAAATTTCCATATATAAGGATGCCCTTCATGATAGCCTTCCTTGTGGGGCGTTCGCGGTCACGCACACACACACACACACACATTCAACTGGTCGGAGCCGGAGTGGTGCAGAGACTGACACAACACACTGTCAGGCTGGCACACCTCATTTATTTAGTTACTTTCACTTTAGTGATCATATTAAATTTCCGAGCTGCAAAACATATTTTTGCTTGGTATTTCATTTACTTTTTTTTTCGTTTTTTCCCCCCATTTTTATTCAATTTTTATTTTTATTTTATTTTAATATGACATTTTAGTCACGATAAAAAAAGCGTACAAGTATAAGTGTGTGTGTGTGTGAACGATGCACAGTGCTGGTCAGCAGATTGTTGACACCTTTTATTGCCGCCTGCAAATGCTGTTAAATGTAAACAGTGACTGTCTCAAATCATCAAGTTAAGAGCATTTCATTTGTTTTATTATCGTTTTTCTCTTATTGTCGCTTGTTATTGCATTTGTTTTGTCCCTAACTACCCCGATTGACAATATTTCAGTGGGTTTATTGGTGTCACCTTTGCACACATCGCACACTCGCACAATCATCGGAAATGGAGCATTTCGATTTAAATATCGAAGCCAGCGGCACATCAGCTGCGTCAATCGCTTTGCTGGCGAGCAGTGCGTTGCGCGAGCTTTCGATTGTGATATCGATTACAAATTCATATTTTTGCTTAGATAACAACCATAGCAAATAGTCTAAATAATGGGCTGCAACAATTTTAGATGCGAAAGTTGAAGTGCTTTGCGAGGAGCTTTTTCAGAATAGAACTTCGCATGGGAGGACTTTGTACTGTATTTGTGCGCACAGAGCTTTTAAGCTCACATTTACACAGTCGCTGTAATTAGCTTGTCGAGTCGTTTGGCTTTTTAATCGTTGTTGCGATCTCTCGTAAGGGCGACTGCACTTCGTGGTGCAGCACTTGTCGTTGTTGTTGTATTGTTTTGCTTTGCTTTGTTTTGTTTTGCTTTTTGTGTCCCCCTATCGCGTCTCATTTTTATTATTATTAATATTAAAGGTGCAACAGCGTTTGGACATTTTGATACAAAAACAAACCTGTTCACCTGCGCAGTCTACCTGCAGCAACAACAACAGCAACAACAACAGCAGCAACAACAACGGCAACGATGTTGAGCGAGACAAGAAAGAAACATGTTAACACAATTCAACGTCGTACGCTTTCGACTGTTTGTCGTCAGTTGCGCTGTTGTTGTCTCTCCTCTCTGCTCTGCTCTGCTCCTACTCCACATCTCGACATCCACACACTCACACACTCACGCAGCAAGTCACTCACACTTGCACACACTGTGAATTGGCGCTACAAGTTTATCGAACGCTCAAAGTGGTTTTCAGTTGATATCGAAAAGCCACAAGGTCGACAACAGCATCAAGTTTATATTTTTATTCTTTGCCGACTTCTTTCAATAACTGAATTCGTATCAGTGCCCGAGAGCCGCCGCGTCAACTCGTTGCTCGTACACCGTAACTGCGAGCCAACAACACCAACAAGAAAAGAAGAAAAAAAAACACCACACACGAGTCAACACAATGTGCTTCAATTACAATTTGCAACGGGCGACATGAAGGAAATGGAGCACATGATGCAGGATGCCAGCAACAGTAGCTATGCCATATCCTACACCGACTGGATAACGGAGTCACGGTAGACAAAAAAGAACAAAAACCACAAAAAAAAAAAAAACGCGCGCAAAGTGGACGGCATTCAAGTGCGCCCAGCTGCCTGCTGCATTAGCGTCCACATGGATTCCAATTGATCCACCCACCTTGCTGTCTGTGTGTGTGCTCTCACTCTCTGTCTGTGTATGCGTGCGTTTGTGTGTAATGCAATGTAACGCAACTATTGTAGCTATTGTCAAAGCTTTTAAGCTGCAGAGCTTTACGCCTCAGCCTGCCTCGCTCTTCCTCTCTCCGCCTCTCTGGCTGCGTCAGAGTGTCACTCACTTGATCTCTGCATTTTTTCAATATGGCCGCGCTATGCGTTCGCTGTCGCTGTCGCAGCCTCTGCTCCCGCTGCTGCTGTAGCTGTTGTTGTTGCTGTTTCGTTTTTATGTTTTTTTTCTGTTTGCTGTTGATAATATTGTAGTAATTAATGCGATACGAATGAGAAATTTATAGCCCCCACGCCCGAAAAAAAAAAACCAAAAACGCTGGCGGCTTCGCTTTTGCTTTTGGCCCAAGCACAACCGTTTCGACAGTTGCTGTTGTTGTTGTTGTTGTTGTTGGAGTCTGCAGCCCCATCCCTCGCACGCTCGTCGTCTGTCTCGCTCTCACGCTGGCTGTATTACAGAAATCCATTTGCATAAAAAATGAGCATGTAAATGCCACAAAACGCACACAAAAATAACAGCGCTGCGCATTTTCCAAATGGACTCGCAGCTGCGCGCTTTCCAATCAGACGCCAAACGTTTCTCACGACGCCGGCAGCGCAGTCGCCAGCGACTGCGGCCTGGTCAGAAAAAAAGGATGCGCGCAGCGTGCATTGTGGACAAATTAATGGACCTCTCGCTCGCCGTTGTTGTTATTGTAGCGCAAGATCAGCGCGCTGGCCGCTGCGCAAGGGGTTGGGGAGGGTGCCGCGGACAGCGGGAAAAGGATTTGTGATTGCGCTGTGTCTCTCTCGTCCACTGTGTGTGTGTTTTATTAATAGCATCCGCAGCTCTGCGATCGACACGAAGGGTTGCAAGCGCCGTGCTTTACCTGGTCGCCAGATCTACTATTTATGCAAATGACGGCGACTGCCCAGAAGGGGTTGCTATCCGTTGCAAGGCGAGTGTCCTATGCGCCGGACACGGACACGGACACGGACCCATGAATGAGGTGCGATGTCCAACGTTGAGAAACAATGACAAACAACAATTGCGCCCCGAGCAGCGGCATTCGACCGTATCAAATGCTTAAGACATTGCCCCGTCTCAAAATCATGGCATGTGAGAACTGCAGGCGCATCCCGAAACCGTCGCTTCGCGCCGCGTCGCGTCGATGGCGAATCCTTTTGCCGTAATGCCTAGCTGAAAGCATTATGCAAATCAGCGCTTTGTGCGGCAAAGAAAAGAGGGTCGTCCTTAGCATTGGACGCTGTCCGAGCAACCGCCTTATTGTCTCCTGCCGCCGGCGCCCCTTGGTCCTGCCGCAGATATCAATTATGATCTCTAACGGTTGCGTCTTCGGCCAGCCAAGCAACACAGCACAAGCGCAGCTGCCAGCGCCGATTACCGGTTTGTCAAGCAAGCGGCACAACGCACCTTGCCGAACACTTCCCAGGCTCGCTACCACAGCGGCCAGCCTCCGGTACGGCCCTCCAGAGTAAGGCCCGCTGGTACAGCTTCTGTTTCTGCAGCTACTGCTGCTCCAGCTCTCAGGTGTTAATGCGCTGCATGTGCCAAATCTCCACAGGGCGGCATCGCCCCTAAGGGTTGTTTGCAAAAAAAAAAACAAAACACACACAATATTACAAATAACAATGGCAGGAAAATTGCGCTACTTGTTGCACGGCCTTACCACCTCCTGGGCCAAGACGCTTGCTAATGAAGAGCGCTTGCACTGATTTGGCCTAATCACAGGCTCACTGTTTGGCACAATACACGCACTTAGTCGCTGTGAAAAGCTTACAATAGCATGGGAAATGTATAATTAGTGGATATTCCATTTGCGGACCACTTGCAGGGTCGGCAGTACCGCCAAGAGCTTGCCGAGTAGCCGAGCAGCGCACGCCGGTGTGCTAAAGTGTTAGCTAAGTAACTGAGTCGACTTCAAAGCACCCGAAAATCAGAATACCAAAGTTTTTGCTATTATTTGAGGGCTTCCAAAACATGATCTGCTGAAGATTGCTCCTTTACTTTACTAAAAATTGTAACACTAGGCTTTAAACTTTCTGAAGTATAATTTATTTTAGTTGTGGGCAGACAGACAAGGTTTTTTGCAAATTGCCTTTATTTGAGGGCCAAATCACGATCTGCTGAGGATTCTGTTACTTTATTTACTTACTAAAAATTGTAATAGTAGGTTTTGAACTTTCTGAAGTATTATCTATTATACTTATGGACAGACAGACAAGGTTTTTTGTAAATTTGCCATTCATTGAGGGCTTCCAAAACACGATCTGCTAAGCATTGTTTCTTTTCTTTACTTAAAATTGTAACACTAGGTCTTAAACTTTCTGAAGTATCATCATTATCCATAAGTAATATATTATTACTCATATGAACAGACAGACCAAGTTTTTTTAAATTTACCATTATTTGAATGATTCAAAAGCATGATCTGTTGCGTATTTTTGGTACTTCTTTTACTTACTAAAAATTGTAACACTAGATCTTAAACTTTCTGAAGTATCATCTATTATGCTTATGGACGGACAGAACGACGATTGAATGTGTTTCGAATAGAGTTTCGTCTTCGAATTCGCACTTAAAAATGAGTTTAGCTACTCAAAAGATCGCCACTGAGCTGTTATACCCTTGTTGAGCATGCTTGTGGGGTATACAAATTTGAAGCTCTGAGTTTTGGGTTTTTGGTTGTTGTTGTTTTATTGTTGTTGGGAATTTTAACAGCACTCATCTAATGGCGCTAATAACGCTAAACGAATCAATTTCGTTGCCGTCGAACACCGTTCACTGATTGAGCCCAAAAAAAAGCTCAAAAGCTGCCGCAACAGTTACAGCACACACATGCACACTAGACAGAAATAGAGAGAGAGAGAGAGAGCGAGTGAGAGAGAGAGATACACACACACACAGCGGGCTGGCCAAATTTGTTATGTAAATAAATGCTAATGGGAATCGCTCGACTGGCAAAATGCACGCACTTGAACGCCGTCTCAGCCTGCGCCGCGAACCCTGCCGGCCGCGCTCCATCGATCGATCTGTCTCCCGCTGACCTTACCTTGTCTTTGTCCCCCCTCTCCCGCCCCGCCCTCGACCGGCAGACGCGGCGCCAGCAGCTACAGCCTGGACAGCGAGCAGCAGCACGAGCAGCTTCACCATCAGCCACAGCAACAGCAACAACAACTTCATCATCATCAACATCAACATCACCAGCAACATCATCAGCAGCAGCAGCAGCATCATCATTACGGCGACTATGAGGCAGCCAAGGACGACCCAACGCAGCTGCAGCACCTGCCACTGACTGCCGCAGGCCTCGAGCTGCAACTGAACGAGCAGCCTGCGCATCCGCCGCCCCCAACTCTACCACAGGCGGCTCCAACGGACGACGCTGGCTCGGTGCCCACCTCCAGTACCTCCTCCTCCTCGTTCGCCGTCTACAACTACTACAGGTCCGAGCATGAGGAGGACCAACAGCAGCAGCAGCAGCAGCAGCAGCAGCAGCAGCTGGTGTGGAGGTAAGTGGCGGCAGAGCTTGTGCTGACCCGGCCTGAACGCCTCTATGTGGAATTGGGAATTGGGTTGTCTGCTGCCTTCCTTTTGCATGGCTGTTCGTGGAAATGTGCGGCACGGTGGCACGTAGCCCGCAGCGGCGGCGCTTCCGAAAATTCGTGTTATGAAATAACTTCTGTGCTGCTTTTCCACACGCCGATCTTGCGGCCTTTCGCTTTGACTCTGGCCGTTCTGTTTTCATTATGCCCTCACCAACTCAAGCACTACAACTATGCACAACTGTTTGTCACTTATCAAGTTCAAGAACTCTCTTAAATAATTCGACTCTTTTTACATTTATTTGCATTCGCTTAAAACTTACAGTTCTATTATCATCAAAATTTCTTGAATTTAAACTTTTTTCAGGATTTCGATTCACGTATAAGTCAACAGATTAAAGCAACTTCCTTTTGCACGAAATTTACAATTACCCAAAGTCTGCAGATAGTCAAAATATTGCGAAGCTTTTATTAGTATTTCATTACAAAATCTAATTTTTATGGATCAATAATTTCGCGTTCGAAATAGTCAAATCATGGCATTGGGTTTTGAGACGTTTCTTGTTTTTAAAAATGCACAATTTATTGGCTCCCAATCACCATAATCGACATTTTATTATATCATTAGCTTCACCATGATTATTTTATGTTGGGCATCATCTGAAATTTCTTTTAGGGTATCCATATTTCGTGGTCTCTCAACGTGTTTCTCGCAATTTCTTGTTTTCTCGTTTTTTGGTTGTTTTTTTTCTTTTTATTATTTATACTCTGTATTGTTGTCGTTTATGCCAAGTTCAGGTTGCGGCTGTCGAAACTGTAACGGGAGGCAAACGGTGAGGCACCGCTAAGGGGGCATGGAAAAGGTCGCGTCTTCGGGTAGCACTTGGCTTAGAAACACAATTAAAAGACGGTTTTACCGAGTTCGCTACTGTGCGAGTGTGTACGAGTGTGTGTGAAGTGTCGCATCTAATAAATGTTTCTGTTCTACGTGATTTACACGAACTGACCCTAAAAACGGGCGGTTAGAGGCCCAACTAGACGGCACATATCGCATTACGAAAAATGGTTTTTAATAGCGAAAATGTTCTGCAGAACATAAAACGAAATGTAGCATGTTCCATGTCCGAATCCGAATCTGAATCCGACATAAAAACCCCAACCCATACCGAGTCCAAGTGCGATGTCAACCTCAGCACTCAACACATTAACTTGGCGCGCGCAATTCGGGTGAAATCGGGCACGACGCGTCGGGCGCTCTTCAAGCTTTGGACAATGTGTGCTACACACACACAGACAGACTGAGTGAGAGAGAGAGAGCGAGAGAGAGAGGGAGACGAATGGACACTCACATGTGTGGACTTAGATACAAATGTGTCTCGCAATCGCAAAAACAGCAGCTGCTCGATGAAGAAATTGCGACATTTGTTCTCATTTTGAGCTTCTTTATTTCTTCGTTTGCCTCGCCGCAGAACAGCAACAAAACTTTACGAGACCCTTTCACAAAGTTTGTTGAATTCTTACGACAAAAACGAAGTAAATTCATTGATAAATGTTGCGCTATAATCGCTTTCTATATTACGAAGTGCGAACATTTCATAACAAACTTTACACTTCTTCAAAGTGACTCAGGGAAGAACAAATATCTTAAACATTAAGTTCATTAAATCTTAAAGCTTATAAACGCTTTCTATAGTACGCAATGCGAACATTTCATAGCTGGCTGCCATTAACAAACTATACTCCTCTTCAAAGTGACTCAGGGCAGAATGTAAAAGCAATAAATATCTTAAACATTAAGTTGATAAAGCCTCAAACAACTTGTAAAGCGCAACCTTTCTAAATGAAATTCGCAACCTTACACATTTGTGTTGGAGTAAACTGCTATATACTACACGAAATTAAGTCCCGTCATAATTGTGAATATTATTTTGCGACTGTCGTCTTGCTGTGAGTCGTCGAGCCTGTGGATAAAGCCGGTAGTGCCGCTTGGAAGGCCTGGTACAAGCATAGAGCATGCGTGGTCCAGCACTTGGCTGATGTTTCAGCACCAGCTCAAGTGTTAACTAGCCGATGACTAATCGGCTTTTGTAGTTCTAATATTTATGAATGTTTTTCAGCTTTTGAATGGAATTTTGCAGATCGCGGCTCTATAGCACAAAAGCTTACCATTCGTCGCCCACTCGATGTCGCAGCTTTAAAGGCGAACTTTAATGCTTATAATTAGACTTATTCGTAAGATTTGACGTCAGACGCGTTTCATTTCAATGTTGTGTTGATATAAATTCACGCGCCGTATTCTTAATATATTCCTTTTGATACGCTTTAAGACATGACTCAAGAAATTCAGCCAAATTTGGCATGCCACTTGTACTTGCGACCTTGAAAGTGGAGCTCTCTTTTGTTGCGGCTGCTGCTGTTGTTGCTGTTGTTGCGGCGGGGGAAATACCAATTGCCGAAAGGCATTAAGCTTAAAGTTATCGATATGCGATTAACTGTCACGAGAAGAAGAAGAAGAAGCGGCGCAAAGTTGCGTTGATGCGCGCGATTCGCTTTTGCTTGATTTTCATTGAATGCAATTTGTTTTTATTGTGCAGATATTGTTGCGAGTCGTAGATGTTGTTGTCTTTGCTGCTGCAGTTGTTGCTATTGAAGTTGTTGTCGTTGTGTGTCTTTGACTGCGGCTGGTTTCGGCCTGCAGCTGGAATCTGGTTTGGTTTCAGTTGTTGCTCCTATTCGGGCGTGTGTGTGTGTGTGTGTGTGGCGAGTCGATTGGCCAGTTGGTAACAGGTCCAGCTGCAGCTACAGGTGTAGTTGTTGCGGCGTTCGTCGTTGCTGTTGTTGTTTGCCGTTGTTGTTGGCAAATTAGGCGCAGCCAACGGATTAGCTATTGAGAATTGCAATTGCTGCATATTTTGCGCTCTTGATTGTCAGATCTCTGATTGGCAGAGATAACGATAAAGATAGATATTCTGATTGCGGGTTTACAGCTAGAATTTAAGACACACTTTTGTGGGTGGCAATTAAGTTAATTGTTTAATTTGTTCGCCGTATACAATTCAAACTAATCGTCAATCTCTCTCCCTCTCTCTCTCTTTCTCTCTTTTACGCTCTTGCTTTTCGACTCTCTCTCCCTCTCTTTGCTTTTTTGTTGTTTTCTTGTGCTTTTTTGCAGCAATGCGAGCAGCGCCGGCAAACTAAATGGCCAGACCACACCTATCGATGTCTCTGGCCTATCGCAAAATGAAATTCAAGGCTTTCTGCTTGGTTCACACCCCTCATCGTCGGCGACCACGACCGGCGTGGTGTCCACCACAACCATCTCGAATCAGCAGCAGCAGCAGCATCAACAGCAGCAGCAACAACAGCAGCATCAACAGCAGCAGCAGCAGCAGCAACAACAACAGCACCCCAGCGACATTGTAACCATCACTACGGCGGGTGTGGGGAGTGCGGGCTCAATTGTCTCTGCTGCCGTCCAGCAACAGCAGCAGCAGCAACAACAGCAGCAGCAGCTGCTGAGTATCAAACGAGAACCCGAAGACTTGAGCAAGGACCCGAAGAACGGCAGCATTGGCGCCGCAGCGAATGGCGGCGGCACCGTAATAACGCAGAAGGTAGGAAAGCTCCCTAATAAAGCTCTAATTTGAAAGCTTCAACCATATTTAACGCTTTAATGGACACGCACGCAATCGAACTCGCAATCGTTATCGAAATCGAAGTTTTGCATTAGGCAATTAGACTATCTATGTACACAACACACAACTACTCCCCATTCACATTTAGCGGCAGCGCAGCGACTGCGCAGCCACAGCGAGAGGCGCGCACATCCTGCGCTCTATTTTGTCTGGCTTAATTAACATGCTGTGATTGCTGCGGTTTATGTGTTGCTTGTTTTTTGTGTCGTCGTCGCTGCTTCTCTAAGACCTGCAATTGGTCTGTCAACTGCGTGTGTGAGTGTGAGCAATGAGTATTAGTGGCTGCAGCCAATACGAATCAGCGTCGCTGTTGTCGCTCGTCGTGTGGTTCTATTGACGCAAAAGCAATGAGACAACAACAACAACAACAGCGCACAATACAGCTCAGCAGGCAGGCAGGCAGGCAGACAGGCGAGCAAAGAGCACCAACAACAACGACAACAACAACAGCCGCAGCAGTTTGCATTCGAAACTGTTATACACCCGACTTGTTATACACGATCGTGTCGTCGTCGTAGTCGTCGTCTCTGCCGCAGTCGCGGCGTCGTAAGTATAGCGTGTGTGTGTGCATGCGCGTGCGCTAGTGTGTGTGTGCTTGTGTGATTTGTATATTGCGCTCACTCGCACTCACGTCGCGCTGCCCATAAGCTGGCTCGCTTGCGCACACGTTGCTTGGCAGTGCTTTGGTTTGGTTTGAGTTGCAAGTTGCAGCATGTTCGATGGACTGCTGCTTTATCAATTTGCAGGCAGGCAGGCGCATGCAAAAACAAAGAGGCCCCATAAAAAACCAAAACTATAATTACAGACTTTTGCAACAATAACAACCAGAGACTATGTGAAATGGTGGGAAATTGCGCGGCACACAAGACATATATGAGTGTGTGTGTGTGTGTGCAATGTACGTACATACTAAAATAACCGAAGGCGACAAAAGTTAAGTGCGCACTTCCGGCGCACTGTGTTACGTTCTTCCTTCGATCTGCTGCGCGATTCAATGAAACAATTTTTTAATGCCGCGCGCTCGCGTTGTGTATCGAACGAGCGAGCGAGCGAACGAACGACGTCGAGCCGCGACCGACGCTGTCGCTTGTAACGCCCTGTCCGGCCGCTGCTCATGTCAGAATATGCGACAGCCACAGAGATTCCAACCATTTTGAACTGATATGCGTGCGCCTGTGTGTGTGTGTGTGTGTGTGTGTGTGATCGTTCGACCGACCGAACGTGTCTGTGTGTGTGTGTGTGTGTGTGAGCTCGCTGGTCCAACTGGCCGACGCAGCGTGCGCTGACGTCTGTCGGCATGTCCATGCGTGTAAGGCTGTTTCTCTCCATGTGTGTGTGAGTATGTGTGAGCTCAGGTAGCGCCGTCGTCGTCGTCGTCGTCGTCGCCGCCGCCGCCGTCGCCGTCGTTGTCATACGTGAATCGCTCAGTCAGTCGTATCACGCTGTCGGAGTAGGATCGTTTTGCGATTCGTCTGATTTCTGAGCAGTCCGCGCAGCTCACGAATGCTTCCTGCGCGTAAATCTTGTAACGCGACGCGCAACACACAGCGACGACAACACCAAAAATAATAAGCAACAACAACAACAACAACAGTGTGTTAAACAGTGATCGGTGATCAGTGATCAGTGCCAATAACCTAAAGCCCCACAACCAATTCCCTTTTGCCCCCCTACACACAATTAATACTAAGAAATGTAAGTGTGTGTCTGCGAGAGTGTGTGTGTGTGTGCGTGTGTATGTGTGTGTGTGAGTTGTGCCCGAAATTGATATGCTGGCAATTTGCATATTATGTTTATATACCTATATACGATATATGATATAGTGCCGCTTGATTGGAATGTGGGCGCCCAGTTGCCCAGTTAGCTAATGCAACAGCCGACAACAGCAACAACAATAGCAACAACGGCAATCGAACCAAATAAACACCTGCAAACAAAATGCAAACGCGCGCCGAAAACGTATCAAACTCGCAGTAAAAGAAAAAAGAAAGAAAAACAACAGCTACACAAATTGAGCGAACATGCGCAAAGACAAATAGCAACGATAACAATAACAACAACAGCAGCAGCAGCAGAAACTACAACTACAGCAACAACAACAACAACAACAAGCAAACAACCTGTGTGTGGGCGTGCAGTGGCCCCAACAGCAGCAGCAGCAGCAGCAGCAGCGGCAGCAGCTGAGCCGCAACGCGTTGCCTTTCGACACCCACACAGAGCGAACAAGTTTGAGCTCTAAGCTACACACAAGTCTTTTGTTTGGCGCGCGAGAACCCAACCGCAGCAGCGCCAGCAACAACAGCAACAACAACGCCACAGCAGATAATAGCCACAGTAACAGTTACAGTTGTCTTGTAGTTGTTGCTTTTTAACGCTTCGATTTGCAGATGAGAGTGTGGGCAACAAATATGCCTGTGTGTTTGTGTGTGTGTGCGTGTGTGTGGATTGAAAAATATAGAAAAATTCATTGAGCAAATTTTTTAGTTAAATTTAATTGCCTTGTTTTCTTGCTGTCCCGCTGACTTTGCGTCTTTGCTCTTGTTGTTGATGTTGTACTTGTTGTTGTTGTGCACGTTGCTGTTGCGTTGTTGTTTTTCTATTTATCTGCAATTTGCATTGCACTCTAATTTATTGTACGCTCGCATTATAAATACGTTTTTCTCGCATTGACAGTTAATTATTCGCAATATTTGTCTTATTCATTTGCATACACGCGGAGACATAGCCATAACTAATATATATCTACATATATAGATTTATATCTATAAGCCTCTACATCCACACACGCTTTATACTATCTGTATAAAAAAGTCTAAAGGTTCCGCAACATTTTGCCTAACTAATTTATGGCACAGAATACATATTCTAAATGAGAAATGAAAAATTGATATTGCAATTTGTTGCAATTTTAGACCGGAAAGTCCAATAACCATTAGACGGCAGAAAAAACCGAAGAAGTAGACACAGACTAGTGCTTACTCTTTGCCGATTGTTCCAATAAGTGTTTTGAAGATTTTACTTGAAAGGTATTCACAACAATATAAAATTGTTAAAAATCTTTTTTATAGAGTACTCTTTTTACTATGCTAACTACAGCAGTTTCTTCATTTCTAGTGTTGCTTCGCTCCTTAGTTTCCTAGAGATCTTTACAGAAATAAATAAGGTTATTCCATTTAAGTGAATATTTCATCAATCATTTCTCTTACAGCTAGATAATAGCTCTTAGCTGTGTGGTCAGCTTCAGAAAAAAAGGCACCAAGCTTAAAATATCAAAGTTCACATCGCCAATCAACATTCCAACGATAGTTAAACGCTTAAGTTATATAATTTTGATAAAACTTATTCTGAATATTTAATTTCAACTGAAACTTTGTCTGCGCCCACTTAAATCGGGATTTATTTGCTGGCGGAATATTTCTTTGAATAATATCTCGGCAAAGAGTTTGAAATCAAATCGATAACACCAGGCAGATGAATGTACGCAAGTAACGCGTCTCATTAAAGCCTAAATGAAGTTAACAGCGCCGAAATTTAGTGACTCTTCAGAAAAAACAAAACCATAAAAAAAACGGAGTTGGAAACAGAAACAAAAATATAAAATAATAATAATAATAATAATTTTTGTTGTATACTATTCATTCTACTGTATTAGATTATTGCCTTGCCTTGGTTTATTTCCGAGAATTAACGATATGCATAAAAATGCCAGCTAAACAGAATATCTCAAAAGTAGACAAAATACATACGGCAACAACAACAGCAACAACAGCAACAACAACAACAACAGCATTAGCAACAAAAACAGAAGAAGAAAAAAAGTTTCACTTTTTATCATCCAAAGGCATTAAAATAGTTAATTGGCTTTATTTAAATTTTTATTTCTTCCTCATACATAAATATGTGCCAGAGACAGGGAGCGAAAGAGACAGCAGCTCGCTTAGCATAATTCTAGCTGCCAATAGCTCAGTTTAGTATACTCGATAGACTATAGACTCTACTTATATATGGCATATATGCTAAAGATTCAAACGCGACACGCACAAAAAACCTAAAAAACCAAAAAAAAACAACAAAACTCCGAGTCGATCGTTGGCTCAGAGACTCACTAGCCAAGGCCTTTTCTGACGTTGCACGTTGCTGCCGATGCTGAAGCCAAAGCTGAAACTCAAAAAAAAAAATGCAAATTGATTTTTATGAACAAATTTAATTAGCTCGCAGCTAGAATCTTTGGGGCGCTGCGAGACAAAACCCCCCAAAAAAAGAAGAAACAAATCGTCGAGAAAACAAAAATTGTGAAGCCACAGAAAAAACAGAAAAAAACACATCGAGAAACAACAAGGCTGCTAAATTATACAACAGTTCATTTTTGTATAAATAACAATTGGACAGATAAAATTATAATATTGTTAAATCGTATTGTTTGTCAACTTATTGTATATGATCTTCAAGTTAATGAAACATATTTAGAACTGCTTAAAATCAAGAGATTTAGCTGGCGACTCAGTTCATGACGTCTGCGGCTCTTAAGGTTTCACTTTCTTTCGGAGTTTTGTTTTTTTGGCTTTGGCGCGTGAAAAAGTCATCAACTAAATGTTAATTTTGCGCCTAGACGCTGGCCATTAAACAGGGCGTGGCATGCATATATCTAAATGTATCTTGTGGCTCTCGTCGCCGTATCTGTATCTCTTTGCCGTATTACCTCATTTAGCGCGCGCGTCAACCAAAAAAAAAACAACAAAAAACCAACAACAAAAATAAAATATCTGTATAAAAAAAAGAGTCGAAAAACGTTTGACATTTTGGTGCGATCAATAAAAAAAGCAATGCTAATTAACATATGCACATACATATACATATACATATAATTATATACCATATACTATATAGCCACACACACACACATATATGTATATACGTATGCATATGTGTGCGTCTGCCTCTCTCTATGTCTCCCGCGCGCTGCTGTGGACAACGCATTTTAATTGGTTTCTTTCCACTCGGCGACTGTTGCGAGTCCGTGTGTTTTTTATTATAAACTGTACTTATTGGCCCGCTTGCTGGCGCGGCTTATGAATCAGCTAACAGCAGCCAAGAACTCAGACGACTGCGAGGTGGACGCACTCTTTTGTCAACTGGTCAGCTAGCTTTTGACCTTCCGCCGTCGCAAAGCCGTCATCAATCAACCAACGACAATTAATAAATACACGTGCTCACTGCCATTGTTATTGTTGTTGCCAATGTCTGTCCCCATGTGTGTGTGTGTATGAGTGTGTGTGTATGCGGAGATCAATCAATGTAATAGGCTGAACCAATTGTTCGACAGTCGTAGCTTTAAGTTCAAGTCCAAGCCAAGAAAAGCACAACCAACCAACCGACAACACAAAATTTCACAGATATTGCGCGTGGATGCCACCCAAACCGAGGCGCAAACCCACGAAAATACCGCTGCAACAAGTGCAACAGCAACTGCCACAGAAGCAGCAACACGTGCAACAACAGCAACCACTGCATCTAGTCCCGCCAGTTCGACAGCAGATCTAGAGATGTATGCTACCACGGGCGGCACACAGATTTATCTACAGGTGAGTGAGAGCCAGCGAGCGCAACAGAAAGAGAGTGAGAGTGAGAGAGAGAGAGATTGATCCCGAACTCCTGCAGACCTCACACCAGAGCACCACTGGCCCCACACAGCAGAGCTCGTTGCAAGCGCAGAGTCCCAGTCCCGGACCGTATATCACGACCGACAGCTATGGCATGTACACGGCCACCCGGCTGCCGCCCGGCCCCCCGCCCACCACCACCTTCATAACGGAGCCCTACTACCGCGAATACTTTGCGCCCGACGGCCAGGGCGGCTACGTGCCCGCCGGCTCGGCGCGCAGCCTCTACGGCGAGGACGTGTCCGTCTCGGCGGCCACGCAGGCGCAGCCCGTGGGCGGTGTGTATGAGGCGCGCTTCCCCAGCAATGCACCCACCACCACCACAGTGCTCACCAGCAGCAATGCACACCACCACAGTCAACAACAGCAGCAGCAGCAGCAACAGCAGCAGCAGCAGCAACAGCAGCAGCAACAGCAGCAGCAACAGCAGCAGCAGCAGGAGGCGGGCAAAAACGGCAGCACGCCGTTGTACGCTAAGGCCATAACGGCAGCGGGCCTAACGGTGGATTTGCCGAGCCCCGACTCGGGCATTGGCACGGACGCCATAACGCCGCGGGATCAGAATCACATACAGCAGGTACACAACCCGAACTCAGTACTCATTCTTAGCGTTAAGCTCTGCCCCAATGCGGCAGCCAAGTAGCGAGTAAACACTGTAGCGAGTAGCGAGTAACGAGTAACGAGTAACGAGTAGACAGCCAATTGCGTGACGTGTCCATTAAAGCCTTAACCTTAACTTTAACCCTAGCCATAGTTAATCTCTATAAATATTCACTGACTTGATAACATTTAACTTTCCTAAACGTTCCTTGCAGTCCTTCGACTACACGGAACTCTGCCAGTCGGGCACGCTGATCGACGCCAACGGCAGCATACCCGTCTCGGTGAACAGCATCCAGCAGCGCACCGTGGTGCACGGCAGTCAGAACAGTCCGACCACATCGCTGGTCGACACCAGCACAAATGGCTCAACACGCTCGAGGCCCTGGCACGATTTCGGCCGTCAGAACGACGCCGACAAAATCCAAATACCAAAAATGTAAGTGTCTACAGATCTGCGGCGTAAGACTAACTCGAAACTCTGCTGTTATTTTGTGTGTTTGCTTTCGTCTCTCGGCAGCTTCACAAATGTGGGCTTCCGCTATCACCTGGAGAGCCCGATCAGTTCGTCGCAGCGGCGTGAGGACGATCGCATCACCTACATCAACAAGGGACAGTTCTACGGCATCACCCTGGAGTATGTGCACGATGCGGAAAAGCCAATCAAGAATACAACAGTTAAGGTACGAGCTCAAAGTCTACACAAATTACCAACTTAAAACAGTAGGACTGCTATGAAATCAGTGAAATAGCAAACAATTCGAACACTTTAGTATTAACAGTACTTCCTCTATATTTATGAACTTTGCAACACGACCAATACTAATTTTAATATTATAATTTAGTGCCAAAGTGAAGTAAGGAAAAGTATTCGAATTATTCCATATTTTTTAACTTCGAAAAACTACCGATATAAGTTTTAATATTGTGATTTAGGTGGATTATCAAAATTAAGTCAGCAAAAAGTTTTAGAATTAATCTCTCTATATTTTGTAACTTTCAAAAACTACCGCGAATTATTTGAATATTATGATTTAGGTGGAGTGTCAAAACGAAGCAAACAAAGAGTATTTCAATTATTCTCTACATATTTTTTAACTTTGAAAAACTGCCGAGAATCTTGAATTTATATTATTTTGAATTCAGCTCGAGTTTGAGTGGAAATGAACAGGAAATTTATAATGAAATACTTTTAATAATAACTAGACAATAGTAGAAAAAAGCAATAGGTATTATTTGAGACAAACTATGAAATTGGTGGAATATTAAAAAAGTCAAACAATTTAGCATGACTTTCTATATAATTTTTACCATAAACTAGTCGGGAATAATTTGAATATTGCAATGACTCTCTTCATTCTTGAATTTATTTTGAATAGAATTCAGTACGGAAATTAATATCCTATTGATTGTGAAATACTTTCATTAATATTCCAACAACAAACAAGGTTTTGAGCTTCGTTTAGATTAGCCATCGGGTTTTCTCTCTGTGTGCGGTATCCATAGAGCCTTGCACTAGCATTGTTGCTGCCATCAACACCCCATGTCTAGGGTAGGGGCTTAAGGCCCCTTGCATTACCCCTCACAACGGCGGCAGCTCTATTTGTCATTGCCTCAGCTGAAGTTGAAGTTGAAGCCGAAGCTGAATCCGATGCCCCGAGCGAGGCGAGCGGAATGTCAGTTTGCCTGAGCGCTAATCAAGTTTGTCAGCTCTCGGCACCCTTTGCTCAATTACACAAGAACGACAACAACGACAACGACAACAACTACACACGAATACATGGACGTATATCCTTGTATCCTGTCTCTTCAATCCTTCCATAGCACGCACACATTCCTTTGCATATCCCGACGCTCGATGATAAATGATAAATGATACTCTGGGGCGGCTTTATGAGAATTTGAATATCACGCTCAATGCAAATTGTGAGCCTTTCAACACACACTCGCTCTCTCAAGGATCACGTGTGCAACTGTGTGTGTGTGTGTGTTGTGTTTGTTCAGGACTTTCGTTACGCAATTGGGCCGCGGCTCAGGACATGCGAGGACAATACACATCAACATCATCAATCAGATAAGCTTAAATGACGTCTGCTACTGGCAAATGCAAATGCAAATTGTTAACTCAACCCGTTGAGATCCGTCCAAGAAGCACAATCAAAGTAACAGTTCAAATTGAAATGAAACTCGATGTGGAAATAAAAGTGGAAGTGGAAGTGGAAATAGAAGTGCCAGCCATGGGCTAAGTAAACAACAATTGAGTGTGCTCCTCTTAGCTCTTATTTCAGCGTAGGGTTTCTTCATTTGCTCGAAATTTGCATATTCCAGCAAAAACTGGTGACAAATTCCCGATAAAAAAAACTACAGAAAAAACGTGGAAAAAGATCTTGAAGATTTGTTAGATTTCACAGCTGAGATAAGAGTGGTCTTCTTTGAGTAAAGAATCCAAGCGAAAGATGATTGAGATTAGAAAGATAACATCTCTGGAACTAGCAAAAGAAAGTTTCAGTTACAGGAGGTGTCTCTGAAATAGTTATAGGGGTAGTTAACTATCTTTCGTATTGAAATTCAGAAAGTCTTTGAAATTCAAAGAGATCAAACTACTGCAAACAATTTTGTTGACCCTAAATCCGTCATATTTTTGAAGAAAACTGCCTCGTAAGTGAAAACGACAACTTCGAAAATGAAAGTCACTTTGAGTAGCTCATAAATCTGAATCTCTAGAGTTGCCACTGTCCTGCGAGGAGGCCGTTTGAGGTGCCATACGGCGGCATTATGCTCTCATATTACCATAAAACAGCAATATTTTTGCGCAACGAAAAAAAGTGTCAAAATTAATTTACGAGTTTATTTGTTTAACCCTCTAGCCCCCTTTTCGGGCACGGCCTCTGCGTAGAAGAAACTTAAGAATCTCGAAGTAAATTGAGGCAAGCGCAAGCAGCAGCATTTGCATTTGCATTTCACTGCAGCACGGTTTTCATTTCCATATCCATTTCCCAGCTAGTAACGGTGAAAAACTGACAAAAAACAACGAGTATAATTTACGAGCTGATTAGCCCATGAATATTTACGAGAAGACACAGAGAAAAAACCCCATGGAAGCTAGGAAAAAGGCGCATAAAATACACAAAAATATTTATGCCAAGTAATCAGTTAGAGCGTTGCCAAAGACTTAAGGAAACTACAAGAAAAAAAAAAAGAAAACTAAGGGAGGGAGTTGAAAACAAAAGGGTTGCAATTTGAAGAACTCCCAACACGGTATCTCCGAGGATGTATCTGTATCTCTGCGCATCCTCGGCCTGTCACCATAATTATTCAAAATGTTTGAGAATTTATGTATAAATAATGCAGAGAAAATGCAAATGCTCTGGGAAAAGACGGTCGGGACGGTGAAACAGATCATCGCTCTGATCTCTGGCAGGACAAATGTGCTAGATATTTTTCTGCTAAATCGAATTCGTCCTTTTGTGCGCCAGCGCCTAATCCTTTTGACTTTTGTAAGGGTGCGAGTAAGGCAGCCGCCTGGCAGCAAATGTCACAACTCGTATACGTCAAGAGCGGCCAGTGAGGGCGACTGAAAGATACCCTGGCAACAGCAGAGAACCGAGAGATCGCTAACTTATTGCCTAAGCTGAACGAATATAACAATTGCATAAATGAATACACAAAAATAATTATAATAATTAGATTCGAATGCAAATTGCGAGATTATGAAATCGTTAAAATTTGATAATGAGCACAGATAACAATCAGCAAGATCAGTCTTGAAGACTTGAACGAAACAGATTAAGTGAATATAGTTTAATGTAAGCTAAATATCCTTCCCTTAATATAGTTTAATGTAAACTAAAGATCTGTTCGTTATTATAGTTTAGTCTAGACTAAATATCTTTTATGCCAAGCAAGAGTTGCCTTTGTTTGGAAGTTGTTTACAGGGTATTGAAGAACAAAGCTAATTAATATGTATTCGATTGTTGTATGTTTATTTTCTCTTTTCATTTCGTCCACAGAGTGTGATCATGTTAATGTTTCGCGAGGAGAAGAGCCCCGAAGATGAGATAAAGGCCTGGCAATTCTGGCACAGTCGTCAGCATTCCGTGAAGCAAAGAATCTTGGATGCAGGTGCGTAAATCCAACGAACTCCAACAGCGACCAAACCGTCCGTCTCTCCGTCTGTCTGTTTGTATAAGTGTGTGTGTGTGAACAGTGGCCATTGTATAAGATTTCTAGCCGTAAATTGTTGGTTTTTATTGAGTGAGGAGGCAGCTCGGCTGCGGGGTAACCAGAGACACCGAACCGAGTTATGACATTGATAAACGCGCAATGCGTTCGGGTTTGTTTGATTGCAGATAATCTGGCTAGTTTTCTGTCTCTGTCTCTGTCTCTGTCTGTGGTGCAGCTGCCTGCGTGCCACTGGCTGTTGCAGCATCCTGTTGCGCTGCCTGCCCCATCAGGCATAACTCATTAGGCACTTGTCACAGAAGTTTGCCTTAATTGTTAAATACAAACGAAACGACGCGATGCGTTCCACTGCGTTCCACCGCGATCCACTGCCATCCACTGCACTGCACTGCACTGCTTGCTGTTGTTGATCACTTACTTATGCTGCTTCTTCTTATCGATCCACATCTATTTTGCAGACACAAAGAACTCCGTTGGTCTCGTTGGCTGCATCGAGGAAGTGTCGCACAATGCCATTGCCGTCTATTGGAATCCGCTCGAGAGCTCCGCCAAGGTAAGTTCTAAGTTATTTCTCTCATCACCCCCCCACCTAGCACCCCACTCCCTCTCGTTCGCGTTCACTTTATCAGCGCACAGTGCGCCAAGTGTGGAAGTCGCCATTTTGTTTGTGTAGAGCGCCGCCTTAATTTCAAAAGAAATATACAGTATACAACAACAACAACAAAAGCACACACACAGAGAGACAAAAACAAACAAAAACAAAAATGAAGCGAGACGGCGAATCATCCCCTCTCTCCGCTTCCCCACTTGGCGCGCTCGCCGCTGTGCGCTTGTGTGTGTGCAAGAATTAATTTGTGATTTATTTTCAATTGCAAGTACAACGCAAATTATTCAACGCGCGTCGCAGCAGTCGCCTCTATGGCCATCTCTTTCCCCCACGCTTGACCACAGCGCTAGCCGTCTCGCTTCGTTGTTGTTGTTGCTTTTCGTAGATGCTGTTGTTGCTGCTGCTGCTGTTGTGCTTTATTCAAAAGAATAATTTATGCATTTATTTATTTATGACACTTGGTTTTAATCACCTGCCTCGACAATTTTCTGTCTCTCGGTCTGTCGTCTATCCAAGTGTCTCTGTCTGTGTGTATGCTTTTATGACGCGCTATATTGCCACAGCCACAGCCAAAGCCACAACAACAACGACGACGACGACCAAAACTACAACCACAACTATGGCTAATACAGCTACTAGTCTGAGCTCCCAGCGCGTTTAATTTAGCAATTATCAGCAATTTTAATCGCCTCAAATATTTGCAATTCTATCGAGCGCTGAAGCAGCAAGCGCCGTCGGATTACGTATACGCCCCGCTGCAACACCGCCAAAACCACAGAGCGCCCCTTTACAATTTGCCATGCAGATGCTTAGCTTGTGCTTAGATTAAAGCTCCGCCCAGCGACAAAAAACAATTGCAATCGCTTCGGCGTCGGCAAATCTCAAATTTCCACAGGCAAAAGGCTCGCCAGACTATAAGATACCCATTATTCTCCCTTTATGCCTGCAACATTTCCTAGGCAACAAGTTAAAGCGTCTAGATAGTACAAATTAACATAATTATACTTTGCTGCTGTTACATTAACAATACAAACAAAAATCATAAATTGGTGACACTTTTTACAACTACTTTGAACCCGAATATAATAATTAATTAAACTCAAAAGCGGCTTAAAAAATTAACCAAGTTCATCAATACTCTGTTAGCTCTTTGTGTATTTATTAACACAAACACACTAAGGACATCGAGTCCATTACAAAAGCGTTGTGAAATCCATCTTTCAGCACACCTTCTTCGGCCTGCGATTTACAGGGTATCTGGAATTGCATTACAAATGCAATTGCACTGATTTTACATTGATTACCATTTTCCGAATGCCTTTTTATTGCGCATTTTGCGCTGTGTTTTTTATTTTTTGTCAAATGGCAAGTTCAGTGACTTGTGTCAAATTGGTAAGCAGTTATTAAATTGGCTAACAGGCTGGCAGGTTGGCCAATTGGCTCGATAGCTCGATGGCTGGCTGGCAGGCCATAAGCGCAATCTTGACTGCATTTTGATACGCGCTTTTTATTTACAAATTGTTTACGCGCTGAGATTTTAATCCAAAATAAAGTAAAGAAAAAACGTCGCCAGCGACATTGAGAGAGAGTCGCCGATTGTCGCCGAGTGTTGCACGTTGCACGTTGCAGACACTGCGGCCGCATAATGTCGATTTCGTTTTATGCCGTTAGGCAGCTAGCGCAGCCTCCTCCCCGTTCCCTCCCCTTTGCGCTGCACTCCTGCCTGCCGCACGCATCTGTTATTGCCTTTCCCAGCAGCGGTGGCGGCGGCTGCAAGAAAAAAACATATACTTATATATATAAAACTTTCGTACGCACTGACACGCAGGTGCTGCGCCTCTCCTGCTTGCCCCACACGCTGCCTTGTGCCTGCTGGCCACGGCAACTCGCGTTCCCTCCCCTGACCGCTGCCCGCTGCCCGCTGCCCGCTGTCTGCAGTCCGCAGTTCGCAGTCCGTCGTCTGTGTCTCCTCTTATATGGTACGCGCCCGCTAATTATTCACATTAAATACTGCTCCACGTCCAGCAGCAACAGCCACGAAGTTGCCAACTGCGACGTCGACGCCGGCGGCGACAGCGACTGCGACGGCGACGGCGTCGGCGACTGCGCGTTGCACTTTTACCATTAAGATTGTTTCCTTTGGTATTTTTGCGTTGATGGATTTTCTACTCTTTTTTTGTGCTGTTTGTCTTTGGCTCGTCGCATCTGGCTTGGACATGCTTAAAATGCCTTTAAACACACACTCACACACACGCACACACACACACACACTGTGCGACTCGTTGCAGTGCGACTTGCAGTCTGTCGCTGAGCAACTGAATCGAAGTCGAAAAAAATATATATAAAACGCAGAGAGAGAAGAAAAAAAAAATGAATTGGATGCGTTGCAAAAGTCAACTGGCCGCAGCAGCCGCCCTCCCCCCGCTGCCGTCGCGCCGCCGCTGCCTACTCAGTTATTGCCACAGTTCGGGCTGGTCCTCTGTGTATTGCCTTGTTATTGTCTCCAGCTTCCATTGGCATTGCCATTGCCATATCCAAACTGTATCCCCCCGTTCCCCCTCTCCCTCCCGCCACTCTGAGGCTGGCGTGTGTGTGCGTGTGTTGGAATGTTTTAAACTGTCGTGGGCATAAAGAGGACATCGACTTAATAGAGAGAAAACAATTGGCTTCTAATAACAGTCCCAGTCCCAGTCCAACTCCAAGTCGCAGTCGCAGTCGCAGTCGCCATCGCATTCATTCGTCTGTCAATTTGCACTGTTTTATATTTATTTTTTCTCCTCGTTTTTTTTGCGCGCTGCCCGTTTTAATTTCTTTTTTATTTCAATTCATGATTAAGCATTTGATTTTGCTTTAATTGTTTGCATTTGTCGCAACTTGTACAACTGTTTTCATGCATTTTTCTCGTCTCTTTTTACAGATCAACATTGCCGTGCAGTGCCTCAGCACGGACTTCAGCAGTCAAAAAGGTGTCAAGGTGAGTGCAACTTTCATTTGGCTCTTAAAAGCGCATTAATAATCAAGAAACCAAAGCTCTAGAAAGCGCAAGGCAGTTTCAGTAATTTCACAATAAAACCAAAACTGCAAGATTTTGTTTGAACAAAGAACTGTCGTTAAAATCAAACATTACTGAAAGCAACAAGTCTATAAACTTGCGTAGTATTGAAGCAACTACAATAACTATGAAGTCCACAGCGAACTAGCTAAAAGAATTAAAGTAAACAGCATTCATTATATCAATGAAAACATAAATCATTCCATTATCAAGTAGAATATATTTAGCGATAGCCGAAGCGTTCTATTGATAAGCTTAATACGCCTCTATTTTTCGCAAACAAAGCATATAAATACTGTAAACAAAGAGCAAGTGATGAGCAGAGCAGTAGCTGCAGACAAAAGCAAATCAGAAGTGCAATAAATCTTGCTCAATTGCGAACTGAAGATGGCTGCTAATAATTTGCCCATTAGAGCTTAAGTACAGTCGGCAGTTAAGCGCAGCCAACTTAACACGCCCCGCGAATGCCGCCAGTGTTGCCAGACCGACGCAAGCCCGCCATCTGCATGTCGTGTAGTCAGTCGTCGTCGTGTGCATTGCATTGTGCTACATAAACACCTGTGCCTACAAATTGCGGGGTCTGTGCAAAAGGAGGCGTCGCCTCTAGGATCTAACCGTGTTACACACTTAATCACATAGTCATAATACCCGCATGGCAAGGCCAGCGTCATAAAACGAAGAAGAAGGGGGCCAACAGCCAGCGGCGATTGTCATTTGTGCTGTGAGTTTTGCTACAGTTCTCTGACTTTACGTAGGTAGCGAGATGGTTGCTTGCTGCTTGCTGGTTGCTGGTTGTTGTGGCAGGTTGTTGCATGCAGCATGTTTGTTGTTCTTGCCGCTGCTGCACGCTGCGTTGTTGCAGCATCCTTTGTGTGCTGTAATGCGTACCATTAACTTGATATTTCATTGACAGAAACACTGGCGACTGCGACTGCGGCTGCGACTGCGACTGCAGATTGTGACAGCTACAGTGAAGCCTGCCTCGAGTGGCAGGCGCAGTTAGTTAGACCCACTCAATGCTTGATTATGATTTCATTATAATATTTAACATCGCTTCTCCATTTGTTGTTGCAGGGTCTGCCGCTGCACGTACAGATCGATACGTTCGAGGATCCGCGAGACGCGACTGTCTTCCATCGGGGCTACTGTCAGATAAAGGTCTTCTGCGATAAGGTAAGTGATTTCAATTTCACAATGTTGCAACATGGTAGCTAGACACACACACACACACACACACATACCACACGCATGCGGGGAGGGAGCAGATAATTACGCAGCTGCCACGTGCAACAGGTTGAATGAGTTGAGCCAGCGAAGTGAAGCTGGCTAACTAAAAGACGCTCAAGACGTGACTTGCGGCAGCGTTGTGCCGTTGTTGTTGTTGTTGTTGCTGCCACTTGTCGCTGCCTGCTTTTATCGAATTGGGGGCAACTGCCTGTTGCCCGTTGCCCCTCAAAGCCCCTCTGTGCCCCACGACACGCAGCGCGTCGTCCCCAGGCTCAGGGCTCAGGTGGAAAGCGTAACGCGTACAAAAGTAAATGGACAAAGTCAGCAGCGGTCGGGCTCCCCCTCTTTGCCCCTTGCCTGCTCCACTGGACACTGATTCCCGACATCATCCATCCATCCTTTCGCCTTGTGCCCATTGCCCTTGTTTTCAGCATCGTTTCGCCTTGGTCTTCCTCTTGTTTTATGCTTTATGCGAACCGTTTCGAGCCCGAACCCTTCACTTTTTTTCGCCAGCTCTTTTCATTTTTATTTTGTATTTCTTTTCTTTTTGTTGAGTTGTGTGTTGTATTTTTTGAGCTTGATGTGCTTTATTAATAAATCATTTCGTGGATTTCCAATTTAATTTTCTCATATCATTACACTTCTTCGCGAATGCAAGCCAACTCCCCGCCCCGCCCCGCTCCCTACTTCGCTGCACGCAACACCCTACAGCTTTACACTGTGCCCTACTGCCGGGCAGGATAACAACCATGCAGCATGTAGCATTGCGAGTACCAGGCGTGTGTTTATCGGTAAATGTATCAATTAAATTTCGCGGTACCAGCTTATTTTATGGCTATATACCGCGCTGCAACTGCAACTGCAACTGCAACTGCGACTGCGACTCCTCCCCCTTCTTTTATTTACCACACATTTTATTTTGCTTGCTGATTTCACTGCATTTGCAATCGAGTTGCAATTACCGCCTTTTGCCACCTTTTTTCTTTTGGTTGAGGCGATTTTCACAAAGGGCACCGTGCATAAAATTTCGCATAGCAAACGTTTAAAAAGCGCTTCCAGAATTCCATTTTATTGCAGCTCATAAGTTTATGATCATCAGCTTTAATAAAAAATAATATTTTTAATATAAAATTTAGATTTCTCAACTCCACATGCAGTCTTTTATGGATATCAATTACAGTAAAGCTATTGCCGTTAATATTCTTAGAGAAATTGAGAGAAAGAGAAATTCAAGAGATTGAAATTTCTTAGTCGGCAACTAAATTAAGTTTCAAAAATAAAATTCAATGGCTGAAATTGCAAATTATATTTCCCTAGAGCAACAATTCGTAGTTATGCACAAATTGCTAACGTTAACTATGATTGTTGCTTAATTTTGTGTGAAAAAAAACCGTCTCAGAATGCTTTTGGGTGTTTCCTTTTCGTAACTGTAAACAGCATGGAGAAAGTTAATATCTATGGGAGCTACGCAGTTTGGAATTTATCGATACACACACAGAAGAAGATGGAGACTAAAAAAAAAATACCAAATTGGCATATCGAAAATTGCGCTTAGTAATCGATGTGGCTATCGCAGCGCCAAATGTGCATGGCGCACGTTCCCCTCTACTCTGACAAACACACACACACACACACACAAACACGTAGGCACACACAGCTCAGTCAGTGGCTGGCTGAGCAAAAAGAAGACAGAGATAGCGGCTGCAGAAGCAGAAGAAGAAGCTGACGCTGAAGCAAAGATGGAGTTGCAGGCGATGTCGACGACGACGTCGACGGCGACGTCGACGTGCATTGACCGCGATTGGCGTCGATTCGAGTCGCTGTCTGCCGCAACTTTGGCGATATTTTTGCCAAGATAAAATAAAAGTATGTAATAAAATACAGTTATTTACATGCAGACACACACACTGCATTGCACTGCACTGCACTGCGCGAAAGAGTGAGCGGGAGCGACAGATTTGATGTACAGCGAGTGCTCTAGGCAAAAATTTGTAGTTGTGATAAGCGAAGCGAGAGCAGCAGCTTAGCACAGTGGTGTGAGGGAGCCAGAGAGAGTGTGTGTGGAGAGCGAGGAGTGGAGAGCTACACGCAGATGTAGGCAGATAGGCACATCCTCAGCCTTGCATAACTCTGCAAAGAAAATGACCAACAGCAGAAGAAGCTGAAGCAAAGGCAGGAGGTAGGCAGCGGGGGGCACAGGAGCGCAGCGCGGGTATATATAGCACTTCCTGCGCCTCAATTGCTGGATTTTTAATTACAAATGCAAAGTGCAGCAGCAGCAGAATCTGTTTACACGCAAACCAGCAATCAGCATGTGTGTGTGTTCGAGTGTGTGTGTGTGTGTGTGTGTGTGCCGCTCACTCAGTCACAGGCAATCAAGCGGCAAAGCAACAGCAACAGCAACAACAACAGCTAGCTGGGCAGCTGGTCAGGTGGGCAATTGAGCCGCAGCTTGCAACAGCAACTGCAGCTTTGCAATGGTTTGGGGCGCCGCCGCCGCGTATTATTTATGATGTATGCATATTTATGCGGCATCTCCTAACTATTTTATAATAATATCTGCCGCCAGTCCCCCTCCCCTTCCCGCTCCCCACTCCCCAGCCAATTGCGAGGCGCTCTCTTGCTTTTTGGGCGCTGACCCTAACGGTGCTAAAGCCTGGCAAATGCAACAAGTGGCTGCCGCGTTGGTGGCACAGCAACGAACACAACAAACACACGAAACAAAAACACGTTTTCTTTTTCGTCGAACAGTCGAGTGTTGTCCGCCACAGGCTGTGGCAGGCTTATGGCACTTGCAGCACGATACACGAATTTAATTAATAAAACAAAAAAAGAAGCAGAGGAAAAAACTGTGCAATAAGCAAAATGTGGGCATCCCATGCATTTTGATTGATTGCTAATTACAGCTGGGTAGCTTGCCACCTGGCTGCCCGGCTGCCCGGCTGCCTTGCGCAAAACTCCCGCTAATACTCATCTCTCTCTCTCTTACTCTCTCGCAGGGCGCGGAACGGAAGACGCGCGACGAGGAGCGACGCGCCGCGAAGCGCAAGATGACAGCAACTGGACGCAAGAAGCTGGATGAGCTCTACCATCCGGTGACGGATCGCTCCGAGTTCTATGGCATGCAGGATCTGGCCAAGCCGCCGGTGCTCTTCTCGCCCGCCGAGGACATTGAGAAGGTAACAACCACAGCAGCGGCAGCAGCACTAGATGCCACAACTGCAGCAGCCGCGTATGAAGAACAAACGTTACACTCAATTGCTTATGCTCCACAGAGCTTCTATGGCCACGAGACTGACTCGCCGGAACTGAAAGGCGCCTCACCGTTCTTGCTGCACGGCCAGAAGGTTGCCACGCCCACGCTCAAATTTCACAATCACTTTCCGCCCGACATGCAGACGTGAGTAAAAATCGTCATCCTTTCACAGTCACCGACCCGAAGGACTCACCCCACTTTAGAGAGCGTCACTAAAGCAACCCCCCCACCCTCGTATTTCTCTCACTTTCTCCACACCGCACAGTGACAAGAAGGACCACATACTGGATCAGAGCATGCTGAGCAGCACTCCGCTGTCGGACTTCGGGCCACCGATGAAACGGGGACGCATGACGCCGCCCACCACGGAGCGCGTTATGCTGTACGTGCGGCAGGAGAACGAGGAGGTCTACACGCCGCTACACGTGGTGCCGCCCACCACAATTGGCCTGCTCAATGCGGTAAGCAAAACGAACGAATGCATCCCCAACACCTCGATGATTATTAAGTGACCCCAGCATGTGTTTCTTTACCAACCCGTTCCCCACTATCCCAAAGTAATACCCAAAAAAAAAACAAATTGTTTATCCCGAATCCAAACTCACTCTAAAAAGCTCTAATACTCGTAACGTCTGTAATTTTGTTCATTTTGGCCTAATTGGTTGTTAAATTCAAGAAACAAACAAAAAGAATACGAATCTGTTGCAAATTCACGCTCCAAAATGTTCAAAGCCTCAAGATCGGAGGTCTCTAAACAATCAAATAAAACCAAAACCAAACAAGTTCTTAAGCATAATCCAAATAATCTCTCATAATTCTTAAACCAACAACAAAACCAAACTCCATATCAATCGTAATATTCATATTAAAACCAAATGGAAAATAAAAGTTTAATACCAATCAACAATAAACAAGGCTGCAAACCGAACACAATACTGGAAGAATTTCATTCGAATACTAAGACAAATTCATACTCCTGAACTTGGAGGTACCTTTTTCATATTTGATTAAACACTAAACATTTATTAAGTTACATATTTTGCTTTGAGCCCTTCTTCTTCAAAGATCTTATTTGCATTTCAAATCTAAAAACTTCGAATCGATTAAACTATGATTAAGCTGTGTTTAATCATAGCATAAAACAGTCGAGTCGATTAACCCCAAAACTTTCATTTAAGTATTGAAGATTGCAAAACTATCGTTACTATTAAAGAGAACCGAAACGTAGGCTTGCAGCCTTGATAAAGTATGTGAAAGGATCGTATTGTAGTTGAAACTAATTGATGCGTCGTAACCATGTCTCATAAAACAGCTGTCAACCTCATCAAATCAACAACAACCAAACACATCAGTAGTTGATCCAACCAATGAAACTATATATGCATTTATGCATATGTATATACTATATAACTACACTTAACACACAATGCAATGTGGCACAAAATAAAGTTGGGAACGAACGACTTAAACATTGGCTAAGCGCAGAAAACAAAAGAAACGAAAACAAAACCAAAACCAAAAGCAAAAGCAAAAGCAAAAAGCGAAATGAAATTGCTAAATGAAAAGACTAAAGAGAAATCGCAAACAAATGAACAAAATCACAAACACACACAAGAGTTATAAGAGAAATATTTTAGTTTTCTAGTTAGTTTTTGAACCACTCTCTCGTTACTAGTTACTCGTTACTCGCTACTAGCTACTCGTGCAAACACAGCAGACAAAACATCATATTTCTCTCGTTTCTCAATTGCAGATTGAAAACAAATACAAAATCTCAACAACGAGCATAAATAACATTTATCGCACAAATAAGAAGGGGTAAGTAAGGCGGCAACTCTTTGCCCAGTGCTATACACACACTACACTACACTACACTACACTACACTATACCACACTAAAGGACACTGTACTGCACACGACACGACATCACGAACCACCATCACCCGCACCACCGAAACCACATCATATTAAAAAAGAAGAAGCAGATGCAAATTAAAAATAAACTGTTTATCACACGCTCATCCTGTAGCTAAGCCTAAGACTAACTCCTGGCATGGGCATGGGGTGCTAAAAACGAAGCGAACCGACGAAATAATACGCTCTCTATTTCTATTCTCTCTCTATCGATATTTCTCTTTAACCAACTGTAATCGATTTTCGCTTGGATTAACAGGAGTTCTCTTTCATCTGTTGCAGGATTACGGCGAAAATTGACGATGATATGATATCTTTCTACTGCAACGAGGACATCTTCTTGCTGGAGGTGCAACAAATCGAGGATGATCTGTACGATGTGACGCTCACGGAGCTGCCCAATCAGTAGTAGTGTGCTCTCAAAAATCCACACACACCTCCCCCCCCCACACACACACATATACACACTCAAAATGTGGACACAATTTTGCTAACAAACAAGTTGTTTCAATAAGCCATTTATATATATATATATACACACAGATATATATGTAGTGAAGTTAAGTTTAGACTTAGAGCAGCGTAATATGTATGTCTATCGATAACGATAAAAACTGAACAAAATCGAGATGAAATTTTGGCGGCGATAACAGAATGCTTAGCTGTACTTATTATGTATATGCATGATATTTGTTTTTTTTATATCTGTTCTGTTTAATTACTTTAGTAACAATGAGATTACAACAATTCTTTAACAAATTTCAATGCTGTAATTAAGTGAAATTATCCAGATACATCAGATAGATATATCTCTACCCGTATACACACATGTCTATGCATATGTCTAAGTAAATTTACGCAACAAGAATAGAGTGCAAAATGTCTGTCCAGTAAAACGTAAGTTCGCTCCCCCCCCCCCTTCGCTCGACCATAGGTCCCGCCGTCCCTCACCCCCCAAACAGTCCCCACTTTGCTCCCTACTTTCTAACCTTATCTATATATTAAAGTATATATCTTTATCCTTACCTTTATGCTAACTGATAAATCAAGCTAATGAATTGTACTCGTCTTAAGTCAAGATTTTTAATTATTGTTAAATATACAAACAACACAACAAATTGTAATATTTTTTTCAAAAAAACAAAACACAAACACTTCCCCTCCCTTGATCGTTTGTTCTACGCCCCAGCCCTATTGCCCTTTGACCTTGTTATTTGTGGCTATAACCGTATATATATATATGTATACATATGTAATGTTGAAATATCTAGGATCTCTGCTTAATGACAAAAACGAAGAAGAAGCAAGTTAATTAATTAATTCGTTAATTAATGTCGAATGTTTGCCTCCCAAATGCCTAGAACAAAACGAGAAGAACGAAGAGATAACAAAATAAGAATTGTTAAAGAGATGGTAAAAACAAAAACAAAAACAAAAGAACACTTTAAAGTAATTAAATTGTAGTTAATTAAGTCGCTCTGCAATAAAACATGTTGATACAAATCGTAATTAAGTCCAAGTTAAGGCAAGAAACAAAAAAAAACGAAAAACAAAAAAAACATAAACTAAAAATGGTAAAAAAAAACAAACAAACAAAACAAACAAAAAACAATTGTGTGCATTTGTTGTAAAACAAAAAAAATCTACAAAATAATCAACATAACGTTAAAAGTTGATACAAAACTAAATGAAGAATATGAATAGGATGAAGGATGAGTAAGAGTAAGAAGAGAAGCGAGACAAATTCTGAGAAATGAGAAGTGCAGAAAAAGAGTTAAAACATAATATGATATCATGCATATATAATAATAATGAAATGAAAGGAAATGAATTAATTTTAAACATACACACATACAGATACAGATACAATGACATTTGTGCGTTTACAATCTTTGTTTGCCATAATTAACAGCTTACTTAATTTAATTAACAATTGTTTTACTCGTATTCATTTACCAATTATTACTCGTACATTTAGAAAAGCTGAAAAATTCTTTACAGTGCGCCGCGCTTTCCATGTTTCTGCTTTCCAAATACAAATACTCCGCATCAATTGCTTCAATCTTGAACAGTACACGGTTCAATGCTCAATATTATTACAATTTGTTTATAAACACATCGCCCCTCTCCCTCTCCCTCACCCAACCAAGCCTCCCCCTTTCACTACCCACTTTCTACATTTATAAGCAATAATCCTTTTCAATTTGTCATCTTTTCGGTGTTGTACATCACAATTTGTTTTTAGTTGTAGTTTAAAAAGCAAAACAAACATAATACTTTACAAATAATTATTACACTTATTATAAATGAGAGACGTTGATGGAGATGAGAACGTGGAGTTGAGTTAGAAGCAGAAAGAACAACAAAAGATGAGAGAATCGAATATCTTGCCGAAATGTTATAAATCTTTATGATTAGTTATTAGTTGATAAGTTTTATGCTCTTTCTATATATAATACATATATGCGTGTATACATCAACATATGTATAACTATATATATATTTAAAAAGCCAATAATTTATTTTTTGTTACCTGTTGGAAAAGATTCCGCGAAAAATAGTAAAAGTTAACTGAAAAACTGAGAAAGAAACAAGTGAAACGCATACAGATTACACTCACGTATGCACGTATGAGCTTGACAAATTTTCTAAAACAAATTGTACAATATTATCATAATGAATACACAAAATTTAAATAAAGAACAAAAAGTAAATGTTCATGCTGTTATTTGCACTCATTCAATCCTTTACAGACTGCTGTTCAAACATGTTCGACGCAACCGCTGGCAACATGCCTGTTAGCTAACAGTTCGACAACAGTGTGCGACTGTTGCGATGTTGTGTGGCCAGCAGCATAGAGTTGCCAACCGATTAGCATTCGGCTGTTAATTGATTTGGAGAAAGCTGTTGTTGCCCAACAACCTGCCCGCCCACATGTGTTATGCTTTAACAGTGTCGGAGCGCACATTGTTTGTGCCGTCAGCGTTGCACTTGAGACTTGTTGCTATGGCAACCGCACTGTTCGCTCACTCTCTCTCTCTCTCTCTCTCTCTCTGCCTGCCGCTCGCTGTGGCGCTCGTGCTGCGAACTTGTCTGTTTGGACTTTTCGTAATTCAGTTTTAGTTTTTCTTTTTGGCGGTATTGTTGTTGAAGCGGCCAGACCGAGACCGAGAGCGAGCCCGATACCGATACCGAGTGTTGTTTGCAGTGTGTTACATTAGCTTACACAAAATAAAACGGATATTATACGAATATATAAATATTTTTACTGCTGTTTCGCTGTTGGCACTAAAATAATTCTAAGTACACACAACTGTTGGTTGTTAGCTGTGTCGACGACGCTTGCTTTCCGTCTAACGAGGCCTGATTTTTGCGACACACAACGCTCAGAGTGTGTTCTCAACAAAGATAAGATCCCAGATGATCTCTGGTGTCAGTGTGAATGATAAAACTGACTATAATTAGGGGCACGACGCATGCCGCAAACAAGAGTCAACATTTTTTCTTTTCGTGCTGGCTGCCAAGTGAAAAGCCACTTTTCAGTTCTCTTTAGTGCGTCTCTCGCGCCGGTTGTGTCTTGTCACGCACTCGCTGTCCTTGTCTCGCTTCCATCCCCACCCACTCGTCTAGCCCACACACACACACACGCATACACACTGATACATGCATACACAATATTTCGTTGCACTTTCAAGCTGTGGAATTTGGAATGCCTTAGAAAGCGACAACAGTTGTTGCTTCAGTTAGATAAACCGTTACACAAACGCCGCTTATCGATCCACTCATAAGTTGTAACGGTCAATCACTGCGACTGCCAGCTAATTGAGCGTGCGAAACGTAACGGTAGCGACTCAATAAGGATTCAAGAAGAGGAAGAAGAACAACAACAGTAGCAGGTAAGCTTGCATTCTGTGCATTTGAATTTATTGTGTAACTGTACTAACACTTTCATTTATATACCCCGCACTTGGCTATGCAATGGGGTAGCTTCGACTTAAAACCACTAAAAGCTAATAGCTAAACTCTTATACTAGCTACCAGCTAGAGTAGTGTTGCATATAATAGTAATACAATAAAAAGATGCGAAGATTCGAGCCAGTTGACTGCTAGTTTTTATCACATTTTATAGAACCTTCTTATTATTCTTTATTGCCAGTCTATTGTCTTTTAATCTTCGCCTTATCGAGCATATAAATTTATAACTAGTTTGACGTCCGCAGATGAGAGTTAACTTTTAGATGCGCTTTTAACGAAATCTGTTAACTTAAGGTCGTCTAGCTCTTAACAGTAGAGACCATAAATTAGTAGTGACTAACATAAGATATTTGATTTATATTCTTCACTTCAATTTTGTACCCAATATGCAATATTGTATTGTCAATATTTGCAGTCTAGGCTATCTGCTGTTCGAGCAGTGTTCGACGGGTTTGATGCATTTCAATTGAGCGCCAATTAGAGTCAATTAAAAGGGCGCGAGCCGGGCGCATAACAAAAGCAACTGCAGAGCGGTGTGACATTTCGATTCCTGATTCAATTGTGGCACGCGATTGTCAAGTGAATGGAAAGGTTTTTCCACTAATAACTGTTATTTGCCCACATTTGTTGGCCATCTCGTGTTTGCTGTAACTACTCATCTTCTGTGTGAACAAAAAATACAACTATCTTATTTATTTAGCAATTAGTGAGCGCATTAATTGCTAATCTGTGTGATTAAAGTGCTTGCGCATGTTGGCAATTTTTTCTAAAATTTACCATTTGTCAACATTTATAATTGCACGTAGTATGCAGATTGCAACTCTCAGATAGAACATGCATAGATGATTGGGATACAAAGTTCAAATCATGCTCATCGAACAGAGAGAGAGTCGACATTCCATTTGTCAGCTTCTAGTTGTGAGTTGTTAATGAGCTCTGTAACCTTTTTTGCCAGCCGTGGAGCTCTTCCCACTTCCCGGTTTCCAGTTTTTAGTTTCCCGCTGCAGTCACGGTCTGTTTGTATAACTATTATAAATTATAGATAGATTATTTCTATGAAAATTTTGATTACTCAATTCAAATTTGCAACGGAGCGAGCTAATTATACGGCGTGATTATGGCATATTTTAGAGTTATTCCGTTTTCCGGAATACGATTTGCAGTTTATTAGCCAACTGAGAGAGGGTTGCATGGTAATTGCTAATACCTAGAGTTCAGATCCCGTGAATCATGCGCGCCGTACTCAATGTTATATGTTATATGGCTTCAGTTCGGAGTGATGGGCAGATACCAAAGACAATTTCGATGACTTGTGTAAATTGACTTTGGCTTTTATCTTGGCACACATTTCCCAATGTAATCAATAGACCCAGACCCAAACAAGCTGAAAATGTCTTCTTGCCACATTCAACTTTTATGAACTGTTAACAAGGCCTTTAAACATTAACAATTTTGTTGATCTTGTTTGTGCTTTCGCTTTCGATTGCGATCGTAATTGTTTTGCTTTGTTTTTGTTGTTGCCGCTGTCGGCAATGATGACGCGCAATCATTTACAATCGGAACAGAACGTGTCTTAACTTATTTCCGTGTACTTTCTTTCTACGGCAGTTATTTTAAGAAATACTCGATTATCTATTCAAAAATCCATAACATTTTCCATGTAAAATACTGTTGTGAGAACATTCGAATTTCGCTTTATGTTAACTTTATCACTTACAGCGACTTCAATGCAATTCAAAGCTTGCAATTGAATGGCGTTAAAGCTCGTCATGCGATCAGCTGTATTGAAAGCTTTAGCACTGTTGCTGTGGAACGCATTTACAGGCATTGATTGACTGTCGTGTAGAACTCATTAGCTGCGTGCTTTATTCGGAGAATTCATAAAGCCTTTAAAGTTGTACGTGAATTCCCATGCTATCTTGACATTTCGAGTCAACTAATTAACAATTTTTATCTTGATTTAAATACAGCTGGGTAGCACATTCCAAAGCCCTTGAATTCCAAATGCAAGAGGCACTTATCGCGCCTGCAGGCAGGCTGGCTTCAAAAGAAATCCAATAAAAAGTTTTGCTTTGTCGCCCCCTTTGCTAATTGCACAGCCCATGTGTTGTTGTTTGCGACAGGCGCGAGTCACGGGTCGCTGAGAACAAGAGAGAGAGAGAAAGAGAGAGAGCGAAGTTAACCGCAAAACATTGTGCTTTTAATCAAAAGTTTTATAGATTGGCGTCGCGCTTGAGGAAATTGTTAAATGCGCGCAAAGTAATTTCAATTTTCAATGCGCTCCCCAAGTCGCCAAAGTGAAGAGCGAACTCTACACTCGCGCTCTCTCTAAGCACACACACACACACAGAGGCGTACGCACGCACACACTGTTAGGCAACTGTTTGCTCGTGCTCGCTATCTTTGTCTCGCCAACTGGGCGAGCTTTGGCTGCGGCTTTCGCGTGCCTTGCTTGCGGTTGGGCGCTTCGCGTTTTTGTTTTCGTGATTTCAGTTTTGAAGATCACTTTGCGACGAACGGTTCAGCTGCGCTGTGCGTGTGGGAGCGAGATACCTACATACGCCTGAGAGAGCGCAAAGAAGAAGGAGTCTATAATTAATTTGTGTACTTAATGCATAAATAAATACAAAAACACATACAAAAAAAAAAAAAAAAACAGCTGTGCAAACGAAACCAGTGGCAACAACATCAACTTCAACTTCCACTTCGAGCGCGATTGCGATTGGGAGCTCTTCAATCGGCGATTGTGAAGCGCGGGTCAAGCCGACGATATCAATGTCAAGTGCTGGCGATCGACCATCGATCGATCGACTGTGAGCGCGGGGTCAGGCAGCAGAAGTGCGCTGATTAACGTTCAATAGAAGCACGAAGCACAACAGAAACGACTAAAAAAGGTGGAAACGGCGCGAAACACGTTTTGTGTGTGTGTTTTCCCTGAAAGCAGCTAAAAGCAAAAAGCACAAAGGCAGCGACAAAAACAACAAGAAGATGAACAACAACGCGAAACAACGCACAAATCAAATAACAAAATAACTGAAATTATTGTGTGTCGTTGCGCGCCGAGGCCCCGAAATTAAATTAAAACAATAACAGCGCGGTTTAGACCAGATCGAAGTGAACTTGCCCGTTGCCCGCTGCCCCCTTGCCCGCTTGCTTGCCCCCTTGCCCGCTTGCCCGCTTGCTTCGCGTTTCGTCATCAAGTCTGAACCTGATCTCAAGCTCGGAAGCGTGTCGGCCAAACGTTGCTCTGCCCAAATACGAGCATAAGCCACTAGCCTACAGAGCGACGCGTAATCCAAGCAGCCGTGACTTCCACGCACACACACAAACACACACAGATCTTAATAAAGTAAACAGTGTATACACACCTGGCGAAGATGGAGCGCTCGCATAGTTGCAGCAATTTCGCGGCACGCAGTGTTGCGCAACTGCAGGCGGAGCCGCCGCTTGCCACCAGCAGCGACAACTTGCCGCAGAGCTGCGGCAGCCAGAGCATGTCGCACTTTCCGCCCAACAAGCCGCTGCGCAAGCGCCGCAAGCTGCAGCGCCAGCAGTCGGTGCACGCCGACGACGTTCCCATGGACTGCGAGTGCGCCTACGCCGCCGATCTCGAGGAGAACGCGGATGCCGATGCGGATGCGGATGCCGATATGCACGACGAGGTGCCGCGTCTGCTGCCCAGCAAGCATGCCGCCGCACTGCTGCAGCGCCACATCTCGCGCTGCAGCAGCAACAGCAACAGCAGCTGCCGTTGCCTGCGGCACGAGGACTCCTTCGACTCGAGCAGCACGGCGCCCGACATGAGTCCGCAGGCGGTGCGACAGCATCGCTTTAGCAGTCTGCTGCTGCGCGACAGCTCCGTCTCCATGCAGTCGGACTCCAGCCGCTACTCGAGCGTCGACAGTCTGCTGGAGTCGCGCAAGCCGGATCCCGAGGCCATACTCATCAACCTGGGCTTCGGGCCCGTGGGCACCGAGGACATGTTGTCGCGCATTCCCAAGCGCTTCCTCAAGCCCTCCAAGGTGCCCGGCATCGACACGGAGGCGTTCGTCAAGCGCCTGCAGCTGGCCAGCTCGCTGGCGGACTCGAGTGCGCTTGGCTATCGCGGTCTCACCTCCAGCTCGGACCAGCCGCCGTCGTCCATTGTGGCGAAGATTATGCAACGCTTCGAGGTGAACAATCAGCGCAAAAAGTCCATGGGCAACATTGAGCACACGATACGCTGATGCCATTCTCTCGGTCGTTGGGGCTTCCCCACTGATTTCTAGTTGTTAAGCGCTGCGCGTAAATCCCTGTTGTCAATTGTAATCCCAATTTTAAGTTAATTGTAAGCCAGCCAGTCAGCCAGCCAGCCAGGGGGAGTTCCCCCGATTTGTGATGTTCATCTTGTCCATTAGCTGTTAGTTTTGTGCCGCGTACTTAGCTATGTATTGTATTACTACGTGTACCAACCGGAACCCAGACGTTTGCCCATCTATTTACCATTGTTAGAGCTTAAGTTTTAAACATTAAAGACCTGCATATTTACAAATCGAACTGAGTGGAATTTTTTGTGCATTTGTGCTGGATGAGCTAATGCTCTAGTTGTTCTAATAACAATAGTTCTGGGCCAACAAATGTATCGAGTAACTGTTTAAACATTTGCTGGCGGCAAACAACTGTTAACAGTGTAACACAACAGCCTAACAGCTGTGTTAGCTGACGTACACTGTTAAGCCAACAGAGCTGTAATGGGTTCGTCCTGCGCGAACTGTTAACTTAGCAGCGCTGTTAGTTTGCTTACTGAGCAGCACTGTTAGCTAGTTATCAAGTCCGCTTTTCGAAGCTTAAACGAATGGCGTATTTTGTCGATTAGAAATATGTATGTTAAATTTAGCAACCTTCGTCATAAGCCAGACAGACATAACGTCAACAACAACAGCAGGCAAACAAAAATATAAAAAAGTACAAAGTATAAGAAGCAGAAGGAAAAATAACAAACAAATTCATTTGCAAACTTGAAGATATCTACACAAATACATTTCAAGGGCCCGTGACTGTAGTTGGGCATATCTAGAAAAAAATATTATATACTTATAAATATTTGCTATTGCCGTTGGTGTTGTTGCTGCTGTTTCTTGTTGTTACTTTGTTATCGAAAGTCAATTTTTTGTTCTGAGAAATATGGTTTATTATTAGCTCGATGACTTGACGAAAAAATGTAAACGAGGCTCTGAAAGAGGTGAGCTAGGCTGGTGCTTGGAGGGCGAGTTGCGAGCACCACAAGTATTTGTTGTACTTGAGTTTATTGATTTTAATTGGCATTAATTGTTGGGCCCAAACGTGTGCCGCGAGCTGTCAAGCAGCTGGTAGCAGCCAGCTAGTAGTTCCTGGTCCAGCACAATCTTCATCACGATCATGGCGTATGCAATTGAAATGAGACTCCCAGTTGAACCGTGTGACTCTTTCTATTTCGATTTCTATTTGCCAAAGCAAACAAAGCGTCACAGTCGACTCGGCGTCGCAGTTGCTGATACTAGTCTGATAAGAGCAATATTCTATATATTTACGCATATTTGTTTGCGACACCTTCAAAGGTGGCGCAGGGCAGCGCTGGCAGAAGCACCCACCCAGGAAATCCATTAAATAAACCCAAAAAAAACGAATTGTAAATAAATAAAATAAAACGAAGCCAATGAAGGCGGCACATGACTCGGCCCAGGCACTAACTGTAGCTGTAGCTGTTGCTGTATCTATTTGCCAAATTAATTCACAAGCCAAAGCAGAATCCGATAAAAGAAACTATAGCTACAGGCATTTACATATGTATGGATTTATTTACATGTATCTGTATCTGTAGCTGTGGCTGCAACTGTATCTCGCAGATACAAGTACACGTAGGTGCTGCTCAGGTAACTGTGGCTGTGGCTGTGGCAGCCCTGACAGGGCTCTTTCTTTGCGACTTGTGGCAAGTTGCTAAGCTGGCAAGTTCAAGGCATACACAAGGTATCTGTGTATGTGCTTTGACGAAAATAAAAGCTGCTCGTCGTACGCCCACGCCGGAAGCGCAAAAGCAAAGCAGCAATATAAACAAAAGCAAAAACTGCGAAAGCGTAGCGAAACAACAACAGCGGCGGCGGTAGCAAACATATGCAAAATTAAAATGTATGTCACTGCTAGCGGAGAAGAATGCATTTCATTTATTTGCGTTCGAAAAAGTTTAATTAGCGCACAATTCGTGGGCGTTTGATTAATGGGCCTAACGGCATTTGCTTTTCGTCATTTCATTCAGCTTTTTGGCAACATTGACATTAAAAACACCGCACTAACATAATTTATAGCTTGTGCTTAAATTTTAGCATTTGAACATTTGCTAAACCAATGCGTTTTAGCGTTTCATTTTGATATTGAATATTTAAAGAAGGCGCGCAAATCAGCAGCGCTGCCAACTGCGGTTGCACGACATTGCAATGTTGCCACCTTATGCGAGAAATGACACAACACGTCTTTGCATTGCACAGTTGGGTGCAAAATACTTATTTTTAAGCTATACATTTTCTATTAAGATATTTACTTTTTGACGTGCTTTTAAGAAATGCCACAGAAAATTAATTCTTTAAATCAATGCTATAAAAAACACTAACACTCTAATTGTATATTATGGTATTTATTTTTGGGCCACATGGTATTTTTTATCGTTATCGACGCGGTCACGCTGGCCACGCTGCGTTGCTGATTATTATTAGTATGGTTTTGTTGTCTCTCTTGTTCGCATTGCTAATGTCGAAGCGCGTACTTAATATGTATATATAAGCGAAATAAATTTATAATAATTAATATGTAAATTTGAATCGTGTACAACTGTTTTAATTTTAATTTACCCACTGTTCCTAACGTACTTAATCCACCAACACTTGTCTCTTGTCGCGTCTTCTCTCGTGTGCCTCTGTCTTTCGTGTGTGTTGTTTTCTTTTTCTTCTGGTTTATTGTTGGAATACCTACAAACAAAATGGGTGCTCACTCAAGGAATTCGGTCGCAGCTTTCGCCGCAATTGAGACACTGCAGCGCCGCTCAAGATGTCTGTGTGGACCACAACTAGCTCAGCTGGTGTTGGCCTAGAGACGCTCAACGCCACATCTGTCTCCAATCAATTGCAGCAGCAACCGCAACAGCAGCAACAACAGCATCAAACGACGCCATCGTCGTCAATCAAACCCCTACGCCATTCTGCCGGCAATTTGAACTTGAGCACATTCGTGCAGCCAGTTGGCAGCGACATTAACACGTCAGCGACCGCTCAGCATTTTCAGCACGTCGTGGCCGCCGCAGTCGCAGCAGCGACAACAATAGCCACTGGTCAACAGCACCAGCCACTACATTTCCATCCATACAACAACAGCAGCCACAGCAATAATACCAACCACTTTGGCAGCAGTTCGGGCAGCAGCAATAACGGCAACAACGGCGCCCTCGCCTTCAAGCGATCCAGTTTCAGCAATTCGGCATCACAGTTGCCAACTTCTAGCCAGAATCTCTCCAAGGTAAGTTTACATATATATGAATCAATCATATTTGCACATTTTTTCATTATACATTATTACTCTCCCTCACTCACTCTCGCTCTCTCACCCCCATCATATTCGATATATTTTTTGGAAAGTTTAAGCCGCTAACACTGCGTAGCTAGCACCAACAACAACAAGCAAGGCGAATTTTACGCGTCTCACGGCAACTAATTTTCGCCTTAAACTTGGCCTCCATTTCAAGTGGAACCAGATCCCACATGTTTTGCGTATATTAGGAGAACGTTTCTCGCCGCATGCGAACATATGTATGTGTGTGTGTAATGCTTAAAAAATATTATTACCTGCGACTTTTTTCATACACAATCGATCTCGACGCTGACGTCATGTGAGGCCCGTTTGTTTTCACTGCTCTTTTCATTTCTCTCGTTTTTTGGAATAACTTTAAATTGCCCAGTCCCCTCCGCCGCCCGTCCTTAAATACGCCTCGTGGGTTGTGTTTTCTTATTGTTGTGCACTCCCTTGGAGGGCTTTATCACATGCTGCCGCACGATAAAATATTTGGCGACTTTATAGATGCCCCTCCTTGTTTGCTTAATTCGTTTTTTTTTGTATAAATTTTGCATTAAATTCGAAATTGGAATTGCGATAACATTGTATAGAACTTAACCGCAACAACGCAACACGCAATGCGCACGCTTCGATTCAACGCAAAGTGAACGCTCCAAAACTTAACGAAGCTCTGCGGTGAATAAGTGGGTGAAACTTGATAAAGTCTAGAGGCGACGCATTCACTTTTGGAAAGTATACTTAACTCCCTATTTAAAGCAACTACTTGTTTCAACAAATCTTAGATTAGCAATAGTTAGAAAGCTTTTAGAGTCCAGTTGTGACGGCTCTAAAATTAGAAAACTATATATTTCGTAATTTATTTTTGGTGTATAACTGCAAAAAGCGGCCACAAATTACTATTGTTTTGTTACTATATATGTATTTACTTGAAAACCTTAAGGTTATAATTTTCTATGTTAAAAAAAATGACTTGTAATTGTGAAATCAATAATTTAGCTTAAAATAACGAAATAGAATCATTTGAAGAGTTCCCTTGCTTATCAATCGTAACCATGCAAAAATAGTTTAGTACGTACTACGGACTGAGCTGTCAATCGGTGATTTGATTATTCTTGATATAGCTTTAGTAGTTACTTTATCAAATGTCAATTCTACACACATTTCTCTTTATCAGATAGTTCCAGACACTTTTCCTTGTGTTTTGCAGCACGCACGTGGTGCTTGTAAAGTTGAAGATTTCGTGTACCATTAAATTATAAATTAAATTGCAAAATTTGCAATTCCATAGTTCCAAAGTATAACATTTTGGTGACGTGATTAATAGAGACATTATATATTTTTTACGTGCTGATTTTGCTGCGGAGCACTAATCACTAATTACTGATAGCTTCTAATTCTCCAGCGAACAATTTCAACAACCGGCTGAAATAGCAAGATCATTTCGATAAACACTTTGTCTCAGATGTCTAGACAAATGTAGGATCTTACGGATGCATTGAAAGTGTAATAGAATCATTCAGAACATCCGTTTTTTTCGAGAAATTATCGATGAAACTAGAGGTTACACCTGTATATAAACGCATTTAATAGAATGTGCCATTCGTTGGTCGTTTGTGCTAGATTCCAGTTCAATAGTCGATTCTGCCGCCGTGGCTTTCCCTTCTTTTTTGTTAATTGATTGGTGTCAACTGAGTGGGCACCGTTTGTCATCTATGAAAAACTAATTGAATGAGCATTCAATCACTGCACGGTTCAGGGTTATGACCAACAATAATATGCTAACTGCCAATTGTGCCAAGTGGCAGCATTTTGTATCACTTTATTTCCCCATTGATGAGCATCAGATGCGCGACAGGTAGCAAAATACGCTGATTGATCGCTGCCAACAGCGTGTGGGGGTGAGAGTGGAAGAGAGAGAGAGAGAGAAAGCAACAGAGACAGCGAACGAGGTCTGGGCACACCGTCGCATTCTGTCTCATTCTTGCATTTTGTGATTTGGTTGTTTTCCGCTTTCCGTTCCGTTCCGTTTCTGTTCTTTTTGTCGCCCCTATCGCCAACGTTTTTAGTTTCTTTTCTGTTCGGTTTAACTCAAATGGCATTTGTAATTCGATTTTCTATTGTTATATTGTTGTAGTTGTTCTTGTTGTTTGTGTTTTTGTCGTCGCAGGCCGCCGCCGCCGTTACCGCTGCCGTCGTCGTCGACGTCGCCAAATTGATTGTCGAATTTGAATATCACGCGCGCCGCCGTCGACAGTTCAGCAACCAACGCCAACGTCGTCGCATCAACGGCATCGCCTCGCCGCCATCGCCAACACCGTATCAGTATCAGTTAGTTGTTAACTAGACGTTGTCGCGCGTTCGCACCATCAGCCACCCACAATCCACCGATTCGCCGAGCGCCATAGCAACGAAACTCACCGGCGCGGCGCGTTCAAAAGTGTGCGTCTGTGTCTGCGAAGGAATAAGGAGAGTGCAGAAAGCAAGAGAGTGAAGAGAGCGAATAGTTTGAATGTGTCGAAACAGAGCGGCATTACTATTCAATTTAATTAAAATTGATTCACTTGTCTTCGTCGCTTCGCTCCGTTGCCGTGAACTTGTCCCCGTGATCGTGATTAATGGCTGCTATTTTTGTTGAGCGAACGAACAAACGATAATAAACAATAGTGCGCCTAAAACGCGTCTCCATAATCGCAGCTCTAATGATCGGTAATCGCTAATCGTTAATCGATTTAGCAAGCTCAGCTCACGTACGACACCAAGAAACGCGAACACATTGCATAGTCTGTGTGGGTGTGTGTGCAGACGTGCTCATAAATTGTGCTAAATTGTGTTTTGTGTTTTATTGACACATTCATTTTACATTTTTATATGCTATAAAATGTTTATAAATAAAAAGTAAATATTTAAATACGCTAGACTACTCACAAACACACACACACACACGCCGCACAATCAACCATAACCAAAAGCTAAGAGCTGCAAGAGAAAAGAGAGCAGCACTAACAAGCTGCTAAACATTTTTCGCGAAGAAGCCGACGACAATTAAACCAAGCAAACGATTATTGTACGTGCGTGTCGCAGTGTGAGTGCAATTGCCTTCCGATCAATTGTATCGAGTTGGCGGCGAGCACAGACAATAGAGACATAGTGAGAACCCAGTGCAAGCAGATAACAAGCAAACAACAATTAATAAGAACGAACTGGAAACTGCAAAACAAGCAACTGCAAATCGCTATCAGCAACCGTCATCTATTTATTATACCGTATGGCAGAAAAGCAGTCAAGTGAAGCGAGCTTTTCAGTTCGCGAATAGAGAGCAGCTCAAAGTGTGCCTCGCTCAGAGAGCGAAAGCTTCAAGTGACAGTGCAAAGGAATTAGAAAGGTGTAGTGCTCCCTCTCTTGCTGGCTCCGACTTACACTTACTTTTGAGCTTTTGGACAGAAAGAACTTAAAAATTCAAATCAAATGAAATAAAATTGTCGTACACAACATGCGAGAATACAAAAAAGTGTGTGAGTGCGTAAATGTTAAGTCTATTTAGCAGAATGAACTTGTGAGAGAAAGAGAGTTTGTGAAGCAGAGTAATTAAATTGAGAATTGATACAACAACTGCACATGCGTTCCAATTGCTTTGAGGTGCCGCTTAAACCGCCGCGACGCCAAAAGCTGTCACCAGAGAATCAACGGCCTAAGGGCGAACTACAAGGTGCGACAAAGCTCGATCAGTCGAAGGAAACGGACGAGGGAGAGAGAACGGAACTGTTGACGCAGAATCTTTCCGGCAGCAGCAGCATGTACTCAAATCTACGCTATGCCCGCACAAATCTCAGCCACAGCAGCCTGCTGCTCACTCAGCAGCAGAGCTCATTCGATGGCAGCGAGCATCCAACCTCGACGACGGAGCGCACTGAGAGCAGCGAGACGCTAGATACGCCGCTATCAACAACCCGAGAGCTGCCCGAGAGAGAGAGAGAGCGAGAGCGCGAGCGTGAGAAGGAGCTCTCTCAAGCGTTGCCACAGTCACTGCCATTGGCTGCTTGCAGCCGCCCGCTGTTGCCCCCCGCGGCAAGCAGACGCTATGCACTGGCAAGTGCGCTGCATGCCACAGCGAAGCTGGCGGCCAGCGTGGATGCCTATACAGCTGCAGCCACTGCCAATGCGGCAGCTCACAACGCGGCCAGTGGCGACTACAGTCTCTGCGATTCGTATCGCCCATCGAGATTCAGTCAGTACCAACAACAGCAGCAGCAGCAATTGGGAATCAGTCGCTACACCCACTCGGTGCCGAGCAGCATTGTCGGTTCGACGCGATACCTGAACTACAGCAGCAATTTGCATTCGAATTCGCCGCACGCGAGTTCGCGACGCTTCAACGCGCAGCAGCAGCAGCAGCAGCAACAACAGCAGCAGGCGTCAACGCCGCCGTCGTCGTCGTCAGCGACTTCGCCACCAGTGCCGCCACAGTTTCCATTGCCAGGGTCAGGGTTAGGGCCACTACCAGTGCCATTGCCATTGCCAGCAGCACCTCCCATTGTACAGTCATACTCCAGTGCATGCCCTATTAAGTTGCGCACATATCAAGAGCATCAACTCTCTCGATTTCAGCCACGCCGCACCGCCCGCAGCAGCATGTCGCAGTCCGGCGAGGACCTGCACTCGCCCACCTACTTGTCCTGGCGCAAGCTACAGCTGAGCCGCGCCAAACTGAAGGCCTCCAGCAAGACATCCGCTCTGCTCTCCGGATTTGCGATGGTGAGTGCATTACTAATCGAACTAACTACGTAATCAGTTGATTTGCTAGCAGCATAAATATAATTATATACACTGCTTGAGTTTAAATTAATTAAAAGTTCAAATATTTCAAATGCCCTGTAAACACAATAATCTTGCATAGGGCTTGCTTGATGGATGCTTAACAAAACATAGACTTAGACATTTACTTTTGCATAGTTATCATCGAACAGTCAGTGTCCCATGAAGATCTAATCGCCATGACTACAATTAAGAGTACATAGAGAGGCTATAATATTAGAATAGGCAGGCAACACACAACCAATATTTCAGTCAATAGATATACAACGTTGACTTCAATACTTGACTGACACATCTATACTTTGTATACATTATTCCGAATAGATTATTTATTTTAGTCGGAAAAATGCGGCAGTGATTTCATGTTTAAAACAAACATACTTTGCCATGTTCAACATTTTATTCATCAATCAATCAGCTACACATATGTCTGATCAGATTTTATAGCATGTGCAAACATGTTATATATGTACATACAAGTATATCTATACTTCAGACGACTAATGGCAAATACGTTGTGTACGATCTTATCATTTTTGAGCTGTTGCTACATATTAATAATGTTTGCTAAACAAAGCAATTATTAAAGGGAAAAAACATGCCATCTGACTAGAAAGATTTATGAAAATGATACAAATTTGTTGGAAAAAAGAAAACTATTAATAAATTTAGCATTCTAGAAGAGATTTTTGCTTATTTTGAGTCATGGAAATATTTAAAAAAAATGTTTAAAAGAATTTCACATGTCAGTCGCGTATTTGAAATGCCAATATCGGAAATAAGAAGTAGCTGTGCAATCCGATGTAGGCCCACTTTCGCTAGCACCAAGCTTTGTGCGTGTGCAGAGTATTTGGCATTCGATCAGTCTGCGTCGGCGCCTAATTGTTGGCATACCACTGCGAAATATAGCGGGCAAAGAACAGGCGAGGATAATCGCATAAATATGCATGAATATCTATCGAATATAGTCGTGCTGCTGCTGCCAAAAAGGCCGCAACAAGAATTGGCTAATAATATAATTAAAGCACACACATGCATCGGGCGATACATAATGAAAGGCGACAGTTTGCTAGCCTAGCAGAGTGCTTCCGCTCTCGGTCTCACTCTGCCACACGCTGCCGCTCCCGCTCTTTCTCTGTGGCAATCTCATCTAATTCTAATTGTTGGACTCTCGCTTTCGCGACAGGTGGCCATGGTGGAGGTGCAGCTGGATAAGGAGACGGCCGTGCCGACCGGCATGCTGGTGGCCTTCGCCATCTGCACCACGTTGCTGGTGGCCGTGCACATGCTGGCCCTGATGATTAGCACCTGCATTCTGCCGAACATCGAGACGGTCTGCAACCTGCACAGCATCTCGCTGGTCCACGAGTCGCCGCACGAGCGTCTGCATTGGTACATCGAGACGGCCTGGGCATTCTCGACGCTGCTGGGCTTGATGCTCTTTCTGGTGGAGATCGCGATACTCTGCTGGGTGAAGTTCTACGACCTGAGCACAACAGCGGCCTGGTCCGCTGTGGTGGTGCTCATACCCGTCATGGTCGTGTTTCTCGCCTTCGCCGTGCACTTCTATCGCTCGCTGGTGACGCACAAGTACGAGGTGACCGTGTCGGGCATCAGGGAACTGGAGATGCTCAAGGAGCAGATGGAGCAGGATCACCTCGAGATCCACAACAATGCACGCCACAATGGCTTCAATTACGGCGCTTCCGGCGACATTGTCTAGCCACCACCACATAAACACTTTTGTACGAGCGAGAAAGAGAGAGAGAGAGAGAGTAATCGATAACATAGAAAAGACATAAACAAGGCTCCGGCTGAGACGTTAACATTAATCTATAGACTACAAATCGGTTCAGATGTGGAATTTGTAGCAAATGCAAATTGTGATACGCATAAGGCAATATACTACTATACTTTATATATATATATACATATACAAACAATTTTTTTTAAAAACTTACTTTACATGTATTAAACGAATTACGTTAGTTAATACGAAACCGATATTTGTTCGTCAATCGATCCGATTCTGTGCGCACGGATCGAGTGCGGACAATGTTTACTATATATATATTTGTTGGTAGACCCTACGTGTAAGCGATATCTCGCTGTAATTTATATACTTAATTAAAGAGAATGTTTTATTTTCGTAGACATAAGCAAAGCCAATGCGAATTTCTAACTAACTACCACTCCCAGTCCCACTCCCATGCCCCGGCTGCCGAGCAGGTTGCGTGTCAGGCTTTGGCCTCCATTCGACGGGTTAACCTATTGTGGCATAGACAAGACATGTTAGCAGCTTTGATTAGAAAAGCGCCACCCCCTCCACGCGACACCCGATTGTGACTGGCACCGCGCAGATGGCAGATGACAAACAACTAAGAAAGCCGCCCTCGAGTCTGCTCGACTGCGCGATACCCGCTCCCCATTCTGCAACTACTAATTGCAAGCCGCAGCAACAAAGTTAATCCAGCTAGCAGCCAAGTTCCTGCCAAGTTGAGTGTCGATGAACTGACTAGTCGGACTGAAGCATTATAATACCCGATTACCACAAGCAAGCACTAACTGCGTCGCCGTCCCATGTCTTTGCCTCAGTTGAGGACAAGATGTCGCGGCGTGCAAGTGGCGTGCGCTGCCAGCGCTACACCGCGGATGGCGGCCACTACGAGGGCAGGTGGCAGCAGGGCCAGCACCATGGCTACGGCGTGAAGGACAACGGACGCGGTCTCATCTACGAGGGCCAGTGGCGTCTTGGGCAGCGGCACGGCCACGGCACGCTGCGGCGCCAGTGCGGCAATGGACGCCAGGAGCGCGTGTACATCGGAGAGTGGGTGCGCAATGTGCGCTGCGGGGAGGGCAAACAGTACTACAAGGACGGCACCGTCTACTTCGGCCAGTGGCAGGCGAATGGCCGCCACGGCCACGGCATCCAGTGGCATGCGGATGGGCGCATCTACATTGGCGAGTGGCAGCACGACGCAATGCACGGCACGGGCGTGCTCTACGCAGGTGAGTCTACACGCAGCGGAACGAGCAGCGAACGGACTGATTGTCAAGTTACTCCGCAGCAAATGGCAATCGCTATGTGGGCGAGTTCGAGCACGGCTGCAAGTCCGGCTTGGGTGTCTACTACCACGAGCAGAACGGCGAGCAGCTGCAGCAGCACGGCATGTGGAGTCGCGACAACTGCCAGAGCTCTGTGCTGGCCCTGAAGAGTCGCATTGCTTAGTGGGTTGCAACGTTTATTGAATGTAACACATGCGAGATGAAATATATAAAAAGCGTATCAGTAATTGAGCTACATTAAAAATTAGTTTAAAATTCAGTTCTTTTTGCGCTGTCGCCTGCCCACAGAGTCCAGCAAGACCACCGGCTCAGCGACTACTGCCTGCTCTCGCTTGGCGCGTCCTCGAGTCCGCGTCTTGGACGCCACCTCGGCCACCTCATCGCTGGGCACTGCACGGTTTCTCGTGGCGGAGGCATTGCGACGTGACGTGGTCGCTGTTGGCTGCTTCGAGCGTGTTCTTGTGCTGCGCGTGGGCTTCGGCGCAGCGATCGGCTCTTCGTCGCTCGACTCAATGACCTCAATTATCTGGCAGGAGTTGAGATCTTGCCGCTTGTGCTTCTCCGGTCCACTGCTGCTGCTGCTGCTGCCGTCGCTCAATGGCTCCGAGTCGTCTGTGTAAATTGCGAACTTTGGCGACTTCTTGCTGGCAGCACTGGCTTTGTGCTTCTCCTCGGGCGAAATGACGAACTGGAGCGCACGACGTGCCACAGGCTGCGGCTGCAACTCGCGCTGGGCCGAGCGCAGTTGCAGCTGCAGATTGTTGCGATAGTTGATATCGATGCAGTGCCGCAACTGCTCGCTGTTGGCCAGCCTTAGAGCCTCCTCGGTGATTTTAATAGCCTCGTTATGCTTGTGCTTCAGGCGCAGATAGTTGGCCTGATACATTTTCAGCACGAGCAGCGTCTGTGGCGTCACGGCATCGCAACGTTGCTTGTCACCCTGCAGCCAACTAGTGGCCGTGGTGTAGAAATTGTCCAGTTGCTCATGCTCCCTGTTGAGAAAGTAGAAGCGTGCATGCAGGCAGCCCACGGTAAAATAAACGCACTGCAGCTTGAGGCTCTTGCGCATCATGGGCTGCGCTTGGTCCAGGTAACGTTGCAACGTCAGGTGGCTGTCGCTTCCAGGTTGCATGTTCTAAAAGAGAGAACAACATCAGCTACACAGTCTAGGAATGAAACTGCTGCTACCTACGCGACGTTGTGGCGAAGACACTGTTGTGTGCTGTGGCAGCTGCTTGCGCATGGGCTCCACGAACTGCTCCAGCTGCAGAGAGCCAAGCTGGCCCTCCAGCTGCTCCACGAGCTTCGACTGACCAAGCAGCGGCGCATCCACCAAGTCTTTGGCCTTGCATTGCGAGGCTTGCCTCTTCGACGACAACGGCTGAATGCAGAGAAAGTGCTCGATCAGGCGCAGCTTGGACAGCGCCTTCTCCAGACACTCCATGCGCACGTTGGTCCACAGCCAGGAGATGAGCACCTCGACGGCACGCAGCACCATGCCACTCTGCAGCAGCACCTGCAGCAGACTGCTCGAGAAATTGGGCAGCTCACTCAGCCGATTCGCTGTGCACTCCGTGGAGTCTCGCACCAGATCGGCCAGCAGCAGCACAAGTGCACCGTGGTCCACCGACGAAACGCTGCTGAAATTGCGCACGCTGTCCGCCAGCGTGTCCAGCTGCTGCAGAGCAGTTGGCAGCCGACCGAGTAGCTGGCTGCTGCGCTGCTGCTGGTAGCTGATGCGAAAACGCACCGACTGCAAGGTCAGCTGCACAATGTCGCATTTGCCCACACGCTCCAGAAACTGTGAGCGCAACTGCTCGGCGTGGTGCAGCAGCAGCTGAGCGTGGCACATGTTGTCCAGGCGGGCGTAATAGAGTGCCATGTGGCAGAGACAAAGCATCAGTATGCTGTGCTCGCGCTTAAAGTACGTTGTGGAGCTGTGCAGCTGCGGCCAGAGCTCGTCCAGCAGCAGCTGCGCATGCGCCACCTCAGCAGGCAGCTCGACGAGCGGATGCTGCGTGTAGCTGGCCATGAAGTGGCTGACGGCGCGCAGAAAGGTGAAGCGATCGCCGAGCAGGCGGGAAATGCGCAGCAGCACCAGCCAAGCAGCATCCGCCTGCTGGGTGTATCCCATGGTGGACAGCGACATGGCAACTACAACGAGATCCTCCATCAGCGCCTCCCAGTCAATGAGCGCCTCGTCACTGCTCAGCGGCTCGCTGTCCGCCTGCAAGCGAAGTGGAGAAATTTAGAAACTGAGTGTGAAGTGATTGCTGCAAGCACTTACCCGATTGAAGAAGGCTGCGAAGGCATCTACGGCTGTTGTGGCCAGCTCAAGCGTTGTCAGCTCGCCCATGATATTGACGTGCAACATGTTATGCCTGAAGAGCTCCTCCAGACACTTCTCCGCTGTGTCCTTGATGGATATCTTGATCTTCTGCCGCTCGAGCGCGTCCAGCAACTTGCCCACACTAACGTGGCCGAGCACCAGCTGCTCGAGACGCGTCAGTTGCTGTTTTTGACCCAGGCGCAGCAGCTTCACCTGCAGCTCCTCGAACTGCTTCAAAATTTTTCGATCCGCGCGCAATTGACGGCCCAGCAACGCCAGGTGATAGTCTGTATGGCGATAGCGTAAAAGGGATTGCAGCAAATCCGGCGTCTTCTTGTTGCCCAGCACTGTCAGCATGTCCAGCTCATAGAACTTGCGCTTCTCCTCTGCATTAAATGGACTGCTCAACGGACTCTGCTCATGCAGCTCATAGAGGCACGTGGACAAGGAGCTGCTGCGATAGTAGATGCACATTTGTTGAAACTGTCGCGCCGGGCAGTTGATGGCAGCGATGTAGGCGCTCTGTATCTGCGCCTCCAACGTCGGCTGCTTACAGAGGGCGCTGGCCTTGTAGATGCGACGCAACAACTGCCGCATCGCCTGCGCATCTATCATAAGACGCAGCTTCTGTAGCGGCTTAAAGAGGCGCTGCAGCAGCTCCATTTGTGCGGGACTTGTAGCCTTGTCCGCGATGTTCGTTAGATGCCACGTCAAGTTGACCAGCTCGGCGCTTGTCGGTCTCATGCAAGTTGTCAATTTGAGTACGTCCACGGCGTAACTGAAGTTTTCGGCCAGGCACTTTTGTGCTGCCTGCGAAAAAGAGAACGTCTTGTTTAGCTGGGCTTGTGTTTAAGAGCCGCTTTAGTTGCTCACCTTGGACAGTGTGGCTTGTGCCGTGGGCTGCCAGTTGCTGTAGGCCGCAATGGCACAGCAGCCCAGGCTAACAATGCAGTGCTTTCTGATGCTTTGACAAGCTGGTTCATTGGTGCAGGTGGGAGTGAGTGAACTCTTGCCGCTAATGCTCCTCGACGTGTTCATCAGGCACTGCAGCAGCTCAAAGTGTGCGCCGTAAGCTTCGGCACTGTTGTCGCCACTCAACAGTTGCCAGAAGACCTCGAAGCAGGGCGCTTTGCCATCCGGCTGATGCATTTGCTTCTGCAGGCGCACCAACAGCACCAGCACATCGATGAACCATTGGTCCTGCGCATGCGCAGCGCATTTGCTTTCCAAGAACAGTTTCCAGTTCTTGACCAAATCCAGATACTGCTGCTGCACATCCGCTTTCTGGCTGCCATCTGCCTCTCGTTTAAAGATTAGCTTCAAGTAGTAGTAGAGCAGCTGAAACGTGTAGTTTTGCAGCTGCAGCTCTTTGTACAACTCGCGCAGGCTCTGAAGCAGCCGCACAACAAGTGGTTTCTGTAAGGCGGCCGCCTTCTGTTGCCACGTGAAGCCATCTAGCTGGATTAGCGCCTGTACGGCAGTTAGGTAGTCGGGCAGCTGCTTGCTCAGCTCATCGGCGGAGCCGCCATTGCACGAGATTAGTTTAAAGAGCGGATCAAACATTTTGTTGGTATATGCTAAAGGCAATGAGCCAAACACTTTAAGGAAATTGCCGCTGCGTTTGCCCAGGATTTGATTGAATTCGCCCATCAGCTCGTTGTAGCTCGCGTCATGCTGCAGCTGCATGGTCTGGAACAGCGTTCCCATTGCCAGCATACCAAGGCAGACCTGCTCTTTGGCCTCCTTGGTCGCTGTCGCTGGCTTCTGCAATTGCTGGCCATAAAAGTAGATATGCCGAATGTGCATGTTCATGTAGAACTTGTAGTCAGACTTTGTCGGGAGCTGGACGCTTTGTGCATTGACCATTGCATAAAATCTTTGGCATTCCGCCATTGTTTGCTGCAAACACAATTTGTTAGTTGGTAGTTGTATATTGTAATGTGCTGACTTACCTCCTGACAGAGTGCATGGTGTATGTATTGCAGGCTGGTTAAATAGTTAACCCAGTACTCGGGCTTGGCCGCAACAGGCTCCACGTGGTGCATCAAGGACGCGGCTATGTTGCAGTATACGTCGGCATTCTTATGGTTATTATCCTGCATCGCACAGCATAATTGCCGTAATATTCTTAGGACAAAGGCGACGACGCTTGATTTGCCGCCATTTCTTAATTGGCTGAATTGCTTCTGTATAATCTCAACGGCACACTCAGCATCTTTCCGCGTGCCACGCAATTGTTTGGCTAAATCATCACGCGACATTTTACATTTACGTTGATATTAAACAATTAAAATTACACAAGTCACTTGCACTAGTTTTTCAAATCGACGCGATTACTGTGATCGAGCAAATGTATTTTCGCCGATAACTGATATGTAATTATCGGAAGTAACCCTGTTGAACGATTAATATAAATAACATTTAATGCGATAGTGTTATCGATTAACATTTAAGTTTTTCTATATTCGAAAACACAAATATTGCATGTTTATGTCTAGTTAGTATGAGTTTTAATTTGCTCTGTAATTTTTAATGTTTATTTCGACAGTTTAATATACGATTCCAGGTCTTAAAATATAGGGTTGGGAAACATCGACAATATGACATTATTTATTGATACTTTTCAGTATTTTTATACCGAAAAGTATATATATGCCCCAACAATAAGCTGGTGTCCGCTAAAAGCTAGAAGATTTTGCTGAACGCTGCTCAACACTATAAAATATGTTTAAGTTTGGCGGGAATTTCTTCACTTTTGTGTAAAACTGCAATATGATTAAATTAATGAAGACAGGAAAAAAGGAGTTAACATCTAGAAGGCTGGTTGGAAATTATAGTGATATTATTAAGATGAATTAAAGCTGAGCTGTGGTATTTCAGTCCATGCAATCGACTTCAAAACTCGCCGGCAACGCAAGTAATCAAGTTGTAATGTGTTGCTTAATATGAAAACGTGGTAAAGGTCAAACAAAAAGGTCAGCCACATTAAATTGAATTGCGCAAAGCATTGAAAGGGTTCGCTTAATTTATGAGAGCTGAGTGCTGCTGAAACGAAAGCTTGTAATGAATGTGGTCGAATGCAGCAACAAACGTACATGCATACATTGATTTATGCTACATGCAACGATTCTTGCGGGCCAGAAACCGGAACAGGTATTTATGCAGTTATGCGCATTATTGGCCCACGCTTATTCACACTTTTTGGGCCAACAGAATGCCTGTGCATGTGTGTGTGTGTGTGTATGTGTGTTAGCCACAACGACGTGTGGCTTACTCTTAGATGGAAACATATCGCTGTAATAAATACAGAACTCACTCGAGGGAAGGCGACACGTTCACACTGTGGAAACTCTCCAAAGTCGGAAGTCACGTTTAAACGTTTTCGCTAAAAGTTTCACACACAATTCCCATTCTGATGATTGATGAGACACCGCACATTGTTTATGTAGAGCTGTCTGTGTGCTGTGCAGCACATGTGGCATGTTGCGAGTGGCATTATGTATCAGACAATTGTGTTTAATTTGCGCATCACTTTTGCTTAATTGAGATTGAGATGAAGTAAACACACACGCACACACCGCATGGTAAGAGTCAATTGTGGGTCAGTCAGTGTATTAAGCTTATTGCTATGCCAAGCTCTGGTATTCTTTTCTATTTGGCTTATAATTTATGGCTCGTCATGCTAGCCTGGTCAAATGTACTCTCATTTTCGCACTGCGCTGGCTCAAGTTTCAAGATTGAGTTTCCAGGTTTACAGTTGATTTACTTGGCCAAATATTTGGACAAGATTTATGGGTTTTGTTTTGCTTTGCTTCGGCCCGAGCAGCAGCGCACGAAATGTGCTATTTCATATGAAAATAGAAACCGCAGATCGCGCAGTACGTAATCAACTGTCATTCAGCTGTCAATATTTGTTAAAAATCAAATGCTTGTTTACAGAACCAATGAGCGAATGCGAAAAATATGATAAATACAGTTTCAGAAATTGCAAAAGTTTCGCCCGTTTCGCAGCCAAAATCAACAAAACTCCCAAATGCATTTCAGTCTCCTCTCTCTGTCTATCATTGTCTGTGTCTATTTCGAATTACGTTTTAATTGTGTGCAAACAGTGGGACGGACGGACAGACAGACAGATAGGCCGGATGACAGTTGGACTTGGCAGTTCATTAAAATGATTTCAGCGTGAAAATTTATGCGATTTCTCACTGCGCTGTAATTAAATTAGTCGCCTGGCTTAATTTGAAATGCACTAATTTGTCCGCATCCCAGAGATAAACAATGTGCTGCTCTTCCCAATCTGCGGCTGGCTCCCCACTCAAACAATGTATTCTCGCGCTCTCACTGTCTGACAGCCAACAAGGATTTATTGGCTTAGCCTGGCGCTACACAATTGCCTAACAAAAACTGCGAGTAGCTGCTCTTAATTAATTTCCCAGCAGTAAGTGAAAAGTTGTCAGTCGACGGCGAGTGAAAGATACAAGCGCAAAGTAAACGCTCGAGAGCTCCTTTGGGCGTGTGAAGTGGAGGATTACGCAGGCAAAGCGACGCAAGGATGTCTCGCATATTCCCTGACAGTTTACGTGCTCATCCTGGCTGTTTTGAACTCGGCTTAATTGGACGCAGATAAGCACTACACTATATATCAATGATGTGATGCATTTGTTTCCACAGGCATCTCCTTCGAACTCACTATATTTAGAAATTATTTTAAATTTAAAGAACATATAGTACTTGATATGATGTGCCTATGTTTTTTTCTCACATCAATCTCAGTATTTATAGAAAATTATTATTCAACCAGGTTTAAAGCATTTTCGCTCATGAATTAAGTTTATGACTCACTTCACTTCAACTCTAATTAGTTTATATTAGATAGTTACAATTTATGTAAATTGAATATATTAATTTTCACTTCTCAAGGTTCGCATAATAATATATATATTTCCATAATGTCCACATATTTCCAAAATATTCTCAATTCATGTCAGATTCTTTATTTTCCCATAGCTCTTTTACCAGCTCAAGGATGCACTGACACGTTGCTTTTAACGTCCTGTTGGCTGTCATCTTTCATTGGAGCAGTGAATCCACTCTGATGCCGCAACCCTGCATTGTTCCCCACCTCTTCGCATCGCCCCCGCTTCTCACACAACCTATTGGAGCAGCTGTCGCTTGCATCTTTTGACAGATTTCAATTTGGCCGCCGCTTTTTTCACAGCCTTGACACGAACTTGACCAATGCTACGGATATCCGACGCCAAGTTGCTAGCAAGCTGTCAACGCTCTGGGCGCCAGCGGCAGTTGCACTTGCACCACCCGTCATGGGGCACGCCCCAACGCCGAGATTCGTTGCAGCCACTCGACATGTGTGCAAAATTCACGCTCGAGAAGCATGTGGAAAATGCTTGTCGCTTGTAAATTTTTTTTTGGCATGCGACATGCGGCATGCGGCGGCATGGGGCAAGAAGGTGTTGGCTGGAAGGGATGGCTGCATTAATTTATGGGCTGCATGCCGCAGCGTTGCACATGGATGCAACTGCAACGCCAACTGCAACAGCTGACTGCGAGCTGCAACACAGCGAAGGGGCTGTCAGTGGCGTTAACGAGTCCATTAGAGAGGCATTGGGAGCAAGGGGCGTGGGGCGAGGAGCAGCGGCTGCCCCTGTGGATGGCACCCCAAAAGATGGCAAGTTGTTCTTGGCGTTTAATTAAAATAGTTTCGCTTTCGTGCTGACTAAGCTCTTTTTATTGCCACATTTAACGGTTCGAATGCATTCATAAAACTTTGTCGAGTGTCGAGAAATTATGTTTGGCGTCTTGGCCTCAACTTGGCTCACACTCCCATGCGTCATGAACGTTTTCGGGGTCTAATAACCTTACGTAAGCGTGGCCAGAACCCCACCCAGACCGCAGTTATTCGACTTCACTTCTGACTCATTCCAAAGTCAAAGCTGCTGCTGCTGCTGCCGATTAAACTGATTAAGCCAAATGTCAACGGCCAAAACTTTAGACATGGTCATAAAGAAAGAAAGAAAGGCCTGCGCTGTCACAGTAGCGAGCGCTATAAATATCATAATTATGCTCCAGCCACATACGAATGTATTAATTTATGCAGATCATCTAGATGGGTAAGCATTTCCTGTTTTTGGCCACTTTCTGAGCCGCTTTCGAATTGCATTTAAAAGCAATTATCAAATCATGTCGCTGCCGCCTGACAAACTCATTTATTTAGCTCAAAACTCGAGACATGTGGCATGCAACAAACACTCGCTGCACACACAAACACACACACACACACACACACACACACACACACACACACACACACTCAAGTAGACCAAGTCCAAGTGCAAGTCAAGTCCTAATTTTGCTTTCGTTTCTCACCAGCTAGACATATGTATAGTGAGTTCCCTTACTCAGAGCACATTCACTTTTACAAGTGAGTTGTGACGTGTATAGTATATGACTATATATTTAGCTGATCTCAGCCTTTAATTACATAATTTCATTGCTTACTAAATATTAAATATTTCAGCTTATTTACTATGGACAAATAAGTATCCAATAGCAAATCAATGATTGATTTATACTTCACAGAACTGATAAAGAGTGTTTGACGATCAGTAGTCCGAACATAACTTTCTGCTTTCCTATGAAGTCCAAAGACCCGGAGATCCACAAGCTGTCAAGCTGTCGCCAGCGCCTGAAATTGTCATTATTCAATGTCTAGAGGGGGGCACTGTGTAGGAGAAGAGGGAAGCTATAGGGGCACAGGTTGAGGTTCGGTTTGAGGTTTGGAATGGGGGCGCTTCCAACTAATTTTAATGTGTGAAAATTAAGTTTTTGGGTTTGGGGAACAAAAGTGGAGCGCGCTGTTGTGCCTATCAATTGGTTTATTGTCTCTGGTGAGAACCTGTCGATTGCTAAGTGCACGTGCCCCTCGGCTCCCCCTGTGCCGTAGTAGCCTATCTGCCTACTCGATTCCCCTTGCAGTATCTTGTTAATTTTTTTTTTGTTTTTCCTCATTTCGAGCTCGCCAATTCGAAAAATCCATCGGCATAAATCATGTGGCAAGCGCCACAAACACGGCGACATATTAAATTTACAAGTTGATTTTGATTTATGTCCGTATGCATATGAATATACGTATTATATTTCTCGTTGTTGTTGTTGTTGTTATTGCTGTCAAGTCGTCTCGTCGCTAACTTAATTTAACTCTCGTTGTAGTCTCCCTCTCCCTCTCTGTCGCTTCGTTTCTCAATCCCCATCTCCGTCTCTCCGTAGTCTATCTCATTTTCGCAGCCAACGCAATTTGCGGTCTGCGTCGAAGTCACTTGCAATTAAGGTACCAAAACATTGGGTATGCCCCTGAATCGGGTATGCTAAGTGTGTCGACGCGTACGTGACGTTCAAAGGAATGCATTTTTAGTCTAATCTATCATCTCGATTTACGACTCTGCTGCACAAAGAACAACTCGGGCTTTTAGGTTATGTTTATGTGGCCCCGTAATTAGCTAAGATGTCTAAATGTAAAATGTCATTGTATAAGCTGTATTAACTATACAATTACTATTTTAATTGCATTTTAACTAAGTATATAATCAGCACATTTGTACAGTTGCTTCAATTAACACTATTTCCACTGCTCTATCCACATTAGCTGTGCATTCATGCCGCACTGCAGCAAGCTCGCAGCTTGATGCTGCTTGTGGGCGGCTTTAAAGCCCGTGGATGTAACTTTCTTCGCCTTCGCCCGTCATTTCAAATGACAAACTAACAGACAGACACCGACAGCTCCATTAATTAAAATGAAAATTAGTGGTTTCAAATTGCGCCGGAACAGGATGGATGAGATGCGATGGGCTGGGATGGGATGGGATGGGACGGAGGCAGTCACCAGTCAGCCCAACATCATTCCAGGAAAACCATTGAAACGCTGCAATTAGCGGCGAGCTTGTAAATCTTTTGCCTGGCAATTTGATAAATCCACATAACTTGACCCACTTTCGAGCTCCACTGATGAAGCCACCATGCTCCATCCTTCATTTCCTCTCGTTCTCCCTCTCACGTTCTGGCCAAAATGCACAGAGCGATTTCATTTTTCAAGAGCGCTTCTCCCACTCCACTCTCCGGTCGCCGCTTTTGACCATTTTAGGGCCATTTGCGCAAATGTCTGTGCATTTAATTTTAAATTTATCATTTTGCAGTGTTTTTTGGGGCCGCTTTTGACCACTTGAGGGCAAATTTAAAGCCTAACTGTGCTGAACTTTTTCATTTTTATGCATAGAATGAGTTCGCTGAGAGCTTTTCTTTTGCTATGGAAATTTGCGGCTACAACTTTGAACCGCAACCTGGACTGAAGGACAGGATGGGGCAAAGTGGGCGCTGTTGGGGTGGCAATCAAACGAGTTGCGACCGCGACACTCGCCGGAAAATTAAAACATATACGTAGATGTATGAATATAAAAAGTTGTGCACTTTTTATTTTATGCATATGAATGCAAAAAAAGTTAGACATACTTTGTGTTAAAACGAATTGCAAAAACGTAAAGTCAAAAGGGCATATGGAAATAAATGAATAAATACTTGTACAGATGACAGTTGCACTTAATTGAATCAGTCGACATTTTGCTAGACATGCGGCGCGACATTGCCATTAAATCAATTTGCATGGCAAACATATAAAGCAATGCAATATAAATCAATTAAATCAATTTAAAACCAAATGCTTTAATTTGTCACGTCAATTCAAATTGACGGCGACTGGCGCCAGCCAGTGCTGGAAAGTGTAGCTACCGATTAATGAAGGGTAATACTACAGCGTGCCAATTTCAATTAATGTTACAAATCGGTTGACAAGAATATAAACTAATCCCCTCACGATTTATACAAATTTGCATCGCACTATACGAATACTTGCGTATATCGGAGTGTTTCTTATGGCGGTTATTGCGTTCGATAGTGTGTATCGATATATGGCTCTGTGGCGATGAATTTCTCTCTCACAACACTGAGGGTTACTGTGGCGCTCATTTTCACATACTCTCTCGTTCTCTCGCATGCATTTGAATGTCTGCATTTTTGCTTCTTGTTCGGGCGCCTTTCGTCAGTCTCTTTTTCATTCTGGTCGCGTAAGGTTGTTTGCGCGCGTATTTCATTACTCATTGGTGTGTTAAAACCGCGTTTTAATCAAAGAAAATGTTAAACAAATACATTCAGCTGAACCTATAGTGCAATAACATAAGTGAATTTAAAGCGTGCAACATTTATAATACATAAATTAAGCGAAAATCATTCCATTGAGAAAATACAATTCGCGACGCTTGCCTGCGACGAAAGGACAGTTACGTTGGTTAGAGCGGGATAACGCTACTGTGTGCGCAATTTGTTGATGTCGCTGTTGTTGTTGGTAGTGCCTGGCGCTTATGCTCATAGTAATTGTTGTTGCTGGATGCGCCACGGTAAAAGTGTTTTGTTTGTAAAAGAACAACAAATGCGCCCAAAATCGAGTTAATTAGTTGCTGCTGTTCCGGCTATTGTTGTTGTTATCATTGCAGCCGGCAAAACAAAATCAACATCGGGAGTTCAATGAATATATTCCTCAAGTAGTCGCCGCAGGTTTCCAGCGAAACAGAACAGCGACACGCCAAAATTTCGGCGAATACACAACAAAAGTGGAGTGAGCGACAAAAAAAAGCGAAAAGAAATAAATAAATGTATAAAATGTGCGGAATGTGTAGAATGTGTGTGCGAAAGTGAAGACACGAAGGAAATCAAAACCAAAGCAGAATCGGAATCAGAGGCCGTCGAAATGCAGCGTACGGGCAACAAAAACAAAGACACAAATATAGCTTAAACAAAGCACAAAATCGTTACTATTCAAAAAAGAGCGCAAATAGCGCAAACAACGGTTTCATACAGTTCGCAGGAGGAACAACATACAATTGCGATGGCAAACAACGAAAGCGATAGGACGAACAAATGGCTGTGGATGTGGATTGCAATTTCGATTGGTCTACTACAACTGGCGACAGTGTCGCATGCGAGTCAAGGTAAGAAGTGTGGAATGCAATCCACGTAGAACTGCACTATGCCCATATGGCGGTGACAGCTTGTCTGGCCGACGTGCAAAAAGGCAGGTTTTTAGTTGCCATTCCCATCTACGATATACTCCCAAATTAGTTTACTACCACAATATGTTATGCCGGTCGCTGATAAGCGCACTTCGACCATTCCCCTTATTGACGTCGATCCGCCACATGTGAAACAGATTTTGCCAATCACACAATCATGCGACCCTCTCTATAAACAGTCATTCGATAATTGACGGAGTGTGGTTTACTTTACCGAAGATAAGACAAGGCCGTTGCAAATATTATTGCGTTATCTTTATTTTCCTCGTTTTGGCGGTTAGCTGTTTTAATTAGTTGGGTTCGAGCAGTTGACTCAATCGTTCGCAAGAATATGCGACGACAACATGATGAAATGTGTCGCATTGACTTACCAGCAATCAAGCTGAAACCCGTCGAATTTGATATGAATATTCAGTAAACATTTCGAACATTTCAGCTGAGTGTAATCGAATCGAAATAACCTTGTCTGCACCTACTGTCAATCGTTCGAAACGAAAATCGATATTGTTGATCGATTTTGGGTAAACAGTCAACGGATACCCTGCAGCGCAATTATGTTGACTTGTTACTTTCCCCAGGGCACAAATATTTACTCGCATTCGACAACAAGTGTCTCAGATGCGCAGGTAGATAAGGAAATGTATATCCCTTGGAAACAGGTCAAATATCGCGACAGGCAGCTGCAGCACATTAGCTGATTAATTTCGAAGAGGCAAGCGGCAACGTCTTTCAATTTCTCAGTTTTCTATCCAAAAATAAACCTTAGAAAATCCTCCGAAAATGCGCAAATAATGCAAACAAATTAAATGCCTTTCGCATGGCGACAGCAGCACGATAGGGGAAAGAAAATGCCGTCAAGGCAACCAAAACACCCTCCTGGTTCCTGGTCGAGCCGCGCCGAGCTCGTGGGGTGCCTCAAATTTATCACTGCCACAGCGCAGAAAAAAAAAAAGAACATCCCCGGGAAAGTGGGAAAAAGTCAAACAGAAAATAATGATAAGCTCTTTCCTTGGCATGCCATGTGCTTTATCATAACAACTTTTGGGCTCTTAAACATACACACACAAGTGTATGCAAATTGCGTGTAACAGTATGTCAAAATACTATATATGGGTCAGAGACAGGCAGGCTTTATCTAACTAACCGACGCATCAATCGCAACATGTCATGCTGATTTCAGCTTTCGGCTCTGCTCTTTTGCGCAGTTGGCTGACAGGCGTTTTGGGCTTGGAATTCTGACAGAGAGCTACAGTTCCGCACTATCTGGTTGGCTAAGTATGTGACACAACCTCAGAGGTACTATGGGAATACATATTATCTCGTTTAACTGGGGGAAAATTGCGTTCTAAATATCATTGAGGTTGAAAGGTGACTTTAAAATACTTTTTAAATATTTTGATCAGGTTTAGCTCATTGTAGTCGCGTGTTTAAGCTAATCCACTTCTCTCTCAACTTTTTTGCAACTGTTTGCTGCCTTTGTCTAAACTCGTCTATAAACCTGGAATGATATTTTTGCTTTAGGATTCTTGCTTATCGTTGCCAGCCATGCGCAGCGAAAGTACTTTACTCTCTTCCATTCTTTTTTATGTGCCAACTGCAGTGTAATTAAAATAATCCTCTAAGTACTTTCACTGCAGACGTCTTGAAAGAACTGTTCTTCTGCTTTCTGCTTTCTGAAAGACGAGGCATTTCACTAGCTGCTCGCAAAGTGCTTTAAAAAGGCAATTTATGGCTCAAACAGTCGCCTACACGCCGGAGCATGAGAGTGGCCTTAATTAATGACCAAGCAGTAATTAAAAAATCTTAGTGCCGCACACAGGAGCAGCACAACGGAGCACAGCGCCAGCAAAAATAACAATAAAAATAATGAACTGGGTGTAGCTCGAAAGCAAAGTTCTGCTCCTGCTGCTGTTCCATGGTGCCACACACAAATGTAAATGCGAGTAATAATACCTGCTTCCTTTTCACTTTTTGCTTTTTTAATGGCCATAACTCAACGCTTAGTGCTTGGCCCGGGTCGCCTCTGTGAACTGTGAACTGTGACAATTGTTTCGCCATGTTCGCTGTTCGTGCTCAGAGGTTGCCAGGAGACCGCTGCGAATCCTGTGCAGCTTGTGGCAAGCCGAACTGTCAGCCAGCATATTTGGCCGCATTACGTGATATACGGAATATGAGTGACATGTTATTCTAATTTCACACCCCTTTTTGAAGGGTGCGCTCGTCGGCCATAAACATTTCCATATGGTTCGCCTGCCTGGCCTCGGGGCGACACCAGCTCACTGTCGCAATGTGTACACAATGTACTACCACCACACACTGCCGTACACTGCTGTGCGTCAATGTGCCCAGAAATGAGGTCATTTCTCTGGCTGACTGCTGCCTGCTGTCAACTAATTACAGTCCATTGCAGAAAGAAGACGGGCTGGCAATCATCTGCCACAGAACGGAAATTGCCACAGCTCGCTGGCTAAGTGTAAGGGCAGGTCTGCCGTTGCAAGGATTGGCTGTGCATAGTCTGTGAACTCTCTCAGCACTCTGTCAATTTTCAATCAGTGCTAACAAAATAACTACGGCACAGGAATTGTCGTTCTTCCTGCCAAGTCTTGGCTGCTTTCCTCTGTGTGTTGTGTTTAACTTGCCGGTGGCTTTGACATTGTTCAAGGTTGCAAATTGCTGTGGCAACTAAGCAAATATTGCAAGTGCTCGCAACAGCAGTAAATGCAGAATGGGATTAAATATCATTACAGAGTGCTGTTTATTTTGAAAGTGCTCAAAGTACAAAATTCTACTAGATGCGAACTGTTTAGATTTCGCCATAACTTTAAGCTTTAAATGACTGAGTGAAGTCCGCTGGCAATCTATTTGCATGCGGTTCCTTGGGGGAATTTCGCCACTTTCATTATAACCGTAAACATTTACAGGTCCCAGCTCAACTCAGCTGCCTGCAATTCCTTTTAATTCCCAGTCAAATCATCCATTTCGAAAACTCTTCGCATTTGTCCCTTGTGTATGCCACGTTAACGCGTTTAATTCACACATTTTATTGCCATTTTATTAACAGTTTGTGCCGTTACGCGGCGCTATCAAGCGTGCATTAAATTACCAAACTACACACAAAAAAAACGAGCGAATTTAAGAGCTAAAATTAATTTTAATTTGCGCGCACATAAATTTGCGCACGAATTAAACAATGAATTGCATTTTCGGCATGTCGTGTTTTCCTCTTTTCCTCTTTTTTTCTCCCTTTACTTGTTGTATGTTTTATGGCCTGACCACAAGCAGAACAAGAGCAGTGGCAGCGGCAACAGCAGGGGCAACATGCATGTTGCAAACAGCATCGAAAGGCAAAACTTGCCGCTGACGCCCTTAGCTGCAATTTTGGGGCCATGTTCTTCTGCCTTTTTAACCAATTCGCCAAAGACAACATGAATAATTCAAAACAAAAGAACGCTGGAGCAGGAGGGGGAGCCGGCGGGGAAACCGAAGCATTGCCACGGCAACGAGAGGAGCAGGAGAAATGCCAAAACACAATTCGAAACCGAGACGAATGTTGACGTCGCCCCGGGTTGCAATCGTTGCTGCTGCAGGTCAACGCACCCTGGGCTCTGGTCAGAGATCTGTCCCAGGTCTGTGCTGATCTGCAGCCGCAGTTCGCATGAATATGGCAGCAGGAAATGCCATAAAATGCACTCTTTCATGCAGACACAAGTCTTGCCCTCGTTGTGGTCCCTGTGCTGGGTTGCTTAGTTATTTATTTTATTTTGCATTGCAATTACTCGTGGCATTGGCAATGGGCGCAGGCGTAGGGCTTGAGTGTGGGCGTGGCAGGCAATTTGCATACTGAGCACAGCAGTGTGGGAGTTGCACTGGAGTAAGCCAATCAGCCACAACAATGGCAGGAAGCCTTACAACCACTAGCCACAAGAAAGTGTGAACTGCTCTCAAGGCAGCAGCAGATCGGCTAAAGGCTCCATTTGTACTTAGCCTTGTCTCTGGCAGCCGCAGGTAATTTAAGCGTGTTTTGTTAACGGCACCTCGACGACTGAGAGAAACCGGGGCGAGGCGCGAAACTGGCTCATAAAACTGCACTCGGCTTCTGCACAGAGGCTGCTCCATTAAACGCCCAAACATTATTAACTGGCTGCACTCCTAGTGAGTGCGACTAGACTTGGCTGGCAGGAAGCACGGGCAACACCTCTCCAGCAACAGCAACAGCAACAGCAACCTTGCGATCTGAAGATCAGCTCGAGTCGCGCTCGCAGCTGTGTGTGCAACGAACTCAATTAAGAGTTGACTCGACGCTGACTCAGACGCAGACTGAAAAGCGAAATGAAACTCGTTTCATAATTATTTGGGAGAGGGCAACACACACAACTCACAAGACACAAAAAACCAGAGTTGTTGTCGCCGCCTTGGGGCAGCTTTAATTGAAAACGCGGCAGCCGAATTGAGTTGGTCACTTTGGTGGCACGTCCGCGAGTCGCCACACTTATCAGCCGCTTATCGGTTAAACGTTCCCCTCTCTAACCCACCGTGGGCTGCACTAAAGTAGATCGATCGCTCAAATCCCCCCCTTACTCTGTCCCGTCCAGTTGCCAGTCTGCTGCTGGCTGTTGTATCTGTATCTGCTGTTTTAATCTAGCGACTGCAATTGCCACACAAAATAGAACATGAAAAACGGGCAACGCTTACAACGGCGACGACAAACGACGACGCGTCATGAACGCGAGCGGGGAGCGGGCAGCGGGCAGCGAGGGGCTCTGGGGTGTTGCCAGCCCAAGTAATTTGTTACAAACAGCACAAGACAACAACAGCAGCAAGTTGGAGCACAGCAGCCGGAGCACAACGTCGCCACAACGATTCTGGCGATCCCAAGTCGACTCGACTCGACTCGACGCGAATGCTCAGTCTTTGCTATTATTTCAATATTATCTACAAAATGCACGTACTTCATACCACTTACCAGCGGCAGCGTCTATGCCACTGTTATTGTCCTCCTCCCAGCGCACAGTGGTGCAAAGTCTATGGTTTCGCTCACGATTGCCAGCATATCGAATTGCCAAAGGAAGCTGCCAGAAAATGCAGTTCCAGGCGAATGCGGAACAAAAGCAGCATCCCTAAATGCAGCTGGCCAAGTATTGAAACATAAAAGAAGTGCCAGGTAGGTAAGCGGATTAAAATATCATTAGTTTGTTGTCTTTGTGAGTGAGCAAAAGATCTCTATTCAACCCATAGTTCCTTATAAAAACGTGAATAGACGAATATCAAAGGAAGATAGCTAGAAGATGTATTGTGGATGTCTGAGTGGAATTTGGTTGCATGTTGTCGAAGCGTGTGTCACTGTGCCACAGCTGTGTTTGCCGGCAGCACGACAAAGCGCGCTTGGCGCTTCAGTGCTGAGGGGGGAGCGAGGGGGGCAGCTCCAAGCAGGGGCACACAGGCAGCGATCTTTGTTGGCAGTTGCCTCGATCTTATCTCAAACGCTGTTCGTCGGAGCTCGCGTTCGCGCAACTTAAGTAGGTACTAAGTGCTGCATATATCATAGCCACAGTCGTGGTACGATTCGAGTGAGATCTAGAGGGTAGATCTGCGAGGGGGGAAGCGGATTGTGGTCGCGATCTGTTGAGCTGTTGAACCCGCTGTGTCCGTCTGGCATTTGCTGCGATTGCAATGCCAAAAAGTCGATTAGTTTGCGCACTTTATGACGCGCGCCCGCCTCGATTTCTGATTAATGGCAATTATCTGTTGGCCAACAGAAAGACAGAGAGCGGCAGAGAGAGAGAGCCATGAGAGAGATCTGCATCTCTGTGGGGTGGCATCCGCAATTGAGCTGTCATGTTCAGTTTGCTGCAGTCGAGTTGAGCTTGAGAGTTGCTTGCGCTAATTTACGTGTCGCTGCCGACATTTGCATAAAATGCTTGAAATGCGACTGGTCTTAGTCGAGCAATCGGGCCCCACTTGTTGTTGGCCCATTAGACGTCGTTCTTTATGTGCCACGGGCAAACACATGACTGGACTCTGTCGACCAGGCTCAAAGCATTCACTCCACTTCCACTTCGAAAAAACTGCGTAAATCTGCAGTCAGCGTTTGTTTTGCGACCAGGCCAACTGCAAGCGACTCTAGCGGTGTTGGTGTTGCACTTTTTTGGTAGCACAGCTAATGACTTGCAACTGATTAACGAACTGAACTCGCTGCCTTAAAGCTTGCGTTTCAGTTGAAATGTTTGCGCAGGCTAGGTGAGGAATTTAACACGCTGCTGAGACTTAAAAGGAGTTTTAGGATACCTGACATAGTGAGAATGGCAAGAAATAAGCATAGCTGAAAGAGAATGGCATGAAATATGAATGGATGACAATTCAGCTCAGTCTTTCTTATTCAAGACGAATTACTTGATGTTCCTGGAATGCATTTATCCTTGAGAAACCAAGGGAAAGTTTCTATTTTAGTCATTATTAAAGCATTTGCTGCTGCCATATCTATCAGCTGAAACTGAACTTCGCTTGGGTTATTTATGTAGTTGATTCCCCCACTTTGCATGCATTGTCAGCTGGCGCTGTTGAGGTTAGAGGAATTCAATTACGCACTTGCTGCCACATTAGGGCAGCGCTAAACAATGTGGTTGGTGCTCGAGTCGTAATGTGTGTAGATGGCATGTTCTTGTCACAGATAGTTACGCTCTCAGCACTTCACTCTTAATGATGGTCGCAAGACAACAGCAAATTTGTGTCATTGCCAGCGCAGACCCAGAGCGTGAACGTGAACGTGAAAAGTGCAGTCGACTCTAGCTGTGTTGCACCACCTAGATTTGCATATTTGCCAGACAGACAATGTGGCAGCAAGGAGAGAAGCCAGCCAGCACAATGACAGCGGCGAGACAATCTGCAATATACGATACGATGCCATATGATACGAACTGTGCTGCAAATAAATACTCGATGACTACTTAGCATATATATTACGCTTTTAAACCAGCCCACGAGTCCCAATCAATGCATACAAATAATTGCGAGGATATACAATTGTTCAGTTCCGTTTCAATTCTGCTCTTTGCGGTTACTTTAATCCGACTGTTCTCTGATTATTTTCATTGGCAGTCTGTTTATGTTATGTCTTCCGTTTCAATCACTTTATTACGCATATTCACATTTCCAACGATTACTTCGTTTTTTTTGCTGCCACTCTCCCCCAGTTAAAATATCTGCGAAACACGTTTAAACTGTCGATTCTGCAAATTAATCAGCCACCATGTGAAGCTAACTTTTGTCAATTCAAGCAGTTGAGAGTTAACGTCTTTGCTCTCTAAATTGAATATTATTCGAAATGTTTGCAAACTATTAAACTTACTGCTCTTAAACTTCAATGAACTGCGACATCAAGCAGAGGTTAAGGTTCGTTTTGCTTCCCGATATTCGATTTATAACGATATAGTTTGTGAGTCTATTGAACAGGCCTCATTCGAGAAGCGTTCCGCTTGATTTACTCAAGGTGTGCAAGGATTAGCATACAATTAAGTTCCTGGGCAATCACACACGAGCCTAGAGAAAGCGTGAAGAGAGTTTCAGCATTCTCATTCAGATGCGGCAAGCTTATGCTCATGGAAAATAGGTAGCAAGTCTTCCCATAGGCTGATGCTTAAAATAAAGCACTTAAACATGAAATAGATGCAACTCGAATGCAGTAAATTGTCAAATGAATGAAATATTTTGCAGTCATGCACTCAAACTAAAAATTTTAGTAATCGATTTAAGCTGCGAATATTTTTAGAGCTGACAAACAAACGTTAAATTGGCATATAAGTTACTAAATTGGTTTGAAAGAGAATTTATTCAAGCCAAACACATTTTACAATGGCTGAAATATTAGTCAGCGTGCAGTCTGTGAATTTGGCATGTTATGCAAACGGGTTGAACTTTACATTCGATTAGCCGAAAAGTCGTCGGAGCACAGCCAATGGGGAGTGTGCTGAAATGCTGACTGCCGCACGTTGTGGCAAGTTGTTGGGCTGACAAGCGTGAAATTACGCGTTAGAATAACAACAAACAAAAGGAACAGGAACAAGAACAACAAACAGTGACGTCTGGAGTCGAAGAGACACACGCACTTGAACTTTTGCAGCAAAGTGTTTGACACGACAGCCCGAGCAGAGTTGCAGCACATAGCTTGGCTGCTGCTTGGTTGCTGCCCAAAAGGGAGGCAAGAAGAGATCTCTAAGTTGCCACAGCGGAAGTCACGTCTCGTGCGCAGTGTCGCAGGACCGGAGTGCGGCATAGATAGGGCCCAGAGCTGAGCTGCCAGCATGTGATTGATGTGCTGTTAAGTCGAACTTGAGTGTCCCCCACTCTTGCTGCCCCGCCTTGCTTCGCATTCAATTAAAACTTTGGCCAGATCAGCGCTCGCTTGATATGCAAAAGTCGTCGCAATTCAGCGTTTGCCTTTGCCTTTGCCATATGCAAATTATTGGCGTTTGTGGCGTGCTTATAAGCCCGACTCGCAACCTGCAACAAGTTCAGGGCCACACACACACCTCAAATATCGCGCTTAGGATTGGGGTTTTTTTCTTTGGTGTGTAAATATTGTGATATCAAATATTTGAACTGGCGACAGTCGAAGCAGTCTCTGAGCAACTCGAAAAGTCGTCTCGAGACGCACCTGTAAATATTTGCCACATTATCGCCTGACAATGTGCAAACAAAAGCCTTTAATACCTCCGACTAGCAATAGAACTACCATTCGGGAGACACCACATTAATCTTAGTTGAGCAAGAAATTAACATTTGGCAGCTATGGACAAGCTTGGAAGCACTCTCTTCAAGTCGCACGCACTTAATTGCCTGCTCTGACCCTGCGTTGGTTCAATAAACTGTGCTGCTATTTGTTTTATTGATTGCCTTATCAGCGCAACAAAATATATGCTTTTCTTCTACCCTGTAAAACGACTAAGAAAGTGGATAAGTGCGGCAGCAAAGATGTAAATGTGTGAGCAAGATATTATTGTAAATCTTCTTGATTCACAGCGTATCTTAAGCTAAGGTCAACTCTTTAAATCATCATCGCTTCAACGCTGCTTTCTACACATTTAATGATTGCCTCTCTATTTCAACACTCCCATCAATTAGAGAGTATCTCGAAGTCTGGCTGGCAACCTTAATTAGTTACACTTATTTACTTATTTTCTCTGCATATCTGCGTACAAACAAAACTCCATGATAACTGAGCTGCGACCATCGATCTATAGATAACTTTTTGTTGTTGCGTCGAGGGTCAATTTTATAGTTTTTTTCTTTTTCGTTTTGAAAATTGGAAAATTTGTTTGGCAGTTGAGGGCAGGGAGGGAGGCGGGAGTGGAAAGGGTCGGGCCTGTAATAAATAAATGCGATGTGATGTGATGTGAAGTGAGTACACTCGCATGCACTCACAATTTATGAGCGAGTCGATATCATGCGCTGCCACCGGGCATTAGCCACATCCACAACGCATTACGAACGGCAACGCTTTCTATTTATGAAAGTTGTTGCAGCTTTGGAACTGCTCAGGTTAGAGTTCAGACCTCCCAGCGCACCCGCCGCCTTATTGGACCCGAATTGAGCATTGAGAACTGGAATCACCTTTCGGCCAATCAGACACTTTACACAACAGTCACGTTCGTATACCATAAGCCAAGAGATCTATCATATGGTAACGCAAACATTTATGGTTTGAGCCAATAGTTGTGTTTGGGATTTATAACTTGCAAGCCTAGATGTAGAATTTAGATTGAACCTAAATTATACGCATTTTTACTTTAAGTTGGGTTCATGAAATTAGTTACTTTTTTTTAATATTCCTCTATTCAATGTCCAGTTGGGTACACGTTTTTGAAAGCATTTAGTTTTGTTTAGTTGACGCTCTTTCGCTCCAATTCTTCAATTGAATTTATTGAACCTGAAATTATACGCATTTTAACTTGAAGATTGAGTTAATGAAATTAGATACTTTTTCAAATATTCCTCTATTTATTGTCCAGTTGTTTATCTAATTTTTGATATATGTTTTTGAAAGCATTTAGTTTTGTTTAGTTGACTTTTAACTTTAAGATTGGGCTAATCGAATTAGTCTCTTAAATAATCCTCTATTCATTGTCCAGTGTGTTAACTAATTTTGGGGATGTGTTTTTGAAAGCATTTTGTTTTTGTTAGTTGACGCTCTTTCGCTCCTGTTTTTCAGTCTGTGCAAGCATAGATGTAAAATTTAGATTGAACTTAAACTATACGCATTTTAACTTTAAGATTGGGTTCATGAAATTAGCTACTTTTTTAAATATTCCTCTATTTATTGTCTAGTTGTTTATCTAATTTGGATATATGTTTTTGAAAGCATTTAGTTTTGTTTAGTTGACTTTTAACTTTAAGATTGGGCTAATCGAATTAGTCTCTTTCTTAAATATTCCTCTATTCATTGTCCAGTCAGTTAACTAATTTTGGGGATGTGTTTTTGAAAGAATTTAGTTTTTTTTTAGTTGACGCTCTTTCGCTGCTGTTTTTCAATCTGTGCAAGAAGAATTTAGATTGAACTTAAATTATACGCATTTTAACTTTAAGATTGGGCTAATGAAAATAGTTTCCTTTTTAAACATTCCTACTTTGATTGTCCAGCTATTTATATATTCATTGTCCAGTCTGTTAACTAATTTTGGGGACATGTTTCTGAGAGCATTTAGTTTTTTTTAGTTGACGCTCTTTCGCTCCTGTTTTTCAATCCGTGCAAGACGATTTTAGATTGAACTTAAATTAAACGCATTTTACCTTTAAGATTGGGTTCATGATATTAGTTAGTTTTTAAATATTTCTCTATTCATTGTCCAGTTGGTTATCTAATATTGGGTACACATTTTGAAAGCATTTAGTTTTGTTCAGTTGACGCTTTTTCGCTCCTGTTTTTGAATCTATGCATTTGTCGCTGTTGCGGTTTGCATGGTTGCTCGTCATGGGTTAACCAACTTGCGGCAGCGCAACATATGCGCGCCCAGAGTTGCCACCGAAAACAATTTAACAACTGCAACTGCAACTGCAACTCGGCGCCTATCAAATGCGGTCACAGTGGCGACTCGCTGTGGGCAGTGGCAACAGCGAATGCGTGTGTGGACTGCCTGTAAAAATAATATAAAAAACAAGTCAAACTCTAATGCGTCTGCAGAATTAAATGGTGAATTGACGCCGAGTCGTAAAAAGCAAACACGAGCGCGGGGCAGACGCAGGAGTGTTTGACAGGGTGCAGTGAGTGGCAGTTGAACTTTTAGCCGAAGCAGAAGCTGTTAAGCAAGTGCGATTGTTTGTTTGTCGTCGTTCCCCAGTCAGACACATAATTCATACAGCATTCATTCAGCGTTTATCGATTTTCTCTTAGCTGCCGCCCCCGTCCTCAACTCAAAGACTCAGCTGTTGGCTGGGCAGGAACTGCGCTCGCACTTCCCTTGTCCACAGTCAACGTCAGCTCGCTTTCAGCCCTCGAATGCTCGCAATATTTTTACGATTTGCAACAGACGTTTGCCTGCCTGCCTGCCTGCCTGCCTCCCCAGCCTCGTGTCCGTGTCCCAACTAATGCGACTTTCAACAGCCTCACTTTATTATATATCCACAGTTAGACAAACACACAGAGAGAGCTACAGATATATACAAGAGCGCTGTGCGTTGTTGTCGTTGTGGTTGGCCCCAACACGACAAATGTTTTGACGCACACTCACAGCGTGCGCTGAGGGGCGGAGTGGCAAGGGAGGGTCTGGGTCATGCCATTAAATACACAGCGAACGGGAAGCCGCCACATAAAAGTCATGGCAAATGATTCTCAGTTTTCAGATGATTCAGACAAGAGCATTCTTTCGCCAAATGCTTGCACTTTTTTTTTTGTTTTTGATTCGAGCAGGTCCTGTTGAGAGGACCTTAACGGTACACGGCGTTTTTGGCACCTAACCGAACCGAACCGAACCTTTTGTTTTTAATGGCTTTTGAGTGTTGTTGCAGCCGGCCATAAATAATAATGCCCCATGACAAAATCAGATGATTTACAGCGCTTTGATGGCACTTTTCATGGCCATAATTTGTTGCCAACCGGCTGCGCGGCGCACAAATTCAACGTGCTCCCCTCGCGTGGGCGTGGCAGCGGCCATAAAGAGCATTTTGCTCAAAACTTTGTGCTTGACGTCAGAAGGCATTAAATCACATTGTAGTTGCACCCAAATCTCTCATATCCATTCATCATAACTATAATGCTATCTGCTCCACATTAGCTGTAAATTGTGAGCGTCTTAATTATAGAACATTAACTAATTCGATCTCTATATTTTGTGTCTCTTTGCAGGTAAGTTGCCGGCGAACTTCAAGCTGTTGTCTTCTAGTGAAGGTCCTCAGAAGTTAAGTCGAACGTCAGGTGCGGAGTTTCGCAAGCGAGCGAGAGAAAAATGTGTAAAAGAGGGAAAATTATTGACATGATTTTGATAAAATGGCAGCAATGAAAACTCGTTTCAGTCGCCGTCAGCCAATGCAGCTCTTATTACGCTCTTATTATTTGTGTTGTTGCTTTTGTTGTGTGCGAAAATTCAATTAACGTGGCATGCAACGTGTGGGCAGGCGCCGCATAGCAGCGTGTGGCAAGCTCGCTAGCTGACCAGCGGGCTAGCGTGGGATGAGCGGCAGCTTCAACTTCAGCTCGAAGGGGAGTTGCAACGTTGCGTAATGCGACAGCCTGGCACCCAATAGCTGGGGCGTGGCCCACTTTCGATGGCGACGGCAAAATTATGACGACTCGCACATGGCAAACAAGTCAAATTTTGTAATTGCATAATTGCATTGCATCTGGAATCGAATGCAATTAATTGCGTTTAATTCAATTGGATCACAATTAACTCAACGCAAATCAAAGCTCGATTCAAATGCGATTCCAACGAGCAGTTTAAAGACCAGTCGACAGTCGACAGTCATGAGTCAGAGGCGAGCGCCACCCACCAAGTGGATGCAGCCACTTGTCAGGCATTCACACTCTGTCCACGTAGTCAACGGAGACGGCTGACAAGTTGGCAATATTAAACGCTTCAATGGATTTTATGGAGCATAAACAGGAAATTTGCCAAAGAATGCGCAATTTGCGAGTGGACAACAAAGGCGAACGACGGCAACACGACTCGGCCCAAAGGGCTAGTGGGGAGAGGGGAGGGCGAGGGCGAGCGAGGAAGACAGGAAGACGGCGACAGGATGAGGTCAGTTGAATGAGCAGCGCGTTTCCTGCAAACCAATTCAGTTACAATTTTCACATTCATTTTCATTTGCAGCTTTAGAAGCAAGCTTAGCATTGATAAATGTAGGCGAGGCTGCTCGACAGGGAAATACGCTGTAAACACAGCACAGAGTGGGTTAGCTAACTGGAATAATTCAATTTCCTCTCCCCCTTTCGATTGTTATGACGGCGGGGCGAGTTTATGAACTAATAATTTAACGTGCTGCTTTCATTTGCATTTTAGAGTTGAAAATGTCGTGTTGCAGTAGAAGACAAACCTTCGTCTTTCACATTGCCACACATTTAAAATGCCCTTTGCTGCGCATTTTCCCTGAGCATGTGGAGAGAGTCGTAGCAAATGGTCATTAGCTGTCTGTGTGTGTGTTTGTGTGTGTGTGGTCGCCATGAAACCATAAAACATTAATTTCAATTGAAAGAATTACACAATGAGGCAAGCAAGAAAAGCAGTCACGGTATTCGATATCCCCTGCCGCCAACTTAGCTTAACTACTATTCCTCGACCCATTCAAAGAGCCGCACGTAACTCGACCCTGCATAGAAATAATGCCGCTTGTCTATGCCAAGAGTGTGAGCATGTGTGTGTAGGTAATTAATTTGTGTGGCACAGGCAACGAGTTGTTGGCAAGTTGTTGCAACAACAATGTTTCGGGCTCGGAAGTTTGTCCAGACAGAGCAGCTGTTGCCAGCCAGCCAGCCAAACAAGAACTAGAAACAACAGCAACTAACAATAGCGGCAGCAACATATGTTAATTAGAAAAGGACTTGAAATTCAGTTGATTACAGCTCGCCGTTGGAATTTTCCGACTTTCACGCCAACAACAACAACAGCAATGATGCAACAGAAATCGAGTCGAGTCTCGCTGTCTGCCTCGGTTGCTGCCTCATGTGTCAAAATCTGTCAGCAACACTTAACCTTAGGCATAATTCAGTGTTCGCTGCTGAGAAAGTTGCCATCAATTCTGATATTTTCTCAGCTATTTTTGGAGTAGTTCTTCCATCCTCCAGCGAGACACTTAGTCATTGTTGTTGCAACGTGCTGCGTTCGGCTTGCGGCAACTTCCGCTTGGGCGCTTTAATTTGTTTTAATACTCTTAAATTATAATTCTCCCATATTCCTCCACATTTTCTATGCGACACAAGTTTCCCCCCGTGGCGCTCTTAATATTTTGAGTGCTGCTTCAAACTGCTTCACTGTACAGTGTGTCTCGATGTGTGGGTGTGTGTCTACTTAAGTAATATGTTTGCTTGCGATTGTCTCGTTCTAGTTTCAATTAGTTGCTTGCTCAATTCGAAGTCGAAACCTTTTGACTCCTTTTCCAGTGCGCTTGCCACAGAATGTTGCGTGCTCGCAACATGCGGAAGCCAAAACGCTTTAAGGTCGTAAATTTCAATGTGCGCTTTGTGGCATGGCTATGATTTGACGCAAGCTCCCCGAGGACCCAGCAAACTGGATATGGCAAACAGCTGCCATGGGAAGCTAGGGAACCCGAGACATCTGTCGATGACGGGAACGGGGACGGAGACGGGGGCGAGGGGTGTTCTGTGTTCAATGTCATCTGTCATTAGACGCAGCAGAAACAACAGGGGAAATACGGGAAAATTACCATTAGAGATCAATCGAGAAACGAATTGGAAACAGAAACAATATTTGCCAGATCGCACACGAACTTTTACAGCGACGATTATTTGTAATAGGCCTGTAATAATAATTGGGCAATGCATGAAGCTGCTGTGGAAAGTGCGGCAATAATGCACTTTGAAATGGGCAACAAATAGCAGCAGCAGCAATTCATTGAACTTCCCGAGTTTGAGTTGAAGCCGAAGAAGAAATGCGAGAAGTGCGAGGGAGCGGAGAAAGCATATGCTTTCGATAAATCATAAATTTATATATGTTTCTTCTGGCGCGCTCTTTGACACAGCCTGCGAGGCCTAGCATGCCACATGCGGCATGGGGCAGGGCGCAGCAGACATCAAACGAATCCACGGATCGGATGGGGAAGTCGGAGAACTGGGCGGAAAATGCAGTCGCAGCCAACTGTGAAATGCATAGATCAATTTGAGACTTTAACAACTGCCCATTAATTCTGGCATTATGAATTTTCCCTCGTTTCCCGAATGCTTTCTCATTTTTTAATAACTCTCGAAGCAGAACGCAACTGAGACAACAAAATCCGTATTTTTATGGCACTCCCGGATTAGAGTTTGTCAAACCAAAGGGGGCGGAATGCTCTGTACTCATCCCTTATTTATAGCAACAATTTATGCAACACACGCCTGCCACACGACCTGCCTGCCTGCCACCTGACCCACAGCCAATACGACTGGCCAACTTTGGGTTAAGTTGGCTCGGGGGTTGCGAGGGTAGCGCCGAGATTGGGCTGCCGAAAATCTCATCAGATCAATAGCAAACCTAATAAAATCAATAACAAACAATTCAGTGGCCACACGCGAGGGGAAACCTCGACACCAACCCCGTGCTCCCGAACCACCCTCAAACTGACCTTAGTTCAGTTTGCAGTGCGGCACAACTTCATTTGAAATATTGATGTACCTGACCCAGTGCGTTTTTCAACGTTGGATACGTGTATAACTCACCCGAGAATAGCCAAGCTGAGCGGGCTAAAGAGGGCAACATTTTGAATAGTAAGAAAGGCAGAAATATTTGCAGACATTGAGAAAGTTATTGTCAAAATATGGAAACTATAAAAGAGTTGCTTCTATCGCTTACGAAATATGGAAACTGTTAATGAGTTGCTTCAAACGCTGTTTAAAATATAGAAACTATTTAAGAGCTGCTTCAATCGCTGTTTAAAATATACGTAGAAACTATTAAAAAGTTGTTTTCGAAATATAGAAACTATTAAAAAGCTGCTTTCAATCGCTTTCGAAATATGGAGACTGTTAATGAGTTCGCTTTTCAAGATATAGAAACTAAGAGCTGCTTCAATCGAAATATATACTATTAAAGAGCTGCTTTAATCGCTTTTCAAAATATAGAAACTATTAAAGGGCTGTTGCATCGTATTTCAAAATGTAGAAACTATTAAAGAGCTTCATTCGCTTTTCGAATTATGGAAACAAATAAATAGCTGCTTCAATCAAAATATAGAAACTAAGAGCTGATTAAACGCTAATCGAAAAATATAAACTATTAAAGAACTACTTCAATTACTTCTCAAAATATAGGAACTCTTAAAGAGTTGTTCCCTCGCTTTTCGAAATATGGAAACTATTAAAGATCTGCTGCAATCGATTTTCGAAATATAGAAACTATTAAACAGTTGCTTCAATCAAAATATAGAAACTAAGAGCTGCTCCAACGCTTTTCGAAATATACAAACTATTAAAGAGCTGCTGGAATTGCTTCTGAAAATATAGAAACTATTAAAGAGTTGCTGCAATCGATTGTGCAAATCCCAGCTTAATCTGATGAAAACCAAATGAGCAGCACTGAAAAATAATTGGCGGCGAGTTGAAAGCACTGATAAGATACGCAAGTTAGCTGGGATCAGCAGCTCACGAACTTGGGGAGGACGCTAATGCTCGCTTTACTGCTATATATATATATATAAAGGGAGTGCGTATATTCTTGAGCTGCTTTTGCGCTAAAAACAATAAGTTTGCTTTTGCAACGTTGGCGAAACGAGGGGAGCAACTGAGGAGGGAAGGGGCGGCAGATGAAGTTGTCTGCGTTGATAAGAATTTAATTCCTCATGCCACACAGCGCAATGCAATCAAAATCGAAGAAGCAAAACGAAAACAAGATGCGAACTGAGCACAGAGAGCGGAGCGTTAAATTGCTGTGGGGGAAAACTTTAGTTTCAGTTTAGCTGCTCGCCAGCTGCGAAGGCATTTTCTAAACCTTTTTAGCGACTGCCAGCCACACGAACACTAGACAGCAAAGAAGTTGACGACAAGAAATGGAAACTATTTAGTTCTTTGTCATATCGAGCAGACAGAGCTGCGTCGTCGTCAAGCAAATTTGTGTGAAATTCATGAAAGTTGTGCAGACTGCGTTCAACTTTGCAACAGTGAAAAGTGTTGCTTGTGTTGGGCTGTGTAAGTTGTGTAGATGGCAACATTTAGCATTTCATAATGCAAAAGTTGTGCTGTGTGCAACAAGCGGCGCCACAGGATGCCAGCAGGACAATGCACAGACACAGCGGAAAAGTGAAAAAGCGGAAAAGTGGAAAAGCGCCGAGCTTAGCCAGGAGCGCGGAGCTGTGGCAGCTGCAGTTGTTGTTGTTGTTGTTGTTGTTGTGCGGCGCCTCAGCATGCGGCCAAAGTCATTTGCAGTGCGCGTTAAGGAAGCATTGAACCCGTGCTCCAGCGAGGATAGCAAATGGCATGTGGCAGGTGGCTGCCGCGACCGCGCCCAGAAGTGGGGCAGCATCATGCAACGGCCCCATTTGGCGGCTCAATCGCAATGAATGATTAAGCGACGGGCTGGTTGAGTGGGAGAGCGCATGCATAAGCGAGTGAATGATCGAGCAGGCTGGCAAGCTGGCTGGCAACTTAATTGGTTGCATGCCGCACAGCGGGGAGCACCGAAAAAGCGCAGACAGACAACTAAATGCCACACACATAGACGCACGTAGAGCACGTGGACAGCGCCAGCGGACAACGAAGCCAACGTCCGATATGCCGCACGACGCACGACACACGACGCGCCGCACTGACGCCAGCAGCCTCAACTGCCCAGTCGAGCAGTTGAGCGACTGGCCGACAGCCGTCTGCTTAGCGTCGCCAGCTTTTGATTGTACCCTGTGCCGCCGCAGCGAGCCCGAAAAGCCCTTGCGACTAACTGCTAATTAATACATCAGTCGTTTATTTGGGGGCTTGCAGTTAAGCCGCTTAAAAGCGAGGTGGGAGCTTTGCTTTGCTTTGATCTTGCAACTAGTTGAGGCGCGTCGCTGCCAGCTGCAAATTGATTTACAGCCTGCGGCAGCTTGCGACACAGTTACAGTTACAGTTTCTCTATAATTTCGATAAGAAATGCCAACAATGACGGCGGCGGTGTAAGTGAGCATATCTTATCGCTATCAGCTGGCTGTCATCGATGGCGATAACTGGTTTCGATTACCAGCAGACGTGTGACCCCCATTCCAGCAACTACGCGCTGGGGCGGCCCTTTAGAAGCTACAGGGTATTGGCGGTCTGAGCATGCTTGGCTAATCTGCAAGTGGCCGTTGCTTTTGTCCCAGCATCGAAGCAATTTTCCATTTAATCTGCACTCGGCAGCGCCTACAACATCATGATGAAGTTTCACTCGTATGCGTCATAAACTGTTTGCCAAGGCTTAACACTTTTTTGCAAAAGGGGGGAAGTTTCTCCTTGAGCTGGTTGAAAACAAATGCAGGGGGAAAAAAGTTCAATAAGCTGGGGTTCTTGTCGGGCTGTCCATCGATTGCCATTGAATGAGCAGGAGCAGGCTGACAATGCTCTGCAGATGATTAACGATGTGCCGGGGTCGGGGCGAGTGGAGTGCCTTGCAGTTAGTGCAACTTATGCAATCCGTTGTGTGCTGCAAGCTGAATAATACATGCTTGAAGAAGTTCGCTCGCTGAGAACTGTTGCCGCGTCCGTTAGCCTCTTGTTGCAAGCCAACTTGAGTGACGCAACAATGCCTGACTACAGCCTGCTGCCTGCTGATAAAACTTTAATCAGACTCGTACGCAGTGCGGAGGCAAGAGCAATGGATGCGTTTTAAATGAAGTAGAACTCGGCTCGCTAAGTAAATGGAAGACGAAGTCTTGATTGCGCGTCGAGCGTTTATTACTTGCGCCTTTGACGTGGCTTTATTGCAGCCAGCAGCCATTTGAGTGTGCTGCTGCTGCTGCTCGGACAAGTTGCCGCATTAGCAATGTCTCAACGTCATCTTTGTCTCTGGCGCATTTCTTGGGAAATTGCAGCTCTCTGCCAGTTGCCAATTTGTATGCAAGGCCCGAGCCCAGTTGGCTTATGATAACAAGCTCGTTCTCTCTCTCTCTCTCTGTCGCTCCTGGTCGGTCGTCTGCAGCCACCTTTATTTATGTGGCCGACAGGCGACAAGGGGGGAGAGTTGTCGGAGTGGCGCTCCGTTTGGCTCAAACAATGCGAAGGCTCTGCGCATTGTGCATGCTTTATTATATTGCCTGCTCATATAGCATTTGGATAGCAATCTCATCCTGCTTGTGCTGCTCCCGCTCCCGCTCCAGCTCCTGCTCCTGCTTGCTCTTATTGTTCCCTTTGGGCTTCGCTGCGGAGAAAACTATACGCAATATTCGTATCTTTCGGCGATAAACTTGTCGCCGTGCATAATAAAATTTGTTGTACTCAAATTATGTGCCACAGATGACAATCGTAGACAAGTTTCAGCTCCATCTCCCCTCCCGCTCCCAGGCTCTTCTCCGACAACTCGTTGTTGTTCTTGTTCTCGTGCTTGCCTGCGTAATTTGAGCTTACTTTGTGTTTGGCCATTGTCGGAGTGCGCCAGCACAAAGAGAGCTAGCTCACTCCTCCCTCCCCTACTGCGAACTTCATTTACGCCATTTGCTTCAATTTCATGGCCCAGCTCAATATATACACGTACACGTACACGTACACGTACATAACAGCATTCACTCTGTGGAGCTCTCCTTTCGGCTAGTGGCTCAAATAAACCCTTCGCAACAACTTGCACAACTATGCCAGCCATTGCTCGACTAGCCAATGCTCTCTGCCGCTTTCGAGCATGCGAAAGTTGCGAAAAGAATGTTTGCAGTGCAGTTTGCTGCGAAGGCAGCTTAAAGTGTTTGCAATTAACTGCATTCTATAAAGATATATTAAGCAATTGCAGTAGTACCAACATAACATAGTACATATATAGTATAGTAGCATAACAACACATATCGGCAACAATCCATACTGACCAAAGCTCATACACATGCCAAAAGAACTTATTTCATAGCATATGCAAATTGCAAAATCCCAATATGGCTATACGAAGTGGAGATTTGGGGGATATGCATAATCGCAATATGACTATACAGAGTGGCGATTTGGTGGATTGCAGCCAAGTCTAACTACAAGCGCATCCAGCTACTGCAGAATCGTGTGTTACGGCAAGTAACGGACTGCTCGTGGTACATTAGAGGATCCACATTACATGGGGATCTAAATCTGCACTCTGTGGAGGAACAGATAGGCAGACACACTAGCCGCTATACACAGGCTGACAGGCTGATAAGACACCGAAGCAGACTTGCCAGGAGACTGCTACCTGCTAGACCCCAGAGGCGTTTAAAGCGTCTAGGTGTCGCCAAAACTTTTACTCAAATGTGAACGAAAATTGATGAGTCCTTATGACATATTTGTTTGAGGTTTGGTCGGCATGAGATATTCCTAAAATGTGTTGTTATACAGTACCCTTAGTGCTTGCACTGGCTCAACTACTTAATAAATATATATAAGTCTTGGACTTAAAGTAACCCATTGAAACACTTTGTTTATTCAATTTACGCAGTTTGTGCGTATTCATAAATATTTAATATTTACTCAAATGTGAAGTCCTTATGACGTATTTTTTTGAGGTTTAGTCAGTTTGAGATATTCCTAAAATGTGTTGTTATGATACCTCTAGATTGCTGATACTGCTTCAGCTACTTAATGTATATAAAAATAACATAGGCAATACTTATGTGTAACGATAAGTCTGGCATACCCCATGGCGCAGTCCTTTGGCATTCGTTTTCGGTGGTGGGGCGCATAAAAACTAGAGCCGCCTTTTATTTATGCGCAGTCGGGAATCCACAACAAGCGCCCGCGAGTAGACGGGAGTTAGCAGGAGTTGGGAGTTGGGCACTTGGCGCTGGCAAGCTCATAAATTAGCTGCAAACCGCAATTGCTCAATGACAGCATGAAGGAAGCGACAGCCAAGACAGTTGCATGGCGTGCCAGCAGAGGCGGGGGGCGTGGCCAGCGACACGGCGTGGGGCATCACATAAATCCTGGGGCGAGCGCCATTAGGTGTTTGATGGCTGCTTGTAATTAGCATAATTGAAATGTTATAAAAGCTGATTGAAAGCAGCTGCCGCGCAGCAGTAGAGGAAGGGATTAGCCGTCGCATCGATTGCATGTTGACTTTAAAGCCAACTGGCAAATGTCAAATTCACTTCAGAGAGAGAGAGAGAGAGAGAGAGTGTGTGTGGCGGACTAAAGGGAAATCAAAGGACAAAGCGTAACTGCCCCTTGGTCAGGCCGCTGTCTGCCGGCCACTGCGCTCCCCTGCCCCTGCCCCCTCCCCTCGTGTGCATTCATGTTTTCACTTGATACGACAATTTCGCCAGACGGCGAGCAGCCAGAGAGAGTTGGGCGAGGGCCCGTCTAATGGTAGGCAGACGTTTATAATTATATTTGTGCAGCATTTCGTGTCGCCCGGGCAAGCGCAGACAGCGCAAGTGCCCCCAGTCTGCGAGTGGGCGACAGAGGGGGGGCTTATCCCCTCGCCTTTACACTTTAAATCTCTGCGCACAACACACGCCGCCGTCGCCGTCGCAGTCTCCTCTCAGTCCGTCTCGCATTTGTTGGCGCTGTTTTTGTCACCCGCAGGGCGTCGGGCATTTTGCCTTTTTCAACGTTTTATCATCGTCATTTTTTTTTGTTGCTGTTGTTGCTCTTCTTCTTCTTCTTCTTCTTCTTTTGGTCCTGGCTGCGACCATTTTGTGGCTTCAACGCGGCGCCGCCTTAAAGCGCAAAGTGTCGCTCCAAGTGTTAATCAAAGGCGGCCAAAGGCGGCGTCTATTAGCCACAGGTGAAAAGCAATCTAGCAAACACCTTGTGGGCCCTCCCTCTCTCAATTTGGCTGCCTAGCAGCATCTATTTTCTTGACTTTTATTCAGCACTCGTATCGTTTTCGATTTGAGTGTTTTAATTGCCTGATTCCGCTTTGTGCTTCATCCTTAAGCGTTGAGCAAGCAAATTTAGTTATCTCTCTCTCTCTCTGCTTTGCTTTATCTTTTGAATGTCGCTTCGCTTATGCAGCACTCTGCACACTTGCACTCGATTCCATTATCATAATTGACACTCTCAAGTGTGTCTGCCCGCTCCACTTTACGTGCCACATTCTGCAACGTTACACAGTCTCGTTGTGTATTCAAAACTGTAATCGATATAATCCAGAGATTTCCATTTATTTCCATAATGTTAAACATTCAACTTCATTAAGTGATTGCTGCACTGCGGACCGTAGCGAGTTCATTCAAGTCCCCGAGACGCACACACTTTCACATTAATTAAATAAGTGGGAGCGGGGGTGCGAGGGGCAGACTGCAATTGCTTTACGCTGTGCACTTGGCAATGCAATTTGAATTGCAGCTGCCTTTGGCTCTTGCTGCATTTCACACGCCGCTGCCCATTTGAAGTCATCGAATCGAATTCACACGCACAACGCAGTTTGGCAACAACTCCGAGACGGGTCGAGCAGAGAGGGGGCGGGGGGCAGCAGTTGGCGGGGATTAACGATGCAACATTTCCGCCAACAACTTTTTGTGCTGTGCTGCTCGCCGTTGCTTTGGCCAACCAAATGGAATATCAACAAGCCAGGCCAAATCGATGGCCAGCCAGTTGCGGCTGGAAGGAGGAGGGGGTGGGGTGGTGTAGTAGTTACTGTATCCGTCTTTTGGGCACAGTTCGCGCTGCTAGCCCCAAGGCTCTGGGTCGCGTCGCGAGCGTGCGATGCACATTTTCCGATAGCCAGCCCAGGCAGCAGCTGAGTCTGGAGCTGGAGCTGGAGCTGGGACACGGGACTCCCAGCTGCAGTCGGGGTAAATGCAAATGCAAAATTGAGTGCAGCGAGCGCCTTCGACGACCGAGAGACGATGATGCACAGCGAGAAAATTGTCAATCTTGAAGCCAACTTTAAGTTATTTCATTCCTTAAAATTTTGCTAGTTTCATGACATTGAATTACGAGACTTACAATAGAGTTTGAAAGAAGGTTTCGTGTTGCATTCGATGAAATTTCCAGCAGTGAAATTTGAGGGAGTTACTTGATAAATAGTGAAATCAATATGCTTATAACTGAGCATACAAATACACAAATGGAAATGGAAATAAATAACAAATTAAGATAGAAATATAAATGAATAGCAAGTTCATTTCGTATATAATCCCGTTTATATTATCCCTACTTCAGTTACAAGAATTACATTTGACTTTTCTCTGCGTGTGGCTGCACGTCTATGTAGATCTGGCCAAGACGATTGAGGCTTGTGGCCCGCATTTTGGCCTGGCTTATTGGCACATTTTAACCCTTAGCCAGCGCGGCGGCTGCTGCGCATAAATTTCGCTGGCGATAAGACGCAGCCTTTTTCCCAGCTGGACGCGACACATGCACTTCGATCTGCCCCCCCATCTTCTGCTGCAGTTGCATTTGGCTGCCCAATTTAACCTTAAAAGGTGCTACCATTAGCCCGCTCTAATGGCCTTTTCTCTCGTTCGCTCTCGCGGGCCGGCAAAAGGCGATCTTGGCCTCGCGATAGCCACATTTGTTGGCCTCTTCTTTAAATATTTGCCAACAGTATTTGTTGCAGCTACTGCAGCGCTTGTTGCAACTGTGGTGGCTGTTGCTGTTGCTGTTGCAACTCATACATACTATTTTGGCTAATTGCGCGCGGCTCTTGCGTGTTTGCATTTCGCAAATTTTCTTTCTTTGTTTTCTCTTTTGCCTAAAATGCAAATTTGATTGGTTTTCCTAGTCTGGCCGCTGGCGAGGGCGAGCCCAGGCTTTCGCACGACGGGGCGAGGGGCGTGGCCAATAGGCCAAGCAATTAGCCAATTGATTTAAGTCTGCTGCAATTCCAGTTAAAAGACTCCAACCATTTTGGCCATCAATTTTGTGTGTGTGGCAAAAAGGAAACTCGACAGCCGAGAAGAAAAGTTGACAGTGTTTTTCTTACGAACTGCTAATTTTTTATCGTTTACTTTCTGTTGCTGTTGACACAAGCATTTGCATATTGCCAGCTGGATCTGGACCTCAACCTGGACGTGGTCATGGACAACGACACGGGATAGTGATGGCGATGGAGACTCCAACTCCAACTGCGACTGCGAGTGCGAGTGTGGAGCATGTTGATGCGGTTGTTGTGCATTTTTATCGCTTGCAAATGAAAAATCGTAAAATATGCAAATTCATTGGAAATTCATAAATATTCATGCTGCTCGCCAGAAACTGGAACTGCCATCCTATGCTATGCATTGACTAGTTGACGCTGCACGGCTTTCACAGCCAACTTATTGCCTCATCTCAAGTGGTTGCCACCATCTTTGGCGCTTTCAGAATAACTATCGAGCAGACCAAGTCCTAAACGTTTCAGATCCTAGTAAAACGTGTCGATTGCTGCTTGTTATATTCACTAACTGCATTTCACTCGCATTTCTGTTTTGCCTGCAGCAAACTGGCTTTATTTAGCCCTTAAACATATGCATATTTACATCACACTCTCTGCTCATGTGCTTCGCAATTTCACGATCTTAAACTTGCCACTTTCGCAATCGAATGAAGCGTCGCTGAAGTTCGTAACTCACAAGCCGCCCTCGCTGCATGCGCTGCTCTGCAACTGCTCTTCTTTCTCCTCTGCGTCTGCTGCACTTTGGCTGTGGCATTTGCATTCGAATCGATTGGCCGTATCTAAAGATTATTCAATCTTATGTAAATTTGAAGTCGTGCGTGACTGGCACATTTGTGCGGCGGTCGTCTGCTGGCTTCGAGTTTGTTCGCGTTGCAACAGTTTCCACAATTAAAGTCAATTAAGTTGAGCGCATATTTAATAATAATAATGGACAAAAAAAATCTACTCCTTCCTTCAAAATTTCAATTCAGTCCAATTTCTTTAAAGTGAGCTTTTTTCTAGGGAACGCACGCACAAATCTCTCTCTGAAATTGTAATTGTTTAATTTGATTCAATGAGCAGCAAACGACTTCCAGCACTCGCAATTAAAGCAAACTCAAAAGTCGCAAAGGGGAAAGGGGAAAGGGAGACGCGAAAGCAGGAATTGCTGGCAACTCAATTAAGCGACAACGAGCCATTATAATTTTTTCCTCCTCTTTTATTTTTTCGAGCACCAAAATATTTATGCAGTTATGCCGTTAATTAAAGTAAATATTGTGCCACAGCCGTCATTTGTGTTTGCCGTTGCTTTTTTTCACACGATAAACGAGAACCCTCATATACGAATTTCTGCTTAGTCGCCTTAAATATAACACTCGGAGTTTGCATATTAGATGTGGAAATTAGAGTACTTTCAGCGTTCATTTCGCATGCAAATCGCTGGACAAATATTAAAGATTTCACATAGCATTTACATTTCTATTTGCCAAATAAAGTTGTGGCCAACGGGCGGGGAGCAGTGGAGGACACTCCATTGTACATTTACGTATTCCACAGCCTACTCCCACGCTTCGATGAATGTACGAAAAATCTCTTCAAGCGCAAAAAAATGCAAAATAAAAAACTCGCTAAATTCGCCATAGCAGCGAACAAGGAGGAGGGCTGTGGTCTGGCGGGGAGTCGCAGGGCCAGGGAAGTTCGTTGGTAGCGGTAAGCCCGTAATAAAAGTAATGCAACATTCCCCCCTGCGACTCTCCCCCCTCCCCAATTTTTATTGTTTCCGCTGAAACAAAGAGCAAGCAGAGTTTGGTAAAATGCATAAAATGTAAAAACTTGCAACGCAATGTTCTGTTAAAGTGTTCCGCGTTGCAACAATTCCAGCGGACTTAAAGTTCCGCAACTATACAGAACTCAAGCTTGACGTTTCTAACTCAATTCGTCAATTATATATTATTGTGCATAGCAAGAAGTTGAATGAAATTCAGGGAGCATTTAGTGCGTAATTTGGGAGTTTTTGCACGGCAGAATGCGCCTTGACTAATGCACTTAAATGGATTGCGGCACAAGTTGGACACATGGAAGTGCTTGTTTAGTGCCGCACAGGAAGCTAGACAGACAGCTAGAGCCAGAGGCAGGGAGACGGGCAACTGATGAACGCTGCCACATGACGAGGCGTGTGGCATATTAGCCCAACAGCAATGGGGCAGAAGCAGCTGTAACTTTTGCCTCATTTAATTGCCAACGACACAAGCTGCAGCCGGACAAAGTTTCCATATGTGGCAAGGGAGCGGCGCCCCACGACAGGAGACTGAGTGAAAGGCCCTGCTAATGGCGGCGATACGAAAATTTACCCGAAATTTACGAAATTTGATTATGAAGCTGCGTTATCTGTGGTGCGGGCGGCAGAGCAACTTTCCGCCTGCTGCAACTTCAATTTGTGGCAACCAAAAAAAAGGAGAATTGAGCAGTTCGCAACTTCCTTCAAAAGTCTGTCTCCCTCTCTCTTTGGCTGCGCTTTTAATTGATTATTTCAATTAGCATTTAATTAATTCTCGTTTGATTTTCGGCTGTTGTTTATTTTTGATGTATGAATATAATTGATAATTGAATTCATTTGTGACTGTCTGCCACAAAAGTCTCCTTCCACTCGCCTGCCCGTCTGTCTGTCTGTCTGTGTGTCGCCCTCTCTCTTTTTTCGCTTTTATGGCTGGCGACAGTGGCTGCATGCCTTTGATAACAGAGACTTTCACGAAAGCAAACGAATCGAACACTAAAACCAATTGACATATATTCGGGACGGAAAGACAGGAAGACAGCAAGAGAGGCAAGATAACCTCAATTTGCCGTTTTCCAAATGTATCTATGAGTTGTCGCTGTATCTGCATCTGCAGCTAGAACGTCGAAACAATAAAAATCAATTCGAGCAATAAAAACAATTTTAATTGAACGCGCGCGTCCCGCTGCGCTTCACGTTTCTCTGCGCGTTTCGATTGTGTGTGCGATGTCTTCATTTGATTTAGAGATCCATTATGTTTTTATGATTTTGGCATATTTTGGAAATTATTCAAAAATGCAGCTGCCCCGACTGCCTATGCGGGCGTGGCACTCAATTGAGACGTGCCACAAAAAGTGCAGGTAGCTCGAAATGCGAGCTCAATTCGCTGCATGATGAAATCCAATACCACAACAAGACCCAACCGAGACCAGGGCGGACCTGAAAGAGCAAATGTCAATCAAAATGCAGCTGCAAATAGACAGGCGACACGGGGGCAGCAAGGGGCAAGAGATTGGCTGCCCCACAGTGAGAGTGAGAGTGAGAGCAAAGTGCTGGGGAAGGTAGACCAATCAGCTATGTGCCGCATTCAGTGTGCTTAGTCTAATGGAACAGCGCCTAAAACCTGACTTTAACAGTTGCTCCTCAGCCGCCACAGACTCGAGCATACTCTGCAAAGACACACAAGTTGGCAGTTAGTTGCTTGCTATTGCGAACTCATCAGAGTGCATGAAAACAAAATTGACAAAATAGAGCTGTGGATCACGTTGTCGGCTGTATCACGTGCTGTAGCCAACTCTGATACCCTTTGCCGCAAATATGTTGGGTGTGTTTTATACGCAGCATAGAGTCATGTGTCTGAAGCGAAATGCGAACGAATTACTTAGCAACGAGTCAAATGTGACAGCCAATGAGTCGCGGCGCTCCAGAACCTTTCCCACTTTCGTGGCTACAGCAAGAGAGAGAGGGGGCAGAGGCAATAACCATAAAAAGCACACGACGGGACTTTAAATGCATGACTTGAGCTGGCCCGAAATGGAATAGAAACTGAAATTGAAATGGAAATTGAAAGAGCGACGAGCAAAAGTCAATCGAGTTGTGCTCAGGTTCAGGTTGCCGAATGCATTAGCCGCAGATCCATCCAGCTACTTGGCTGGCTCTTTTTGCTGCTTCTGTTGTTTCCCGGTTCTGTGTGCAGCGCATAAATTTGTTACCCTAATGAAGTCGAGGAGCCGCCCGGGAACGAGACCTGCCTCGCCGGCACGCTTCGTAAACTCGCAGAAGTTCGGAGCAGAGTAGCGATGAGGGGGGAGGGAAGAGTCTGCAACGTGGCGGAAGCAAAACAAAAGCCAGCAAGCAAATTGCCAGCATACTTCGCTCAAGTCAAACTCAAAGGTTGTAAACTCGTTGAGGTCAACATACTGGCTTGTGGACGCCAGCGCGGGGGCGGGCACGCGCCTGAAATTAACCCCAGCCGGGCGGATGCCTGCCCCGTGCCCCATGCCACAGAGCAGTTGCCTCATTTACTCAGCTGGGTAAATTCAGCAAATTACGCCATGAAAGACCAGGATCTCAAGTCCTTATGGATGCCTAATTAATGCTGTACAAATATAGCATTAATGCAACAACCGGCAGCTGGAAAACGGCTAGATGTAGCCGAAGCCAGCGTTAATTAGCAGGTGGTTCGCAGTCGTAACTCGGAAAGTTGTAAAGCTGAAACAATGAAATTTGCTATGCAAATCGATTAGCCATAAATTGAGTTGTATTTCAGTGACTAACCTGGGTTGCTATTTGGGCTGCGTTCACTAGAAATATGCAGCCTAAAACTGGTTCAAGAACGGGATCAAAGAGGCACACGCCGAACCACTGACAGCTGAATGAGTCATTAAATCACCCTGCTTAAGCTCGAGGGATGCTTCGGCTTCGGCTTCAGCTTGGGGCAAGGCTGAGTACACAGCTGCCACCCACTTGGGGCATGGGATTCGATTCTTGGGCCGTTGCCATTAAAGCCTGCTAGGATATTCATTGGCAGCCTGCGCGTCAGACATCAGAGGCGGGAGCCAAAGTGGAAATGCAAATATTTGTCTGGCCTAAGGGCGACTTGAGAGCGGGAGGTGAGCTGGCAGCTGGCAGCTGGGTAGGCTTTTGTAGCGTGAATAATTCAGGCATGTTTACAAGTTGACAGATTGCAGCTGCCTGCCATCCATCCAACCATCTATCCTGCCAGCCCTCGAGTGGAGGCGCGTGCTCCAAGCGGGTCAAGCTCGTTGGGCTGCTCCACTTGACAGCCGCATCGACAGAGCAACTGGAACAACATCAACTTAACTTAGCTAACCACTTGTCCCGTCCGCCTTTCTTGCAGCACTCACGTTCACACTGGAGCCGCAGGACTCGGTGGTGCCCGAGGGCCACTCGGTGCTGCTGCAGTGCGCCGGCAAAGCGGGCGGCAAGGGCAAGGCCACGCCCACAGCGACCAGCATACGCTGGCGCGGACCCGACGGCCAGGACCTGGGCGTTGTCGGCGACACGTTCCGCACGCAGCTGAAGAACGGCTCGCTCTACATCAGCTCCGTGGAAGAGAACCGCGGCCTCACCGGCGCCTACCAATGCCTGCTCAGTGGCGACGGCGTGGGCAGCGTGCTGAGTCGCCCCGCGCTGGTTGCCATCGCCCGCCAGCCGGAGCTCAACCAGGACTTCATCGAGACGTACCTGCTGCCCGGGCAGACGGCCTACTTCCGCTGCATGGTGGGGGAGCACGTCTGGCAGCCGGGACTGAAGCACACGGTGCAGTGGCTCAAGGACGACATGCCGCTGCCGCTGGACAAGCTGCGCATGGTCGTGCTGCCCAACGGTGCCCTCGAGATCGACGAGGTGGCGCCCAGCGATCGCGGCGCCTACCAGTGCAACGTCACCTCGGGCAGCGCCTTTCGGCTGAGCAGCAAGACCAGTCTGAACATCAAGAAGGTCGCCGAGCCCGGCGCGGAGCAGGCGGTGGCGCCCTCCTTCCTCGTGGGCCCCTCGCCGAAGACGGTCAGCGAGGGCGACACCGTCACGCTGGACTGCGTGGCCAACGGCGTGCCCAAGCCGCAGATCAAGTGGCTGCGCAACGGCGAGGAACTGGATCTCAATCATCTCGACTCGCGCTTCTCCATCACCGGCACCGGGTCGCTGCAGATCTCCAGCGCCGAGGAGATCGATTCGGGCAACTACCAGTGCCGGGCCAGCAACACGGTGGACTCGCTGGACGCGCAGGCCACCGTGCAGGTGCAAGTGCCGCCCAAGTTCGTGCAGGCGCCGCGCGACAAGACCGCCTCCGAGAAGGAGGTGCTCAACCTGGAGTGCGCGATTCACGGCAAGCCCAAGCCGAGCATACGCTGGCTGAAGAACGGCGACGTCATCACGCCCAACGAGTACATGCAGTTCGTCAACGGGCACAACCTGCGCATCCACGGCCTGCTCTACTCCGACGCCGGCATGTTCCAGTGCATCGGCACCAATCCCGCCGGCAGCGTGCAGGCCTCGGCGCGTCTGCGCGTCGTGGCGCCTGGAGGTGAGTGTGGCAGCTGCCTCTGTACATGCCTAAGTAGTCGTCGTAGTGTCTATCTCTCTGTGCCTAGCTTGGTGCCCAGTACTGCTTCTTACTTACTGCTTTAGCAATTGGCGCCCCGCTCAGAGGGGCCTCCTCCTAACTGTATTATAATGCCGATCCTAATGAGACCAAAATTGCGCCAACTCCTTTCCTCTGTTTCCCTCGGCTGTTGTAACATAATTTCATCTCTATGTCTGTTCAATGTGTGTGTATCTGTTTGCTATCGTTTCTGTATTCTATTGCTTTCCTCGATCGCTTTCTTCCGGCCAAATAACGAAGTCGACTTCGGCCTTAAGTGCTCTACTTCCGATTCCTTGTGATATACTACCCACTTTTACTTTTATTTGTATTGCCAAAGAGAAAGCGATCACCTTTCTTTTAATTTATTGTTAATTAAGTTATTTACCTTATGTTTGTTTAATATTTTTTATATTTTTCTTCATCCATCCGCGACGTCATTATTTCCTCTCCCAATCCCATCCCGATTCCGAACCCAAAGCCAAACTTAAGCAGCGCAAGTCGCAGGGACAGACAACGAAATCGCTGCAAAGCTACGACTCGAACACGAAACGACGACGACCCTCCAGTTCGGGGGAACTGCGCACCAAGTCGGGTGGCAGCAGATTCCTCGACTCGGACGCGGACGACGACGATTACAACTATGCGAACGACAAGTCCGCTGAGCTGCCCAAGCTGCGCAACTTGCAGCGTCCCGTCGTGCAGCAGGCGGATGAGGCGGGCGCGTTGCGGCGCCAGAGTCAGAACAATGAGGCGAACGTGGACGCAGACGACGACGTTGATGACGAGGACGATGACTATGACGAACAGGAGTTACTGGCCGCCCGGCCCACTAAGAACAAGAAATCCCAACAACAACAAATGCCCCCCACGTCCAATTTTGCCTCAACAGATCTGACAGCCGGCGAAGACAACTCCGGCGACGCCAAGCCGCTCAGCAGCGGCCTCCTCGCTCGCCTTCCCAGCGCACCCCGCAACCTGGTGGCGCAGATCGTGAAGCCGCGCTTCGTCACGCTCAGCTGGCAGGAGCCGCAGCAGAACGCCAACGAAGTGGTCTCCTACACCGTCTACTATCGCGTCAACAACAGCGAGCGGTAAGTTCCGACTCCCCCCCAAGATTCCCTTAAGCTGACCTCCAACTCTCCCGCACACAGCGAGCAGAAGATTGTGACGCAGTCGCACGAGGACCAGCAGGTCAGCATACAGTCGCTGTTCCCGGGACGCACCTATCAGTTCCGCGTGGTGGCCAACACCAACTTCGGCATGGGCGAGTCCTCGCAAGCGCTGGAGGCCAGCACGCAGCCGGAGGTGAACATTGCGGGTCCGCCGCGCAATGTGGACGCCTACGCGCGCAACTACAAGGAGATCTTTGTGCACTGGAGTCCGCCCAGCGTGACCAACGGCGAGATCAGCAAGTATCGCGTCTACTACACGGAGGTAAGTCGCTTCAGCTGTGCTGCAAGTACTGCGAAGATTGACGCTTCTCCTCAACCCATAGAGCGACAGCGGCGCGGAGCTGTACAACGACAGCAAGTCGCTGGAATTGACGCTGACGGATCTGCGGCCGTACACGGAGTATGTGATCTCTGTGGTGCCCTTCAACCACAACGGCATGGGCGATCCCTCCGCCGAGCTGAAGGTGAAGACCTTCTCGTCGACGCCTTCAGAGCCGCCCAACAACGTCACGCTCGAAGTGACCAGCTCCAGCGTAAGTAACCACAACTGCCTCGAAGTGCAGCCTGTTTAATGGGATTCTGTTTCAGTCGATCACGGTGCATTGGGAGCCGCCTGCGGAGGAGGACCGCAACGGACAGATCACCGGCTACAAGATACGCTATCGCAAGTTCAAGGATGCGCCGCAGGTGAAGAGCACGCCGGCCAACATACGCTACTTCGAGCTGAACGCGCTGGAGCGCAACGCAGAGTACCAGGTGAAGATTGCGGCGATGACGGTGAACGGCTCGGGGCCCTTCACTGAGTGGTATCGCGCCAACACGCTGGAGAACGACCTCGACGAGACGCAGGTGCCGGGCAAACCGATTTGGATCAGCATACAGCCGGGCGCCAGCAAGATCGAGCTGCACTGGGGCCCGCCCCAGCAGCCGGAGATCAAGATACGCAACTACGTGCTGGGCTGGGGACGCGGCATACCCGACGAGAACATGCTCGAGCTGAAGGAGACGGAGCGCTACCATGTGCTCAAGGGACTCGAGTCCAACACCGAGTACGTGGTCTCGCTGCGGGCGCGCAACGTGAAGGGCGAGGGCCAGCCCATCTACGACAACATCAAGACGCGCGAGGAGGAGCCCATGGACGTGCCGGTGCCGCTGGAGGTGCCCGTGGGTCTGCGTGCCATCACCATGTCCAGCTCGTCGATCGTCGTCTACTGGACGGACACGATGCTGAACAAGAATCAGCACGTCACGGACAACCGCCACTACACGGTCAGCTACGGCATCACGGGCTCGAATCGGTATCGCTACCACAACACCAGCGACCTCAACTGCATGATCAACGAGCTGCGACCCAACACGCAGTACGAGTTTGCCGTCAAGGTGGTGAAGGGGCGGCGCGAGTCCGCCTGGTCCATGTCCGTGCTGAACAGCACGCACCAGAATGTGCCGGTGACGCCGCCGCGCGACCTCAACGTGCGCCTGGACGAGCTGAATCCGCAGAACGTGATCATTCGCTGGCTGCCGCCGAAGCACACGCTCGGCCAGATCATCGGCTACAACGTGTACTACACGTCGGACACGACGAAGCGCGATCGGGACTGGATGATCGAGGCATTCAACGGCGAGGAGACCATGCTGCTGCTGTCCACGCTGAAGCCGCACACCACCTACTACTTCAAGGTGCAGGCGCGCACCACCAAGGGCAGCAACAATGCGCCCTTCTCGGCCCTGGCCACGTTCACGACGAGCGCCGCGGTCGTCATGCAGCCAGCGGACACCATTGCCAAGGGCATCGACAACCAGAATCTGCTCTACATCATCATTGGGGGCACGGCGCTGGTGCTGCTGCTGCTGCTGCTGGGTCTGCTCTTGCTCTGTCGCCGCAAGCCACAATCCTCGCCGGAGCACACCAAGAAGAGGTACGTGCAACTATACTCAACTATTTGCCCTAGACTAATGCTTATTTGTTCGACTGTGCCGACAGCTATCAGAAGAACAATGTGGGCGTACCGAAGCCGCCGGATCTATGGATACACCACGACCAGATGGAGCTGAAGAACATCGACAAGGGCCTGCACACGGCGACGCCGGTGTGCAGCGACAACGCCTCCAGCAGCGGCGCCCTCACGCTGCCGCGCTCCGTGGTGCACAGCGAGTACGAGGTGGAGACGCCGGTGCCGGCGCACGTGACCAACTCGCTGGACAAACGCTCCTACGTGGCGGGCTACATGAGTGCGTGCAACACGATTTCCACTTTTTTTGGCCTACTAAATCCGGTCTCTTGCTTCCAGCAGCCACCTCGATGAACTCGACGATGGAGCGACCGCAGTACCCGCGCACGCAGTACAACCACCAGAACCGCTCGCACATGAACATGGAGGCGGGCCTGTCGCAGCAGAGCCTCACACAGCCGCAGAACAACTCGATGGCCCAGACGCCGGAGCATCCCTACGGCGGCTACGACGCCAACTTCTGGTGAGCAGCGTTCGAGAGCGAGGATGCCTGGGCATTGGCTTTCAATTGTAGACACAGATTTTACTTTGATTTTAACAAAATTTGCTTGTAAATTGAGCTACCTTTTTGGCAAACTGTCGGCATTCTGAGACATTCAGTCGGAATTCGAAACCATCGTTGCCATCGTTCAATATGTGCAGTCGAACGCGCTGGGGCCGCATCGATCCCACCATGCAGGTGGACTTGGTGCAGGGCCCCGCCAACCGTGTCTTGCAGCTGGACAAGCGAACGCTGCCGCGATTCGTGCAGCAGCAGCTGCTGCTGATGGCATCGCCGTCGCCGTTCCTCAACTACCTGAACAAGTTTCGCCTGGATAAGATACTGATCAATCATGAGTTCAAAGGCGTCTACACGATGCGCACATCGGCGACTGTCACCGAGCTGGCGGCACACGCGTGGCGCATCATGAGCACCTCGGACCGCCAGCCGTACATTAAGCTGGCCCGCAAGGCCCAGCAGATACAGCAGTCGCGCATGTTGCACTTCTTTCCCCAGGACGCCACTTGAATTGTCGCTTGCTCGCTCGTCATGATCGACCTCATTGTCTGCCCCTGTCCCAATCATTTTTGCTGATATAAAATTGCTGTCACTGACAAACCAAATGCTTTTCTTTCTTGCCTCTTTCTACTTGCAGCAATGCCGGCTACTCTGGCGGCCAGGCGGGTGGCAATGGCGCTGCTGGCGCCGGCTGTGTGTCCACCATTGAGAGCGCCAAGCGGGGTCATCCGCTCAAGAGTTTCAGTGTGCCTGGACCGCCGCCCACAGGCGCCGCCACGCCCGTCAACAAGCACAGTGAGTAAACTTGAAAGCTCTGCTTCCAATTCAGTAGCTAACACTTCTCTTGCCTTGTAGCTCCTGCTGTCACAATACGTCCACAGAATCAATCACCGTACAAGAAGCCCTCATTCTCGGCCGCCACGCCCAATCGGCTGCAGGGCGGCAGCTCCGTGGCGCATTCCACCGATGAGATACAAAGACTGGCGCCCAGCACTTCCACCGAGGAGCTCAACCAGGAGATGGCCAATCTGGAGGGGCTGATGAAGGATCTGAGTGCCATAACGGCCAACGAGTTCGAGTGTTAACACGGCTAACAAGTATTAGGAGGGCGACGAGGGCAGCGCATGCGATAAACATTTCACAGTGTTCATTGTTTCATTTGTAATTTTGTAATTTTAATTTGAGCGATTCATGTTTTTAGTTTCTTGCATTCGTCATTAATTTAAAACATAGACTTTAAACTACATTTAGTTGAACTGTGCGAATTGAATTGTAAATATGAGATACGAACGAAGCCATATAAATATAAATACGAGTAGTTACATATAATTAACGATAATTAGCACATAGCATAGTTAATTTTAACAATATCTAAATAAGCCATACATTACCACTAAGTCGAGCATCCGAACGCATCTCTCTCAGCCAGCGGCATTACTGGAATGGTTCTACAATCTGCAGTTCTGCATCTGACGGAACTCCCACTTTATCCCCATAACTCGTAACTAATCATGCATCATCTAAGCTAAGTCTCATCGTACTCTTTATAATCTACTAAACTAACGAAAATCAAAAACAAAACACAAACAACATTCGACTTATCTATTGTAGTATATACAAGCATATGTATGTGTGTGTATCTTGACTGTATTCTCGTTTGGTTTTGAGTTTGAAACGTGCCATTTTGTTTTAGCCACACAACTCTTAACAACTTAAGCCTATTAAATGTCAACATTCTAGACTGTAATCGATTTAGTAAAGCCAGTTAAGCTACCAGCAGCGCATTTAACACGAGTTACACCAAATACTTGCATGTGCTAGTATTATAACTCTTTTATATGATATTTTGAGCTCTTCAAAATTCAAGGACTAAAAGTGTTTCATTTCCAATTGATTACTATTATTGTACGGCAGCTGAACAAATTGAAATTCTTGCAATTTTTATCATATTGCTATGCACAATAATCTCAATTCAAATCTACCCAAAACAATGCACAACATTACAAAACGAAACCGTATACTTAAATCGAGTACATTGCAAAATTTGTGAAACTATTTTATTTGATACAATTTTTGTAAGCAATTGTCGAGATTTGCCAAATAAATATGGAAACTCATTGTATACACAAGTATCTACTTTTATACTTCGATGGCGCTTGGTAATTTCAGATAATTTACGTACATAGTGATTCCGACGACGTCCCCGCATAGCACATTAATTCTATAGTTGTTGGTATTTATAAACCACGAACTAGACTATAAATATTGAAATTAAAGCTATGATTAAAATCAAAAGCCGTTAAGCTTCGGTAGCTAGTATTAAATGTTTGCAACAGTTGTTAATTAATCAGACCTAATGTTATTTTGGCTCAGTGATTTGGAAAATGTATTACATTTTTTATTGATTTCCAAAAATTGTATTAATTTGAAACCTCTTAATTTTGCGTTGTTTATAGTTGCCCTTTTCGGGACAAGTATTCATGATGGATATCAGATTCTTTGATTCTACTCCTCTCTTAAGATGAATATATCAACTTGCACTCTCCATATATTTTCAGAACCAAACAGCATTTGTATCTTGTACTCGCCTTGCGGCAGGGGTAAAGTCTGCAGAAACCTGTCGTGAAACACCAAATTATCCACAATGATATCATGCTGAAAATGAATAATTAAGACAGTGCGTTTATATTCGTCCGTTCGCTGGAGGCTCTTACTGTATAGGGGCAAGTGTGATTCAGATTGGATCTGGTCGCAATGGCATCGAACACCAGCTTTTCTAACGACATTTTCTTTGATTGTTTGGCAAACTTGCAGAAGTCAATCGTGGTGTTGTACATAAATGGCCTAAATCCATTGTAGCGACGCATTACACCCAAGTTGGACTACGAGAAAACACACTTTATTTTTAGAAAATACGAGTATGTAGCAATACTAACGGATACGGTGTGGATCGGCACAATGAACAACTTGAGATGCAATTGAACACCGATGACGCCTCTGCCGAGCACATTCAGTCTACACGTCTTGAATTCGCCAAAGGTCTTGTTGAACGACTCACACACAATATTGGTAAATCGTGATTTCGACATTTTCACGTCAGTTATTAACAGCATTACGACAAGAACTTTTACCAATATTACGAATCGACGATCTACTCCGTTCATTGTTACTCCGAAAATAATCCCGCGAAATTTTTCAACAGATATTTTCATTTTGACGTCAAGGGCCGTTGATTTTGACGAGCGTCGAACAGTTAAAGCCTGTTCAAGCGTGAACATGCGTATGTAATTAAAAATAAAGTGAACCATAAGCAGATCAAGTATTGTTTAACTTAGATATGATAATAAAGCACTTGACAACTGCCTAGGATTTTAAGAAATAAATGTAAATGCCTTCAGAAATTTCATTTGGTTAGTTCTCTTCTTGAATATGCCATTATAAGTTTGTTCTGTTTCCAAAAATAATTCGTCCGATTAATTTTGTTTTTTCAACAACATCAAAATATAGAACTCCGGACTTCGTTAGGGTTTCGAATCTAAATGCAAGTTTAATTAGACTTCCCACACAGTAATAAACATCAATTTGATTTTAATTTAGATTGTTCCTCCCATTATCATAAGTGTTCAAATATCTTTCGGAATGCAAGAATAAATAAATTTAAATGATAAGTGAAAGTATGCAGAACATTCTCTTTCAAAAAGGAAAATTCAGATGTTCTATTTCGCTTTCGTCCACTTCTCGCTTTCCTCCCACAGCTGTTTAGCTGATTTCGCATCCTTTGCAGCGGCTGAAACTTCCTTGGGTTTGCAATCACTGAAGTATAAGCCAGTAACGCCATTCAAATCAGGATCCAGAGCAGCATACAGAGTGGTCTGTGCACCATTCTTGGCAGTCTTGAAGATCAGCCATAATAGCGGAGCCAGCAGAATGCTAAAGGAATAGGAAATCAATAATCACCAACCAACAGAATTCTGTTAATAGTGCTTACCGTCCAAACTTGTTATTAAACATCGAGATATGTCTTGTCAGTTCCGTTTGAACAACGCCAGGATGCAATGAGTTAACAGTCACCCTAGTTCCCTCCAAGCGTTTAGCCAACTCACGAGTAAAGAGTATGTTGGCTAACTTGCTTTGACTATAGGCAGTACCTGGCTTGTAGGACTTCTCACTGTTCAAATCATCAAAGTTAATTACGCCACTCGTGTGTGCCAAGCTGGAAACGTTCACAATGCGACTTGGTGCAGATTTCTATGGTGAAATAAATAGTTTACACAAAAGCGCATATCATCATGGTGACTCGTATACCTTCAAGACATCGAGCAGCAAATTGGTTAGCAAAAAGTGGCCCATGTGGTTGACTCCCAGTTGCATTTCGAAACCATCCTTCGTCAACATGCGGGGACAGTGCATTATGCCCGCATTATTGATGAGTATGTCAAGCTTACTTTGTTCCTTCTTGAACCTACCATGATCTCATTGTCAATAATTGGAACCAATCATCATTAATTCAATTAATGCTCACCCAGCAACAAACTTGCGAATAGAATCCAGAGAAGCCAAGTCAAGTTCGCGGAAGAATATGTTCTGGTTGTTGGTTTCTCGAATAATTTGCAGACGAGCCTGGTCCGTTCTCGTCTTATCCCTACATGCCATATAGACAGTAGCGCCCCGACGAGCCAGTTCGAGAACAGTCTCTTTGCCAATGCCAGTATTGGAACCGGTTACAATCACAACCTTCCCGGTTTCATCAGTTATTTTCTCGAACTTTCCACCTTGCATGTATTGCCTAATGAATTCAGTATGCATTGAAATAGATTATTTTTATAAATGACTTTTAACTTTTCACTTTCCTGATAAGGTAGGCGACAAGTCCTATTAAACCAGCCCAAAGAAACGCCGGGCACAGCAGACATTTGGTCAAAGAGCACATTTTGGGATTTCTCGAGGTGTTCACTATTTCAACATTCAGTAAATACTACGGGAATTGCAAACAACGTTCCGCCTTATAAGCAATTTCTGATGCGAGCGGCGACTGATAAAAGTTCACAATCATGATGACGATTTTTTGGCACACGTATAGACCGGAAGAACAAGGCAACTACGCTGTATTATTTCATTGCTTGATTAGATTGTGGGAATCAGTTTATATCTTATGTAGTACGCGGTCGATTTAAATTGACGAAATTTTTCCCAAGACTCCAGTAATTTGAAATTTATTTGAGTCTCGGAGATATAAATGTATGTAAATAGTACAATGTACAAGTTTATTAAAAGTTTCTAATTTTGCGTGGTTTTGTAAAGATATTGATAACAGTGCCTCAGCGTCGACTCTACGTTTATCTTATCGAGAACATAAATCGCAAATCTGTTAATGAGAACATGTTATCAATTCATTAGCTCTGTAGGTCAGAAATAATTGCTAGATTATTCCCATTCATAGATAAATTTTATTTATTTTAGTTGCAATACTATATGTAATAATAGACTCATTATTTTCGTATTTATTTGGTGATATCAATCAGCTATCCAGAAATTACTTCATACAATAATGCTGAGCAAGCTTTTCTTGAAATCATTTGAAAACAGTCCAAGGCAAAATCAACCATCTGCATTACATGGAAAATATGGTGATACTTATGTTATGGAACAGCAGCAGTGTTGAATCAAAAGTACGCACATTAAAAGATCATTAACAGTTGCTTTTAATATTGTTATATCTGTAGTTAACCACCCAGAGCAGATATGAATGACTAAAGAGTGTCAAATCATTAGGTGGATTAGATACATAGTCACTTGCGCATCGTGTTCTGTACTAAACAGGGGGGGAATTCTACACATCAACTCACCAAGCATTACCAATGGACGATAAATAATTTCTATTCTATCAAATTTCACGTTTTGCGTTGCATATAATTTAGAATACAATAATATATGTACAATACATCGATTTAAATAATTTAAGCAGATAAATTGCGAATAAAATGAAACAATCTATTTCCTAGGACGGGTCCACTTCTCACTCTCCTCCCACAGGAGTTTGCCAGTCTCTTCGTCGGTGGCAGCAGGCGCCACTTTCTTTGGTTTGCAATCACTGAAGTACAGCCCTGTGACTCCGTTCAGTTCGGGATCGAGAGCTGCATACAAAGTTGTTTGGGCGCCACTCTTGGGTGTCTTCAGCAGTGGCCACATCAAAGTTCTTAGTACAAGGCTGAAAACAAGTGCTCTTACATTTGGACTAATAGAAATACTCTAATGCAACTAACCGTCCGAATAAATTGTTGAGGATCTTCATATGCCTGCCAAGCTCTGTGTCGACTACACCAGGGTGTAGAGAGTTGACAGTCACGCCCGTTCCTTCCAAACGTTTAGCGAGCTCCCGAGTAAACATCACGTTAGCCAGCTTGCTCTGGCTGTAAGCGTCGCCCTCATTGTAGGACTTCTCGCTGTTCAAATCATTAATATTGATTGCTCCTCGAGTATGGGCCAAGCTAGACACGTTCACAATTCTGCTGGGTGCCGATTTCTGCGAATAAATGGAATTTCATCAAGACACCATAAATTAATTGCATATCTTTGGGTTTTACCTTTAGCAAATCAAGCAGCAAATTTGTCAGCAAAAAGTGGCCAATGTGATTGACGCCCAGTTGCAATTCGTAGCCATCTTTAGTGCGCATATGGGGACAACGCATGACACCTGCATTATTAATTAGAATGTGCAGTTTGTCCTGTTCACCCTTGAAGCTAATTAAAAATATTTAATATATTGTTTCTAATTTAAAAGTAATAAAAAATACTCACTCGGCAGCAAACTTGCGAATGGATTCTTGGGATGCCAAGTCAAGCTCACGGAAGAAAATGTTCTGATTGTTGGTTTCTCTAATGATTTCCAGACGAGCCTTCTCCGTTCTATTCTTATCCCTGCATGCCATATAAACAGTGGCTCCACGTCGTGCCAATTCCAAAACAGTCTCTTTGCCAATGCCCGTATTGGAGCCGGTTACAATTACAACTTTACCAGTTTCATCAGTTTGCTTTTCGAACTGGCCACCTTGCATATATTGTCTGCAAAATAAAATAAAATACGCAATTAGCAACAGTTGGTTTTAATTTTAGCTTCCTCTTATTTGCACCTGAGAAAGTAAATTGCAATGACAATAAGGCCCGTCCATAGAACGAAAGGACTCAGCAGACAATTGATGAAAACGCACATATTCGAGGATTTGCACTAATATAACTTATTCAAATATAACTTGTTCAAATAAAACGGTGCTAATTATGTTGAGGGCCACACAAATGACGAATCACGATGACAAAGAACATCTACCCGGTGGAATGAACCAGAACGAACTACTGATAAGTAAGTAATGTCAATTGTACAGAGAATACAGTAGCCGGTAAAATAGAGGTGGAGAAACATCGATGTCACTATCGATAAATTAACGAGTTTGCGATTCCTTCAAACATCGATGTTTTGTGCAACCATCTTTTTTTTGGCATTTAAATAATATTAAAAGTAGCTTTTTGTTTTTTTGACATCTGGGTCCGCATATCAAGTGTCGGCCAGCTATCGGCTGTCAAGGGATGAATTCGACACTTGCTGCACGGCGTAACATGGTTATTAAAAATTTAAAATAATGCTAAGCCGGCGTTGATATAAAAAAATATATTTTTTATTCATAAGCGAATTTAGTGCGTCGACCACCACACAGTTAACGAATGGTCAAACTTGTGGTCACGCTTCCAACTTCATCCGCTCCAGTTATGTCAGTTCACCTTTATCTTGTTTTTAATTAATATTCAAATTGTTTATTGGATATGTACAAATAATGGACTACAAAATATATGCATGTTACCAGCGGCAATAGGTAGAAAGAGCGTAAGTTTAAATTGATAGCAACCAAAATACGCTTGAAGTAATAGGCATTTCATGCTACTTTACACTTGTCCGAAGTAAATGTGAATTGTCTATTATTTCTAGGTCTTGGTCTTCTCACTTAAATCTATAATTTCCGATTGCGTCCACTTCTCGCTCACAGCCCAAAGCCATTTGGCAAGGCTATCATCCTGCGCTGCTGGCGCAGCAGCCGTAATTTGGCAATCGCTAAAATATTCGCCAGAAACACTCTTCAATTCTGGATCAAGGGCAACATATAGGGTGGTTTGCGCCCCACTCTTTGGCGTCTTCACGAATGGCCAAAACAATGGTTTAACGAATATGCTGCAATAATAAAATACCGTTTTAAATTGAAGCTCCGATTGCTTCATTATGAAATACAAACCCAGCAAAAAAATTGGTGAAAAATCCCATATGCCTAAAGAGCTCTGTGTCAACGATGCCGGGATGCAACGAATTTACAGTTACGTTAGTTCCCCGCAAGCGTCTGGCCAATTCTCGTGAAAACAATATGTTGGCCAACTTGCTCTGACTGTAGGCTTTGCCTTCATCATAGGCCAGTTCACTGTTCAAATCTCCCGTGTTGATTTCTCCTCTTGAATGTGCTAAACTCGAAACAACAACAATTCTGCTAGGCCTGGATTTCTAAACGGTTAAAAAAGCTTGATAAACAAATGAATAAAATTGATAACGACAACAAACCTTAAGCATGTCCAGCAATAAGTTAGTAAGTAGAAAGTGGCCCAAATGATTGACGCCCATTTGCATTTCAAAGCCATCTTTGGTCAGTGTACGTGGACAGCGCATTACTCCGGCATTGTTGATGAGTATGTGCAGTTTCTTCTGTTCCCGCTTGAACCTATCAATAGAAATTACATTTTGATAGAATACCTTCAACTAAGACCATTCACTCACCCGGAAACAAAGTTTCTAATCGAATCCATGGAAGCCAAGTCGCATTGCCGACAATAAACGTATTTGTTTTGCGATTCTAGGACGATTTCCTCGCGTGCCTCTTCGCATTTTTCCATATCCCTACATGCCATATAAACTGTTGCTCCTCGTCGTGCCAATTCGCGCACCGTCTCCTTGCCAATGCCGGTATTCGAACCAGTCACAATCACAACTTTACCAGTTTCATCTGTGCACTTTGTGAACTGTCCACCTTGCATAAGGTCTCTGCAATCGCGGAATACCTTTAAAATTTTTATCAATATTGAAACAAAAACGCAATAACTTACTTTAAAAAGCAAGCACCGCCCACCGCGGTGCCTGTTACACTTAACCAGAATATTGGCCGGCTTTTGAGGAACGCGAATAACGTCATTATGCACTTGGAAATAAATAAACACGAAAATTATCAACTACGCGCAGTTGCGAGCAAGTAAATCGCGATAGTCTAGGGTAGGCGTATAGAAAATACCCTGTACAATTCGAAGCCGATTCATATAGCATTCACATACAAATATTCAAGTCATAGGATCATTTGTTAATAGTAGTGTTAATAAGAGAGTAGTTTGTGTAAATGTCTGAAATAAGTTATACAATTTGTTTATTTAGAATATCATTTTTGGCTACTATACTACTAACTGACAACTGTGCATACTCTATCTGCATAAGATACTGGGCATTACAGCCAGGGTTGCTTACCCGTCTATTATTTCAGTTTAATTTATCCACTTACTTTACAAAATAAACCGCCAATCCCATAACTAGAGGCCAATCTAAAAGTGGACCCAAAACCCCGTCGCCAATCACACACATTTTGATGACCGTAAGTCTTGCAATAACTTTAATAACAATAATTTTAAGCGTAGTTCTTTGTATGAGCAGATCACAGGGTGATTGTGGTAAACGAAAAACTTCTTCAGCTTCAGACGTGGGTTTGTAATGTTTGTTTTCCTTCAAAAATTCACGTAAATATTGCGAGAAACGCCTATGAATATTACTTGACGTGTGTGTTTGTGCCAGGTGACATTAAGTGCAGCGCCAACGAAGACGCCTTCCGAACAACATCCGAGGCATAACGAAACAAATAAATAATGCGTCGCAATGTGTAAGTCAACGCCAACTCGACTGTTCGTCTGTTGTTTACAGGCTCTGTAATACGATGCACACTTCCCATTTCAGGCGCCAACAGCAGTACAACTGGGACGATGGGATGGATGACATTCTCGGAAGACCTACACAAGACGGCAGTGAATTTGTGGACATGCAGCAGTTGCCAAGCAATAGGACCGTCAATGGCCACGCACGACTGCCGCGCTTTGAAAACACGTTGGAGGTGAAAGTGCAGGAAGACGATACGTTGCAGGCTCTAGCACTGCGCTTCCATTGCTCTGTAGCGGACATTAAGCGGTTGAATAAGATTGATCGCGAAAACGAGATACATGCTCGTCGTATTATTCGTATTCCCGTCACCGTGCACAACGTTCTATTGGGATCAAATGACCCCGATGCGCTGCCTGCCATTCACCGTAGTGGCAACAATAGTCCGAGGCACAATCAGGAAAAGGAACTCGCGATTGAGCGGAATCCATTAGAAGATGCTCGCTTAATGTTGGATGAGCGACTTCTGGTGGCTGCTGTGAATGCATCCGGAGCATCTGAAGCACAACCATCACCACGAAGAGATGGAAATAATTTCTATGATGGCTCTCAAGGCTACACAGACGATAAAAATGGTGAGTGTAAATCTTAGTTGGCTAGCATATAGTTTTCCTGTTTAAAATTTCGTGTAAGTGGCTAACAGCTGTCAGAGCTGGCCAACTAGGCAAAGTCATTGTGTGAGTGAGCTACCCTGTGAAACGGGAGGAGCAATTCTGTTAACGTTCTGTTAAGTACGACGTGAAGTTGGGTACTACAGCCAATTTGTTTAGTCATTGGAAATACGGTCACATTCGCTATTACAATTGCTCAAAATCATAAGCGTTGGCGAAAAATACACAATAATCTTAGTTAATATTTGGCTGTCAAATAATTAAAACAAAATGCCGGACTATCTGGGAGATGATCAACGCAAAGTTAAACATGAAGAGAAAAGCGAGGACAAAGAAATCAAGTCCCTCGACGAAGGCGACATCGAGCTGCTGAAGACTTATGGACAAAGTCAATACCATAAGTCCATAAAGAGCATCGAGGAAGACATACAAAAGGCCGTAAAGCAGGTCAATGAGCTGACGGGCATCAAGGAGAGCGACACAGGCCTGGCACCGCCAGCACTCTGGGATCTCGCTGCGGACAAGCAAATCTTGCAGAACGAGCAACCGCTGCAGGTGGCGCGATGCACAAAGATTATCAATGCTGATTCCGATGATCCCAAGTATATCATCAATGTGAAGCAGTTTGCCAAGTTTGTCGTGGATCTGGCCGATTCCGTGGCACCTACGGATATTGAGGAGGGCATGCGTGTTGGCGTCGATCGCAACAAGTATCAAATCCACATTCCGCTGCCACCCAAAATTGATCCAACGGTGACCATGATGCAGGTTGAGGACAAACCGGATGTCACCTACAGCGACGTAGGCGGTTGCAAGGAGCAGATCGAAAAGTTGCGTGAGGTCGTCGAGACGCCTCTCCTGCATCCCGAGAAGTTCGTCAATTTGGGCATCGAGCCTCCCAAAGGCGTGCTGCTCTTTGGTCCGCCAGGCACTGGTAAGACGTTGTGTGCTCGTGCCGTCGCCAATCGCACAGACGCCTGCTTCATTCGTGTCATCGGCTCGGAGCTGGTGCAGAAGTATGTGGGCGAGGGAGCACGTATGGTGCGCGAACTGTTCGAAATGGCCCGCTCCAAGAAGGCGTGTCTCATCTTCTTCGATGAAATCGATGCCATTGGCGGTGCACGTTTCGATGACGGCGCTGGCGGCGATAATGAGGTGCAGCGCACCATGTTGGAGCTGATCAATCAACTGGACGGCTTCGATCCCCGTGGCAATATCAAAGTGCTGATGGCCACCAATCGACCCGATACGCTGGACCCTGCGCTTATGCGTCCTGGTCGTTTGGATCGTAAAGTAGAATTTGGTCTGCCGGATCAGGATGGACGCTCGCACATCTTCAAGATCCACGCGCGCTCCATGTCCGTGGAACGTGACATTCGCTTCGATCTGCTGGCGCGCCTCTGTCCCAACTCGACTGGTGCCGAGATTCGGTCGGTGTGTACGGAGGCTGGCATGTTTGCCATTCGCGCGCGTCGTAAGGTGGCCACGGAGAAGGACTTCCTGGAGGCTGTCAACAAGGTTATCAAGAGCTATGCCAAGTTCAGCGCCACGCCTCGCTATATGACCTACAATTAAGTTACGATTTATACGCGTTTTTCATCCATGCAACGCTGTGGGCAAAATTGTAGCTTCTGCTGCAGCTGAGCATAAAGTAAAATTAAATAAACGATATACAATAAACGATATTTATGTTTATGCATCTCAAAGAGACTACGCGGATTACATTTTAGAAGAAATGACTTGCTATCTTTAATCTGGATGGGAGAAGAACTTAAATGACAACATGTATTTAAAGCATTAATTAATTACACACTTTCCGCACCTACTCTTTATAAATGTTATTATATTTCTGTGTTTGATCATAAATACGTAGATTAACCAGATTGCTGTTTCAAATGCAGGCAACCGGGAGCCAAATTTGGACGACAATACAGCCTTGCTGGACGACATGCTGGTGGACCGACATGCGCCCCGCTTGCGTCCCATACCGGGTCCATCGTTGCGGGCCATCGATTGGTCTGGGTCGGATTGCGACATGTCCTGGATATGCCTACTCATATTTATTCTCGCACTCTGTGTCGTCATTCCGCTGGTGTATGTCATCTATCTGGCGGAGCATCCACATCACACCCACAGCACACCCTAGTTGAGCTGTGGTCGTATGAATTGAAGTGATCATCATTCCAAATGTGCTAGTTGAAATGATGTGATTGGAAATCACAAACTCCAAAAAACCATAAAAACCAATTTTCTCTCTTGGCTCTAGATGATCGCATTTTGAATGTAATTTGGAGCAATAGAATTTATTTTTTATATAAATATACACGCGTAGAAATAAAGTACCAATTGTGAGTTGTACAAAACTAATACTAGAATTGATACGTATTGTAATAATTTATATTTCCCTTTCCGAAATTATTTTGTGAACTACTTGAAATTATATATATCTAAATCTCAACTGGCAGCCCATAGATAGCATACATGGATAAAGCTGTGAACAGGTAAACAATAAAAAGTGCTTCGAATTGTTTTACTGTAAGCTTTAATAATAATATTATTAAATTAATATGTCGATATTTATGTTCATATCGAGGTATAGGTCCAATTGATTACAAATTCAAATGATGTTTGCATAGCTTAAAGCTAAGAACATTTCTTAGAAATAGATAAAATATGTAATAAATAGTATCCATGGATAATTAATTAATTAGTAAGTTACAAACTAGAATTAATGTTAGTTAACGCACACTGGGCGACAACTGTTTAAGTACTTCTTATCTTCTGAATACTTTCAAATGAGTGTCGTGTGTCTGGCCATGGCACATGATTATTTGGTGTGAATTGATATTGATTTGGTGTCCAGGTGCGTGGACTGCTCCCGTTATTGTGCATATTCCTGGCAAGGAATAGGCAGCCAAGGGCCGCACAATCCAAAAGGGATGAATCTATCTCAGTTGCATATTCACTTGAACTTTAAATTCTCAAAGAAAGCAATATTACTCCTGAGGAAGCCACGCCGCACGGGCACTGGACTCGCCTGTGCGGCGACGGGAATGGGACTGGATTGGCTCTCCGACTGCATGGATGGATCCCTGTTGGGTAAGATGTCTAATTAGTTGACATCGAATGCAATATATAACCTACTTACGTTTCGAGTGATGACAAATCGGAGGCAATTGTCGATTCATCGGCCACTTCAGCTATGGAAACGGCATGCTGCAGCATATGCTTACGTGTCAGTGGCGTGGCTGGTTTCTCTGGCGTCTCGGGTGGTGCTACCAGTCTCACAGTCTGTAGTTAGGTTCAGTATATAAACTACAATTAAAATCTACTACTACTATCTAAATCTACCTTTCGCCAGCGTCGTTCGGGCTGCGTTCGTTTGCTAGTCAGCAGAAAGGCTTGAGCCAACGCCTTCACCGAGGGCATGGCATGTGCCACATCATCTTCAATTGGCGGCTTTTCCGCCGGAGTGCTTGGTTCAACCTGCTCGAGTCGAAGCATTTAATACCTGCATCACATGGGATTGCAATTAACCTACCACTTCATCTTCCTCTATGGACAGAACCTGACTAGGTTCGATCAGGCGTCGCTTGGGTTGCAGAAATCGAAAAGCGGGCGGCGTGGAGCCGCGTGTCGGTGTCATCGTGGGCGACGAACACACTGTGGGCACTGTATCGGCTGGTCCAAACTGCAGCACAACGGGTCGTTCACGTTTCCGTGACGAATCTATGGAGGAGGAGGAGGGCGCACTGAGTGCAGACTCCATAGATGACGTGCTCGATGTGCTGGGCTGGTCGCCAACAGTTTCCGTCTTGCTGAGGACCCGTGTCTCCTGCTTATTGAAGTCGTAGACACGCACTGTGTCCGAGTCGTCGCTGGTCGTGTGCTGCGATTGCATCGATGGATTCGATTGCGTCTCCAGACTGGCATTGGCCTCATCCACCACCTGGGCGGGCACCGCTGTATAAACACAGGACGCGTCGGCTGCAGTTTTGTTTGCATTTGTAGCCTTTCGAGAAAACATTTGAGGCGTGTGTACAAGTTGTGTGTGTTGTTTTGGTTGTTGTTTGTTAGTTTAGGTAGAAGTTAATCATTGATATGAAAAGAAGAATTGTTGAGTGTTTAGTATAAGACATTGTTGAGAAAAGCCATAGCAGTTGCGCATGTGGGGTATGCAGGATCCTTGGTGACTGACAATCATGGATGGGATGTATGTGTTTTGTCTGTGTGATTTATGTTTACATTTGTATGTGGGTGTGGCAGCATGCAAATTATTCTGTTGACTTATAGCTAGAGCAAGACAGGAGAAAATTCCAATTAGCGAATACGTGAGTTTGGCAGAAAGTGAAACAAATGTTGTTAGTAAAATCGACTTAACAGTAATTCAAATAATATAATTACAATCAACTGTCTGCTGCAGGTACTCACCGTTTCAATAGATTTACATAGTTTTACTAAAAACATTTGTTTCATTCATTATTTTGTGGTTTGTTTAACTTTTGGCTTTATTTCTATGATATTGGTTTTGTTTATAAAAGAAGTTAGCAGTATGAATTAACTAGTGTGTGCATACAAAAGATTACAATGTTTACATTCAAAGAATTAACAGCGCAAAATCATAGTTAATCAATAAAAATAATAATTAAAAAAACATACAAAGTGCCGCATACTTTCGGGCGCATTAGCATTAGGCAATTATTATTATTAGCATTTAGAATTATTGCTATTATGATAATTGTTTGTATTATTATTTAGTTTGTTGGCTTTGAAAGGTAGATAGCAGATACGAGTACAATTATGATAGGTAGATATAGAACGCTATATAGCTCTGGTGCATCGTTGTGCGTCTACTTGAGCAGATGGCACTGCCAGCTTTAAGCCTAACCGTGCTTGCCGATGGAGATTCTATGTCGATTTCCTTTTCCCTTTCAGTTTCCAGTTTCTCAGCTCGGAATCGGCTTGATAATTGTTTTCTTTTTTGTTTTGTTTTTGCGCAAAGAACCGTGAAATTGCTTTTTGTGTTGCATTTACTGACTAGTGTGTGTGTGTACTATATACGTATGTGTGTGTGTGTGTTTCTCTAACTTGACTTGACTAACTGTTTAGCTATGCAGAATTTGGCAGATGTGAATCGTACCTCTAGGAGCTACAACTACGACAACGACAACGACAATCCCAGTGATCCCAGTGACCCCAGTGAAACCCGAAACCCGCCCCTGAAGTAGGTGCTAGAATAGTAGACTATTGTTGCTGTACGTGGCGTCGGCGCCGCTGAAGCCATTCAAGCAGCTATCGACGCCCGAGTCCTGATCGTCTATGCAGGGCTTCGCCTGCAGTTCGCTCTCGAACAGCGGATTCATAACGAAATCCTTTGAGGTGGCGGACACAGCGCGAAAACTGTTGCGCTTGAGATCTTTGTGCAACAGCTGCTTCTCGAACTGCGTGAGCACGGCTGGCGAGGGGCCCCCACTCTGGCCCTGACCCTGTCGCCTCTTGGAAGCGGACGAACCGAAGGACATGCCACTTGCATTGCTGTGCAGGCTCAGCGAGGATTGCGTATGGCGTTTGGGCAGCGTGCTGCCGAAGTAGCTGGGCGCATGCCCCACGCTGCTGCGCCACGAGCGATGCGAGCGTACGTCAAAGTCATCTACGTCGGGATCTAGACCCAGGCTGGAGTCGCGGTAATGCGATGCCGATGTGGATGGACGCTCAATGGCGGGGTGTGCACGCTCATGACCGTAGCCAGAGCTGTGAGCGTGGGCGTGGGCGGTTAATGTGGGGGAATTACGTTTGTTAATGAACTTGAGCGAGCTGCTGCGTCGCACGGGCGTGGACAGCGTCCAGTGTGAGAGGTCAGCAAGGTTACTTTGAGCGCTACCATGCGGTTGATTTACCTCATTGATGACAATATCCTCATCGGTCTGCACTGCTGTCGGCTCCACGCTGCGGCCGCTGACGCTGACGCTGCCAGCTGAGGACGGCGACTTGCCGCTCTCGCTGGGCGCATTGTTGATATAATAATCCCGACTGTAGCTGCTCGAGAAGCAAATGTGAATTGAATTGTTGTGCTTCAGTCAGTGCTCTGTACAGGGTTAACTTACCGCTTATAGTCCTCGGCGCGACTGGCGGACTCTACGCTCTCGGTGGTCATCAGCGCCAATGCCTTCTGCTCCACGCTGGGGCTTATGTTGGGCACATCCATGAAGCGTTCCTGTGTGCCGCTGATGCGCTGCTTCAGCGCCTCGGGCGCATAGGGATTGTTGGGCATCTCGACTGCATTGTACCACTTTTTGACTTCGCGCTCCGCAATTGAGCCTAGAATGGAATCGGCATTTAGTTGGGTGAGCGGTTACAAGATGCAAGTGGTAGCAGAAGCAACATGTTAGCCAGACTAAGAACAGAAACATAACTGAACAGAAGCAATTACGAAAGGAGACAACAAACACCGAGTGACGAGAGTGTTGGCCATAGAGTGCGTGTTACCTGGGGCGAAGCGCCGCAACAGTACAACATCATCTTCATTATTATTAACATCATTCACTTGATCATCATCATCATTCTTATGAACTCCATTTTGTTGGTCAATATCGGGCAAAGCCATGACCGATTTCTTAGACCATCTTAGTGAACCATTTGTTAGTTTACCACTCGGCCGAGTTCGTTGTGTTGTTGTGTTAGTGTTGTTGTTGTTAGTTGTTTTAGAATTTCTTGCGTGGTTAGTTAGGGTTACTGTTGTTGTTGTGACATTTGTTAGTGTTCTACTAGAAACTGTCTCATCCACAAATTCAGTTCTATTACTACTCGTATCATAATCATTAACTGAGTCTCCGTCGCCATTAAAAGTCTCATGCGAGGTGGACGGCGTGCTCACATTGCTGTCGCTAGAGTTTGAGCTTAATTGATCTGAGAAGAGAATATGGTTAATAAAGTTATAGCCGATTTCAGTGAAACTGCCAATGATGAAGAACTCATTATCGATATCGATGTCGTCGGCGAGATCAACTGATGTCTGACTGCCAATATCGGAATAATGCGAAACTAATTCTACATCAACTTCTTCTTGAGTCTTATGAAATGTGAATTCCTCAGCGGAAGTGCCGTCAGTCTCTAAACTTACTAAATGAGAGTCTATATCTCCACTCATATTATTATCTAAGCTAAAATGCTGGTACGTATCAAACAGACTTTGATTCGTTTCATATTCTACATCATCTACACTTTCATCATCTAAGGAATCAAAGGAACTCAGGTATTTGTGCATGATAAGAGCGCGTCGTCGTCGTCTTTCAATTGTCGCCAACAGTCGTTTGTCTTTGATGTAAACCTTGCAAATGGTCCCCAAGAAATTCACTGGCCTCGGGGACGAGTCTTCATCGCTCGGTGTTGTGTCTACGATATTTGGCTGTCTTTGCAGGCACTTCAGAGGCTGTTTACCTAGAGCGGACATTTCACTCTGCATTGTGTCTGCGGTCAGTTGCAGAAGGTTAATCTCAACCTGCGTTTCTGCCGCAATTTCCGAACCAAGTTGACCCGCATCTTCCATGTGCGAGTCGAATATCACGTTTTGAGGAACAAACACTTCGTCATTTGCCTCCTTTAATAACATATTTTCCTCAATTTTTGTTTGATCGTAGAGTGCAGCTGGAACGGACTGCTCGTTGGCATTTGGATCTGGGAAAGAGTCTGTTTTCTCCTTTTCGACTTGAATAGGAACTTCAGATTCAGATGCAGGAATCCCTGTTGTCGAAACATCTTCTGCTCCTGGTAGTGAAATCTCTGTTGTAACATCTTCTGGTGCTGATAATAATATTTCGGTTGTGTCGACTTCTTTTGGCGATGCCGTAGCGATAACATCTTCTCCTGATGGTGGTGCAGAAGTTTCCTCGGTTGCTATTGTTGCAGCAACTTCCACTTTTTCTGAAGTAGGAAGTTCTTTTGATGGTCGTGCCGAAATTTCAGAAGCAGTCACCTCCTCTACTGATGCCGCAATTTCCGTTGAAACAACCTCTTCTATTGATCGTGCAGGAGTTGCTGATTCTGCAACTTCCCTTATAACTGGGATAGGAATCTCTATTGTAGAAAGTTCTTCTGTTGCTGGCGATAGAATTTCCGTTGTAACGACTTCTACTGGTGTTGGTAATGAGATCTCAGTTGCGACAACTTGATCCATTACTGGTGCAGGAGTTTCCACTGACAGGACAGCAATCACAGATGTGCCATCTTTTTCGGTTACTGTAACCTCAGGTTCAGAAGTTTCCGAGGCTGTAGCTGCTTGCCCTGCATTCTCCATTCGTACAAATTCTTTTGAACTTGATTTAGGAGTTTCAAATTCTATAACATCCTCTAATGGTACAAAAGTCTCTGCTGCAACAACTGTTTCTGGAGTCGGTTCGGAAATTTCTGTTGCAGTAACCTCCTCTATTGCTGATTCAGGAACGTCAGACGCATCAACTTTTTCTGCTTCGGGTACAGAGGTTTCCGCCCCAGCAACTTCCTCTATTGCTGTTTCGGGACTATCCGATGGAACAACTTCTTCGGCTGCTGAAGCTTCAGGTGTCGCAATTTCGTCCAGTTCTGGAGCAGGGACCTCATCATTTGCTGGTTTAAGAATATGTGGGATTGCTGCTTCTGCAGCTGCAGGAGTTTCTAGTGTAGCAATTGCTGTTACTGATGATTCCGGTTTTTTAGTTGAAAGTTCTTCTGTTGCAGGAACAGGAACTTCCGAATGTGTAATAATTTCTATTTCCACAGTAGCAACTTTTGATAGTGGAGATGCAGTAATATCCAAACTGGCAACTTTTTCTGCAGCTGGAGTGGAAGCAGAAACCTCCTCTACTGCTTGTTGAAGAACCTCCATTGTAGAAACAGTCTCTGCTTCTGGTGTAGATTTAGACGATAGGGGTACTTTTTCTACAACTGGTGCAGGAATTTCGGATCCATCAATTTCTTTTACTGCTTGTGTCAGAGTTTCCGACTGAGCAATTTTTTCTGCGGCCGTTGAAGTCGTTGCCGCAACTTCAACTTCTTCTATTGCTGGAACAGACGTTTCTGCTGCGGCAACTTCTTCTATTGTTGGTGTAGGATTATCTGAAGCTGCAAATTCTTGGACTGCAACTGCTGCAACAATTGAAGCTTCCGATGTAGCAATGGGTTCTGTTGCTGGTGTGAGAATTTCCGTAGCAATAACCTCCTCTATTACTGTTTCAGAAATTTCCGCCAAAACAACCTGCTCAACTGACTCTGTCATAGTTTCCAATTTACCAACTTCTTCTGGTGCGGGCAAATCTGTCAACATTGTTGTAGCTTCTTTTATTGCTGGAGCAGAATTTTCCGTCGCAGCAACCTCCTCTTTTACTGGTGCCTGAGTTTCGATTGGAGGTGCCTCCTCAGCAGTAAGTGCCACGGTTTCTGTTTCAGCGATTTCTACTGCTGCTTGTAAAGGATTGACTGCTGATGCACTTTCCTCTATTACCGCTGAAGCAACCTTCTCTGTTACTGTTGCAACAGCAACCTCCTCTATTGCTATTGTAGACGTAACAACTTTGTTTGCTTCTGGTGATGACATTTCCGCAGCAATAACTTCATCGGTTGCTGTTACGGTAATTTCCCCTGCAGTAACCTCTTCTATTATTGGTACAGGAGTTTCCAATGTATTAACTTCTCTAATTGTTGATGCAGGTATAACCGAAGAAACAATTTCCGCTCCAACAACCTCCTCTATTACAGGTACAGAAATTGCAATTGAAGGAACCTTCTCTATTGCTGGTGATATACTTTCCAAATCAGAAACTTCTTCTTCGGCTTTGGAAGGACTGACCGTCACTTCTATTACAGGCGCTGGAGTTTCAGCAGCATCAACCACTTCTACTACTGCTGCAGAAATTTCCAATGTGCCGGCATTTTGTGTTTCTTCTGTTGAAGTTTGCGGTACTGCCACTTCTTCAGTTGCTAGTGCTGTAGTTTCACAGGCAGTAGCTTCTTCGGTTACTGGTGCACAAATGTTCACCGCAGCAGCCAACTCTATTGCCTGTGTTGAAACTTCTCCATTTGCAGAAGATGGAGCTACCACTGCTGCAGTTTCCTCTATTACTGGTAGAGGAACCCCTTCTATATCTGGTGCACGAGTTTCAGATGCATTATCTTCTATTGTCGCTGGTGTAGGATTTTCCGCCAAAGCAACCTCCTCTATTACTGTTGTAGGAATTTCCGCCACAGCAAGCTCCTCTTTTACTAGTCTAGGAATTTCAATTGGAGAAACCGGCTCTACTGGTGGTACCAAAGTTTCCGATTCTGCAACTTCTTCAGGTGCTGGTGAAGCAATTAACGGGGTGTCAACTTCTATTGTCGAAGCAGTTATTTCCTCTGCAGCAACCTCTTTTAATGTTGGCGCAGAATTTTCCAATGGAGCAACTTTTACATCTGATGTTAGAGTTTCTGCGTCAATTGCTTCGACTGAAGGTGCAGGAATTTCTGCAACAGCAACCTCCTCTATTACTGGTGCAGAAATTTCAGTTGGGAGAACTTCCTTTATTTCTGATGACACAGTGTTCAATGCAGCTACTTCTTCTACTGTTGCTGGTGGAGGACTGACCGCTGTTACTCCTTCCTCAATTACTGAGACAGGAACTTCCTCTACTAGACTAGTTTCAAATGTACTAATTTGTTCTGTTGCTGGAGAAGGACTAATAGTTTCAATAGTTTCTGCAACTTCCTCTGTTACTGGGACAGGAACCTCCTCTCCTATTGCTGGTGAAGGTATTACCGCCGCTTCAACTTCCTCTAGTGGCGTAGTTTCTGATTTAGCAACTTCTTCTACTGCTGGTGAAGCAGTTGTCACTGCTGCAATTTCTTCTTTTACTGGGACGGGAGTCTCAAATTCACTAACTTCTTCTTTTGTTGGTGAAGGAATTACCGCTGCTACAACTTCCTCTATTTCTGGTGAGGGAATTTCAAACGCAGGATCCTCCTTTACCCCTTGTGGCAGAATTTCTGATTTAGCAATTGCTGGTGAAATACTATCTGCTGCTACACCTTCCTCTGGGACATAAAGCTCCTCTACTACTGGTGCACGAGTTTCCGATGTAATATCTTCTACTGTTGCAGGTGTAGGATTTTCCGCCATAGCAACCGCCTCTGTTATGGTTCCAGATGCTGGCGCGTTTTCTGCTTCTGGTGCTGGAGTTTCAGCAGTAATAACTTCTTCTTTTGTTTGTACAGTAATTTCCGAAGTAGAATCTTCTTTCAATATTGATGCAGGAGTATCCACTGCAGTAATTTCTTCCAAAGCTGATACTGAAGGAATTTCCGCCGCAGCAACCTCCTCTAATGCTGTAGCAGAAATGTCCGATGAAGCAACTTCACTTATTTCATCTGCTGTAGATTCCGCTGACACAACATTTACTGTTGCTGCTGTGGAAATTCCAGCAGAAACAATGCTATCTGGTATTGGATATTCGGCCACAGCAATCTGCTCTGGTGCTGCAGCAACCTTCTCTGATGCTGCAGTACCTTCAACTGAAGGAACCACACTTTTCGATTCATCAACTTCTTCTACTGCTGGTGAAGTGCCGACTGCTGTTGCTACATTCTCTATTGCTGGAGTAGGAATATCTGATGCAACAACTTTGTCTGTTTCTGGTGTAGGACTTTCCAGCACGACATTTCCCTCTCTAGCAGATAAGAGAACTTCTTCTGTTGCTAGTGGTGGAGAGTCTTCTGTAATAACCTCCTCTATTAAAGGTACAGGTATTTCAATTGAAGGAACCATAGGTTCTGAAACAGCAACTTCTTCTGCTGCTGGTGAAGAAGATATTGCTGCGACCTTCTCTATAACTGATTCAGCAACCTCTTCTTTTACTGGGGCAGGAATTTCAATTGGAGTAATCTCCTCTACTGGTGGCACCATGGATTGTGATTCCGCAACTTCTTCTGCTGGTGGTAAAGAACTGACCGCAGCCACAACTTCGTCCATACAATTAGGAATTTCCGCTGCAGTAACGATTTCTGTTACTGGAGTAGCATTTTCCGCCACGGCTACAACCTCTTGTTCCTTGGCTGATGGAGCATCTTCTCCTGCTGCAGGAGCTTCTCCAATTGCTGGAAAAGGCACTACCGTTTTTAACATTTCCTCTATTACTGGAACAGGAACCTCCTCCACAACTGGAACCGGAGTTACGGATGCACTAACTTCTTCTGTTGCTGGTGGTATTACCGCTGTTGGTGGTGGTGGTATTACCGTTGCTGCAACATCTTCTTCTACTGCAGCTGGTGATGCACTGACCACTGCTGCACCTTCCTCTGTTACTCGTGCAGGAATTTCAGATGCAGTAACCTCCTCTACTATCATAGGATTTTCCGCCACGATAACCTCCTCTATTATAGTTGCAGATGCATCCACATTTTCTGATTCTGGTGCTGGAGTTTTAGCAATCATAACTTCTTCTGTTGGTGGTTCTTCTACTATAGGTGCAGGAATTTCCAATGCAGTAATTTCTTCCGCGGCTGGCACAGAAACTCCTGTTGCTGTCAATTGCAATGTAGCTGGTGCAGAAATATCAGCAGCAGCAACCTCCTCTAATGCTGATGCAGAAATTTCTGATGCAGCAACTTCATTTACTTCCTCTGCCAAAACTTCTCCTGTTGGTTTTGTAGGAATTTCGTCTGCAACAATCTTCTTTTGTGTCGAATACTCGGTCACAGTAACCTCCTCTATTACTGTTGCTGATGCAGAATTTTGTTCTGTGGCTGGTGTGTCCACTGCAATAACTTCTTCGTTTGGTGGTTCGGGATTTCCTGTTGCAGCAATCTCCTCTATTACTGTTGCAGAAGTTTCCGATGCTGCAACTTCAGCTGTTTCTAATGTCGAAATATCGGGAATATCCTCTGTTGCTGGTTCAGGAATTTCATTTATAGCGACAGGAATTCTCGCAGTAGCAACCTCTTCTGTTACTGGAATAGGATTATCTGCCACAGCAACATCCTCTATTACTGTTGCTGATGCAGTAACTTTTTCTTCTTGTTTTGCAGGAATTTCCGGCGAAGAATCTTCTACTATTGGTGCTGAAATTTCTAATGCAGTAATTTCTTCTGCTGGTTGTGGAGCTACTGATGCTGTCAATTCAAATGTAGCTGATGCAGTAAGCTCTTCTAATGCTGTCGCAGAAATTTCCAATATTCCAACTTCAATTATTTTTTCTGCGGGAGTTTCCATTGCCGAAACTTCTCCTGTTATAGTTGTAGAAATTTCTTCTGCAACATTTTCCACTGGTGTCGGATCTTCGTTCAGTGTAACTTCCTCTATTACTGTTGCAGATGCAGTACATTTTTCTGATGCTTGTGTGTCCGTTTCAATAACTTCCACATTTGACGGTGCAGGAACTTCCACCGTAGCAACCTCCTCTATTACAGAAGAAGAAGCTTCCGCCGTTGAAACTTGTCCTGATGCTAATGAAGCAGTAGCTGGAATATCGTCTATTACAGCGTCGGGGATTCCCGCAGCAGCAACCTCTTCTGTTACTGATGTAGGAGTATCTACCACAGCATTCTCCTCTAATACTGTTGCAGATGCAGCAACTTCTTCTGTTTCTTGTGTAGGAGTTGCTGCCAGAGAGGGTTCTTCTAAAATTGGTGCAGGAATTTCCAAAGCAGTAATTTCTTCAGCTGCTGGCGTTGGAGCTAATGTTGCTGTCAATTCAAATGTGGATGGTGCAGGAATTTCCTCTGCAGAAACTTCCTCTACTGCTGGTGCAGAAATTTCCAATGCATTAACTTTCTTTATTTCGTCTGCTGTAGATTCCACTGTCACAACATCTCCTGTTGCTGTTGTATCAATTTTGGCTGCAACCTCATCTATTGCTATTGCAGATGCAACAACTTCGTCTGTTGCTGGCGTGGCTGTTGCAATAACTTCTTCATTTGGTGGTGCGGTAATTCCCGCCGCTTCTTCATATGGTGGGGCCGCAGCAACCTCCTCTATTACTGTGACTTCTCCTGTTTCTAATAAAGGAGTAGCGGGAATATCATCTATTACTGGTGCAGGAATCTCATATATAGCGACAGGGATTCCCGTAGTAGCAACCTCTTCTGTTACAGATGTAGGATTATCTACAACAGCAACCTCCTCTATTACTGTTGTAGATGCAGCAACTTCTTCTGGTGCTGGAGCAGGAATTTCAGCCAAAACAACATTTTCAACACTTCCCAACGCAGAAATGTCTTCCGTTACTGTTGCAGGAGTTTCTGGAAATAGCGAAGGAGACAGCAGTGGAGATGGAAGAATATCAGCATATGCAGACACATCTATTGTGGGAGGTGCTAGTGTCGCAAAAACAGCGTCTGCGGCATCAGGATTTGTTTGATCTGGAGTGGGTCCAACTTCCGAAATATCGATTACTTGTGCTTCGAATACAGTCTCGTCCTTAGGAACTTTTCCCGCTGACTCTGTGCTTTCAACGGCAGCAGCAAATGGGCTTGGTATCACGTCATGTGGAGTTAAAATTTGTACAGGTTGTGCATCCGCATACTCCTCTTCAATGATATCCAGTGAGTGGTGAGTTAGGTCCATTGTGCGAGCGTTAATTTCAGCTAGAGCCAAGTCGCTTAATTCCTTGAGTGTATGGATTTCAGTGGCGGTCATAATCGGAGGCTGCTCTGATGCTGGAACTGCTAGCATGGGTCCCAGCGCCATGGCAGCCAATATTTCAATGACAGATGGTGTGTTTTCATCTACTGGATTCTCGTCAAGGTATTCAACGTTCCCAAAGCCCGTACAACCCTCGAGATCGGCAAGATCATCTGTTTCGCATGAGCTGGCTGTAACACAAATGCCGCTGCTTCAAAACCATGCACAAATACGCTGAGGTATTTTCAAGGAGGTTCCGGAGTTACTACAGTTAGGGCAACATTCAAGTTCTAAGGGTCTACGTAATTGGCTTATACTAATCAAACTCCAGACAGGATATTGTTTCAATATATGGTTGTTTTGTTAGCAATAAATATGATATATGGGAAATATGCTGGTATAAGAAAAGAGTCAATGCAATTACCTGCTATTAACGTTTGAGCGGGATCTTCGTTTTCCTGGTCATCTTGAAAACTCATTGGTGGCGGTGGAGCCAGTTGTTCTTGCGGCACTGCAACTGTCGGTGGCTGTGTGACAAATGCATTTGTGGTTTCAGTAAAGGCTGGTTCGTGTTCTTCGGGCAAAGTGTTTGAGGTTAAGCTAGTGCGATCAACCAGCTCATCCAGCACAAGCTTTGTGTTTTGTCCCCCAATCAGATGCTTGCTCAGCAGGCGATCGTTCAAATCGTTGCATCGCAACAAATCCAAGGATGCGTCCTCAGCATCAGAGCCTATTTCGGACAGATCGCTAACCTCGTCGGCGGTTCTATCGCCAATCTGGGCGCGCACGTTCTCCTTTGGTGCCGGCACCAGCATGCCAATGCTGCTCGGGGTTGCCGAACTCTGCAAGGTGCTGCGCTTCTTCTTAAACAGCCAGTTGTCTTCCCAGGTGGCATCACCGACCATACTCGACGACAAGGAGGTAATATCTAGGGGGAGTATAAGAATCAACCAGAGTTAAAATACTGAGTACTCACGCAGACTCACCATCTTCAGATTCGGTGACAGACGCCGAGAAGTCAGGCAGAGGCACCATGTGAGCGGCTATATAGTCGCTCAAGACAGACTCGCGTTCCAGATCAACCTGCAAACCAGCATGCGCATCAGCTTTGCCAGTCTACAAATAGATGAATGGGGGTATTGAAAAGGATATGTAGTAGGCTATAGAGTACTAGGAATACGCACATTGAGTAGCAGTTCATTGTCCGTTAGGCTGCAGTCGCTGCGCGGCTCTATCGAGCTACCGGACGTGGTGCTCAACGCTTCGGCATTGTAATTCTCATCAATGTTGTGACCACTCAAGTCCGGTGTGCTCTCCGATATGAGTCTGGTGTTGCCCTCCTTATCCGCAATCTGTAAGCACAAGCAGAAGGTGACAGCTGTAGAGTGGCCTTGATTTGATTGTAGACTATTGAACCGCGAGCTGACTTGGCTTTGGCTGACTTTGGAGCCGGCTAAATGTGTTGAATGCCGCTGTGGTGATTTCAACTGTTGTGTTTAGCTTGTGACGTCATGGCTGTACTCGAGACTTAGATCGATGGCAGCGTGACGCAGCGTGAAAATTGTCTGAGATTTTGCAGCCAGTGGCAAATAATCAATAAGTTAAACAACTTATGTTAAGTCAGAATGATATGTGTGCTCCGCCGATAAGATACTTGTTTCGAACGTACTTACGAGAACGAGTCGTAATTAGTTCAATAATGAATGGGATTGTTGTTAATATTTACATGCTGCGCTGGCTCTGCCATGGCCAAGTCAGAAAAACTTCCAATTTCAATTTGGAATTGATCCAATTAGCGCGTTAGTTGGAATCGTTAGAGAATTGTCGGTGGTCCGTTGAGTGTGTCTGCTCGCTTGCAACAGTGGTCAGCAACTAATTAGCGGAACTTGCCACTGTGGTAGCTTTGGTGCCACACTTGAAGCCCCACAAATGCCAACTACGAGTAACTGGCGGAAATTTGCCAGAAGGGATTGATGCGATTACAAGCGAGGTCAGCGTGTCAGCCATGCGCAGTTGCAAGCAGCCAGCAGCCAGCAGCAAGTCAGAGGTAAGTTCCTGCTTACCTTATTGAGCACCGCCGTGGCCAGCAGATCCTGGTAGATTTTCGGCTCGAAATAGTGCTCGGTGCGATGGCGCCGCTTGTTGCCATTGCTGAGCTGCCCGTTCGAGCGTGTGTCCAGGCTGATCTCCGAGACGGCTGCGCTGGGACCTAAGGTGTTTGCCCCACTGCGCAGTGTCTCCGCAATGATGTTCTCAATTAGATTGCGCAGTCGCGTCTGCGAGATGTCCGACAATTCATTATTGTCGCCAGCGTTGTTGCTGTTGGTGTTGTTGTTATTGTTGTTGCCGTTGGCGGGCAAATCTGTAAGCATGCGAAATGGTCAACAAAGCGTCGAGTCTAAGAATACTCTACGAGTACGAGTACAACTCAATAGTGTTAGCACGAAAGTCAGTTGGGTTAACAAAACGAATAACGAATAACAACGAATGCATAATGGAAAAGTGAAAAGTCGCAATTATCTGGCGAGTGTGAGTGTAGAAAGTGATTGAGTATTTGAGCGAGGTGAGTGAGTGTTCGAGTGAGTTGTTACGAGCACACTTAGCCAGACTTGTGTCTAGTGGAAAGGCATACCTAATTTCACCTCAATGACGTAAACCACGTAGAATATAATTACGGCCAAAACGGCATACATGCCCGTTACGAGGCCCAACGTAAAGTCCATGCTGCATGCACTCTCCTCCGCACACGGACACACACATATGCAACACACTCACACACGTGCACACACTCGTTGCAATATTCAATTCAGTTACATATGAATCAGTTGGCGTACTCGCTTATTTGTTTGTTTAGTTGGATTTGTCGTCGGCCAGTGCATAAATATTTATATCAGTCTTTACTTTAATTAATAAGCCTGACGCCACGAAGCGGCATAAGTCAAATTACGCATACGCCGCGTTGTCGCACAACTACAAACCGAAATCATTAATACAATTTTGCTCGCTTGAGCAGCCAACAGTCCAGCTATTGGCTTACTCAGCCAGCAAATCGCATTCACACACACACGCACACACACACACACACATACCTACGCACGAACAACAACAATAACAACGCGCTTGCAAATCCCATTGTGGGCTCATCATTCGGCTAATGTTTGGTTGCGGTAAACATAATTAATAACCTGAGCCCGAACTTATCTATTTTGCTTTACAAAAGGCCCGTAAATTTCTTTATCGCTGTTTCGACGCCTTTCTGACATATTTCTACTTGTAATTCCATCTATCTATTTCACATTTCGCATTTCGTATTTTGTTATGTTTATTTTGTTATTGTCTAACGCTTCGATGCCGTTACTCATTCATTGGATTTAGCTGCTTTGCCGCTTTGCTGCGTGTCAAAAGATTGAAATGTATCTCTAGCTTTGCATACTACAGACTACAGCGGCCTGTCATTAATGAAGCAGAGCTTTTAAACCGGACTGACAGACAACAGACCTATTAGATCATGTAAATATTCTGTGTACAAGGTACAGAACAAGTCAAGTTCAGGTTCAGCTTTTGTTTCACTTCAGTGCAGTTCACAGTTCAATTCGGGATCAGATGATTACGAAAGTCATATTAAACTCAGCGATTAACTTGTGTTCTAGCATTTTCACATTTATAGACAGACTTGTGAGCTTGTGTACACTTTAATTTCTTTTTCATCATTTTATTTTTATTGAAGTTCGTGCTTGAGGTTCACGCTTTGCATAATCTTTGCGCATAATTTGTTGCTTGGGATTAGCCGATGGGCTGTCATTAATATTTATTAACGCTGTTTAAACATTTTCCTGCTTTCTGTTTGTGACACGTTCGAGGCTTTGCATGTTTGTTGTACTTATTTTCGATTTTGGGGGTCAAGGTTGGCGATAACTTATGAACTGCTTCAACTACTTCAATTCCCTATATCTCTAAGAGTGTCTAAGTGTGTGTGTGTGTGTGTGTTATCTGTTATCTGCATGCGCCAAGCGAGCATATAACTGCTTTCGTTGCTGCGATCTCAAGAGCTGATTTACGAGTCTCTTTTCTTGGGGGCTTCTTAATTTTTATGTTATCATTATCACTTTTATGATTTAGATTTTTTGTTCTTTTGCTTTTACTTTGCTCTACGCGTTAATAACGATTTTTTGCCTTCTTTCGTTTTGTATTTTTTTAGCCGGCGTCGCGTTTTGCTGCCAAAAACGTTGCGATCGGAGCGCGTTGCGTCGAGCAACTGCCGTCAGCAGCAACAATCTCCGTGTGAGCGCCACAACAACTCTCTCGCACACATTGGCGACGGCAAATAGACTCTCACACACACTTGGACACAACCATATCTCTGTAATGCCATACAAACAGTTCGCTTTGCGATGATGGGCATTTCGATATTTGAGGTCTACGGAGACTTTGCGAATGTTTGAAAAAATATTGAATATTATAAGTATGAGAAATACTTTAGTATGCATAAATAAAACATATTTCTGTTTCAATACATCTAATTATATATATGACATGAGCTCATTCAATATTATTTATGTTTATCATGCAAAAACTTCAACTTAAAAGTCGGCTAAATTCCAGTTTACGATATGTTTTGTTTCCTTGTGCCGAGACAGGGGGGGAACAGGTCTGTCTATAAGCTATTTTTGTGCAATCTCCTTTAACTGATTGACATGTTTATTTGCAATCTGTGAGTTAGCGTGCCTTTTATTACTGTTGTTGTTGTTGTTGCTGCGTGTTGTGCCTTGGGGGCACTTACATATTTGACTTTGTAATTTGAATGATGGGGCAAAGTAAAACTAATAACTTGGAAACTCTTAACAAACTCTCAATTTGTTCGGAATTGTTTCGAGCAGCCGTGTAAATCGTCAATTTACACCTGCTGCGAGTACGACGAGCATTGGAACCAGTTCGTCGATTGGCTTAGGCGCACGTTGCGTATGATTAATGCGCGTATCTCAGTTTGTCATCTGGTTAAGGCCAACTGTTGCTACAAATGCTCAACTGCGATTACCAACTGCGCGCTGTATTGTGTTGTCGGTACTTCAAAACTGTCAGAGAGACGCTTATCAGACCTTATTACGGCTGTCTGAGTCTGTTCGAGTGTGTGTGCATGTGTGTGTGTGTGTCGCTGTTATCAATGAGAATTGACCGCGATTTGAGCTTGTGTTGTGCTGTTTTTCTTTCTTCTTTATTACTGAATGATAGTCAATGATTTTGGTAGTATTATCGCAGATTTCTACATTCCTTCAAATATTACGTATACGTCCACGATAACCAATACACACACAGAGTAGATCAAGAGAGAAAGACTACGTGCGTTATTTCTAGCAATACAATATTTACGGTTATGATTCATGCCGGATACGAGCTACTTAAAAGTTCAATTTTAATAGCAGTCAGGCTGCGAGAGCAGAACCGGTTAAGTGTGGTGGGTGATTCAACGGCTACATAAATCATGCCATGGCAACACGAAGGACGCGCCACTTCCACTTACCTCCTTTGAGCGCACGAGCGCACAAAGCGTTCTCCACATTGATAAGCAGGTTGCTCAGTTTGGCGTGGTATCTATCGAACAGCTGCATGTCTGTGTGCAGTTCAATTGAATGTACTGGGTATGAGTGTATTTTCAATGTGTTGTGATGAAAGTTTAACCAAAGTATGCAATGAACTTATGCCCAAAGCTGGCAGCTTTCGCAAAGCAGCGCAAAGTATGCAATGAACTTTTTCGAAAGCTTTGAGCTTTTTTTCATAAACCAACGATCTGCGTTTTGAATATTTATGTACACAACTAGTTGATTCTTAAATTAATGAAAATATTCAATTAAAAGTGGTTGATAGACTGTAGTTAAGCTAATGAGAATATTTTATTATAAGAAACAGAGAAACTTGTTGCAGTTTAGATTCTCAGGTCAGCTATAAGCATTTGATAGTTAGACTGTTTAAATTCGCCGCAATCAAACTGTTTGAACTTTTAGACTAAACTAACTTCTTCAATGAAAATTATTTGCGCTGCAAAATAAACTGTTGCACAGTGTTAATATATGCCCGTAGTGCCCTGCTGCACAGTGTACTAAAATTATACATAAAGCAATACGCTGCTCTTTCAATTCGCCACAATTGAACAATTTGTCGCGCTTTGCACTTTTCGAGTACTCGTTGCGGACAATTGCATTTGCACTAATCAAATCTATGGCAATCATCTGCGACTGAGTCTGAGATTGAGAATTGTAGTACTCACAGTTTTCGCTCCTGGACAATTGACCGACTTTGATGTGATCCAGATTGCTGCCGAGCATTTCGGCAACAATCTCCTCGACATATTCGCGTATCCTGTTGCGCTCGTCCCCAGTCATGTTGCTCATGCTGTTGGCTCCCGCCTGACTAACGCTCTCGAACTCTGCAGAAGTTTAGTATAATCACAGGGTATGCGTGGGTGTGACACAACTTACGCATTGAGCTGTCGGTGATGGGTATGTAGACTTCGCTACGTGCCCGCAGGGGATAGACAATCTTTTGCTGATTGAAGCACATTTGCTCGGCGACCCACGAGGAGGTGTGGGCCAGCGACTGTTTCGAGCTGTGGCACAGCTCGCACTCCCATTGGGCATCCTTTGGGCGCCAGTCGGCGCACTTGATGCCACGGCACACGAATTTGCCACATGTGCAACACGTGACGTAGCTGCAAAACGGTTGTTCAGATTAATTTACGATGCGGCAACGGGCAACGGGCAACGGGGTGACACCTACTTTTTGGCACTGCTTGTGTCGAGGTCCGCGCAGCAGACATTGCAGCTCTGCAGCTCCTCTTCGTCCTCCTTCTTGTGCTTCTTAACGACTATTTTGCTGCAAAACAACGAAAGAGACGATTGAATCAAACAAGAATGATTAGATGCGCTGTTCTATGGAGAACGGCGAGAACTCAAGTATGCAAATCACTAAAACTTTGACACAATTTCAGTCACTGGCTTTTGTCTACTTTCATTTTTAATATATTCTTGTGGTCGTTCGCGGTGATTGGATTCACGTTCTGACGCCGAACATTTCAAATTAGTTAAGTCTTAACGTTTTTAACCGTTAAAGCATGGTTCATAATTAAAAGGTGAAACAACCAGTTGAAGGTTGTCGCTTTGCGAACGCTTCTTATTTTGTTCTGTTAATCACTCACTAATTTCGAAGTAGTCGCGCAAAAAATAAAAAACAAATTATATTGATTGGATTCCAAGTATTTAAACGAGTTTCGCAATCTACTTATTAGTTTCAGCTATCGATTTTCACACACGCCTTTCCCAGTGCGTTCGAGTGTGTGGCTCGTTGCATAAGTGAAAATGTGAAAATGCGGAAGACAAAACCTGTTAGTCCGATTGGCCAGCAGCAGCTGGAGAGTTGGGCAAAGAAAAAGGCAATGGATGACTGGCAGTATTTTCGTAACATACAATTCCACTTTTATTGAACGAGACTTAAACACGTAGCTTATAGGAAACCCCATTGTGTATCACACTTACAGAACCTACAACTAGTTTTAATGGATTAACAATAAATTGTGTAATGTGCACACAACACTTTACCACGATTATGTCAGTCATTTACAATTTATGCAAATTTCCATTCCAAACAAATACAACCACAAGTGCGAGTACTCACTAGGTACATACATGTACTTTGATATCTACTTATATAAATGTTGACTCGACTCTTGACAACGTGCTCAAAATATCAACAAACATTCATGTCATTTCATTTCATTTCATTTCATTCGTTTTTGGTTGCAGTGAATTGGCAGAAAATTTCGCAATTGCTTCTTACACAGATTGAAGAGAAAGACGCCGTCGAAATCCCGAAATAAAATCAAATAGAATAAGTTGTCTTAACCCGAAGATTACTTGATTGTGCATTTAGCATTGTAGCGCGCATTGAAATTTAGATCTAGTGGTGAAATCTCAGTCATATACTTAAACATATATGTGTCTACATTTTTATATACATATATATATATAGAGAGTAAGTAATAAGTAGTAATTATTGTTGGTGCTGCTGCTGGGCCATCAGCAGCTGCTGCTGCCGCTGATGGAACCTCCTGCGCCTGCGCGCCCAGTGCTCGTAGTTGTTCTCGAGATTCTCATAGTAGATGTCCTCCTCGTACTCGCTGCCCTCGTCCCAGTCCTCGTGGTTGGGCGGCCGTCCGAAGATGTGCGGATTGGTGGTCATCTTCAGCAGCACCACCTCCATGGTGCAGGCCATGAAGAGAAAGGCGAACACCGCAAAGCTGATGGGTGCGCACAGCAATTTCTCCACCTGGCACACCACAACCGATGCGAACACCATGGCGTCCAATGAGCGCCTGCTTTAGTGTGCGTGTGTGTGTGTTGTTAATTGCAAGTGTTTGATGTTTTGGTGTGTATGGTATGTGTTTTGGCACTTGTTGTTGTCCGGTTGTCCGGTGTTTGTGTTTATATTTTGAATGTTTCTATGTGGCCCATGTATTGATTGTTCACACACTGCTTGCTGTTGCTTTTGTTTTGCATCGCAATTTCAGTTTTCGATTTGGAATCCAATTCAATTTCCACAGTGTCCGACTTCGACGCGCGCGATTATCATGCGAACCGACAACTTTCTCGCACCAGCTTTGGCTTTGTTATGAGCGCCCCTGCGGCCAACAGCTGAGCGATTGCCCGCGACAACGACAACGACAACGACAACGCCAGCGACGTCGGCAGCGACGACGACGGCGACGGCGACTGCGACGTCAAGTGCGCTACTGCGAATTGCTCATACGCCGCGTGTACGCATCTCATGCCGGTTTTTGCATACAAACAACCTGCACGAGAGCGAGTGCGAGAGCAGCTGCGAGACCAGACCGAGAGCGTCTGTCGGACAAACAATTGGCCAGACAAGCTGTTAGACAGGCGGACAGAACCCGTTGGTGACGTAAGAGCTGTGTGCTTGGCTGAGTCGTGGAGCGAATCACGCTCGCGTCTGACAACAACTTTCAGCTGGTAAATTGTTAAAAGTGGACAAGCTCTGGAGTCTCTGGACACGCTGTGCTGAGCTGAGCAGCTGATGCAGCCACCCTGCTGCTGCTGCCGCTGGTGATTTTGATTAATTAATTAGCTGGAAGCTTGTTTAATGATTCCGCGCAAACTTCGTTATTCATTGCGAGCTGAAATTGCTCAAAAAACTGAAAACGAAAATAAATGTCGACGAAATTCCGCAAACGGGTTCTGCCAAATTAAATACATATATGCATAATTCTTGCGTATTAAGCGATTGGAATTATAATTAATTTGTCTAATGATGCGCAGCTCAAATTCTATTTCTTCTGGTAGCTGATAGTTAATCAATAAATGGCGCCTCGAATTACACGCAATATATTGGCTGGAAACCAGTTTTGCGTTCTGCGACCGCAACAAACAATCCTATTCATGGGAGATTTTTATCAAAACGCCGCTAAATGCTACGTTAATTGTTTTCGTGTACGCGTACTTGAATTTCTCGCCCGCCATTCTCAGTGTCATTGCCTTGTGTGCTAATCTGACTACCTAATTGCTCAATTGTGACTTTGCTTATTAGATTCGAGTACATGTAATTCACGATTTACAGCTAGCACTCACTGTGTCGCATTCCCTCGCAAATACTAACTGCAAATACGCAAATGTGACTAAATCATTTGCACGCTGTATTCACTACATTTCATGCTTCACGCTCGCTGACCTTCAATTAAGCTCAGCCTAAAAGTAGGCCACACTATTTTAACATCGCCACTTGGGTATGCAATGAATTTTGCACATTCCGCAGTGGGTTTTGTTTTGTGTTTTTAATTCATAACATTTCATTAACAATTCAATACCTTATGGAATTTCTGCATAGCAATTATTATCGAATAAACACAAGATACAAAAAAGCTGTTTACTAGCCTGTATACATAGCAATATGTACTAGGTTAAGAATTTGAGAACGGCCGAGCAGGGAGTTGGGAATTGCACTTAAAATTGAAAATCAAACCAACAAACAACAATAATAATAATAACAAAATACATTTGACAAGTAATTGATCGGAAATTTACTATTTTATTTCAGAATCCAATATCTGACCGTCTGCAAAAAAGCTGTTTAATAACGGTATAAACCACAGCTTAGGTCATCAACTTGAGAATCGCAGAGAAGACATTTTTGCCAGTCAATTAAAATGGAAATTTAAACTGCAAACTAATTACAAGTCACATTTAACAAGTTAACAATTTGGAAACCTCTGAGTTGAGACATAACTTTCAGAGAGTCACTAAAGACAACTCTGGTTTCTCGTAGTATTCGTAAGCTTCCAAAGTTACCCATGCCCAGCTCATTGAAGTCTTATTGAATAGTGTTCTCAGTGTTGCGATTAGTACTTAAATCTTCTTAAAATGGTTAGATTTATTTCTAATTTTAAGGCAGGGTGAGGCATTGAAGCAAAAATAGAAACAGTTCTCGCCTTCATTGAAGTAATTTTCGCACATGCTTTTCTAGTGGCCTTTGTTTTCACCATGGCTAATAGTGTTAACGCTGCAAAAGTGGTCGTAAAATTGTAGCTTAATATGTTGCTACAATTGCATTTGTGTCTCCTTTTGCATATCATGCACAGTTTTTATGATCCCCCATTTTGATTTGAGGTTAATCTGTGTGAAATTGTTAGTGGCTGCAAGCCACAGACCCAAACTCGCTTTTAATACAACTACTTTCATAAGTCACACAGCGAATTCTCAGTCGCACATTTACACATTTACACATTTGTTATACATTTTTGTGGCACTTTTCACTGCCGCGTGACTGGCATCATAAGTCAACCAGTTTGATTCGCACTTCAAGAATTTGATGATCCATTTGCTAAAGCGGGTTAAGCTCTCCGCCACAAATCAGATAAATATGAAATTCGTTAAATTTTCATTGAAAAGAATACAGCATTTAATGTGGCAGAAGCTAATTAAGTCGTCGCTCAAGCCACTCAAGTTTCCATGCGCTTTCAAAGCTGCTTCAAATGGGTCAGCGAGCTACTCGCACTCTGCTTTTCTGTCAGTGTACGAGGCGAGTGCATAATGAGTGCGGCTATTTACATGCGTTGACAGGCGTCAATTGTAATTATTAAGCCATAAGTTAACTTTCCATTTATGCACATCGCGTCTCTCCAAATCGCATTGGATCTGTGTCAGTCGCAGCTCCAATTGAGCAGAAAGCGCTGCTTGTTAAGTTAGTGTCAAGAGAGTCAGCTGATTGTTGATTGAACAATTGGAATATGTTGAAATAGGTGTGTGCTGCCATTACAATAATGCAATAAACAATCGACTAATTAGCTTTGCTGTTTACCTTCTTTTCGCTCTCTTCTCTTTTGTTTTCTGCGAGAAAGGAAAGCCGAACAGTTGGGTTCTAACTTGGCCAATTGTTATGGCCACTTTGTGCTGTTATTGTACGTTTCATTTTTTGCCTGGCTTTAAGACAAATTGACCGTTAGCATCGATGACTGTGCTGTACCTTGTGGTTCTTAACGATTTCCGCTGCGACCACTTGCCAAATTCGTACCACACAGCGACGGAGTTGACATAATTGTTATGAAATGTTCGTGTTGATGGTGGTTGAGTGGTAAACAAATCGAAATTGCTTGTTGGCCAATTACAAGCATTGGCGAATCGATGTATTACACAAGCTTTAATGCGGCTCAAACTGGCGAGCTGAGGAAATCGAATTGGGAGCCAGTTACTCGCTTGCTACCAGTTACCAAGTTGCCTGATGCCAGCTGCCAAATAAGACAAATGCAACTCGCACATAACAACAGCATCAACAACGACAACGACTGCGACTATGACAACAATAACAATCATAAAAGCGACAACAACAACGACAGCAAAATAGAAACACTAAAATGCGGCATCAATTATGTCAAATCGCATTTTATGTGCAATTTTTTAAATACTCTCGAGATGGTTTTGCACTTTTCCCACACGCAAACGTAATCAAGCCGAGCGAAACGCGCCACACGTAACTGTGAATGATAACAGCCAAAAGTATCCAACTTTAAGATACCCTGTGTAGTGCAGCTTCCAGGTTTAATTAGACAGCATGGACTATGCCAAAGAAAATTTACCCAAATATGTTTTTCTAAACATTGAAAAGCTTGAATTTTAAATCCTACATTCCGAACTTGACTTGATTTCGAATGAGATTTAAAGTGAATCATTATACTATTGTTAGTTTTAACTGTAATTAGATTGCTAGAAATAAGTATTTTGTTATATATATTTGATAAATTGTATAAAGTGAAATTTCAAATCTTTCGCTCAGACTTTGAATTGATTTTAATTAAGATTTAAAGTGAATATTTCTAAAAAAAAGTTGAGAAATTATGCTCTGCTTTACTTTATATTATTGTTAGTTTTAATTTTGATTAGACTACTAGAAATAATAATTTTGTAATAGATACTCAATACATTGTATAAATTGAATATCAAATCTTTCGATTAGAACTTGACTTGATTTCAAATGAGATTTTAAAATATTCACTATTTCTTTATCAAACTATCTTTTCTTTGTACTATTGTTAAATTTAACTCTAATTAGATTACAAGAAATAAGTAATATTTTGTTATATATATTTTTAATAATTTATATAAATTGAATTTCAAATCTTTCGTTTAGCACTTAACTTGATTTCAAATGAGATTTAAAGTGAATATTTCTAGAAAAGCCTTAAGAAGCTATCTTTTCTTCATACTATTGTTAGTTTTAACAGTAAATACAACAAATAAGTATTATCTTATATATATTTAATAAATTGTGCTTATGGCTAAGTCACATTTTCACTATATTAGTCATCAATTCTTACTCTAGGAATTCAATTTCTGTGCTTAACATTTGAGACGTTCTGTTGATTAAGCTTATGCTACCCTTGCTGCCACAGCAACTCTTGGGTATCGTGAAAATCGAAATGAATCTGCAAAGCTGCTCACTCGCAGCAGTTCCCGTTGTGGTCGCATCACACGACATCCAACACCCAACACCCGACAACTGGCAGCCGACACCGGAGCAGCTTCAACTTGAAGTTTAGCTTTGTGTGGCGCGAAGTTATTTAACTACGATTCGCTGCACGTGCGCCCAGCTTTTGGCTTTAATCGTGCGCCTCACGTAGCAGCATAAGTTCAGCTGGTTGGTGGCCCAGCGTATCTGGCAGAGCTGCCACAACTCACCTGAGCAGACGCTGGGCGCCGCACTGCAGCAGATAGGCGCCGCCGATGAGACCCAGCACACTGGACAGGCCCAGGAACAGATTGTGGTTGCCTTGATACATTGGTAACTCCAGCAGGCAGATGTACGGACGCATGCAACGTTTCCAGCACTGTGAAATTGATGTTGTCATTGTCGTTCACGTTACGTTTGCTTGCAGCATTGAAGCACACAACTATTCGCGACTCTTCTGCCAACTAGCCAAATAGGTCTACTAAAGACGAACCCAAATATTGCTTGGGATTATCAGTGGAATGCGAACAGTTATCATACCACCTTTGCTGTGGCATTGGGTTAGTCTGGGGCTTATCTGACTGCCGCCCAAAGTTGAGTAATAAATTTAAGACCCTACACACGGCATTTCGTGGGGCATTTCGATTGAGTAGTTCTAGAGCAGCAAGTGAAAGTGTTGGCGAGCTTTTTGCAATTAAAGCAAAGCTGCTTAAAGCTACAGCTGCTTGTATGACTGGTGCTTTCAGCATCTAAGCAGCTTGCGGCTGGACAAACAAATCAATTAACTTTAAGCTCGAACTACTAATTGCATTTGTCATGATTAATGCTTGATTTTAGTGACACTCGACAGAAATTTAAAGCACGGGTTGTCGTAAAAAACGTTGTTATCTTAATGCGAGTATCTCAACGTGTTCACACTAATTGAATTTAATTTTTGGACTAACCAAAACTTGTGTGTATAGGTAGCTGCTGTTGGTTATCAGGCGATAAACACACATATTGTTTATGCTCTTGCGAGTTTAATAAAAACTGTGGCTCTTGTTCAACATTATCAATCACGAATGCATTTGTTGCTCTCCAACTGCTCTGTGTGTCGATTAAAGATTAAATGTTTCAGATTACACCGAATTTCCCGTGTTTACCACTTCAGAGCAAAGTCTAGCTAGCAGAGTTATCTAATACTCGTCGTACTCGCAGGTTATGTGCTTCAATGCAGTAAGATAGAGAACTCATCACGATGGCAAAATGACAATTCGCTTGGCACTGTTCTCTTGTGGGGTTTTTTCCGCTCAACTTGAACTTCACTGGGCAAACTTTGCATAAATAATTACCAAAGTCGAGAATTTCTGTTAGCAATTAAGTATTTTTACACCGATTATCAATCACTTTTTTTAATGGCATTCATTTCAAAGTTTGTTTTCATGCCAACGGCCGAGGCACAACCAACTACACGAACGCTAATTGAGCTGCCCAGGCACACTCCACACTCTGGCAATGCCACATCGATATCGTCATCGACATCCACTTGGATATTCGATATCAGAGTCGCGACACGGCGCTGATTAAGATCACGCGACGGCGCTGTCTATCTCTTGTCTTGTATAAGAAAATCGCCACACAAACTTACACACACTCGCACACACACTCGTAGTGTTTTCCCAGTTTTTCTCGGGACACGATCTCGGCGATCTCCCAACGAATGGAGCTCAACTTTGCGACTGCGACTTCGAGTGCGACTGCGTTATTAACGTTTTTTTCTTTTTTGCAGTTTCGCGCGATTTGTTTAACTGTTTTCTTTTGCTTCTTCTAGCTATTGTTACTCTACTATTGTTGTTGTTGTATATAGCTAGGTATTATATAGACTTGTGTTTTGTTTGTTTTAACAATAAAAAAAAAAATGCGAGCTATTCGCCTTGCTGCTTTTGATTTGATAACAACGCGCCTCGAGTACAATGATAAATAAATAATCATAAAAAATAAAAAACGTATATAGAGAGAGAGAGAAAGAGAGAGAGAAATAAGAAATCAAAAAACAACGCAACGAAATTTCACAGATAAGTGTTAAGATTTTTATTTAGAGGTTATATCACAATCGCCTTATAATTATTCCAATTTTGTTCGAGCCCAATATATATTATTTCGATGGAACTTATAACTTTTGGGTGGGTTTTTTTTTGTCGATTATATTTTTCGTTGGTTTGCTGGGAGGGGAATTGGTTGTTTTTGTGTGCGTTGTGGCGAGTATCCAAAGTGGAACTGGAACTACTTAGTCATAGTCATTTGTCAGTCAGCCCCAAAGTCGCCACAGAAATGTGACAAAAATAAATCGCGTTTGTCGCTCAGATAACGCGACCCATAGCGGCGACGACTCGCAAAAGGGGCAAGCGAAGAATAAAGGGCAGCTCAATGACTTTGGCTTGTTACGCGCTTGTGGCAGGTTGCATTATGCAAATGCCGTGGCTGCCACAAAAGACACAGACTGCCGCCTGAACTTGGACAGCTGAAAATCTGAAAATCGATGGCTCTCAAATGTGTGCGGCGCTTGAAAGGGAATTCGTTTTACATGAGGCCAATTAATTGGCATTAATCAAATTAATTATGAGCGCAGCAGATAAGATACCCGCCCTAAATTAAGCCACATAATCATGCCGATAGCGTCGAAGGCAAACTCGTTATTGGAATAGTGCGAATTGTATTGTAAGTCGATAGTTTGTTTATTTTGATAAGCAACCTATGAACCTGGACATCATCTGAACTAAATTTAGAAAAGAGTAATCGATGTCATCCATGGGAATAGTGTACTTTGATAAAGTGCTACAAACTATTTGGGAGGAAGTGAGTGATGTGAGAAATTGTAAATGTTTAAATGTTTCGTTATTGGAATAGTGCGAATTGTATTGTAAGTCGATAGTTTTTTTATTTTGATAAGCAACCTATGAAACTGGACATCATCTGAACTAAAATTAGAAAAGAGTAATCAATGTCATCCATTGGAATAGTGTACTTTGATAAAGTGCTACAAACTACAAGTATTTAGGAGGAAGTGAGTGATGTGAGAAATTGTAAATGTTTAAATGTTTCGTTATTGGAATAGTGCGAATTGTATTGTAAGTCGATAGTTTGTTTATTTTGATAAGCAACCTATGAAACTGGACATCATCTGAACTAAAATTAGAAAAGAGTAATCGATGTCATCCATTGGAATAGTGTACTTTGATAAAGTGCTGCAAACTATTTAGGAGGAAGTGAGTGATGTGAGAAATTGTAAATGTTTCGTAAGCGAGATCTTTTTCATAAATACTGCAAAAGACGACAAAGCATAGAAATTAGTTGTCAGTTCCCAGAGTTCTTGTGTGCTTCGTTAAACCAACGAGACGACAACAAAGTTTGGAAATTCCCGAGAGCTCTCCTCCGCCCAGCTAGCTTTAACGATGTGTTCATGTTAGAGTGCCTGAGTTGGCAATAAAAGCGATTGGCCTGAAGATGAGTAATGAGCTGAGGTTGTTCTTTCGGTTTACTTGCTTTTTTAATGCCTCCCTCGGACGCGTGTGTGGCAAGAACTGCTGATAGTGGGAAAGATAGAGTCGCACATTCCCAGAAATACGCTTAAGATGCGCATCGCATTATTTTATTGCCGACTGCACCTGTGATTTTGTCATTTTCGGGCAATTTCCTCTTCGCATTGGGGTCGCCAATTTGCATAAATAATTGAAAAACTGCAGCGTGGCGGGCACACAACAATCACAATACTTGTAATAATGCAGTTCTTGCACTTTGTCTCTGTTGCGGCACGGCAATAAAAAGCATCCACAACGCTCCCAAACAAAATGCTAATCACATAGACGACAAACAACAAACGGCAGCTGCAAGTGCGTTGCTGTGGCGGCTGTGGATCCAAGAGATCCGACAAAGATGCTTGCCAAGCCCATCCACAACATCCGTCAGCGTCAGCTGCCTCAAGCTCATAAATATTTTCGTATACCCTGCCCGGAGGGTATCGTCATAAATTTGTAATTATACGAGGCCGCACAGTCGATCAACTATTTGTTAAACATGAATAATATGCGTTAAAAATATTTGTCTCTAATGGAGACGCCGAAAGAGAAAACTTTTCGAGATGGGCTTGGCTCGGGAAACTGGCAAAGAAAGCGAAAATTTGGTAACAAATGCCATTCGAACTTTAATTTATAGATGTGTTGGAAATACGTTAATATTGGATACCATAAAAGTGGTTGTAAAATTGTGTTTTTTTATAAAACTTAGTGTGGAGCATACAAAAGTATGGATCTTAGAGATCGCTGCATCTTATTAGATCAAATATTTGCAAATAGCAGCAATTAAATTATAATATTGCACTATCCAGTAAGCCAATTCTTCAACAGTTACTGTTAGCGACTTTAACTAGCAAATAATGCAAATATTTGGGAACAAATGCCTTACGAACTTTTTTACTTATTTATTTTTTTATTGATGTGTTAAAAATACGTTTATCTTGGATACCTAAGAAACGGTTTTAAAATAAGATTTTTTAATAACATTTTAGTATTTTAACGTTAAGCGCGTTGCAGAAATATGGATCTTTAAGTTCACTGCATCTTGTTAGAGGGTTGTCAAATATTGACAAATTTTAACATTTCAACAATAATAACTGTCTATTAAGTCAGTTCTTGAACTGTTACATTGAGAGTCTTAAATTAGCAAAGAAAGCGATAATTTGGAAACAAATGACTGTTAAACTTTAACTTTTAGATGTGTGGAAAATATGTAACATAGATCTTGGTTACATAATATATGGTTATAAAATTGATTTTTTTAATAAAACTTTGGTATTTTAAGGTTAAGGTCTTGTTTGATAGATCTCAAATATTTGCAAATCTCAGTATTTTAATAATAATATTGCACTTTCTATTAAGCCAGCTCTTGAACTGTTGTAAAACTTAGTGTGTTATGTGTGTTAAGCATGGAATTTGAAGATCGCCGCATCTTGTTAGAAACGTGTCAAATTCAAAGAAGTCTCAGCGTTTATGGTAAATAGTTATAACAAAAGCACACTATGCAGTTCTTGAGCTGTTACAAGCAATTTGATGAACAGCAGGTGCTTAACAAGTATTGTAGTTTGGACTTATCTTGAGATTATGTGGAAATGCAGAGAGTGTTACTCACCTTAATCTATCGCGCAGCAGCTGATATGTGCTCTGATCGCGCTGCAGCACCTGAAGAATGCGCTGGCACTGCTGCAGTCGCTGGCGCAGCTTGAGGGCTTGTGTGTCCAGCTCGGTGTCCAGGACGGCGATGCCGCTGTCCACGCTGCTGTTGAGCTGATGGACAGGACTGCTCTCTGCGCTGCTGCTGCTGCTGCTTGCTGTGATTGTGGTTGCTGTTGCAGTGGCTTCCGTTGCAGGTGTTGGTGTTGCAACTGCTGTCGCCGCTGATGCGGCGTCGACTGTCATCGTTGCTGTTGTTGTTGTTGTTGTTACTGCCGCTTGCTATTTGGCGAATTGCGCGCTTTCGTTCGTTCGCTTTGACGTTGACCCCCTCTTGACACACAAACGTAACGTAAACGTTCACTTTTAATCACAGCATTTTTGCCATTTCCGCACACACGCGTAGAGCAAGAGAGAGTGAGAGAGGAGGATTTACGCACACGCGAATACGTTCACACTTATGCAAGTGGATGCATATAAGAGTCGCTGCTGCCTGGGAACCAGCCGGAGGCGCCTCCGCTTCACGCCGCCAAGTTCGCTGCTCAATGGAATTCTCGCGCACACTTTGCAGTTCACTTCGGCTTCAGTTGCTTTGCTACTTTGTTGTGCCTCTTGTTGTTGCAGTTGTTTTCTTAGCGTTTGCTTCATTCAGTTGTCGCTCGACGCGCATTTTTGTTAATTACTCGACCGTTATTGCCATTGTTTTGCCTTGTCTTGCCATCGCTTTCAGCCGCTGAGGCTCCGCCGAGCTCTTTTTATTTTTTTCGGCTGTTCGCTGCTCGTTTTGCTTATCAGTCGCCGCGATAGACAAATTTGGGCGCGAGGCGAGAGGCGCGAGGAGAGCGTTTACTTGGTCGACGTTTTTATACGAAATTTGTGTGTCGTGCTGCAAGCAAAAATAAGTTTTGAGGTTTACTTTATGGCCACAATAAACAAGTGGCGTTTGTTTTGTTCTCGCAGATAACGAACGCTATAACGTCAGCCCGTTGCCCTGCATCTGAGCTCCACACGGAAATGGTAATGGAAACTGTTGCGACGCTGGCGCGAGTCGCGTTGGTCCCCAAACCGCTGCAGCGAAGCGCGTGTGGCAGCAGTGTGTAGCAGACGCGGCATGTCTGAGAAACCCAAGTCGTATATACTATTTAGCTGTTGATATGCGAGCACATTTTGCCGCTACGCCTAAATATGTAAATTGCTGAGACCTAGAAAGGCACGTAGTGCCGTGTTTGGTAATTTCGTTTAATGCACTGCCATCGATTTGCATGCGGGCCGCAGGGGGTCAGTGGGGCAGCGGCAGGTGTATGTCTGACAACGAGAACTACAACTGACAACGAGCCCTCAGCATTGCGTCGCTTTGCGTCGAGAAAGCTGCCCGGCTGCTCAGCTAATCTCCTCAAGCGCTGCTCAACACACACGCACACATAGAAACAATACACACACAATACGTTCACATGTGGCAAGACATTCAATTCAGCCCCGGGGCAGACCGTCAACATGGCATTTACGAAGATTTGCAAATCAAAATCCCCCAAAGAGCCAAAGACGAAATCGCTGAGAGAAATTCTAAGAGGCCAACGCATACGAGGGCAGCCCGGCAAATTAGTTGTAATTAGGTAGAAATTGAGGCTGCAATTGAGGCTATCGCGCTTTCGCCTTAACTGTTAAGTGTTGCTGAAGACTTCTGCGTAGTTGTTTTCGAAATCCGAAATTGTGCTGCATAAATTTGTGATATTTTTAGAAATTGTTTTTCGAGTGAATTGTCATAAAAGCCAATTCGATAATTATTAAACCTGATATGCACATAAGTTGTTGCGAACGGGTTTCGAATTCCAGCTATCTACAGATATCTAATTCCCATAGAACTCCAAGAGCGCACCTCGCTCAGCTGCATATGTGGCAGATAGCGCGGAGTTGGGGCAGTTAAATAGATGACATGAAATGCCGCAGACTCACTCGCTGATGGGAATGAGGATGACGATGACGACGACGACGATGATGATGATGATGTTCGGCGCTTGCCGATTTGCTCAACTGCAGATACATTTGCCTCTACAAGATACACATGTATCTCGGTATCTGTGACTGGCGAAGCATTAAACGAGCGACTGAAAAAGACGATTTTGTATCGCATTTGGACAGCGGACAGACGGACGGACAGACGGACGGACAGACGGACAGCCATTGAAGACGCACTTGTTGATTGTTTTCCTATTGTTGTGCGCGTCTCGAACATTTCGAATGCTCAACTGAAAAGTTCACTTGTCTTTTTTTTGGGGAGGCAGCTGGGAGACTGGCCCCTGGTCAAGACAACAATAGAAATTTAGTTGTCTGTCAGGTGAAAACGCCGTCAGTGCTATTGTGAAGGGGCGAGTGGGGCTGGGGGGATTTTTAGGCGGATTTGGGACTCATACAAGTAAGTGGAAAATTCAGCAAAGCCAAAATGATGATATGCGGTTTGTGCAGCATAATTAAAAATGCATTTCCGACTGCAGCTGGAGGCAGGGCGGGAGGGCGGTGGGGCGGCACGTTGCCATTGGGGTCATAGGCATTTTGCATATCATTTGGCAACTGCATTTTCGTTTAACTGTTTCGAATGTGATATGCAAATGGCCGAGTGCCGAGTCGTCCCATCTCAGGGAGGGGGGGCATCAAATTGATTTAAAATCCAGATCTCTGTCTCATTGCCCAATGGCAGTCGCAAGTTGCTGCTGCCGCCAGTGTTACGTGTTGGGGATTTGTGCAATTTTCACACAATTGTCTCGCATTGCATGTCGCATTAAGTGGTTACAGTAACTAATTTGATAATTAATTAAACAATGCCAGCTATTCTGCATGCAATTGGGTCGCTCGCAAATGGGTCGAACGGATGTACTACAAGTACAAGCTATATGTAATATATGCACCAACAAAATACCATTTTCAATTAGTTAATCAGCCGGCTAAGTGCCAGTGTGTACACACCGACAGCAGCTGACGGTCGCTGCGCAGCAGGCAGGCAAACACTTCATTAATATTTGCTTGGCATGTTGGCAAATATTTTGCATGCAGTCGTCAGTCGACAGTCGACAGTCGGCAACTGGCTCGAAGATGATTGATGTTGTCGTTGTGCGTGTGTGTGTGGCCGAAAAGGGAAAATTGGTATTAATTACGCGCAGCGCTTTGCCAGTTGTATCAATATTACTTTTACTAACGGTTTCACACATCTTCCAAGCAGGGGAGTCTGCGGCAGGCCAACTGTCGATTCATTGAGAAATTAAACAACTCGACTACAGCCGCAAAAGTGAACTGAAGCTGCTTAGACGCCAAAGCGCCTGACGAACGGAAGTTGGTAAGTAATTTAAACGCTGCCACAGCGGCTGCCTTAATATTGTTAACTGATGCTGGCCGATTGGTTTTGCTTTCTGTTGCTGCAGCTTTTCTTGGCTGTTTACCTCAGTGTTACCTCAGTAATTGTCTTTCCTCGCATGAGTACGAAAAAGTTGTTTCTCGAAATTGGCGGCTGCTCTGTTAATGAAAAACCAATCGATCCCCACTCGAACACCACTTTGAACACTCTTCACTCTGCGACTATCCACACACAGTCTGGCGGAAGCAATTTCCAGTGCTTTGCGCCGTTGTTTTTATTTCTCACAGTCGGCTTCGAAAGTTAGATTCGCAGGGTTGCATTTGATTTCAATGCTAAGCCAGTGACATTGACACTTGTCTACGGCTACCCCTCCCCGCCCCCACCACCACCTCTGGCTTTTACACTGTTTGTCCCTGTCCATTTGTCACTTTTCGTCATTTTATTATGCACTCATTTTTCGTTTGTTTGCTGCTGTCTGCTTTGCGCATGAGTCGCTTGTTTTACTCGTAGTTTAACACTGACATATCGCACGCTCCAGTGACCCACTAGGAGTGCACACAGCTAAACTATCAACGCTCTTTCACACACACACACACGCACGCACGTGCACACACATTGAAAAAAAGTGCAGAGTCCCCAAGGGTTGCCTGTTGATCGCTCTCTTTCGCAGTCGAACTGTCCATGAGCCCTTTTATTATCACAAGTTTCGGCGTTGCGCTTCAACGATTTTAGTTTTCTGTTTGTAGGCTAAGGTTCACTTATCATTGCTTATTGCACGACACGTTTTGTTGCTTTGTTTTAAAACGCACAATACGCTAAGCGAAATATACTAAATTAATAACAGCATTAACAATAGCAGCAATAACAACTCTTGACGTACATTTACTTCGAGTACCGCTGATGCTGACGCTGCGCTCTGACGTTGCGTGAGAGTCGCGCAAAGGTTGAAACGCGAATGAGCCGACGACGTCGACGCTTTGGAGTCGAGCTTGCTGCCAGCGCTCAACTCGACTTATCGCAGCTGTTTGTTGTTGTTGAGCTTGCATTCGACTCTCTCACGCGCGCACTCTCTTCGTAGTCTACCTCACTCTCAGCTGCTACTTGTTGTTCTTGTTTGTGTTAACTGCCGCTTGCTGTTGTTATTATTAGTTGCTGTTGCTGCCGTTCTTCCGATCAACAGCTGGCAGGGGCATTGGCAATTTTTAAAGTGGATTGCTGAAATAAACTAGTTTCTGGCCGAGGGGTTGGAGTGTAGGGCTGTTTATTTCGTCGTCAAGGGCAACTCATTCACAACTTTTTATATTTTTCCCATTCGTTCTCTTCATCCGTTTGCCCTTTGCCGAGGCGTGCTTCGAAAGCTTTTCTCTCTTTTGGTCACACGACTAAACTTTGCCACTTAGCGAGACGCAGCCCATTAATTTGTATGCATAAGGAAGCGACGAAGATGGGAAGTGCAAAAAGCGAGCCGTAAAAGCACTTACAGATCCCAACGAACGAATGAACGAACGAAGACAGCAACTTGGCATACTACTCGTCTTATTCGGTATTCGGTTACACAAGTTCAGTTAGAAAGAAGTTGTGCTATAAATACACCCAGTTTATGGGTCGGTCAAGTGATTCGGGAAATGCCCTACGCCAAAACTGACAAACTGACTGAGTGCTGCTTGTCCAGCTTGTCCATGCAAAACGATGCGATGCGGCAACAACATATACTCGCAGTGCTGCAGTCTGCAATGCCAGCGACATGCACGGAATAGGAAGCGTTTAACTACCTATGAAAGACATTTGATACGTCAGGCGGACCAACAATAGTGACAGCGATATCCACAGTTCGACACACACACATTTACGCTTATTCGCTCACACTGAAAGAGTGAAAAATACCCCGCAGTTAACAGAAAGGGAGTCTTGTACGCAACATTTCTTTCTAGAAAAATAAACGTTTAAAATCTATAGAATACTAGTTTTATTAATTTAATTAAACACGATAAAATTAAACTCATAATTTGTATATTAGGAATGGTTTTAACATATATTATGTAGGGTATTTCACAGTCGCGCGCTGTTAATTACTGCGTTCTCACTTGTGTATTTTTTTTAGTTTTTTGTTGTGTTTTTTCTGTATTTTTATAAACTTTTGCGTCTGGCTGGCACAGCTGCTGCTGCTGCTGGTCAACAGCACCGGCACATTGCACCTGACACGAGGCAGCAGCCAACAGAGACATGGAGCGATGGAGGCGCTTCAGTTTTGACCATTTTTCAAACATTTTTCCACTCACTTTTTTGCGCACATCGCATCGATACGAGGTGTTCGAGTGTATGTATTAAAGCTTGCCTTTTACCCCCACAACAACAACAACAACAACAGCAGTATTAAAAAGAGCAACAATCACCGTTGCTTAAAGCCTGTCTAATGGCACACAAAGTTGCCCATCATCCTGTTGGAATTCCGCCCAAGTCATCATCAGTCAACAGTGTCACCCGAGTTGAAGCCGAGCCGCGCCGAGCCGAGCTGTGGAATGCACAGAACATGATTGACCGTTAAGATAGGCATCAATGGAAACGTGTGCAAAACACCGAAGATGAATGAAAGAGGGGAAACGAGTGAAAGAGAAAAAACAATAATAAACACAGCATTGAAATCCCATGGAGACGCATTCCACAAAAGGCAGCGCAACTGACAACAACAACGGCTGGCAAATCGTGAGCTAGATCTTTACATCGGAGACATAATTCAGTTGCCAATCAAATTTATTCGCTAGTTAGCGTCCAACTGGGTGAAAGTCATACAACAAACCACTTTCGATGCTTAGCCACAATGTACCAAAATATTTCACGTTCTTTTTGTATTTATAAGCTAATAGCCGTGACTAAACTTAATGCATGAGAACTTGGTGAACAAAAGGTGTGGCCCCCAAGTATTAATCATTTGTTGTTCAAGGTATTTTAAGCAGTACACTCTCTTTTATTAATCAGCCCCGAACTGTCCTTTGCCGACGCGGTTGTTATGTAATCGCAAAGGTTATATTTACAACAGGAGGAAGTAATAAGTGTGTGTAAATAAAAACAACAGCTAAAACAGCAGCAACAAGTGCGAGCTGCCACGAATCACCCTGTTATCTAACTGATAGCAGCACACGCCAAACTCGTTGCATACTTTTAGGCAGCACACTTAAAACTTGTTGCCAATTCTAAAAGCTCGATACAAATAAATTCTAATGAGGCCAAAACCTCATTTAAATTGCAGAATGCGACTATTTATAAATATTGGTGATAAGAATGATTTATCTCTGCTTTCAGGCGGCCTGCTTGTTTGTACCTGCGCATTGCTCAACAGCAGCCACAGAGAGAGCGAGTGAGCGAATGAGATGAGAGCGTGGCATCCACAGCATCCAACAGCTGTTGTGGAACGTGACGAGAGCCCTATAAAACGACCAATGGCAATAGAATTTGCAGTAGTCCTGTTCAGTGATTCCTACCAAGGTGTTGGCAGCAGCAGCCTCAGCAGCAGCAGCAGCAACGGCAGCAGCAGAAAACTGGCGCAAACACCCCAAAAGGACATTTTATAGAGCGATTTCCTGCAGTTCCTGAGACTTGTGCAAACAAAAACACACAACAAAGACGGGCGTGAATGTGAATTTCATTTTAATTGTGAATGTGCTCAATGCGAAACGCACAACGAGCGGCAAGTGGCAAGCTGCAAGAGGCAAGAGCCAACCGCCAAGGTGGCAAGGTGGCAAATGAATAAATAGACCTTTTGCACTGCGCTCGTTTGACTGTCATTTCAATAAATAAATTCCATTTCCATTCAAAAGTGGCGCGACTGCCAGCAAAACTTACGCACGCTTTCGCACGCACACACACACAGTGAAGCGTTCACACATACACACGTATTTGCACGCACACATGCGAAGGCATTTTAGCGCGCTTTTGTGTTCTTCGTCCCGGCTGCAGCAAAGAACGGGGTAAGTTTCATTTGAAATGTGAAAAGGTAAAAGAAGGAAACGAAATGTTAAACTTTGTGCTGAGTGCTTTACGTTTCATTTGATTGCAATTAAGCGCAATTGCATTAATTGCGCCCGCACAACGCGCAAACTGCACCCCGGGCCAAAGGTGCAAAGGTGTCGAAGGCCAAGAAACCTTGGCTAGCAAGAGGAGAAGACGAAGACTGCGAGGTCTTGAGGCTAGCTACAGCATCAGGCAAATGAAACACGTGTTGTCAGCCTAAAACTAAAATCCATAAATTGATTTTTCCGCATGCATCACTTTTTTTTGTTGTTGTTTACACGCTGCGTACTATGTGTAAATTTAGCACAAGATTAAGCAGCAGAAGCACAAGCAGCGCATTGCAGTTCCAGGTGTTCGTTCTAGTGCTCAGCCCGCTAGCCAAGCAAATAAAGCAGAGCCCACTTAAAGGCGACGCTAGACAATTGCAAAAGCACAGAGCCCAACCGGTTGACTGTGACGAGCCCTCGCTCTCTCTCTCCCTCTCTCTATCTCTCACGGCGCGCCTCTCTGACGTGTCTCAGCTGCCGCTGCTAGCTGCTGGCGAGTCTCAGCTTTCCAAAGCTTCACACTCGGACGACAAATTCTGTGTTGTCTGCGTCTGTCAATGTGTGTGTTGGTAAGCGCTCGCAGCAATGTTATTTTTTTTCTTATTTCGTATATGTGTGCGTGCGAGTATGTTTTGTCTGTGGAGGGAATATTGTGACGCAATGCTTGGAGGTTTTTGAACTGAAGCACTCTCTAGCTACACTAGCTCTCTCGCTCGCACGCACACGCTCGCATGCTGCTGAAGCACTTAGACATTGAATCGTTAAGCATATTAAAGCTTTAAATAATCAGATGACGAGCACGAAGGAGAGTGGTAAGTGGAGGGGGGCGGGGTGGGGTGGCGAAATCAACAGGAAGGCAATAAATTGAAGGGTCACACAAACTCGTGAATAGCAAAAGTTTTCGACACGTCGCTGCCACATGCAACTGCATCATACATTGAAATAACTGCACAATTGCAGGCCCGATTATTGATTGGACTTCTGAAAGTAGAACACTTGCACTTGCACTTCCGCTTCCGCTGCCACTTCCTGCTAACCCCAAGCAGGAGCATGACCAGGCTCAACTCGGATGAACGTTAAAGAAAGGTCTCATTGTTGATACACTCGACTGCGGGAATGTGCAATGAATTGACAGATAACAACAAATCTGCAGCTAAATGCGACCTTGCCACATCAGTAGCAGCAGCAGCAGCAGCAGCAGCAGAAGCAAGAAGCAGCCACAATGAATAGGAAACCACCAAAAAGCTAACGACTAGCACATAAATAACAAGAACAACAGCAACAACGATAACTGGAAGAGCGAGAAGAAAAAAGTGTACAGTTGCCGTGGCCCAAAGGATTCGCCACCGCGTGGCGTCGCGTCGCGTTGTGCCCCAAAAAGACGAAATGAAAGTCCAGTGCACAATGTGAAAAATGAGCCAAGCGGAAGTTGATAACGGAAAAACAAGAAAAACTCAACTGAACTGTACTAAATGGCTGCAGCAGCGCATGCCATTGAAGTTAATTACAAATGTCCAATTAAGAAACTGACAACGGCAGCAAAGTGCCAACCATCAGCCATCAGATGCAAAGTCCTAGCTCAAGCCCAACTTGCTGCAATTAAAAATGCATCTGGCTTTCGAATAAAAGCTGCCGCTAAACTCAAAAACTGCGCAGCTGGGCGACTGCTAAACTGAAAAACTGCCAACTAATCGAGAAGCACGCATATGAAATGAATGCCCCAAATGCCGCCGCCGCTGCCGCCGCCGCTCAGCAGCAACCGCAACAGCAACAGCAGGGGCAGCAGCAGAAATTGCATAATGGGCCATCCGTTGGCCAACGCAACCAAATGGCTTAAACTGCTCGACGGCAGAGTGTCCTGTCGCACATGAATAACGCGCGTCGCCAGCTAACAATGGCTCCTTTAAGCGTGCAGCCTAAGAGTATGCTTCATTTATTTTCGTGGTCACCTAACTTTCAGTTTATAGCTTGCAGCAAATTCTGGCTTTAGTTTATTATTTCATTACTGTATTTTATATATACGCAGTAAAGCAGTGTAGTATTATTTTATTAATTAGCATTGAGTTACAAATTTATTTAACTTAAATGGCAGGCACACAACAATGGTTGAAAGAAACAAAGTTGAAACTCACACTTCCACTTATTTGTTAGTTCGCCATTTCTGTTTGTGCTTACATACAATAAACCACTTTCATGCATTAAACATTTACAATGAATTGAACATTCACAATCACGCTGTTATTTTTTTTTCACTTAAACATATGATGCGATTAATAATCCATGATAAATATCTACATATCATGTTCCTGCCTGCATTTATTTCTACTCAAACCCGAATTAAGAATGTGTCTTTAATTTGTATAGTGTTGTGGTCGTATTTAAATTTCTATCGCCATTCATATTCAGTTAAATACGCACTTATATTCATAGTCAGCTTCAGTCAGCTGCCGTTTATAGTCGGATTTAAGCTGCAGATCACAAACATCATTGTCAGTCTTCGGCGATTATACCCTGCTTATTTGCAGTGTGGCAGGGTAGCAGAGCCCGCAAAACAACAGCAGCCGGAACAACAATAACAACAATGATAATACCATTAGAGGCGAAGCGCGGCAACGGCTGCTGCCTCGAAACTTGTCTGATAATTGGAGAGTTTCGAGAATTTCGGCTGCGCACAAAAGTATGCTGTGCTTTTTTGTTCGAAGCATAAAAAGTTTGGGCAAATAAAATAAGATTTATGGTAATTAATCTAGCTTACCTACTGCGCTCCCACTGATAAAACGCCTGCGGCATCAGCGTCGCCCCTTTTCCGACAAGTTGCGCAAATTTTTTAATTAATAAATAAATGTTGCGGAAATTATGTGGCATTCAAGAGAGGCGCCCCATAATTACACGATTTGTTGGGGCTTAAGAGGCGCTTGACAAATGCGTGCAGCGGTAATCGCAACAGGAATTACCCACTCCCCTCCCGCACAGACAATCCCGGCCGCCGACACCCACCCTCCCCCTAGGAGCCATTAATGAGGCGACTCAAAGAAAACTGCACACAAGAGCGAAACGCATAAATATAAGGAAATATAATATACTCGTATTTACTTGTCATGTTTGTGTTTGTGTGCGTGTGTGTGATTGCGCGTATGTATTGGTGTGGCTGGGCATTACTCTGTTGATTCCTCATCGCTTGCATTTGATGGCGGCCCATGAAAAATTCATTCAACTTATAGCCTTAGGAGGTGTGTCGCTTCCTCCAGCAGCTGGGGCACAAGTAGGCGACGAAGTGTAATACAGAGAGAGGGAGGGGGTGGGGGAAGCAGCAGGCCCTCGACCATTTGATTTAATGCCCTGCTAACTGTAATATCTTTGATGAGGTTTTGGCCAAATGGTTAAAATGGCCGCAAGTAGCAACGGGAAAAAATAAGAAGGCGCCAAGAGCTGTTTAAGTAAATTGTTTGCATTAATATTTTAGCTTCAATTTCAGGCTAAAGCCTTTCGGGCAACAGCCATCGCCCCCCTCCCACCTCCCATCACCCGTCTGCCATCTTGGCCTAATTGGGCCAACTGCGTGTTGGCCACTTGGCTGCCTCTCGGCCATTTGCAGCGACAAATTGCATTTGGGATTCATGCGAGATTGAAATGAAGACAAAGCGTTTGTTGCAACACTCAGCCGGACAGTGGCAAGCAGCAAGCAGCAAGCAGCGCGCTGCACGAGCCATGTGGAAAGTGCATGAGAAATGCGGCAATCAGTGGAATGGCTTTTGTTCCCCTATATGCCTAATGAGCGACGGGCTGCCTCAGAGCCTTTTGTTGCACACTTAACAACTGTTGCCCCACAACGAGCAGAATCCTGGCAGGCAAAGAGTTGCATGCATAGATCGATGAGGGGAGATGGCTGCGGCTTTAAAACGTCAAGTGCCCAAGTAGACGCAATTTATGGAACTGCTCAGCACTCTGATATTTCTGAGGAATCAATTTGCACTTCGCTTTCGCTGCACTTGAACAGTTTCATTGTTTTATTATTCAGAAAGCGCATATCGAAGAAGTCGCCATTGACAGCAGTCAAGCTATAGTGTGCTTGAAATGATAAAAATAAAAAAGTTGGTATTGCAAGGCACTTGTAATAAATAGCAGGATATTTTAAAATGAAACAAGTATTATAATAAACCATAAAGTGAACATTTAAATGCTATTTTGAATTGCAAAATAAGAATACAAAAAAATACAAATTAAACACGCATCTCAAATCGAATTTGTCGTTTTGTCTACAATTAATTGGAAATCTACAAATGAATTCTAAATGAACAAATCTTATTTGGCAATCTGATGAGTAATTTTAACAGCACTTTATTAGCCTAAATTCTAGTGAAATGCAATCAATTTAAAAGGTATTTTTATACTTAGAAACTCGAGACTAACTGCGACGCAATTTGTCAGCTGTTTATCTAGAATGACGGGATTCCCACAAGTACCTGTTCCACAGCAATTGACAACTCTTTACAACCTTCTAACTGCCCTATTAAAATCAGGGCTAGCTGGGTTGCCAATGTCGCAAAAGGCAAAAAGCAAAAGGTCAGTTGGCAAACGTGACCAATAATAAGCGTACAACAAATCATACAGAGATTATTGTGATTTGCATGCCAAGTGGTTAGATAGTTGGGATAGTTGTGGGGTTTCCAGTCTACCGACGTCGAGAAGACTAGTTAATCAGTGTATGCCGATAATGATCAAGCTTAGTTAAATGTGCATATCATTACGATGCGCAAGGCCAAGGCTGCTACTATATATAGTAACTCAATTGTGTTTAAGTACCCACATTAAACACATTCTAAATTCCAAGTGCAGTGAATTGCAACTCATGTAAGTTGGTTCAACGGTGAAGACTCAATCGACGAACCTCAAAATTGTGCATCCATTGATTTTCAACTGTGTAGCGAATCTTTACTGTGGCGAATCTTTACTGTATTGCGAAAACGTGACTGCATAAAGCGAAACTCAGTTGGGTAAACTCCGTGGCTAAACGGGTTGCCAACATGTAGCAGCGTTATTAATAATATTAGCTATAATATTAATAATGATTTGGCACAATTGGCTGTCGAACAACAGTTATACCACCACGTCTATCTGACGTATCGGGCGTATGGCATGTTAAGCCCTTATCAACACTCGACTTCCCATTATCTTCAACTGCGGAATCGCGCGAGAAACTCGCATACAAAGTATTCGCCGATTAGTTGGGTACTTCACGAGAGATAACCATGGTCTGACAATGGATCTGTTGTGAGTGTTCTCACACCCCTCCCCCCCAACAACACGGTGCGGCCAAAGTGCCATTTGCATTTGAAATACGAAAATATACATGCACGAAAAAGAATAATCATCATTTGGCTTAATCGAATAATGACCCCCAACCACTTAGACGGCGAGCTGGACGGAATGTCTGGGATTCGGACTGGACTTGGACCTTGTCTCGGCGATTTGACAACGAGGAAGTTCCCGCAGGCAAATTATTCAATAAAAATCACGAGAAAACAAGTCCAAATGCAAATAAATTACAAACACGACGCAATATTTGACAGCACGACAGGTTCGCGAGTAAAGCGAACAAAGACGCGGACTGAGATTAAAAGAGTGGGCGAGAGAGAGAGAGAGACGGAGAGAGGGAGAGCGAGAGAGAGTGGAAGCGGGAGAAATGCACGTGCAATTCGTATGACGAAGTTGGAGATGGGGAAACAACGTAAAACGGGGAGAGAACCTCAAGTGTTTTACAGTTGTCATTATATTTATTGTGCCATGAATCAGCCAAGTAGGTTACAGTGGGCACTCAATACACGGAATCGTTGATTCACGCGCTCTAGATTAATGAAAGTCACTATAAGCTGCCCAGTCATGTCAGCTGGCTACAGTGGGCACTCTGCTTAAAAGAATTCATTTGCCTATCGATTTCTATATATATGCATTGTGTCACATTTGATTGCTCAAGTGAAGAATACTCAACGTCAAGGCGTCGACACTGAAGTGAACACAGTGAACACTCACTATGTAGTACACATCAGTCCTCACACTAAGTAGTCGACGCTTGGCCCCACTGTGCAGCAAGCGGGGAGTTGCGAGCACGGACCATGATGGACATGTCCGAGTTTGACGGGCGTTACTACGTTTAATCTAAATACATAAGTTGGCTTGTGCATATGTAGTTCGTGTGCCGCGCACAGTCGTACAGTACGTGCAAAAAGTCTACGTTCCGAACCGACAACTGTTCTGTAAGCTTCTAAAAATACTTAGGCTTAAAGTGCAAATTATAGTAAAGCTGATAATAGACACTCACATTGTTAGTTTTTACTAAATTACATTAAATTTATTCACTACAAAGCCTATTGACTAATTTCGATGATTTTCTGTACTTAGGCTTAAAGTGCAAATTATGGAAAAAGCTGATAATAGACTCTCATATTACTCGCAATTAAAGCATTGTCAGTTTTTACTAAAATACCTCAAATTTGTTCACTACAAAGCCTATCGACTAATTTCGACGATTTTCTGTACTTATGCTTAAAGTGCAAATTATGTTAAACCTGATACTCTCGTATTACTCGCAATTAAAGCATTGTTAGTTTTTACTAAAATACATCAAATTTGTTCACTACAAAGCCTATTGACTAATTTCGACTATTTTGTGATCCATGTCAGCGATTAATTTCAAGTGTTTTTAACTAGTTTGCTCACATGCAAATCACGTCACTTATCAGCGAGCTTCGGTTCAGCAAAGATCAGAGATTTAGTTGACGGAAGTGAACATAAATATTTCACTTGAAGTTTCCCCGACAAAGCTTCAGCTATTCTCAGCGAATAAACTCTGAACATAAGCGTGTCTGTTTTAATTGCTAATGAGTGAATAAACTCAAACTGAATAGCGTCAATGTAAATATACTAATTATAAAGCCATTCAATGATTATACATTTAAGTTGTTTTCATCGAGGTGAGCACGCTTACTGTAAACTCACTGTGCGTTAGTAACTTGTAGTGTGTGTGTGTGTGTGTCAAAGAATCAGCTGTTTACAACAAAATAACAGCAACATCGACGGCAAGAGCAGCCGCAGCAATAACGACAACAACATTTCGCAAATCAACTTTATGACGAGGCGCTGAGACTGAGCGACTTTTCGGATTTAGTTTCAGTTTCAGTTCGCCCGTTCGCCCAATCGCGCTCTCTCCCGCCGCCGAGGCCGCCGTTCAGTTGAGTTCGGTCCGGTACCGCGTTCCATGCGTTCCATGCTTCACAACCTACCACAAAAATTGAAAAAAACAAAAGGGCAAATGTGCGAAATAGTTGCAGTATTTCAATAACACCCCCATGCTGTGATTGCGCTGCTGCAAACTACGTACGTGTTTAGTGAGTGTTCACAAAATAAAAGAATATCCAATACGACTATACGACTATTAATGCGCGACACTTGCGATATTCTTCTGCTCTTCACTGTGCTTGTGCAAGACCAAGTTTGTGTGTTTTGTGTGCTTGTCGTATTTTTACGCGCCTCTCCTGCTCTCCTGCTCTCAGTCGCACGCTTCTCTCTTCGCGCCGCTCTTATCATCTATTTCCACTCATCGTCGAAGTTGTTGTGCTTGTGTTTTATTTTCAAGTATTTTGAGTATTTATCACACTGCCTCTTGTGTTTTTGTTGTATCACCTGAAACGCTGAACGCCTTGAGGCAGCTGCGACAATATCAATTCAGTGTCGCTTTGCCCGCTGGTCGCCAGAGAATCAGTTTGCAGCTGGAAAGCATTAGCGAAATGCTGCCAATTTGAATTCCAATTTCGGGGCAAATCCAAATGCAAAGCGTAATTTAAATTCAAATCCAAATGACAATCGAATTACGGTTGCACGGTTGTATGTTATAGGGAAACATGTGCAGCCGCCGCCACGTACATCATTAGGGGCAATTTACGCAGAGTCTCCCCCCCCATACGAAATATCTGGCAACCCGAAACATGTCACTTGATAACGTTGCTGTTCGTTGTTTGTTGTTTGTTTGCTGCTTGTTATTAGTGTTGTTGTTTTCGTCGCATTTTTAATGCAAGCAAATTGATTTAAGTGCCGTCGTTAACAAAGTTAAATCAATTAGGGAACCTGCAACGTTTCCACAGTTTTCGCGTGCACGGGGCGAAAAGTCAAAAGTTGCGAGGGGGCGCCGGCGGGCGGGGGGTGACTGTGTGTAAACTGTGCCACCACTCGAGCGCCGCAATTCAGTTGCAATTGCAGTTACAACAGCTCCATTAATGATGTCAGTGCAGAAGCTGAGCTCATGAATTTTGTCGACTTTGATGGCATTTTTGCCAGCCAAGAGAACACAAACGCAACAAGTCCTGTGCCCCCCTCGCTGCGCCTCTCCCCGCTGCTGTTCGCACACATTCCAATTTCACTCGCAAATTCCCAGTCAAATCCCTCGCACAGCCGAGAGATTTGATTCAATGAGTTCATTTATGTTGGCTGCGCCATGATTTCAATGCCAGCGATTGAATGCTTGAATAACTGTGAGTTTAAAAGGTGACTGCTGCGAGCACTTTATTAAGTTAATGAATATGCATAAATCATAGTCACTTAATCATATTTTTAAATCATTTCGCATGCGAAAGCAATTTGTCTAATGGCAAACAAAATAGCAAAAAACAACAACACTTTGACCACGCTTTTAAGCTCAGCATGAAACCACTTAAAAAACGCGTGTAATCCGAGTTACTTGACTGCCAGATACCCTGTAGAGAGTGACTTACATTTACGGCCATTACCTAGAATACTTAAAATGCATTTTAAAGCAGATCAGCTTGCTTTATCTGTTTGTTAAACTTCATCCTCAAATTGTACCCTGCACATAGGGCATTACTAACCGAACAATAATATTACATTCAAACAGCTGGGAGCTACACCTGGCTAGAGAGAGAAGGAGAGAGAGATGGAGAAAGGAAGTCCCATGTTATGTGCACGTAATATGTTGGCTTTGTGTGGCCACAGGAAATGTTTATGCCAGTTGTTAAAGCTGCCACATACACCCGCACACGCGTATCTGCACCTGAGTGTGTGTGTGTGGGTGTGTGCGTGTGTAATGCTGTTAAAAAGTTTCAACAATTTCTAGCCACAAAGACCGCATCAAATGCGCATCAGTTGAGGCTTATAAAAAATGCTATAAATTTATTGCTGCCTACTTTCAGGCGCCACTTAAATTCACTTGCACTGAAACAAGAATGCCGCTTACCAATCTACTTTGCAGCACTTTTGAAGCCAACCAAACTGCCCAAGTTAACACTTAGTATATAGAGATCTATATAGAGACAACGACACCACCGATATCAGCAGCAATCTAAGCGCAACAGCCGCCCAAGCATATATAAAATCTAACTAAAGAGAAAAGAATTTGTGAATGGATCTGAAGCACAGCGCCAGTGGCGCAGTTGAGAGCACCGATACCTATATAGCCACGAGCAAATCAACAGACATGATCACGCCCAAGGAGAAGGAGAGCAAAGCCGCCAAGGCAGCCGTTGCGCCAGGCGAAGGTAAGTTATTCAGCTGGCCAAATCGCTCATAGAATACGTAACGTTAACATGGATGTCGAGTCGCAAATCTAACAGGCATTAGCCACATTCAATGTGCGCCTGTGGCGGTTGTTTGTGCTTGTGTGTGTGTGTGTGTGACTAAGCATTTGTATGCAAAACATTTTAGACAAACAGACAAAACGAACATTCTGACTTAACTGCACCTCAAGGTATGCAATAGTTTTGTTTGCAGTGTCTCAATTTGCGTGCAAGTGTCTCGTCCGTGTGTATAGCCTGTGTGTGTGAGTGTGCGAGCATTGCCAACTAAAAATAACAAACATCAAAAGCTCTTTTTGCATTTTCAATGTCACGTAACTGAAAAGGAAACTAGTTAAAGGACATCACATGCGCAAGTAATCGACTGGAAGATGCCCTGCGAGCAATACTAATATTTTACTTTATCGCTTCAACTTCGAGTCCTTGGCTTGAATTCACAATCATTTGTCGGGTGGAAGATAAGACCGCAGTAATGCTAATTAGTGGGGCAAGCGCCATATTTGCTAACTTGATCGATACTAGGGTTGTAGTTGTGTCAGAGCTGCACGTATATAGTAATCAGAAGTCAGCTATCTCTCTGCTGATGCACACTTGCATGCAGGACGCGAATATACGAGCTTGTCGTTGCTTTTATGACGTCGTTTTCAATTGCCGCAAAAGTTGTAATGGAAATTGAAAAATATAAAAAGAGCTGAGAGAGAAAAGTCGTCGCGCTGCAAGCACAAACACGTATGCACATGTCACACGCCACATGCCACATGCCACATGCCACATGCCAGACTGGGCGAGCGAGGAGACAAGACATCATTCATATAGCGAGGATTACCTGCTGTCGCGCAATATACTCGTATGCCCGTAGTATCCGACAGTTGGGTCTATAAGCAGCCTAGCAAATAATCCAGTTAATCTTATGTGCCGTGTCTGCCGTGCAGCCTTGACAATGGCAACAACAACAACGGCGGCGGCAGCAGCGACAACAACGAAATCCTTTCGAGGCAAAACTCAAGTAGCGCCTTTACCTGTATGTGTATTTCTATTTAGAATTTCGTATTATTCCGTATATTCGCAGGCTACAAAGTGTATGCAAGACGCTGGGCGGTACTCATACTCTTTGTCTTCTATTCAGCCTCGAACGCCATGCAGTGGATACAGTACACCATCATCAACAACATAATCACACGGTAAGCACTTCATAGACAACACGGCGTATGCTTAACTTTAAGCCAGCCGAGATTTCGGGACTCATTTGCGAGGCTTATAATTCAAATTAAAAGTTGACTAAAGCTTATTAAACGAGTTTCGCAAATGCAGCCTTAAGTCCTTTGTCGTGCAGTTCAATGTCAAACGTCTTACAACATTTCAGCAGGCATTCAAATAATAAATTCCTTAGTCAAAATCAAGTGGAACTTGGAAAAACCTATTAAACCACAGTAAAATTGCATTATAACAAATTCCAGTTCCGCCTTGCGATAATTACGAATGTAAAAATAGTAAATACGTATTACGAGTAGTTTCGCAAAGTAGTTTAACACGCTAAACTTTGCACACTTTAAAGTGGAGAGAATACAAAGTGAAGCACAATCAACTGTCGTGTAATTCGAAACGACTTGAAATGTAAATAGGCGAAGCTAATTAATGTTTGCACCACTCGCTGCCGTATCAGCTCGGAGCTCTGCCCATAAATGTACTTTGATAATCAGCGAAATATTTGTTTGTAATGGCCTTGCAGTTACTATGGCATCAGCGACAAATGGGTGGACTGGACGTCCATGATTTATATGATATTGTACATACCGCTCATATTTCCAGGCAGCTGGTTCCTGGACAAAGTGGTGAGTTACGCCAACAACAACCCGCAATTGTATTTGCCTGATTGTACTGCCATTTGTTTTGGCTTTTTATTTATTTGCCTTTGTTTTTTCGCTGCTCTTCTTTTTGTAGGGACTGCGCATCACGGCCCTGGTCGGCATTGTGGGCACTTGTTTGGGCGCCTGGATCAAGGTCTTTTCGGTGGATCCCTCGCTGTTCTACGTCAGCTTCATAGGACAGGCAATTGTCGCGCTGGCCCAGGTAAATCCCCCCCAAAAATGCCACTATTATTGAGTTCAGTTTCAGCTTTTTTGTTCGTGCCCTGCACACAGGTCTGCATATTGTCGCTGCCAGCGAGACTGGCAGCAGTTTGGTTTGGACCCGATCAAGTATCATCAGCCACCAGCGTGGGCGTCTTTGGCAATCAGGTGAGTGGTGAGTGGTGAGCGGTGGCGGGCGTAAATTACGCATACGCACCATGCGCCCGCTGTTCAAAGATTTCGCTCGCATTTTCTACAACTGACACACTCGCTTTTCATTACATTTCGAGGGCGACAGCGAGGGCGGGAGCTAAGTAAGTCGTCAAAAATTTGCATGAACACGAAAGAGGCAGCAACGGCATTTTGGCCAGATTGATGCCAAAGACAACGTTGCACTGAAACACGCTTTCACTCGCAATCCCAATCTCTATTCGTGATTCGTCGGGGTTGGAGCGGGGGGTCGTGCCCATTTCCGGCCAACGGAAGTGGCTGCTTCAGCTCGCTCTGTCTGCCTGCCTCGATTATATGACGCGTGCAATCATGAAATTGCCAAAACGAGAAAATAAAGGCGACAGAGTCAAACAAGATGATGATGGGAAATAGGTAAAAGTTAAATAGAACCAGTCGGGCTGCCTGCTGTGTCCACACACAAATACAGTTGCGCAGCTTATTCAACTGTGAAAACAAAATGAATCGACCTATTCGAAATGCACACTCGCACTTGCATTGCGATTCGCATTCGCATTCGCATTTGCAATGCATAAGTGAATTGTGGCTGAAGTGGGCGTCGCACAGAAATGTCACTTTGAGGTCAACTCGACCACATAACTTGCGTCTCCAGCATGACCACAAGGCATGCCCGGCTCGCAAATTTAGTGCGCGCACAATGTAATTAAAATGTGGCCTAAATACTAAGCCCTTTAGTGCAAACAAAGCAGCGTCGTCGCCGCTCTTGTCGTCCGCATACGTTGCGTATGCGTAATTGCCTGAATAATGCAAGCTAAAAAGAGACTAATTAATGCAATTCAAACCTATGTGCATATGCTATTCACAAATTCAATTTGGCAGCTTCTGTGAAAAATGCGATTAGCAGAAGAGAAGAGAAGAGAGAACCGTGGGAACAGCAAACAAATTGGGTGAATAAGAAAGGGAAATACTTTTTACCTTTCACTTTTACTCAACAGCAAACTAGAATTTAAAGCGTTATTTTATATATAGTTTGAACCGAACATTATTCAATATGAATACTAGTTTAAGCTTCAAGCTTCTTATCACTTTGTTAAATGTATATTTTGTTTTGTGTTGTCATGTTTATTTGAACTAAGTGCTAAACTTGTGTGAAGCATTTGATAAGTGGCAATTTTGGAAATTTGCAACACTGCAGCATTTCGAAGATAAACAACAATAAATTCGCATAAATGGAGTTTAACAATTGGACATTAAGCCAGAAGTTTGCCGTTTTAATTGGTCTGCAAACAAGAGAGAAAGTTTTGCCACTGTCTGGGGCACGAAGCGTGTGTGCAACTTTCTTAATACGAGCACGCAAATTTGATTTGTGGCAGTTGAGTTGTTGTGAGTCGCCAACTTTTTCACACACTTCCCCAGTTGACCTGTGACATTTGACAATTAACAATTGGCGCGCTGCTAATGGACGCGCAACAAAGCAAAGCAATTAGTTTGCTTGCACTGCTATTAGAGCTGATAAGCAAGGGAGGAGTAGGGGGGTTGTACATCTGTTAATGCTGATTTACGAGCTCATAATGTACTCACGTGCAACGTGTTGCAGCTCAGCCGAAATGGGGGCAACATCATCCACTCACCTGCGCGACTGCAAGTGCAAATGTGCAGCACAAACAAACAGAGGCCTGTCTCTGTGTGTGTGTGTGTGTCAGTGTGTGTGTCAGTGTGTGCTCTGTCATATTTAGCCCACGCTCGAGTGCCGCTGAAAAGGCTTATAATTTCCGCTTGTTGTTCGCCGGGATCTCGCCTCTCGCCCGGCAGGAAGTCTCAATGGGATGTGCATGTCACGAATATGAGGCATGCCCCTTGCTGTCTGTCCGCCTGTCATTGTCTGTGCCACAACACAGTGCCGTCGAACAGTTAATGTACCACCTGCAGCTGCACTGCAGTTGCGAGTCTGAGGTCAAGTGGCTGCTGCTGCTGCTCGATGGAGAAACGCAAATGTTTGGCTTTAAAGAGTTTGCCACTTGGCACATTTGGCAACACAGTGCCACATTGCCACACTGCCACATCGCCCGTGACTCTGGTAGAAATGTCAGCTCGAAAGTTGGGCAACAATAAGGCAGGCAAAAGCGCTGACTGGCAGAGCGCTCATGAAGCGCAAAGCAAAAACTAAACCAGCAACGCAGCAGGCGATGGCTGTGCGTATAGCTTTTGACATTGAACACAACGAACATGCCCCACACCCCATGCAGTGGCAGGGCTGCCTTATCTGGCAAGGACAACGCCAGAGGCACAGCCACTTGCCACTGAATCCCTACATGCGGATTTGCTAGAGAAACAGCTTGGAGCACGGTTTTGGCTTTCGCTTTGCCTCGTAATGTTGCCTTTGCCGCACGCCACGTTGTTGCCAAAGTGCTGAACAAACATGCTTTCTTTTTCTTGCCTTCTGCTTGCTTTTTTTCCCCGTATTTTCGTAACTAGTTGCAACGGCCACAGACAGAGCGAAGGAGAGCGAGCAAAGCGTGTGTAAACACGCTGAGGAAATGCCTCTGCCGATGCTGCTCCAGGTCCTCTGCCATATGCCGCTCAACAACATCCTGTGTTTGTCTTTTATTGCGGTTCCATAGCTGTTAAATTTCTCTAGTGGGCATTACATCTCTGCCCCCCCAAACACGCCGCATTGCCATTGTCAAGCTCGGGCTCAAGCGGCACCTTCTTCTTCATCTGCTGCTGCTGCCATCCTCCATCTGACTGTGCACAGCAAAGTCTCGAGTTGACTATATTATTTCGACGTCGCTTTTGAATTTAATTTATGCAAATTGATGCATTGACAATTCCGCGAAATTGAGAATTCCCAGCGCAAGCCAAATATACGTAGCAGTCTCAACTGTGCCACGCTGCATCTTGGCGACACAACTTGAGTAGTCGCATAAATCTGAAATTGGAGCTCTACGAGTATCACTTAACGGGGAGCCCGACTGCAATTATAACCGACTCTCACGTGCGCCCAGGAGCCGCAATTAGCAGAGCTTTACGCTGCCGCTCATTAAAAGTTGCATTTGCCAAAGCTTTCAATCTAAATTATGCGCCTTGACAGCCTTGCCAATAATGGCAACTACTTGGCATCTAATTCTGAATAATGCGAATTAACGAATTACTTTAAAAACTCCGTTACGAGAGTCCACGGAAAGTTTCTAAACGCATAAATAATGCAATCATAACAAAGTTTTGATGAATGAGCTTCGAATTCATATTAAGTTTTCAAAGCAAAGCGCATAAATTTGCAGCAATTTCTAAAGTAGTTTTTGCATTTGGTTCATAACTAAAAAATACATCCATCATCAACAATTTAAGCGAATAAATTTCAATTGAAAAGTTTGAAATGCATGTTCAAAATGACTGCTGTAAATTACAGAATCATATAAATGGCATATGTCCATGTATATTGGAATAATTGCAGTCACGTTCTTATCGAGGCAATGCATATGAATAAATCCAATTCAAAGTGCACTCAACTTTAATGCACTTTGTAAAGCGCCGTCGAAAGTTGTTTGCGAGCGTTTCACTAAATACGATTTATAGGCCAAACAATATTGCCCATAAACAAAATCAAGCTGAAAAACGACTGAAACAGCGACAGCGTAGGTGAGGCAGTAATCGACTAGCCAGACACCCTGCAAAGTTAACTAGACTTGCGACTCAATTCAGATGGTAATCTTGTAGTGTACTAGACATGGTTGGGCTCCCTTTGCGCCCGTCCTGGTGTATATAGGGTATGAGGCAGGCTGCAGCACAGCAGCTGTTGGTTGGTCAACATTTTGGGGCGCGCAGAACTTTGACGAAAACAACAAAATGGAGCAACTGTCACTGCAACTGTGGCATCAACAATGGGGCACGACACACACATAAATCAATTTCACTGCAAGCGTCAACATAAATAAAACTAAACCCCGAGCCGGGCTCAGCAAACCGGAACGGAAACTCGGAACGGAAGCGGAAGCGCTCACTGTTTTGACCAAGTTTCGCAAGCCGCTCCAACCCCCTGCCCCCCTTAAAAAAAATAAAGCTAAAATGGTAATCTTCACGTCCAAATGTTGCAGCTGGGCGTGGCCGTGGGTTTCGTGCTGCCCCCAATGCTGGTGCCCAACTCGGATAGCCTCGACACGGTGGGCAAGGATCTGCAGATGATGTTCTATCTGGTGGCCGGACTCACCAGCATTCTGTTGGTGCTCATGATATTCTGTAAGTGTGACAATGCCACCCAGAGGCCAGTCGAGCTAAGTCCGTCTTGCAGTCTTCCAGGACAAGCCGCCGACACCGCCGTCGGCCGCACAGGAGGCGTCGCAGCGGCTGGAGGGCATGGCCGAGCAGCAGGTCAGCTTCCTGCAGTCGCTCAAGAACCTGATGACCAATCGCAACTTCATATTCCTGCTGCTCTCCTACGGCATCAATGTGGGCGTCTTTTACGCCATCTCCACGCTCCTCAATCCGGTACACACGCAGCGCATAGCCAGTGCTCAATGTTTGTCTGATGAGAGTGCATTTCTTATGGTCTTCCAGGTGGTGCTGAAGTATTATCCGGGTCATGAGGTCGACACCGGCCGCATCGGCCTGAGCATTGTGCTGGCTGGCATGCTGGGCTCGGTCGTGTCGGGCATTGTGCTGGACAAGACGCACAAGTTCAAGTAAGTGACAGGCAATTAATTGCAATGGCTTGCGCATTACGCATACGCCGCGTGCGTCGAGCGAGACTTTAATGAGTTCTCTTGCTGCACAGGGAGACAACGCTGGCGGTTTACGCACTCTCCATGGTGGGCATGTGGATCTTCACCTTCACGCTGGACACCGGACACATCGCCGTGGTCTACTTGACCGCCTCGCTGCTGGGGTAAGTCTGCTTGCCTGCCAATTACAGCTCAATTCTTGACTGACCGTGGGTGATAATGCAGCTTCTTTATGACCGGCTATCTGCCCGTGGGCTTCGAGTTTGGCGCCGAGCTGACGTTTCCCGAGCCCGAGGGCACTTCGTCGGGACTGCTCAATGCCTCGGCCCAGACCTTCGGCATTGTGTTCACGCTCTTCTACTCGGAGCTCTTCTACTCGTACGGCGATGTGCCGGCCAACGTGGCCATGGCCGTCATGCTGATTGTGGGCACGCTCATCACGGCGGCCACAGGTTCCGACTTGCGGCGACAGAACGCACAAGTGGCCAGCGCCAGCGCCAGAGGCAGCGTGGCCACCAGCGGCGGCGTGGCCAACAGCGCTGTGGCTGCCAATCCGTAAACTAACCGGAACACACACAGTCCACATCCACACTAGCCACCAACACCACCTCCACCACCACCACCACCCAACCACACACACTCCACCGCACACCTCGAGCAACTCGAGCGTCGCCTCGTCTCCCACTTTTTTACTTGTGTTTAATGCATATCATTTTGCAAAATCTGTTTTAATTTAATTTATTACCTTGTTTTCTCTACTCTTGTTATGTGCTTTTGTTGTAGTTTTAAGTGCAAAATGTGTTAAATTTAAAATACACAATCACACACACACACGAACACACACACACGTATGATTAACTACACATAAACTTAGCTTAAGCAGTTATTTTTTCAATTTTATAGATTGGCCTGAACAAAATTCTAGAGTTAGCTTGTAAGTTCAATAATTGCATAAGACTTGGATCGAAAAATTAGCTTTATCTTTTTCGTTTGCGACAACAAGAACAACAACAACGGCAACCAAATACAACAATAACAACAAACACTTGTTAACAATGAACTTGCTAAAAAGGAAAAACAAAAAGAAAAGTAGTTGAAATTGTTTAAGTCCCCTGCGGACATACTACCTATTATACTATACATAATCCCCCAGTATTATAGCCAACCATATGATAAGTATATTTACTATATATATAGAGCAAATGTTATTTAGCACAAGGCGCTTTCATTTCTCTATGAAATCTCTCTTTTCTGTTCAGTTCTCGCAAGTGTCGAATCCTTCTAGAGCATCAAACGATCTTAAAGAAAACAAACATTCCAGCAATAGTTTAACAATACGAAGTGATTCAGGGGGAAACAGTTGGACGCTTTACGAAGTTCTGAAAATCAGTTTAAAAATAAAATCAATTTGCCAATAACTCTATGACAGTGAAAGCTCGCTAAACGAATACGAATTAAATTGGAACACTCAAGACACTATTTTAGAAAACACCAGAGATTGCATGAGCTACCAATAAACTTCAGATTTTATTTTCTACCGAGCGGCCTATTTATATGATTTAATTATTCAATCTGGTCATTCAAGAGTTTGAAGATAAGTGTAAAACAATCTAACAGTCACTTGGAATCTTTAGGGAATGGTAATTGCGCTAACTTTTGAGTGATCAGAGTTTTCCGCTTTATGTATATATTTCTCAACAAAATGTGCTGCTGTTCCATTATGTACATACAGTTATACAACACAGACACACACTCACACACACACACACACACGCACTCACATAGAGAATTCAAATCAATTAAATACTGCAATCATATCTGAGGCAAGTTGTCGTTATTTTGAAATATTTACAATTAAACTGAAATATATAAACTATATACATACAGAAAAGAATATATAGATATATATATTTGCGTCTATAATACGTACAATTGTTGTGACATAGATGAATTAACATTTAACGAAATGCAAGTAAATAAATTGCACACTTTTAACTGCAAACACCCACGCAAACACAAGAAGACACGAAAGATACAAAGTACTCGTATTGAATTTTGTAGATAGCCTTTAGGCCAATTGCCACTGCATCATAAGTATACCAACCTATACTATATAGAGTCAATTTGTAAAGGCGCTGCATAACACTACCAGAGACTACCTGACAAGCGGGCGACAGCCACTTGTGCAACCTACAACAACCACCTGAAAGACAAGCAACAAAACATCCAGCAACGAAACGGGAGCTATTATCGTTTAAACTCCTACTATATACACCAGCTATATGCTATACGCTTTCTGCGTATGGTGTGCACCTACATGACAAACAGAAACATAGCCAAAAGTTATTATATGTATGTGTATGTGTATAGTGAAAAGTATTTAATAAAACTTAATCCGAATGTATAGAGCAACTCGTGAGTTTCGATCAACAGATTGTTCCTAGTTTCCGCTTCTAGACGAAAACACAGATAAGTTTATGTTTGGATATCTTTTTACATATAATTTGCGAATACTTTCATCTGGCTGCTCATCAAGTCGATGTCGACTTCCAACTTATTGTATACGATTACGACATTTATATAGTTTTACAGCTAATTTAAATTGACAACACAAAGCGCACGCATAAAAAGGTGAGTTGATCAAACAAAAAACATGAAGTTATAAAATAAAAATAAACATAAGTAAAACTGAAAACATAAAAACGTTGCGAAGCCCCGCCCCCAATTGATGCAATGCTGTTGCTCTTGCCGTCCGTTGTCTTTCGTCTGCTCCTCAATTGGTTGGTCCCCAGGCGCGCAGCAGCGTGAGCGCCTTGTTCAGGTAGGCCGACCATTCCTCGCGCTCCTCCTTCGTGTCGGCGGACAGCAGGTGACGTATGGTCGTTGTGCGTCCGTTGGGCACTATGATCAACGATTCCTTATCCGACTCTAGTGCCGGACGCTCGCACTCCAGCAGCATTGTGTTGAGGCGCGCACAAATGTCGCGCGGCGCTATGCCCACCTTCTGTGAGATGCACGCATTTAAATCGATGCTGCCCATGGGCGTCTTCTTCTTCTCGTCGTCTGGGTACTTCCAGAAGTTGAGGGCCGAGCCGTTCAGATTGCACCAGCGACGATGCCAGGCGCCGAAGCCGGATATGTCCTCGAACATGGTGAGGAATCCCTTGTACTCCACACTCACCGACAGCTCGCAGTTGACCTTCATGTGAACGGCGCCGTCGAGCGGACTGACGCCCAACACCTGCGTCAGTGTCCAACTGGTGCGCTGGATCTCACGCAGCGAGAAGATGGCGAAACCATATTGCACCAGCTGCGGTGTGCGCACCACATGCGGGCCCGCCGGACTCTGCACCGGCGGCATGACCAAGCGATTCTCGCCACCCTTCTTTTTGGGTGTTTTAATGCCGCCCTTTTTGTTCACATTGATGTGATACTTGAGCTCGTGCGGCAGCTGATCCCGCTGCGCCACCATGCCGTAAATCTCCAGCGTAATCTGTGCAATTGGAGAAGGCGCAAAACTGAAATGTGCTGCTTGTACTTGAATGCAGAGATTGCGACTTACCCGGAAATCAGCGTAGACGTTGTTCAGTTGCAGCACATCGGGAAATTTGACGGAGAGCAGGCCAGGCATGGTCGGCACCGTCTTGGTGGCCAGCACGTGCTCGTTGTACTTGAGCAGGCAGACCAAGTGATGGCCATTGTTGTTGCCCGTGGCCAATTTGCGCACGTACTCCTGCCTGAGCGGTATTGTGATATCCTTGACGGTGAGCAAGCCCTTCTCCTTAGGTGCGCCCACGGGACGAATGCTGTTCTCCACGCGCAGGCGCTGCACCTCGTCCAAGCAGGCCTGTCGCCGGTGTGCTGTAAAGCAGTAATAACTCGGTTAGCATTGAGAGGAATTAATGGCGTTAGGTGGCACCTACTTGCTAGCAGCAGATAGCGTTCGCCTTCGACCGATTCAGTGGAGCCGGAGAACTCCACGGTGGCCGCGCACAGATTGAGCGCCTGGCTCGCCTGGCCAATGACCTGCTGCTGCTTGCACACCTCGCTGAGCAGCTTCTTGATCTTCTCCTGCGCCTGTGCGGCCTCATTAGATTCGCGCGCGTTCTGCAGCTCCTCATCCTCCTCGCTGCAATAGTCCGCTGTGGTTGCGTTGTCGTCGTGCTGTGGTGAATCGTACTCCAGCTTGTGCTTGGCATGGCAATCGGCCGCCATCGCTGAGCGCACCACCTGCTGCTCCCGGCAGATCTTGCGCATGGGCGTCGAGTTGGTGCTCTGAAAACACACATGAATTTGCTGTTGAAGGCAATAGTTGTGGGGCTACTCACGTTCGCCTGCTGCTTGCGATAGAAGCTAACGGTGTGCACCAGCGTGACCAGATTGTCCTTGCTCTGATTCACACTCAGCTCGGACTTGACGGGCTGCGCGCCACTCAGCAGCGGCGTCTGCATATCCACAACGTTCAGTTCGTGCTGCTCCACAATGGCCTGGCCAGCGATGGAGCTGGCGGCGCTGACGCCAGCAGCAGCCCCAGATGTGCGGCGAAACGAGAAGCTGTTGGAGGCCGTGGTGCCTTTGCTCTGTTTGCAAACAAACGCGTGTTAGACGAGAGAGGATAATTGTATATGGTATCACAGTTACTTACGCCCAAGGACAAGTGGCTGGCATTTTGCTGATCGTTCTCGCTGTCATCGTCATCGGTCTCGTCCTGTGTGCTGCCGTAGTCATTGACCAACGCCTCGTCCAGGTAGTCGTCAATGCCTCCCGATACTTGCGACGAATTCATTGAGCTGTCGTGACTGTAGTAATGATCCCGCTCAGCGTAGCGTACCTGCGTACCGTCAAAAAGGGAGAGAGAGAGAGAGAGTGGAAAAGAGCATTATAGATACCCACTGTGATTGAGTTTTGCTACCTGCTGCACTTACCTTTTTGCCCTGATGTTGCTGCTGCTCTGCCTCGTTGCGCTGCACAGTGTGCAGAATGGTACGGCCAAGGCTGCCGTTGCACATGCCCGCGCTGCTGTCCTCAGTCTGCGACTGATCCGTGTCCTCAACCGACTCATCGTCCATGCAACTACAAAACAAAATGAAAGCGCAACATGGATTAGATATTAGCTTAAACAGCGGCATATATTTTTAGTTCATTTTGGCCTTGTCTAGAGTGCTAAAGCTATGCGTCTTATGCTCTGGTTAGACTATTGATTTACGGTTTAAGGTGTACGTTCTAAAGTCAGTCTCAAGTAAACGGAGAAGTTCTCTTCAGTGAGAGAAAGAGAATTCTATTCTATGCAGAGCAGAAATAGCAGGCAGGAGTAGAATTTGTCGGCGCACCTTTCAAGCTCCTCCTCCTCCTCCTCGGTGTCGTCATTAACCGATGCCGTTGCCGTTGCACAGCAGTTGTCATTGTCGCTGGAGTCCAGGTCGGATAAGGTGGGATACAGACGATCCTCATGCGATTTGCGTGCACGCTTCGACTCCTCGTCTATGACGTCGCCAACTGCAAAAGCAACAAAATACATAACCACTTAAGTAGCCATATCAGTTTCAATGATGCAGCCGCTTACGTGATCGCCGCTTGCTGCTGGTATTGGCCGTGGGCGGTGGTGGCGGCGGTGGCATGGGTCGCACCACTCGACTGACAGTGGGCGCTGCAGCTGCAACTGGTGCTGTGACAATGGGCTCCACGTTGAAGATCTCCTTTTGCTTGTTGAAGCGATTGGCAATGATTTGCATGTCCTCCTGCCGCTGCCTGTCAATGTCCTTGATGCGATTCTCGGCGCTGGATTGCGCTGAGGCCACCAAGGCGGCCACCTTGTCGCGCAGCTTGCTCTCTGCTTTGGGCTGTGGCTTCGCAGCAGCTGTTGGCTGGCTGACGTTGATCTGCGCTGCAGCCGTCACTGGATGCACGGCTGCCACGTGTGCTGCAAGTTTATAGTAACAATAACTTGTGGTTAGCGAGAGTTGCGTTTATATTTGCGTCAGCTTACCCTTGGGCTCCTCGGCGGCACGTATCTGGCTGATGCTGGGCGCTGTGCCAATGGGCGCCTTGGGCAGCATGGCCTTGGCATTGCTGGTTTCAAAGAGTTTCATGCGCTCCTTGAGCGACAGCTCGCAGGGATCCTTTTGATTGCGCAGTGCTGCCTGTGATTGGCCGCCAGCACCCGCCTTGTTCTCAAAGATCGCTGCACGGCCCGAAACCAAGCCGGATTTGACGCTAGCAACGGGTGCGGCAGCTGGCTTGTTGGCTGCTGCAGGCGCAGATACTTTGACTGCATTGCTGAACACTTTGGCCACTTGGCTGACCGTCATCGATTTCTCCGGCACTGACGGCTTGGGAGCTGCGGTTGTCGTCGTGGTTGTGGTGCTGGGCATCACCTCTTCCTGTTTGGCGTAATCATAGATATGTTTAATCGTTGACGACTCACGGCGCTGAAAACCTTGGGCCTCCAACGAGCTCAATACCTTCGGATCCCATTTCAATTGCTTGGTCTTGCCACCGCTGCTGGCATCAACTGCGTCCGCCACCTTGGCGGCTGCAACCGGCCGGCTGGGCAAGTCTGGCTTTGGCGGCGGCACTGCGTCCAGCAGCGGGCGGTGCACTTCGTGATGTGCCGTGTCGTCCTCCCATTGATTGATGGTGTTCGCCAGCGCCGCTAGTTTGCCAAAGCGCTGCTTGCCTTTGCGTGGACTGCGCGCGGCCAGCTGCAGGTCCTCGTCATCGTCGCCGGCATGGAACTGCGCCTCGGTGCGATGTATGGGCGAGGACAGATCATCCGTGTTGGAGTACAAAGCGCCCATGCGCTGCAGACGATTGCGTGAAGTGTCTCGCAGGCGGGCCAGCGGCTGATTCACTGGAATCGCCTGCGTCTCCATGGTGGGGGCGAGCGCTTGTTCCTCGTCGTCATCGTCGTCGGTCATGTCCTGCTCTTGTATCTCAACTTGCACCTACAAAAGGAAGCGACAGCGCGCGCAAAATGTACACAGACATGTGAGCAGGCGAACAAAGACAAAGCAACAAAACAGAAAGCAAGCGAAAAACACCACCAAAATGCAAAAGGTTGCAAAGGGGAAGAGCAAGATGCAGAAAAACAAAACTTACCCCAATTGGCTGTGCGGTGGTTATGTTTATCTCGATTCCCATTTCCATGTTCTCCTTGTTCACGGCCGCATAATGGCGCAGCGGCTTCGTTGGCGATGCCTCCAGCGTTGCCTTCTCCAGGACAACAACTTTGTTGTTGCTGCTGCTGCCGCTGTTATTGCTGCTGTTGCTATTAACAGACATAGGCGCTGTCGCTAACGATGATGATGACGCTGGCGTCGCTTTGGTGCCCGCCGCCGGCGTCGCCGTCGCGTCCGTCGTCAAGCTGCATTCCGACAGTGGGAATTTGCTGGCATTGGTAATACCGAGTGCGCGACTGCGCTGTTCGGCCTTTTCGAGCATGCGCTACAAATAATTAGATAAATTGCAATATTTTCCATTGCAATATTGCAGTTAGACAATGCATTTCATTGTTTCATTCTATTATTGCGCTGTACCTGAGTGAATGGGTCCATTGTTGTTGTTGTTGCAGTTGCTGTTCTTGCAAATGCTTGTGAAAATGCAAATTGCGCGCGCACTTCTTATAAATAATATAAATAACACTTACACTTTCCACTAATATTGTATTTGAGTCGACTACTTTATTGTTAATTCAGTTTACCAACGATTTTTTAACACTTTTCACGGATGCTTTATCATTCGAAATTGTGCGCGTCGCTTCTTTTCTCGCTCATTCGCGACGTTGAATTTTTAAATGAAGAAGCGTCGGTATGCATTTGATATTGACAGAGTTGCCATTGCAGCAAGAACAGCAACTATCGATCGACGCTGTTAGAAAAATGTATGGCGATAGCATACTTAAATTTAACAGTGCTGTTATTAACAGTAGCCTACAAAACTCTTCGGTTTATTTTTGTAATTTCGACAAACAAAATTAACATTTCTTATTTAATTAAATAGTAAATATTACGATACAAATTTAATATATAATGCAATTTGTAATTTCAAGTCAAAAGAGTTGAAAATAAGGAAACGATACTCTAATTTAAATTCAACTGTCTGTTCCAGCTGTATATTGTGAATGCTTCCACTAACAGAGTAATAAATTATCGATTGTACACGAAATGTTATCCAGTGGCAACACCAAAGTGGCATCATCAAAACAAATGGATTTCCCACCAAAGCGGATTATGCATTAAAAATATTGTTAATTTTGTGGATAAAACAATAAATTAAGTGAGTTATTAACAATTATTGGGCATAAATGATTGTATTAATGGATTTTGTGAATGGTCTGCATGAGTAGCTATTTTGCAGAGCTGGCAAGATAGGCGACCATGTGGCTCGCTTTTTAATATGTAATAAAATTGCTTAATAATTATACAATTTACTATTTCCGGCAATAATCAAGCTGCACAATGGCTGGAGAGAAGTCTATAAACCTGCTATGGAATTGTGCCAAAGAGCTGACAACAGAAACACACGCCGAGCGTCTGCTCAAATCCTACTACACGTGAGTCTCCATTTCTCCATTGAAAGCCATACAGTATTGTTTAATAGGCGCAATTTCCATTGTTTAAATGTAGCAATACCTGTCGCAAGCTGGCCAAACACAATATTCAGCTGCCCGATGACTGCGTAGGCTCAGCAAGGATGTGCAAACGCTGTGGCAACCAATGGGCCGATGGCTACTACGAGCTTCAATTGCATCCACAGCGCTTGGCAAACAATGCGAAACGAAGACGGTTAATCGCTCGACTGGACGTGGATAAGGTCAAAGAGAAGGGCACGCGGGAAAAGGGCAAGCTGAGCATTGGAGCCAGGAAACGCGCCAAGTGGCTGAAGAAGCGAATGGCCAGCAATATTGTAAGCGGATCAAGCCCTTTCTTTGTGTTTGTGGCACCTTTGTAACCGGGTAACAATTCATTTTGCAGGCTGTAGACTGTTCGCTCTGTGGGCACAATACAATGCTGCCGCTGGAAAAGCCTAAAAAACGCTGCAAAGCTGCCGAAACGATAGCAACAAAAACAACACCAACGCAAGTGGCGAGCAAAAAGAAAAAGAAGAAAAACAAAAATCAAGACGTCAATGCCGGGTTGAAACTGCCCGCACCACCGTCACAAACACAACAACAAAAGGCGCCGACAGCGCAGAAAACAGCGCCCACAAGAATAGCAACAGCAACTACAACAACGCCAGCGGGGCAGAGCAACAAACAAAAGAAGAAACCGAAATCGAAAGCAGCGCAATCAAAGTCAACAGCGGCCGCCGTCAGCAGTGCGCCGAAAGTGCAATCGAAAACGCAAAAACAAAATGCATTGCTGCAGTTGGCAGCGCAGCTGAAATCGCACGCGTCTAAAACCGCTAGCAAATCGCCACAAGATCGCCTGCAAGCACTGCTCAGGTAATGGACTGTGTTGTGACGTTCGCAAATGGATTTGAAGTACAAAAGATTGTTGTTTAAGTTGAATGAAAAGACTTGTTATTGCATATAATTAAAAGCTAGCATAAAATCACAGTGCACAGTGGTACGCCAAGCCAACAGCATGAATCAGCAAGCATTGTTGCAACCCGTCGTTGTTGTTGACTGAATCACAGTGTCGGCCACTTTCTGGTACTAGCTGATAAACGCACATAAGCTGCGAACCTGTTATCCCAGGCAGCAGCAACACGAAGTCACGCAATGGCTGAGTGGAGTTATCACTGCCCACTGTGTGTTGGCCAACTCAAGGTTGCCACAGCCGAGCTTCCCAGACGACGAGTATTCTTAATTTATTTCTCCGCGTAGCGCAAGCATTTAATTAAAATTGAGTTGTTTGCTGTTGTGTATTAAAAAATGCCAGCACGTCCTTTCAGCCAGCAGACTTGCTGCCAAAAAAGGAAAGAGCTTCAGTTTCTGCTTATCTGCCGTCAAACACAACAGGAAACGTATGAGGAGGAGAGGAGAAGGAGGGGCAATCCTGTAGATTGGCTTTTAAACAAGGATCGGATTTCTAGCCTGCTCTGGCATCGACATCAACAACATCTGCCGCAGTTGTTGCTGTTCTTTTTGCTTACCACTTTCTTACTTGCTGAGTGCGCACATTAGAAGAAGATTTCTGGTTTTTATTTCTGTTTTGGTTTTATTTTGTTTCTTCTTTTTTTCGGGTTGGCGAGCCTGTTTTCGGTTTTTGGCCATGCTGGGAACGATGTTTAAAATTGTGATATGTAGCCAAATGGAGCATGCAGTCAAATGAACATTTTCACAATTTCGGCTTTATGCAATGCATGAAGAACAACAACAATATTACTCACTCGACTCGTTGACTTTGCTGCTGCTGCTGCTTATGTTGTTATCGTTGTTGTTGTTCGTGCTCCCCTTGCGTTCTAGTATAAAGCAAAAGAGCAACAACAACAACGTCGACAGCAGCCAGCAAAACGATTCGTATGCCTGGGCGCCTCGTCGTGCGTGTTCGTCTTCGGCAATGGCTTCGGCTCCCCCACGAACTGCAAACAACGGCAGCAGTTCTAGTCTCTGGCCTCTGGCTGAGCTGCAGCCACCATCAGTTGCGTTCGTGTGTTTCACGGTCGCGCACACACAAATCGCGCTTAAAAGCTCCCAGTGAGAGCGCGTTCGCTCGCTGACGCTCACTCTCTCGTTCGGTTAGCCCGTTCACACACACACACACAAGTTTAGTGCGGCTTCGGATTCGCAATGAAAAGCGCGTCTGTGTTCACATTGGTTCTTCGGAGAGCGTAGAAAAGCTGTTGTTAAGTTTAAGCAGAAAAGGTGTCAACGTCAACGCAAACAATCGCAAAGTGTATGGGTAAAAACAAAGAAAGAAATACAATAAAATAAATGAAAAGAAAGAAAAAAACCGGATGCTAAATTCAAAGAATATATCAAAATATTTCCAATGGCCCCAAGCTAAAGACCCACAACGACAGACAGACAGACAGGCGGCCGGTGCGCAGGAAATCGTTGCGGCGTTTGAAAATGACCGGAAATGCACACGAAAGACGACGAATAGACAGACAGACTGTGAGATTGCAAGACACGCCTGCGCTTTGGCTAACTGTTTAACTGCTGGCAAATGGTGTCGCCAGAAATAGCTATAGATTCTACGGACTCGTCGATTCGAAATACCTGAAAGCAGAACACAGTCTCAAGTGTGATAAACAAAGTAATTCGATATGTTGGTTGCAAAGCAAGTGTTAATTATCAATATTGTACAGTGTACTGTTTATGGCTGCCTTGAATTGTTTTTATTATTATTATTATTGTTATAGACAGTTGCAGAAGCGCTGCGAATTATATTTCAGTTTCTTTCTGTTTTATGGGCTGTCAGCAACAGCAGTAAAAAAGTAAAAGTCACTAATAGAATCCCGGTAGACTCCCAAGTGGAAAGAGGCAAGTGCCAATTTAACATTCATTCACTTGTTCATTTGCATGCGAGAAGGAGACGTCAACTGCGACGGCGGCGACGTCACGAAGTCGCCAAAACTTTAATGGGCAGCGACACGCGTCGCCTTTTTTGGGATGAGTCACAATTGACAAAAGGCTTGGCCAAGTCCACACACTCATCTCAGTCACCACAGCAGGCGGCAGGCAGCAGGCAGCTGGCAGCATAAAACATTGATAGGGCTTTGCTAAGCAGTAAGTCAGCCTTTGGAGCTCGCTCTCCTCCACGCCTGACTTGGCCGCAAAGCGTCACACAGCAAACAAATAAACCGCAGAAAAATCGACAGCGACTTGTGACTTTGCAGCTCTGAGGCTGGGGCCCCCTCCCCGGCCCCTAGCCACACTTTACCCCCTGGGGCCAGATAGTTGTTGTGATAGTGCAGAGCGGCGCTGCATAAACTAAGTATCGCATTATGAAAATCGGCCCAAAGGCATTTCGTAATAACATTTAATGACACATACTATGACTACTAATATGTACAAACATATGGAGGTACATTTGTGTATATGGTAACTGCAATCAGATATATACACAGTGTGTGTATTTGAGTGAGTGATGAACAACAAAGAAACATAACGTCATCAACGCCGCCGGCTGCGTTGATTTTCATTTTCCATGAGCGCCAAGCGAAGCGTGCAACAAAAAGAAAATTACAACAAAACAAAAATAACCACCAAAAACAGACAATGAAAAACTCAAATAAAACGCAAAAATGCAGAATGCTAGTAAGCTAGGGCATGCTCGCTTAACCATACTATGTAACATCGGCCAGAAACTCAACTTAAGTCGAGAATTGCCTTGAGAAAACGAGAACTCTAAAAATACATGCTAAAAAAAGCTGCAGAGATTAGGGAACTAATAAAACGAAATTCAATTATTGTTTATAGCCTTTTGCTACAACTAATTGAACGTCAGCTTGTTTTACTCAATACCAAACAATATTTCACATTTGATTAATTTGTTTGCCTAATTCTGTGTGTAACTTCAAATTGAAGCCTCACTTCAGAGATAGACTTAATCAATTTCCATAATTAGCATTCATTGAAATTGAAGTACTTCAAACAGTTTAAGTTTTATTTTTAAGAAATGTTCCCCTAATGGTTAATTTTGTCTAATCATTTTCTGCTCCATCATTTACTCAATCAATTTCAATAATCCGCACTCATTAATTATATGGAGAAAAGTCACTGAACTCTACAGATTTTCTGTGGAAAGTTGCTTAAAAATCATTTAGCATAGGTACACAGCACTTCCAAATGTGGCAGCTATTGTCTTGCAAATGTTCATTACAGCGACATTAACATGCTGAGTGGATACTCCCCATTTGCGAGCCGGCAGGGTATTCTTGAAAGCGAGAATTGAGCACAATATGGACTTGTATTGTATTTCGACAGAGTTGCCGCCTTCGATGCGTATCAGTTAGAATCAACAACGAGAACAACAGCAACAATAGATCTATTAATAATCGCAAACTGTTCGTAGCTCGTCTTACTCTAAACACGACAGATCGAGATAAAGACCATGGCGCGGATTGATTTTGTTTTGGTTTCGTTTTGATTTCGCTGTGGGGGAGATTTCTTAAATGGTTTCTCATTATTTTCGGAGTCCAGACCACGACCAGACAACAGCGAGACAGTTGTCGAGCGCGTCTACCTGAGTGCGACTGTGTGTGTGTGGGTATCTGTGAAATATTCGCCAAATTGTTACAATTTATTGCATTTACAGGCTGCTCCCGGTTAACGCTGGCCGAGTGCATGTGATTCAAGAGAATGTGCTATTTAATTTTGACAGTAAACTGTTAATTGCTAACTAAATCTCAGTGTGCATATGTCTCGCTAGTTGTTGTTGTGCAACAAAAGGCCAGCAACAACAACGCCATAGTAATAACAAGAGCAAACCGTAAATCAAACAATCAACAACAACAACAACAGGAGAGAGCCATATACATAAGAAAAAACAGAAATAAACATTTCAACTGAACGCTTCAAATTAACGCTAACTCTTTATCATGGATATGGACATAAAGGCGTCTAAACGCGCCGAAATTGAACAGTTTTTATTGGGTAAGTTAATAGCAACTACACAAAAGCATGAAAAAAACATTGTAATAATAGTAGTTGATCTTGTGATGACGAGGCAAGAATACTCTATCTCGAAGTACTTTGATTTTTCAGTTTGAATTGCTCAGTTTTGCAACTGATTCCAATGAAGTTCCTTTTATTTATTGTTATTATAAACAAAGTCGTTTCTTATGATAACAAAGATTACTAAAAATAAGTGCGAAGAAAATACTAATGGAAGATTACATTTTATTTGCAATACATTTGAAGAAATTCTTTATGCCTTGAATTTGTCATAATTTCTGGGTTATGAATTAAAAGCGTATTTAAATGGGTTGGAAACCATATAAAAAAGCCGGCACAATAAAAATAATTTACTTGGCTGAAGTACGAATATTAACGCATTTAGTTATTATGTATCTAGTTAATTTATAGTGTTATTAATTGAGCAAAAATCAGCATGGAAATTTAAGAGATGTTTGAGGCACAACTAACTCGTAATCATCTAACACTGTCGATGTATGCGTCCGTCTGGCCCCTGGGGCATATAATTTTCTTGTACGGCAGAACACAAACATTAATAACCCGAAGAATATGAGAACACGACTATACTCGTATTCCTACTCGTATTCGTTTCCAAGCATACATATACTATATTGACTCATGACTGACCGCCTCGTATCTGGAGCTGGAGCTGGAGCTGAAGCTGAAGCTGAAACAACTTTAATTGCGCTTTGTTCTTTTCATTCTTGTGCACATTTTATTGAAAGCATTTTCGGTTTGGTTTTAACTTTTGCGGCTTGTGTCTTTTGCTCAGCGTTTTGCTGCTTCATTCGCTCGCCGTGCGAAGCAAACTATATGCAAAAGATTGGACTTGAAGCGAGACTATGCCCAAAGCGCTTGGTTTAAGCCCTTCTCTTAGGGTATAGCTTGGGAACTGGCGGGTACTATGCTTTGGTAGCACAGCTTGTGATTGCGAAACCAATGCGGTTTTGCTTTTCTAATATTTCAATTAATTTTCTTCAATTGTTGCATATATTATTTGTATGACCGAGCGCTTTAAACTGTTGATCTTTGTTTGTAGAGAGCAAGATTTGTAATGAAGAATTGTTGCTCAAATAAAATGGCAGAGTCCTAAGCTGGCTCTGCTTCAAAATTTCACAGGTATTTCCAAATTTAAAGTTCTTTACATTGGCTTTCTTGAAATTGCTAAATGGTCAAGTTTGTGAAAAAGTTGTGGAACAAATGTAATTTGATTGAAGTGCTAACGACATGTGTGCTCTTGCATGAGGCGTGAAAAACTTTCTTTCGCATTTGGCAGTTGGGGAAACAGTATTTCAAATTCGCTAGAGTTAAGATTCGCTTCTGTCTTGATACTAATTATGTACGTATGGGATATACATTTATGTCTGTCTGTCTGTCTGGGGCTCTGCGTGTTTAAGTTTTAACAAGATTTCCTGCAAATTCCCAAAGTCTTTTTGTCTGACTGCTGTTGTTGTCATTGTTGTAGCTGTGCGTCTTTACCGTTAAACCTACATAAAAGTCGGCAGACTGGGGAGGGGCTTCATACGACTCGGAGTTGAAACTGGACTGAACTCAACTGCTGTCTGCTCGGTCGGTGCGCAGTGAAATTGCTTTTAATTGCTGCGGTCAATTCGCAGTTGACTTTGTTGGGGGGGGGTTTTATGAGGTCATAAGTAGATGGGGCGACTTGACTGAAAACATGCTGCTTGTTGCTATTGTGGCTGCAGTTGTTACTGACTCATCTCGCGACCTCAAAGACACTTGGTTAATTGCCCCAGCCCAGCCCCAGCTGAAGTCCCAGTCTGAGTTCCAGTAGTCCGTCGCAGTTATGGAAATTGCTCAGCAAACAGCAATGCGAGCGATTAAGTTCAACGAGGCGTTCCAGAATTAATAGCCAATGAAGCAATCGATGTCGTTGTGCGCTGCTCTCCCTCCATATTTAGCTTGAAGAGCACATTAGAATTGCAGTTAAGGCTGATGATCGATCTTCGTTCCATTGCAGATGTGCGTGCGCACTTTCGAGCCTCGCTGGAGACCTCAGAGTATGAGAACACCTCGAATCTGTTTCACGTCACGGCCGCGGAGCAAACACAGGATCTGCTGGACAGATGCGAGCAGCTGCTCTCGGGCTATGGAGCAGACGAGCAGGCGGCAGCCAATGCTGCCAATGTCCAAGTGCCAATGACGGTCGTTAAATCGAATGGCTGCAGCGACTATGCGGATGCCAAAGTGGGCGCCGAGACCGGTTGCTATCTCGAGATGTTGTCCACCTGCTCCGCCTCCTCCCCAGCAGCAGCAGCAGCGCCAGCCACAACGACAGCCACAGCCACGGGCACAGCCGCACCTTCCTCGACGAGGAACTCACGTGAGTGTCTGATACGAACGCATGTAGTTAACTGGCTTCAAATGCAGTAATTGACTTTAATTGCAGTCTCCGCCTCGCGCGAGTACATCGATCTGAGCAGCAATCCCTCGCTGCACAGTGATAAGACCTTTCGCTGCTCGAGCACACAGCCGCAGCTGCAGGCGGACGAGTTGCAGCAGCTGCAGAAGAGCAGCCAACAGCCAGAGGAGCAGGAGCAGCAGCTCTACGACATTTGCCAGCACCAGGGCGCCGACGAGGAAGCCGAGGCGGAGACCCAGCAGGTCTTTGCCCACGAGCTGTTCATCAACTGCCCCTATGCTGATCTGCCCGCCGGCCACTTGGCCCTGCAGCGTTCGACCAAATTCGGCCAGCTGCACCGCATCGAGAAGCGTCTGTTCTTCGACCAGACCAAGAAGTATTACTGCGGCATACTGAACGACTGGATGCTGTGCTATGCGGATGGGCCGACCTCCTGCCGGCCCAGCAGCAGCCTCTACCTAAAGAGCTCGGCCATCGAGATCGAGCACTTTGGTGAGGGCAAGCGGCGCGAGATTTGCTTTCAGATCACCACCGCCGATCCGAGCAAGAAGTTTGTGTACCAGGCGAACAACGAGGTCGATGCCAAAGAGTGGATACACGCCATCGAGGCGGCCATACGCGGCGATGCCATTGCGCCCGCGCTGAAGATGCTACGCAGGCTGCCCACGCCGCCGGTGATGAAGAAGCTCAGCTATTCCCCGCCAGCAGCAGCAGCCGCAACAACGGCGGCAGCGGCAGCCGCAGCCGCATCTGTCACAGCGCCCACGGACAGCATCTACGAGGAGCCCTCGCCGCTGTACAACTTTGGGGAGGCGACGACGACGACTCCGCCACGACTGCCCGACAAGTGCAACAGTCCCAGCGCATTGGCCAAGCGGTTCGAGTACGATATACCAAAGTGTCCACCACAGCCGCTGGTTGTGGCCGACGAGGGCATTGCCGGTGCCGAGGTGGAGACCACCGAGCTGCTCAACAACGGCAGCGAGCACCTGAAACCGATGCCGCAGTCATCGAGCCTGCACGGCAGTCTGGCGCTCGACTTCCAGGCCAAGGTGAAGACGGTGCACAGCGAGCTGTCTAGTCAACTGACCAGTCCCGAGCGCCTCAAGAAGGCCGTGAAGAAGAGCTACTCGAGCGGCAACAGTGACACCGAAATGCTATCGCTGACGAACCCCCATCCGCATCCCCATCCCCATCCCCATCCCCATCCCCAGCCGCAGCTGACGCCCAAGGAGCAGAAGAAACAGCGCAAGGCGCAGAGTCCGGTGACGAGTCCGCAGAAAACGCCCGGCAAGGACTGTGATAAGCTGGCGCGCAACTGGTTCCTCAGCCGCCTCAACAAGTCCAGCTCCAGCCTGAGCACACGCTCCTCGAACACCAGCAGCGCCAGCAGCAACACCACCAGCACGCCATCCAACGCCAAGTGCAAGCTGAGCGAGAAGGAGAATCTGCTGAACGGCCTCGATCTGTGCGACGGCGGCTACGATGGTGCGCCCAGCGATCAGCAGCCGAGCAGCAATCCCACGTCGCCGTGCCTGAAGGCCGAGTCCAAGAGCAAGGTGAACATGATCATCAATCAGTTCGAGAGCAGCGGCCACCTGTCGACCATGTTCAGCGTGGAGGCGCTGGCGGCCAACGCCCTCGCCTCGCTCACCTCCTTCTGCGAGAGCGACAACTGCAACAACTACGAGCCCATCATGCCGCTCTCCACGCCGCCGAGCAGCTTCCTCAAGAAGGTGTAGGTTGGACGGCCGTTGACCTGTGGCGCGATAGCACTTTACATTATTTAGGCTAGTGAGCAATCCACATATTTTCATGTTTATCCTCAACATTGACATAAAATTTTTTAATATCAAAACGTAATCTGTTAATATACATAATTCTTTCTATATGTAGTACGTGGTGCATAGTGCGTGGCGCCTTCTCGCGTTTTGATGACTTCTCCGAATCATGCGCAATTAATTAATGGTGTAAAAGCATCGCAGTCGAAATGAAATTCATGTGGTTGGATAGCGAGAGACGGGCAAATGGCTGTCCCTGCAATCCGAATGTTGAGATTCAATAATGCCGAATAGAGTATTACGTTTGCGCTCGTCCGGCACCAGTATCAGCTTGTGGGGCGATTCACCCGCCGAGAACAGACCAGTCAGCAGGCGTTTGTTCTCGCGCTTCACTGTGAACTGTACGCCACGCGAGGTCTTGGCCACGGCGCTGATCTGCTCCCATTGATACGACCACATTGCCTAAACATAGAGAACACGATATTGATCAGTACGGCATGGAGTGAGATCGATTAACCAGCACGACAACTTACCGTCCAGACACCAAACATTTCGTTGCGCTGCGTGTAGATCAGTCGGTAGTTGGTGACCAGCAAATACTCCTTCTTCTGCACTATCTCCTCGCAGTGTATGAAGCTGTCGGTTGTCGCAAATCTACCCTTGTCCAGCTCCCTGTGTCAGCAAAAAAAGGGTTGTGGTATTGCGCCAGAGGTTAGCAGAATAGTTCATATTACATGGTTAGGACGAGGAGCACTCCTCTGAATATTTACACTGCCAAAGAAGCAACTACACTTTGCACTTTGCAACCTAGATGTCTGAAGGAAGTTCTCGAACTTCAGCAAGACGTGTCGCGAACTCTTGCTGAACTTAACATAGAAATTGCACTAATTTTATGTTACAGTGAAAATCAGTTTAGTTTATTTTGCTTTCTTGTGCACATTTGCTATATCTATTGTAACTGTGTAGCGTTTATTGCGGCTTTTGTGTATTAGAAATGTTAGTTAGTAATTAGTATTGTTTGCTATTGGAGTAAGTTGCTTTGAGGGATTCGGGAGTGGTTAGGAATGAGGTTTCTGGATATCTGTGGAGCCAAAAAGTCGCTGTGTCAGTGGTTAGCTTGTTAAAGTGGCACGTGGCAAGCTTTCAGCAGTAATGTGTGCAGGTTTGACGGACAAATGCTAATGAAGTTCGCATGACTGAGTGTGGAGGACACGTTAAGCAAGAATGAGCGTATGCTAGGAGGCATTTATGTACAGCAGCAAACGAGAGATAGCACTTACTTGAGCAGTATGTTGCCCAGAGCCTCGCCGTGGCAATAGGGACGCAGCACATTGTCGTAGTGCTGGAAGCGAGGCGGTCGCAGTCGTTTGACCTCATCACTGCTTTCGGTGGCGCGCTTGACAGCCTCAAAGCTGCCGCTGGCAAAGTCGACGACGCCGGCGGTTGGGCGGGCGACCAGACCGATGGCGCCCTTGCCCAGACCCTTGAAGAAACCCTCAACGCCCTGCTCGCGTGCTCCACTTACTGGCTTAGTCACCACGCCGGTGACGCCGTCCACGAAGCCCTAAAAATAAGTGGGAATGTGTCGATTAAACGCTTGATGATGCCACTTGTGCTGTGAGCTCACCATGACCAGACCCTTGCCGCTGCGTGCCAGGCCCTCGTGGAAGTTCTTCGGCTTGTTGTGCATGCCCTGGCGGCGTTTGCGTTGATAGTCATGGTCGAAGGTGAGTGCCGCCAATCCCTTGCCCATGGCACCTGTGATCCTAATGGTTGGAACGGGACAAAGCAGCCAGTTAATTCAGTTTAATGATGCCATAAACACTGCTAACTTACTTGGACACGGCGCCAGCTGCACCGCCCACAGTGTGGCCAAACAGCGACTTGACGCCCAGCATCAAACCCTCCGCGAATTCGCCGGGTCCTTGAATGGCGCCCTGGCAGCAGAGAAAAGAATAAGTGGTGCAACAGAGCGATGAAACAGAGATTCAGCACTTACATGGAATGGCTCGTAGAACAGATCCTCGACGCCCTTCTTGATGCCTACGACGAGGCCATAGGGGTTGCCCAGCACATCCAAGCCCAGCGCCAGCACATAGAGCTGCTTCAGCGCCTGGCCCGTGTAGTGGGAGCTGATCTCGGAGACGAGCTGCGACTGGCTGAAGAACTGGTATTCGCGCTCGAAGAACGCCAGCCGGAAGACGACGTCATTGATGTCGGTCAGCGTGACGCCGACGCCTTGCACCAGCGGCCCCAGGAAGCCCGGCAGCGCTGTGGTGTCCGAGCCAGACATCGAGAAGCTCACGTGTATCTTTAGCGGACCCAAATGCAGATTATCGTAGAAGTTCTTCTGCTCCTGCACCGAGTGCTGCTCGAAGTGAGCAGTCAGCGGCTTCTCAATGGACTCCACATCGCTGCGGAACAGTTTGGCGGCTTGCTCGTCGGTGATGTCGGCGGTGAACATCTCCGCAATGGCGGTCAGGAAGAGTATGTCCACCTTGAAGTGGAACTCCTGAATCAGAATGGTGGCATACTTGAACTGCTTGACATGCGAGTTGGGAATGATGCGCTGCACCATGCTGCACTCGATGAATGGCTTCAGTGTGGTGGTGCTGGCGACACTCTTGGGCGGCGCAATGGGCGCCAATACTACTGGGAATACGGGATCGATGAACTGATTGTCCATCTGGATGCGATTGATCTTTAGATGCAGCTGCTTTTGGAATGGCGATGACTTTATCGACATCCAAATGGCCGGATAGAAGCTGCGCTTGAGGCGACGCGGACACTGCTTCGTCAGCGTCATGGTTTCAAAGTTAATCTGCAAGAGATGCAATTAGTATTTGTGAAATGGATTGCACTCGCACTGCATTCTACCGGATATTTGTTGTCCAAGGTGTAGGTCTTCACTTCGTTAACGATTTTGTGCACGAGATAGCGCTGATACTCGGCCTCCAGCAGCTCAGTGTCATGTATGGTCATTTCCTTGAAGCGCTTCTTGTTCTGCTTCCTCGATTCCCACACAATGCCAGAGCTCGTCACGCCCAGATAGAGTATGTCCAGTCCCGACTCATTGTTCACCACTGAAATGCCAATGCCGTGGATGTGCAGATCAATGCTCTGTGTGATTGTCTGCAAAGCTGCGCTCGTCTCCGTTCGCTTGGCAATCTCCTCGATCTCGGTGAGCAGCAGCACACGCTGCATGCCGTCCAGGAAGGACACCAAGTACGCCGTGTTGCCATTCGGCAGGCTGCAGAGGTACAAACAAATTTGTTAGTCACGATCAAATGGCGTACAGCAGCACAGCTCAACGGCACTTACACAATGTTGTCGATGTGGTCGCGCCTCAGATCGGTTTCCTGCTTGTCTTTGCCAAAGACTAGAATCTGGGGACCTGTGGGATCGGCCCAGGCGTACATGATTCTATGCTTGGGCTTCAAGGTGAGTTCGTCCTTGCCGTTCTTCTCGCAGTACACGATGTCCTGGCTGGTGTGATTGATGATCAGGCCAGGCGCCAGACTCGGCTGGTACTCGGTAAAGGTGATATAGACGCCACCCTCGGTGGTCTGCACATCGACCTGGACGCCGCCGTAGGGACTGTTCTCGAGCTTGAGCAACGTGCACGTCACCTCGGTGTAGTCAAAGGCAGGTGTTGTCTTCTCGCCCACGCGCACAATCACTTTGTGATTCGAATCATTTTTGGGCCACAGCGGCTCCAATTGATTGGGATCCAGCGTTTTCCAGGGATCACCGGGACGCAACAGCTCCTGCAGGTAGATAGTGAAGTGGCACTTGTTGCACACAATGTAGAAGGGTATGAAGGTGATCTGCTTGGTCAGCGAGTTGTTCGTCAGGTGATTGTGCACACCAATCTGATAGGTCTGATCGTTGGCAACGCATGTGACGCCGCCTATGGAACCGGCCACGTCCAGAGGTATCTTTTCGCTCCAGTCGCCATTGTCAATGCGTATCGAAGCGCGCTTTTTGTCGAACAACTTCTCGCGGGCGGTGAACAGAATGGGCCCAGAGTACTCGGGCGGATGGTAAAGCACCTCAACCGACGCAATCTCCGTTTTATATGTGAGCATCAAGCCCGTCTTGTTGATCATCCAGAAGGGACTGTAGATCGTTAGCATGACGCTGCCATAAACATTAGTTATGCTGCAAAAGCGAAACACGTGTCAATTGGGCAGTGCAAGAGCAGGAGAAACTAAGCTGACTCACCGCACATTGAGATCTATCTCCATTTTAACATCCGAATCGTAGGAGGCGAATGTCCAGACGCCGACATCCGCATGGGCATCCGATATATCAGTGGTATACGACCAGTCCTTCTCCAGGTAGTTGATCAACTGTTTGGCATGGCATAAGTTTAGTGTAGTTAGCAGTGATCGAACTCATTTGTACTTACGCGCACCACCAGCATACTCTTCGATTCCTTGCCCTTCTGCGCCATGCGCACGGTGGGCAAGTGCAGCAGATGGCCGGGGTACACCTCCTTCTCGCCATAGTCGAGAAAGTCTTCGCCCTGAAACTTATTAACAGAGTGCTTGGTCACCTGTGTGCCACGCTCATTGTCAGTCTCAATCAACGAGGACTTGCGCACCGAACAGCCGAGCACGGACACCTTGATGTCAATGGGTAGCGAATTGCGCAGGTAGAGGGGCGGACGCAGATGCAGCGTGTAGGTCACGCTCATAATGCGATACTTATTGGTGGCCTCAAAGTAAATGTCGCGCTTTTGACGTGTCACATTGATGTAGAGCGGCTCGTAGGTGTCGATGGGATCGCACTGCAGCTGGTGCTCCAAATCGGTGTCCGAGGGATTTGTGTTCCAGCAAATACCCTGCACCGAAGTGCGATAGCCTTGGAGCGAGAAGTACAGCTCCCTGCACTCCGCATAGATGGCATGCAAGGGAATATGCATTGCCTTGCCCGGCTTCGCTTTGCCCACGAGTGTAAATTCCATTTCGGACTTGCGACGAAAGACGCTGATGACGGTCGTGAAGTGGTTGAATATCTATAAGACGAGGGCGCAAAGTTAAACCGGCACTTAAGTGCAATATGTGTAGAGAATTACGCTGACAACGCTGTGAATGTTGATTTTGGTGGTGCCATACTCAAGTGTGACCTCTGAGACGATGGCCCAGTGATCTTTGTCCACTTCCTTCAAGGGAAAGTAACGTGTGTCCGCCTTGGACACGGGCAGAACAATTTCCGTAGGCAGATCGCTAATCTGCAAGCGCACAAAGTCAGCTTAGAAGGAGTGAGTGTCAAAAATAATGAGTTATATGCTAACCGTCACATAGAGGTTGTAGTCCTCGTGCATCTCCTCGGGAATGGTGCTCAAGTCCTTGGTTTGCAAATAGACACGTCCGCCGGCCGAAACATTGCAGACCTTTATGTCTTGCGGATTAACCAGATGGTCCTCTGCGTCGTTGAGCAGCACCAGGGATTGGTTAATCGAATGGCCACCGCGATGCGCCTCGTGCAGCGTGAATAAGCCTTTGGACAGGTTGAGCGTGATCTCAAGGCCCGTATCGTTCTCCACAACGTACGGTGCCACAACAGCTGGCTTGGTTAGACCCTTCATATGGATGGCTTGAGAGAAGGCATCGCCCAGTTCACTTAGCAAGCCCAAGCACGTTTTGCTCAACGTAATTTCGAGAGTTTCCTTCGAATGTATGCGAATGTTGGTCGCCTGATTGCTGTCCGTATCGTCTAACTCATTGGCGACCGTCTCCATCTGCAGATCGAACTGCAGCTCCCAAGGTATGTACTCGCTAACACCGTTGCGTCCCACAACCTCGTTCAGCTCTATGATCGGCTCCCACTCGGCCAAGATTTGATTGTAATAGTTCTGCAGACAAAGTGAGTAATTCAGTTGGTGTCTGTGCTGTAACTGCTTGGCCAACTTACCATGTTGAGCGTTAGCGAGCCGTGTGCTGTCAAATTGCGGCTCCAATTGTTGAAGACGGCCGTCATGCGTGTGTCCAGCGAGATGAGCGGCTTCGTGTAGTAGCCCATGCCAGATTCAATGACAATTGTTATGCTGGGCATCTCGATCACACATTTCTCTGTCTTTTGCTTGCTGGCTGGGGGGATGTAAAACTCTTGCGCTTCCGTGGCGCTCTCCACTTTGGTGAACCAATATGTTCGCGAAGTGAATTGTTTTGGATACCAGAGGTCGGAGTAATCAACAGCGTGCTTATCGATTGCTGCCTTCTCTGCTGTGCCCACGCTTATGCTCCGCATCGCTTTGTTCAGCAGCTCAATTGTTGCCGGCGACACATTGATGATAATGTCACTGAGCTTCAAGCTGATGTGCATGCCCTCCTCCTCGGGCGTGGAGCCCTGCAGACTGATCACACATGGGTGCAGTATATAGTGACGGGTCTGCTCACGACGTTCGGGCAGAAAAGCGCACATAAATATTTTGAGCGCATCGATCTGACCATTGATGATCTGCCGATCGTTGATCGAGCGATAATTCAGATGAGCTTGGGCCTGTGAAAGACGAGGCGATTTGTTAACATGCAATACAGTGAGTTAAACTATTTAATTACTTACATTGAAGATGATTGCATTGGTGTTCAAATCGTCGAGACTTTCGACCAAGATTAAGTCCGGCTGATCAATGTGCAGTATCAAGTGCATTGTCTTCTTCGTTGCTTGTTCTGCAATGCACCAGTTATTAATAAACGTTCTGTTTTATATATGTGTTTCATCAAGTGAACCTACGAATTTCGATGTTTGTCTTGGTGACACGAGCACTCTCTCTTGCCACCGTTTCCAGTGGCTTTTGGTTGAACACGGGCAAGTCTTCCCGTTCCGCTGGTTCTGGCAACGAGAGGAACTTCGTCAGCTCCAGGAGAAAATCAATGCAGACAATCAAATCGAAGCCGCGCACACGAACCTCAGCTGCAATTGGCAAAGGATTCATTTTAGAATTGAACCACATAAGAATTACAAAGTCATGCGTACCAAAAGTGTCGTTCTCTTTGATGATGGCGGTCACATCAACCATGTAATTTGGGTCCGTCTTGCACAGCTCAATCATTTCATTTTTGTCGGAAATATTCCAGCTCTTGCAGCTCAAGTACTGGCGAATTTTGCTCTTGTTGTTGGGACGCGTATCATCCAACTGAATGTTGCAGAGCACTATCGAGGTGCTCAGCGTATTGTTGTTCAGCTGCGTGCCCTTCACGGACAAGAAGTAAATGCCAAAGCAGGCCAGACCGCGATCTTTGGCCTCCATCAGGTTGATGGTGACACCATCGAATTGGAAGTTAAATTTCAGTTTCTCATAAACCTTTGAAACCACCGGCCCAAGGCTGGCATGTGGTCGATCCACCGTGGATCGTGTATGCCTAGGCTCTGGTGTAACAGCACGTACTTTCTCGGGTTCCGCAGGCTCCTCCGACGGAAATTCGCGGCAGCCTTCGCTCAGATTGTGATTCAAAATGGACATGACCAATGCGTAGTCGTCCATGAATAGAGTTAGCTGTATAACAATGTGGAGTTCAGCGTTAGACAACCTTGTTTCCAAACCCAATGGGAGTATACTACCTCAACGGACTTCAGGTGGCCCGATAGATTGAGTTCTGGCACATCCGTGTACCAAGTGCTCGACAGATTGCGTATGACGGATAAGGTGAAGCTCATGGGATTCATCATCACCTGCGAGTATCTGATGCCAAACGCAGCATCCACATCTGAAGCAGATTTTACAGTCAATTACTAATGTCATCTCACTGTCGGAGGCTACTTACCATCGTGGCTATGATTAACATTTTCTTCGCTAGAATCCAGAATTATCACCTTGGTCACCTTGACATCTTTGAGCTGCAGCTTGATCTCGTCGATGATAGCTCGCTCGGCCATGTGCGGCACATGCACCTCGCTCGTATTGTTGCTCAACTCCAGCAAACCCAAATCAACGGCGAGCGCATTTTTGCTCTTCGAATCCTCAGGTATGATGATAAGCGGCGCCTTGATGCGCACATTTAGCTTCATGCGTGTCGCCTTCTCGTACGCGACCATGGCATTCTGACGGGCACTTTCAGCCGCTGCAGCGCTGGCCTCTGTCAGCGCCTTCTGTGCGTTTTGGAACTTGTTGAGGAAGTTCTGAAAAACAAAGCTCATTGCATGTAACGCCAGTGAAGCGGTCAGGCTGGTCGACTTACCATCACGCCAGTGACAAACCAGTTGAGGAATATAATCTTCATGCAGCCAATGTCCACAGTTATTTTCATATCGTCCGAGTTGTAATCCTTGGTGAACTCCTTGTTGAATATCACGACTTGACAATTGAAAGCATCCTGGCCCACAATACTCATGATCTGCAAACAGTGACAGTAATTAGTAAATAAATAACATCACGTTTAGTTCACCTTACAGTCTTGTGATTTGTGTGTGGATTCAGATCTTCAACTATAATGTCCTTCAGGCCCAGATTCACTTCCATGTAGGAGTCCTTCATTGTAACGTTCGACACAAAACTCTTGACGTGCATCGAGGCCAAAGCACGTCTGCGCGAGGTGAGCTTGAGGCTAACCTGATTCAGATTGGCCACCACGCGCATCTTGACGCTCTCCACGCGAGGAGCGCTGCGCTCCGGACTGCGTCGCACCACATGTTGGGCTGTGGTTAGTATGGTCTCCGTATCCTCCATGATGACCTGCAGCTTGTGCCGTAAGCCATCGCCATCGCCAGCCGATACATAATGATCCCTCGGCTTGTTAACCATAACTTTATCCAGACGCTTCTGGAAGGTGTCGGCCAGCTCGAGCAGACGCTGCAGACACTCCTGGTGCAGCACGATGTTCAGCACCTCGAAGTTGGCCACCACTGTCTGCTCGGTGGAATTGTACTTGGTGGTGAACTCTGGCGAGATTTTGTCGGCCAACGTGTACGAAACTGTGAGCAGACTCATCATGTCTTCGGCGAAACGAGGTGTGTCTATGATGTCCAACACTTGCTCGCTATTGGCCAGACAGTCGAACTGTTTGATGTTGATGCCACCCAACCTGCGAAAGTAATGTAGTCGAGTTAAAAACAAATTCAACAGAAATGAACTGTGTTGGCACTCACTTCAAAGTGGCCACCGTCTCATAGGTGCGCTGGGCCAGACTCGCCTCCACTTGGAGCACCTGCACGGAGAGTATGTGTTGCGAGGATTGCGATGTGCGACGCAGCGCCATATCGCTGTCCACCGGCAACAATGAGGCTAAGGAGCTCTGCTCTGCATCGGGTGTAATGAAAGGCGTCGATTGGTCCGACGGGATGGAGAGTTCAGTGAGCGGGCGCGACTGGTAGAGAGTGAGGGAGACCTCTTTGAGCGAGAAGTTGACCTCCATGTTGGTGTACTGTATGAGCTCAACGGAGGTCTCCTTGGGCTTGGGCATTGCCGTGACGCTGCGCTTTTTAATCTCACGATTAATGAAATTCGATATGGAGCTGCGCGAGCGCGTCAATATGGGCTGGATGACGACGTCCTCGTTCTGCGGCAACGGTATGCTGGTGGCCACGCCAATTGCCTCAATGATACGATCCTCAGTGATGTTCAGCAGCACCGAGGGCACCACAATGTCCACCTTTATCTTGGGTAAACGCGGATCGTCGTCGACGACGCAGAGAGCTGCAACTATCTCCAGCGATGTGGGCTGCAGCACATGCAAGTCCGTCGACACCGCCAGGTTGAGCACATGTTGCCAGTTCTCCGATGGTCGCGCCACAAGCAATTGAATATCGTTGAGCTTCACGATGAATCTGTCGTACGCATTACTCATCACAACCTGCATTATCTCGGCCTTTTCGCTGCCTTGCATGAACATCGATTGAACGGAGTCTGAGGTGCGATGATGCGGTGCTGTGGTTATGTGCATCTGGCCCAAGCTCACCACAATCAGCGCCTTTTCTCCCGCCACGTAAAATCCGCCATGCGGCACCACAATCACGTTCGGCATCAACAATATGTCCGCATCGAGCACAGATTTCTGGTCGATGATGTACTGCATTCCTGTGGCCGAACGCTCCTTGATGCCAACAAGTTGCATAGCAGCCGACTGTTCCAGTTGCGATAGATTCATATTCTTGGGCGGCTTAAACACCTCAAGCACACTCAGTATCGTCTCGGCATCGTAAACGATTTGCAGGGGACGTGCCACGATTTTGACGCGCTGATTGCACTTCTGGTCAATGGGATTCGTCTCGAAGAATATGTCTAGCAGATTGAACTCGTCGGTTATCATCGACTTCACCATCATCGGCGTGTGATTGTCGCGCGTGAGACCCAGCAGCTTGAGCTCCTTCATGCCGGCGGTCACGCTGATGGCGTCCGCCGAGGGACGCTGCGTAACCGAAGCTGTGGCCATGGAGAGCTGCAGCAGCATTATGCTTGGCATCAGGCGGTAATCATACGAGGAGTCCTCCAGGTTTTGTGGTTCCTGATACAATCCCACATCCAGCGCAATCAGCTTGAAATTCATCACAATTGCCACATACTCGATGGGCGCATCCTGCGGTTTCACGTTCTCCTCGTAGCCAATGGCCTTGAACATCTTCGCCTTCTCCTCCGACGTCATGGCAGCCTCAAACTTACTAACTGTAAGCGTAAACCAATGAATTAGTCATGCATTTAACACCTGTATCACTTTTTAGTACTGACCAATATTTGTGTTGGTTTCGCTTTCTTCTTTCTTGGAGTCTCTGCTCCACCAGCCACCAAACCAGCCCGTGTTCTGTGCAGGCATCGAATCGCGTTGCTTTTCAATCTCCATGTTAATGCGCTGTCGTATCAGCAGCAGATTGAATACATCCAGTTCCTGTTCCAGCATATTGCAGGTTTCAACCAGCATGGCAGGTGGTTTTCTGTTGAGCTCACGTTCTTTGTATTTCTGAAAAGCAAATAGTTGTTAGTGCATTCTAATCTCGCTCGCATTGGCGACAGGTAACACACCTCTGCATAGGTGTTGCAGCGATCGCGATGCTCCTTCATATACTCCCAGCGCCAGGTGTGTTTCACTCGACGCACATCGTGCTCCAGCACAGAGGTTATCGCGAATTGCCACCATTCTCGGTAGTGGCCCTTGTAAGCTAGAGACAAGAGATTACAATGTAGTAGAAGGTCTGATGAGTCACTATCTTTATAAGCTGACACACTTACGTATGTCATAGGGGCGATACTTCCGATAAGGCTGGCCGAGTTGCATGCGATTCATGGAGTCGCAGAGTTGCATGATGTTGCCGAACTGTGTGTCCGTGAGGCCGATGTTGAGCATCTCCATTTCCATGCTCAAGTCAATCTTTGGCTTCACATAAGCTGGCACGTCCAGCTCTGGATTCATATTCAACTTGAGCTTGGCATTGCAGGACAGTGGACCCACAACTGCGATTGATTTGGTAGTTCAATAAAATGTTTCATTTAGCTCAAACTGTGCTCATTACCATAGCAAAACGTGGGCGGCTTGAAGGTTTTAGTGGCAATATCTTCCTCGAACTTCTTGGACAACGTGGACTTGTCCCGGTTACCGTAGAGTTTGCCATGACAGTTCATGTACACCGACAGGCAGGAGAGATTCGCAATTTTAAACACCTGCGGCGCACGCTCCGACATGTAGCATTTGTCCCAGTTCTTGTCTGTCGTATACAGCTCCAGCTCGTGCAGCGTCACGCCAAAGGAGAAGGGACTTCCCGTGGTTGTGGTGTCCTCGTAGCGCACGTGAACATTGTTGATCTTCACCTGCAGATTGTTGACAATCTGTGCAGTCAATTTCTCCGCAAAGCCCGCATCGGCCTTGGCCTCAACTGTGAATAGAGGAAGGCCTGTTAACAAACTCAGCAAATTATAATAATAGACTTACTCTTTTGCAGCTCCTTTTTGCGGGCGGCCTCTAAGGCGTCCAGAGCTGCCTTTTTGGCTGCAAGCTCATACTTGGCCTCCTTTTCAGCATTGTATCTGATATTGTTGTTGGGCGAGACGAGCACGTAAAGATTCTCAACGTCGACAACAACTGGCTGGCTATACAGATTTTTCCAGGGTATTTTCAAGACCAATTTACCTGCAGCCAAAAAAAAAACAATAATGAGTTTCCTCTATATTTTCGCGGCTGATTCAACTTACCCAAATAGCCGTAGATTAATTGAACCGGCAAGTCTAACTCCTCGAGCGCATTCTCACGTATCTTGAGGTTCGTTAAGACCACATCACCTGCAAACAAAAATGTTTAGTAATTAAATAATTATCAATTGATTCATGGCAAATTGATTCATGGTGTGGAGGAACTGTGCAAATAAACAAAACGTTAGCGGTAAAAATATCGCGAAAACATTATCTTTCTCCATGTGGTGGTGTGTCTGCCTACCATAGACCTCTATGCACAACACTCGCTACCTTATATCGATTCCAATTAAGCGTGTCTGGCATTCAAAATATTTGGGCAAGCGGCACTTTAGCTATGCGTGGAATGCCAAAAACAACATATACGCACCCCATCTCAAGCTCAGCGGCTACTAACTTCATTACGTATACGCAGTGTATGCATACAAATGTGGGTCAATTTATTTAACTAGCCCATAACTCGATCGTTCATAACTCGATAAGTCATATAGGAGTAGCAACTGCCACACAACAATAAATCTATTGGCAATATCAGCATTATAACTGATAAGCAGAACGTTTAAGTTGTTTTCCAGCTTATTGCTAATACGAGCAATAAATGTAATAAATCTAAAACACATTAACTTAAATGTCAATAAAAGTAAAAGTAAAAGTATTGCTACGAGGTTGTTGCACAATGTGGGCCTTATCGAAGCCAAAGTAAGTAAAGTTTCGTTGGACTAAATTGCTCGATAAAAAGGTCTTACGTTGCAAATATAATATCCTTTATTAATGTGTCATTTACGTAAACAGAAATAATGAAAGGGGAACTTTCCCACATGGTCTACGATTCAGTCTATTAAAAGCCGCTATCGCTAAACTGGCAGCTGTCGCTTATCAGTTGACGAACTAATTCAATATTGGGTTAATAGTCAAGGTAATTATGCATTCGCTGTTTGTTTCTTCAAGCAACTCGTAGTAAAATATTCAAGAACTCGAAACTACGTATGAAAATGTTGCTTTCAAACAATGAAATTTATTCATGAGATGCAGATTATGTCATCAAGTTCAAGTTCAAATTAGGCTCGACGGGCTTGATGTCATTGACAGAGGAAGAAAACCAGTTTAAGCAGACTTTGTTTTCATATTTATATATATTTTTTTTTGTTAATACATTTGGGTGTGTTTTAGTTGGTAGGCAAAGATGTTAGGTTATGTTAACCGGAGCCGAGCACGTTACAAATTACAACGTGAACTGGAGCCTGAGAAGCCAACGAAGAAGAGGCGTCAAATAAAGCAATGCATTTCTTAGGGGCAATGATTCCCTGTATTCGTTCTCAACAAGTAATACTATACTTGTAGAATGTGATTAGTCAAGAGAATTGAGATAAGAGGGAATAAACAGAAACCGCAAGAAACGAAAGCAAAAACAAAATCACTTGATGATGCCACATTAAACCCCGTTACGAGTGCTGGGGTGGGGTCGTTTCTTTTGCTCTCGAAAGCACAACGGAAGCGCAACAGGCAAAGCGGCAGTCATGGGTGACAGAGAGATAAAGAGAGAGAGAGAGAGGGCGCAAGAGAGGGACCATTAAATATCATATGCATGCCAAATTTGTGGACTCTCTATTTTTGTAGAAATTGTGTCACACAGTGCGTGCCATGAAGGATAAGGTCATTGTATTGGGGTGGCAGATAAAGACAAAAACAACAAAAAAAAAAACATTGGTGAGAAATTAATGAAGTCAACGAGTCGGTTGCGTGCTTGGGGGTCGTCTAATTGGGATGGGAATGATGTGATGTGCTGTGATGTGATGGGGATTTGTGGAACTAACTCACCTCCCCAGATGCCGATTTTCAATTGTTTATGATCCAAATTCTCAATGTAGTCGCCCAGCACCTTGTTGAGAACATCGACCACCACGGCCTCGAACACCATCCTGACGCCGTCTCCACCTGTTTCTCCGTTTGCTCTTCAACTTCTGTTAATCCACACAGCAGCTGTTTGGTAGCCCAAATAGCGGCTGCTTATTGATTTTTCGATGTATTATAACTTGTGTTTATGAGTAGTACGTGTACGTGTGTTTATGTGTGTGTGTGTGTGCGTGTGTAGTTTTTTTTATGTCGTTTCGTATTGTACACACTCTCGATGTATTTTTTTTAGCTTTTCTAAACATTGAAACAAAACAGAATGGAAATGGTATTGAGAGACAACGAAATATAACACAGTTGTGATGATGTCATCATCATTCAGCCATCAGCGGTGGAGAACAACGTAAGAAAAAAAACATGCAAACAAATAGGCACAGACAATATTTAAATGTTTCGCGAAGCATTACATTCAAATTAAACATTTGACATTGTTTGCAAATATTTTTGACCGATTCACACAAAACTGTTGCCACATGCGGGTGTTATACTTTTCATTTGTTTTGCTTTGGCAACATCTGTATATCGCACATTAATTATTACACTCTTCTTAAAACCCATTTCATACATATGCATTGCCTTATCTTTAATTGCTAACTGGTACAATGAAACAATAAGAACACCGTCGTTTACCTAGTCGAACGAAAACATTGGCAATGCGCAATAATAACAACACGCGCGCTGCCGAGCAGCTCTCGGTTGAAACTGAATTCTCATTGCGACAACAGCTGTAGTGTCCGCGTTTCGGGGTGAATGGTCACGCGAGGGAGGCTCGTAAAATATAGCAAAAACAAAGGTTGTACAGATGGCTTTAATAATTTTTGTTTGTGAGCATAATGCGTCATTAAAAACAAGGCTTGCGAAAGCAAAGGAAACTAAATAATTATCTTAAGTATGTTGAGAATAAGTAGAGCAACAAAAGTCGCGCAATTCAAGAGTCAGCAATCGCTGTGAATGGCAAACGCCAAAAACAGCTGAGCGCGTTGTATGTCAATGGTGTGAATTAATAAGCTGACGTGTGAGCCAGCAGAAAGAATTTAATTTTGAATCAAATAATTAAATAAAATGAAAACCAAGTTTTTGTTACTTTTGTTGGCGTTAGTACCCGTCGTACTGTCGAAAAAGTTCAAAGATGGCGAGAAACCAGAATGGGCTAAGAAAGATATACGTGATTACAGCGAAGCCGATCTGGAGCGGCTGCTGGATCAGTGGGAGGTAAGTAGAAAATGCATTGCATTTGAATTTCCCAATTATCAGCAATTACGATTACAGGAAGATGAGGAGCCGCTGGAAGCCGATGAGCTGCCCGAGCACTTGCGGCCCCAGCCTAAGCTGGACTTTTCCAACCTTGACAGCAAGAACCCTGAGGATTTGCTGAAAGTGTCAAAGAAGGGCCGCACTTTGATGACATTCGTGTCGGTCACTGGCAATCCCACGCGCGATGAAGCCGAGGAGATAACCAAGTTGTGGCAGACGAGCCTGTGGAATAATCATATACAAGCAGAGCGGTATATGGTCGACGACAATCGCGCAATATTCCTGTTCAAAGACGGAGCGCAGGCCTGGGAGGCAAAAGACTTTCTGGTGGATCAGGAGCGTTGCAAGGGCGTCACCATTGAAAATAAGGAGTATCCAGGCGTGCACGTTAAGGACGAACTGTAACTTTAGTATTTCTCTGTCTAAGTAAACCGATCTACATTCTCATGTAAAAAAAACACATATTTTTAAGCGCAAAATGAACAAATTGAAATAAAACGAAGAATATAAATTGAAGATGTGCCCGGCCTGTGTTGCCATTCGCTTGTTCTCGTCGTATTTCTGCCGCCCTGGTTCGCGTTGTTTACGTTGTAAGACGTCAAAACTTCGAGCCCCAGCTCCCCTTAGTTTGACCTTAGCACGCACAACGGCTTCACCGCTCCAACTAGCGTCACAGTCGACCTGCTGTGGCTGCAAAAACAAGTCCAAAAACATGTCAATTCAAGCGAAAATTGGACCCTCAATTCTTAACGCCGATCTTGCCAATTTGGCGGCGGAATCACAGAAGCTGCTCGACAATGGCGCGGACTATTTGCATCTGGACGTGATGGACGGCAACTTTGTGCCCAATCTAACGTTCGGCCACCCCATGGTGAAGTGTTTGCGCAACAACATCAAGGTAAAACTGCATTGTGACAAACACCCAACTGCTTGTACTTACAACCTTGCCTTCCAACTAACAGGACGCCTTTTTTGAGACGCATATGATGGTTTGTAAGCCGGAGCAGTGGATACCGCAGATGGCAGATGCAGGCGTCAACCTCTACACGTTTCACATAGAGCCTGTCGAGGACGTGGCGAAAGTCAGTCGTATGGTGCAGGAGGCTGGCATGAAGGTGGGATTGGCCCTTAAGCCCGGCACCAAGGTAAGTTGAGGTTATGTGCACATGGGCTTGTAAACACATGTTGCGCTCTTCGCAGGTGGAGGAAGTGCAGAAGTATATGGATGTTGCTGACCTAGTGCTGATCATGACAGTGGAGCCGGGCTTCGGCGGCCAATCGTTCATGGCCGACATGATGCCCAAGGTAGAGTGGCTGCGCAACAACTACCCGAACCTGGACATCGAAGTGGACGGTGGAGTTGGACCCAAGACCATTGAATGCTGTGCCAAGTCGGGGGCCAACTGGATTGTGTCGGGCACAGCGGTGGTCGGAGCCAGCGATCAGCGTCAGGTGATGACCGATATGCGTGGAGTTGTGCAGCGCTACATCAAAAAATAGGCTAGAAACGCACTTCCAATCAATTTACCTTTACCTGTTTAAGTCCAAAGTTTTTACTGTCAAGCTATTTCAGCATTTAGAACTCAAAATTTCCTGTATATGAGATTAAAAGACAAACGTTGCATTTTATAGTTTTATACATTTATTTTTCAACATTTATATATAATATATATATATATATTAGTATATAGCATGTATGTGTGTGTATGACATTGTTGCTTATAGCATTTAGTTGGTTATAAGTGTGTGTTGTCTGAGTGTCACTTAGATTTATGCACTTTTTTCTTAGTTATTGTGTGGCAAATTTCAGCTTTTGCCCTATTCCGTATTTTGCGTCGATTCAAAAAGTCAGTGTAAAACGTCTCGTATCATAAATTCTCAATGCTCTTTTTAGTGGAATTAACAGAAAAATCAGTTTCCGTTTTATTGTCAATATTTCAATATGTAAATTCTTACGATGTTTGATTTTTCTTCTATAAGTTAAGTTATTTCATCTCTCATTCTGTGCATAATTAACAAGTGCTTTTCACCAAATGATCATCTAAGAAACATGTATGTATTTCCGTTTACATATGCTTGTATGTAAATTCAACTAGTTTTCATCAGCTTTTAATTATTATTCATTTTTTTTTTGTTTTTTTGTTTTTCATTTTAGCTTTGTGTCTTTTGCAATTTTGCTACATTTACATTTAACATTTTGCTACATTTATTATATTGTCTCGGGTTTGCATTTAGTATGTATATAGTACGTTACGTTCTCAAGCACATTGAAATTGAACAGGTTTTGAGCGCTTCTGGTAATTCATAAGACAAATATGGTTGTAACAAAAACACGCATAGGCCCATTTCATTCGAAGCATAGCAATTTCAACTAATTTGTATGTTTGTGTGTGGCTCATACATCATCCATCTTCTCCTATATAATAATCTCAATTTGTGGATTTCAAGTGTGAAGTGTGTTGATTGTGTTGGTTGCACATTACTGTGCTTGTGTGTGATTTTCATATACTCCTTTTGCCCGAGTCTTACATATATTTCTATGTATATGTAGTATTCATGTATATAGTATATATATATATATGTATATATTTAACTTATTCCACTTGCCAATGCTAAGCATTATTACATCTATATATGTGTATATATGTATTTGATTTAGACTAAATATACATAAAGCTAAGCGTTGGTTTTGTTTGATAGTAGCCTGGAGCATAGGTATAAAAATAGCTCACCCTTAACATGATCCATAGATGCGCAAAGTAAGGAAAACGTTCGGAAACTCAGAAAAACAAATCTAGGTAAATTCATTGAAGACTGACTGACTTGTCGAAAGGCAACAGGAAATGAGAAATCTGTGCGTTTGAATTAACTACGAATTATGCGTTTATATTTATTATGTAAGTATGTATGGCATTGCACGATATTGAACATTATATTAAATTGTTTGTTTGTCAATTAAATAAGCATAAGTTGTTGCTGATATATGTTATGTTTTGTTTTGTTATGTTATGTTATGTACTCGTATTGTCGTGCCCAGTCTAACAGCTAAGCGCCCATACAGGTCTGTTTATGAACCGATTTTATGCATGTATGCAAGTAAGTATATATACTTATAAAGGATGCTCGTTTTACAACAGCCCACTGTTTTACATATATATGTATAGTACTTTATTTTGATGTATTGTATAATTATTTGTTTTTGTCACTTTAATATGCATGTATAAATTTTAGACACCATCACATCTGCTTAAAGCTACAACTACTTGATATATACCCCATATATAGTGTGTATATAATATGTATGATTTTTCTTTTCTTTCCCATTATGTTTTCTTGTATATATCTTTGTATATTTCACGTACATCATATTTTCATATTTTCGGGGTCTTCGCTAAAAAAGTTTTGTGTGCCTTGTGTAATATGCGCTTCATTTGCCGCTTATAAATAATCTCTATATATATATATATACGATATATGTATTTATTTTACTACTAATACCATACTTAAATCCTCCGTTTTTGAAGTTGTTTTTGTAAACTGATTGTACAAAACATGCATATATATGTCAGTATATGTAATTTCGTATTTACTAATGGATTATACATTTGCAATACACGTACACACATCTTTTATTGTTCTTGATTTTTGTTTATTCTTTGTCTTTGATTTAATTCATATGTGTATTCATCTAAAGCATTTTCAACAAGTTTAGCTAGAAATCATAAGGAGTTGAAATCATACTCGTATTTAAGCCTGCACGTTCTTCTGTGTGTTCGTGTGTGTTCATTTCTTGCAGAAACAACCAATTTTGAGTCTTTAGTTACGCATTTACTTCAATAATTAGTACACATTTGTTTTATTTTAAGTTTTAGTTTAGCAAAATAGTTGTAAAAATCGTAGCACTCCAGCAAGAGACAGCCCTAGATACTACATACTCCTAGATGGCATAGGCATAGGCATAGGTTAGTGCGTTATGTACTGGACCAGCGCCTAAGCAGAACTATATCGAACTATAAATAATATATAATTACTCTAGAGTTATGGCTTCTTTTGTTGCGTGTCTTGAAACTTAAAAATTCTTTGTTATTATTAATAAACCCAAGCAGAGATTAGCGACTGTCTCAATTTTAAAGCTGCTTGATAACATTGATTCAGCTGGACTATATTTATTCTCCTTCTCAAGACTTTGGTGTTTCATCAATAAGCTCTCCACTTCACTCTGCCAGGGAGTTTAAGCTTCGGTGTGCCGAATAGAACTTTCTTGCTGGTTAATATTACAGTTATGTCAATTTGTTATGGCGGCCAGTCTAATGCGCATGCTAAACAAGTACATAAGTTTAGTTGTATATAGCTATAAACATTAGTTACACTATTTAATTCTCCACTTTTATCATTTGTTTTTACTTTGGTTTGTTGTAAATAGTACATCAATATATATGCATGTATAATACATATAACTAAGATATTCTGTACTCTTTCATTTTCAATTTATTTAAAGCTGAAACCCACGCATTGTAGTTAGTATTTTCATGTATTTTCACTTTGCTATATCTAGATATATACGCCTAAAAAGACTCCTTTTTATTTAGCTTCTTTTTTAAACAACAGTTATAATTTCTTTCGATCTTTATTTAGTGTTTTGTTTTTGTATTTTTTTTTTTTTTTTGTGGAAAAGTATTGTGCAGATTTTATTTATTGTCAATTGCACATCTCACTGGAGTTACGAAAGTCAGTTAGGCATTGGAAAAGTATAAGCTTTTTTCATCTAACCGTTGCAATACTCATCAAATGCTTAAGATCAGCAATATTTTCCGTTTTAGGTTTTATTTAATTCTCATTTGTTATTTATTGTCTATAATTGTCTTCTAAGTTCTAATTGCATATACGTTTTTAACACACAATAGTTTATAGCATCGGAATATTTATTGTCTTTATCAACTATTATTATCATCGTTTATTAGATCGATTTCATGTAACGATCTGTTATTATACGAATGGCGGCAATCATACATTTTTGTTTGGTATATAGTCAGATATACAGATCGATTTCACTCATATGCTATTCAACTTAACTTCTATGTGTGGGGTTCTTGTGAGAGGTACAGACAAGCTTATATATACCTTCGATGTCTACAACTAAATGGTATATATATATATAACACAATAATTTTACTACAACTCAATCGAATGGTTATTTTATTGTCCACGATTTCACGATATTTAGACACATTGATACACAGGGATTATGTACTCGTATTTTTGTATTTTTTGGGTAATATGTTTGTAGTTCAATGTTCCATATATTACGGATATATTATATGTTATATTCTTGGGGATACATGTACTCGTATGTATATTATTCTATACTCGCATGTAAATTGATTATGCTTTTGGTATTGACATTGGTATTCAGTTTTTGCTTTTTGTTCGGCTCATAGAAATCTCTTTGTAAAAAAATTGACAAATAAATTCGGCAAATTGACACACGATTATGTTGCCCAGATTTGAATTTTCCGTTGATTCTAATTGTTGTATGTATATCCTACTATATGCTGGATCAGCGCAATTTCAGTAGCAAAATATATATCAATATATGTTTATCAAGTTGGTGTGCGTGTATGGGTGTCTGTGTGTCCGTGTGTGTGTGTTGAGTACAACAACAGTTTCGTTTTGTACTTTGTGCAAACGTTTCAAAGATATGCTGTATTCATTATATTTCATTTCTCGTCACTATATATATATATATGTATATGTAGTCTAGGTATACATTATGTGGGGTTATACTATTAACTGTTTATGCTTTGGGGGGACTTACTTACGCTCTTCACTGTCGTAAAAGTCAATGCCCTTGGGCTTGCCATTGTGATAGTTGTAGGGCTTGCGCTTGCGCACTGGGCCCGTCGACAGTTTCGACAATATATCTGGTCCGCCCGGATGCAGATCGTATTTCAGTATGGGCTCCTCGCTGACGGGACGGGAATGCTTCTGTATCTGCTCGTGTATCCACGGCACGTACTTGATGACGTTGGCATAGACGCCTGGCAGCTTGGGATGTGCACACATGATGCCCCACGACACGATGCCGCCGACAAACCAGCGATCTTTCTCTCCCGGATAAGGACAGAGCAGCGGACCGCCCGAGTCGCCCTGCGGAGGCAATCAATGCGCCAGTTATAATATTTTTAACCATCTGTATTTAGTAGTCTCACCTGACAGGCATCCTTGCCACCATCGTCGTAGCCTGCACAGACCATGCCATCAGAGACAGTTAAATTGTCGAGCCACTCGTCACATTGATTCCGCGTGATAACCGGCACCTGCACCTCGTTGATGATGTACTCATAGGTTGATTTGGCTGTTGACGGCACGAGTTATAGAGTCTTTGATCTTACAGACTTGCAATTGCTACTTACGATCCTTATCGTCGCGCTTGCCCCAACCGATGACCGTGCAAAGCTGCTCGGGACGCAGCATCTTCACATTGGGCGGCGGCAGACACACGGGCAGCAAATGCTCATGGAAGGCCACACGCGTAGCCAGCTGGGTAGACAAATTATAGATTTAGCAAGCAGTTAAGTTCTCTAAATTTGTCTGAGCCTCACCTGAAAGAGAGCTATGTCGTTGTCGTGGGCAATGGCCATGTTGTACTGCGGATGTGGAATCACCGTCTTAACCTTCACCTTCTGAGCCGTGTACGTGAACGAGTTGCGACGCGTCACGCCCAGCTGTATGGTCCAGTCCTCCAGATCTATGACGGTATGACTGACGAGCAAAGTGATTAAAGCAAAACCCATTAGAGAGCCGCGACTTATCGAGACACGAAAAATATAGTGTTCGACTGAGGAATGACTTCCAACTTTATCAACCAAGTGCCAAAAAAAGTTCAAAAACTTAGTCTTTATGCTCTATATCAAACTTCGAATTTAACTATTTTTTTGTCGTTGGCAAAATCGAATATAAACTTCACAAGAATAAATTCTTTGAGCCTGATTCAAATCTCTGAACAATAACAAACGTTACGTGGTCAAATTTTCAAGAGTCATCAGGATTATAGTTATTATTTTACGTATCAGACTTCGGATCTAGCCTTAAATTATATTTTCTATTGTATATTATATTATGTACTATATTATATATTGTATCGTGGCCAAATTTTAAAAACAAACTTAAACTGCATATGAGATTCACACGGATTGATTCTATCTATTCTATCAACAATAAGGTAGCTTGGAAGTTACAATCACCCCACAGCAATCACAACTGCATGGTGCTTTAATCTGATTATATAGAGACAAAGTTCGCATTGAGCAGGGGGCGAAGCTGCATAACAAAGTGGCCTGTTCAATATCTACTTGTCATGTCGTTCAATTACTTAAGCAATCAATTAAATTACTCTAAATAGAGAGTATTATAAAATGATGCTATGTTGAATGTTTTATGAACACTTTTTTAAATACACCAAAACTTTATGTCAACAAGATCTCAGTACTCACTTGCCCACACAGTGGGAGGCGGTGAGCACCCACTGATCGGAGATGAGGACGCCGGCACAGTAGAAGACCTTCTCGGGCCCGCCCAGGATGGCAGCCAGGAACGGCCAATTGCCGGGATTCGCCTTGTCGCCGCCAATGATGCGCCGCGACGGCCGCTGCCTGCCCCGCTTGACCTTGCCACACTCTGTGGCAAACAGGAGACAAATTAACCGTCAACTTGTGCGCGTTCCAAGCGCTCAACTTACCGAAATTAGAGCAGGTAAGCTCTGCTATGGGATAGTCCTCGGTTTGCCGGCAATTGGCAAACTCCTGCATCAGCGTGGAGCGTCGCTTGGCGTAGAGCTTCCAGATGTCGGTGGACACATTGACCGAGGCCAGCAGCGGGCGGTGCGTGCGCTGGGTGACCACGCTGGTGGCATTCACCGAGGAGTAGCCAAGTATGGAGCACACGGCGCTGGGCGAGACAGCACGATCCCAATTCTTGACGCAGGCGGGCATCCACTGGCGCTTCTTCATGCGGTAGACCTCCAGGACGCCAGAGCCCACATCGCCGTTCCGCTCACTCAGACGCACTGCAGCCAAGTCAGAGATGAGAGGGAGGCCGTTGAATGGTTAGCGAGTGATACAACTTACAGCAATTGCGCTCGTCCTGCGCGTAGGGACAGTCGTTGACGCCGTCGCATATGTGATTGGTGGTTATGCAGCGGTCGTCGCCACAGTAAATCTCCCCCTCCTGGCAACGCGTGCAGCTGCTCTCGTCCTTCTGGTCCATGCAGTCCAGGTGGCCATCGCAGACGTACTCGTTGGGCAGGCATCGGTTCTGGTCGCACAGGAAGCCGTCGCACTGGGGATTCGCCGACGAGGTCATCACGTCGCGCACCTCGTCCAGGCCCACGCAGTCCTCGGCACTCGAGAAGTCCTTGAACAGCTTGCAGTTCAAGTACTCCGGCAAACTCAATCCAAAAACGTCGAAGAAGAAGCCGCAACGCCGCATCGTCTCCGTGCAAAGTGTTTTGCAGGGCGGCACGGTGGCGCTGCAGTGCGAGAAATGTATCAAAAATAGTACAAGGATATATAGAGGACTTCTATGAACTTCTCAATCTAAACTCTATGCATACAGAGCCCGTAACTTTTTCAGCAATTTAGTAAGCCTCTATGAATGTTAATCTTTCTTAGTTTTAGCACTTTCTTTAATACTTATTACTTTTGTCTGTAACAACTATTTCATTTGCATCAGGAATGTTTTATGTTAACAGAAAAATTTGTGAATCCTTTAAATAACTTTAATCTCAAAATTAACAGTATATAGACGTCTAATGAGATTGTCATTTGAGTGTTTCAATCAATCTGTTTTACCTATTATATTTGGCAATCCTCAAGAAGTCTTATTCGTACTTTTTGCACTTTATATTAAATAAATAAATTGCTAAAACAATTATATCATGATTATTGTAAAATACAGTGACTACCAGGAATGTTTTATGTTGACAGTAAGATTTGTAAAACCTTTATGTTATTAACTTTAAATCAATCTATTGGTTGTTGCTGTATTTTCCAAATAAACAGTACATAAACGTCTAATGTGATTGTTGTTTGAGCTATTATCTTTGGCTATTATCTAGAAGTCGTAATCTTATTCTTTGCATTTTACTTTAAATAAATAAATATCCGCAACAATTATATAATTTGCTATTACGCACGATTGTTACTTAAATCGATAGAAGTCGTAATCTAATTCTTTGCACTTTATTTTAAATTTGATTAGTTTGTATAAAGAAATGTCCGCGACAATTATATCTTTCGTTATAACACACGATTGCCATTCAATTATGTAGTCATTAGAAAGGTTCTATATTAACCCAAAGATGTGTGAATTAAAATTGTATTAACTTTTAGTTGAATACAATCTGTTGGTTGTTGATTTACTCTCCAAATAAACAAGACACAAACATCTAAGGAATTTAAAAATAAACAGAATCTGAGTGCTTAAATCAATCTGCTTTCAACAATTACATTTGGTAATCTTCTGGAAGTCATAATCTTAGACTTTGCACTTTATTTTAAATACTTATTACTTTACACAATGAAATATCCACAACAATTATATCTTTTGTTACAATGCATGATTGTTTGAATTTCAGTGGTCATTGCGAATGTTTTATATTAACTGAAAGATACGTGAAATCTTGAAATTTACTTCAAATAGTATGAAATATTGTTTTTACTCTCCGGAACAATTATATATTTTGTTATTGTGCTGGATTGCTGTAAATTTCATTGGCAAAAATGAAGGTTTTATATTAATAGAAAACTTTGAGAAGCCTTTGCTTTTTACCCGCTTTTTACCAACAATATATGCACATCTATCGAGATGTCTGAGTGCCTTAATCGAGCTTCAATCTCTTTTGAGTTATTACACTTAATACCTCCCACATGTTCACTTGCAGCAAGCTGTTGCACTCACCCGTTCTGACCACACTTGGGCACAAAGAGCGTGCAGAGGAAGAGGGAGACGAGCTCGTAGCAGCGCACATCGACGAGGGCCTCGTAGGACTCCAGATCCTGCGGGTGAGACTGATTAATGGACTGGCGAGCAGATGGCGACATAATTACCACTTGAGTCTCTATCTGACCAAAGTGCCCAATGTAGTTGGGAAACACGGTGTAGTTGTAGGGTATCTGCGGTCCCTGGCAGAACTTGACGATGATGGGCAGACAAGTGCCCGGAGCGGGGTTCTTGCCGAAGCTGCGCCAAGTGTCCTCCACGTGGATGGTGTTGATGATGGTCTTGTTCACGAACTTGATGGTCGGATAAGCATTGAAGTAGGCGGCCAGTCCACCAGCAATGGCCAGCAAAGCGAAGGCGTTGATCAGGATCTGGAACAGGCGGAACTTCAGTCTGCCGTTGGTGATATACGGATTGGAGCTCTTGCGGCGATTGATGATCTGCTGGAGAGACACACTGCATTAGTGGTGGTGGTGCCTATCGCAATCGAAGCTCAACTGACCTGGTGCTGCAAGGACATGGTGTGGGGGGCGCCGTTCTGGAAGCGCACAATGGTCTGCAGGCTGCTGGGCGTGGCGTTGTTGCATTTGTTCAGCGGCGACAGCGTCTGCGGCGGCTCCAGCTCCTCGATGGGCTCGTGCTGCACGCCCTGGCGACACACGATTGGCGCAGGTGCTGCAGGAGTGAATTCATGCAATAGTTATAAGTATTTAATTCTTTTTGTTTCCAGCAATCAGTCGGTGCAACTCTTTTGGGCAGTTTCTAAGATCTCGCTACTTACCGCTGCAGAGGCGCTTGGCGGAGAGCGAGGGCAGCAGCGGCGCCTCCATGAGCTTGGGATTGTAGCCCGGACTGGAGGTCTGGCTGAAGCTGTCGCTCGATATGGTCGAGTCCTGGCGAAAGTTCAGCTTGCCGCGCGCTGGCGTCGACGTGGACGTGGACGTGGATGTGGGCGTCGACTGGCCGCCAATGCCGAAGCGGGCGGGCGCCAGGTCCATGAGCGGCTGGCGCTGCACGACGCCGGGCGCGGTGCACTTGCGCGAGTTCTGCGCCGCGGCCAGCAGCGGCGTCTCCATCAGCTTGGAGCTGTAGCCGGGACTGGAGCTGATGGAGTAGCTGTCGCTGGAGAGCGTCGAGTCCTGGCGCTGCTGCAGCTTGGGGTAGACGATGGGCGGCGGCTTGTTGCGACTGAGCTTGTTGCGCACCGTCAGCGGCGGCTGGGCGTGCACCTTGGGCAGCGTGTCCATCGACTCGAACGAGTTGAGATTGCGCAGCGGCGGCTCCGGTGGCCCTGGACGTTTCGTGCTGGCCGCTGGCGGCGGCCCGGCGTTCAGCGACACCGACGTGGAGGACATGGTGGCGCTCGAAATGGTGCTGGAGCCGCTGCCGGCGGACGAGGTGGAGGCGGAGGCGGGCACGCTGCTGCCGCTGGTCGTGGTCTCCTTGCCGCCGCAGTCGCTCGACGAGTTGCAGCTGCTGCTGCACGACTTCGCTGCTGGCGCCGGCGGCGGCGGCAGCTTTGTGGGCAACTGTGGCAACTTGCGCGCCGGCACCGTGGGCAACTTGCCGTTGCTGTTGTTGTTGTTGCTCGTCATGTGGCTGCTGCTGCTGCTGCTGCTGTTGCTGGTGGCGTAGAGATTGTTGTTCAGCTTGTGCATCACATCGTTGAGTGCGGCACGCTCCAGGCGACACGTGTCCTTGGCCAGCGGCGAGTCGATGGAGCCGCCCATGGGCTTCTCATCCAGCGAGGACTGCGTGTCCACCGAGGAGAAGCGACTGCGAAAGTCCACGCTCGTCGAGCTCGACGCGAAGCGCTCGCTGTGCGCCCCGGACGAGGAGCCGTACGCGGAGTCCACGGTGCTGCTCGAGGAGCGCTGGGCACGCTTAGCGACGTGTCCGGCCATCGCGTACCTACTGCTGTGGTAGCCGGCGACCTTCACGGGCGTCGAGGTGAGTGACTCATCGAATACCGAGTTCTCCAGACTCATGCGGTCGTCATCGGAAATGCCGTCGGCGTCCGCGTATGCCGGACGTGCGGCAATGTCAACAAGCAGCGCTGATTGCCCACCGTGTCCGTGTCCGTGGCCGTGTGCGTGGTGGCCGTGGGCGTGGGCGTGGGCGTGGTGGCCGTGTGCGTGGCCCTCCATGGCCACATGGGCCGTGGGCTGTGGATAAACAAACACATTGCTGCTGGCCGCATCCTGGCAGCCGTCGTTCGTCTGCCAGCCGCACTTGGCGCGCATCAGGCGCCGTGGAATGGGCGGCGGCGGCGTCACCGGCGTGTCCACACGCACCAGCTGCTGATGGTGCTTGCTGGCCGCGACGGCAGCCAGCGGCGCTGCTCCTGCTGCTGCTGCTGCTGCTGCTGTTGCCGGCAGTGCTGCTGACTTGCAATATTTCGCATCCGACATGTTTACCTGGCGCCAGGCACAGCACGTAGAAGAGAGGAGAACCAAAATAAATAAACTGGCGAGCAGCAAGTCAAATGGCAATACTCGGGGCCAATGAGTCAGTCTAAGCCGTCGGCTAAGCTGGCAGCCAAGCAAAAGCCTGACACAGCACTCACTGCAAGTTGGCAGCCTGCGCAAGGGAGCGAGCGAGAGTGGAGGTAAGCAGGAGGCGGATTGAACTTTGTTTGCCCCACAGATTTGTGCGCGTGGCACACACACAACATTTTTGACGCTGTCGTCGCCGCGGGATGACGAGCAGCGTGGCATGCTGCTGATGAAGAGCATGATATTGCGGTTGCGGGCGGCTAAGCATGACATGCTGCATGCTGCACGCTCCATGCTGCAGTGTGTGCATAGCTCTGGGGCAAAACGTTAAACTGCAAACTGCATTCATCGATCTCATAAATTGTGCAGCGTCGGCGGAACCCAGCCAAAAGTGCTGAGCAACTTGGCTGTTTTACGGCCAATGCTAAAGCAGCTACTAAAAAGTAAGCGTCTTAAATGGCACATATATTTTTTAATTATAATAACCTTCTTCACTTTGCAATACACTATTTTCAATGGGTACGAGTATTCAATATCTTTCTATATCGAACTCATTTGGAGACCTTACCAAATAAACTGTCTTATGTTCAGGTCTTAGCAATGTTAGCTTAAAGATAGGTTGAAATTTCGAAACTACTTGCTCGAAAGTAGGTTTTCAATCATCATTTTAGATGTTATTTTAAATGTTAAAATTGTCATGATAGAACTGAACGCAAAATTAGACTAAAAGGTTCAATAAACCAAAAAGCACCTAGAAAAGCTGCATTCAACTCAATCTGAACTGATCACTTAAAAATGTTGACAGCTTTTTTTAACATTGTTTTTGCGTTTTTAAACCATCAAATAAATATTTAGATGCCTAGCAAAAATTTCAGCTTAATATTCTAGCTCTAAATTTGGGACTTTCTGCAACAGTGTTAAGTGCCAAGAAAATCTTGTTGAATATTAAATTTTTCATAGCGCAACTTAACGCAAAACGGCATTTAAAAGTTGTACAAACCAACTACCTTCTAGGAAAGCTGATTTCAGCTCCATATAAACTGATCACTCTAACAATTCAAAAGATATTTTAAACAAAGTTTTATATTTTCAAACCATCAAATATTTAGATGCTTAACAACTAAATCTTAAGCAAGAGTGCAACTGCATTTGAGTTTGATAATATAGCTCTAAATTTGGGGCTTTTTACAAAAGTGTCATGTTTCTGAAAAATCTTTCTAAATGTTGAAATTTACATAGCTGAACTTAACGCAAATAAATCAATTGAAAAGCTGCCCAATCTAAACTGAACACTCCAACAACAGCTTTAACAGCTTATTTAACAATGTTTATCTGTATTGAAACCATAAAATATTTAGATGCCAAACGATTGAGTCTCAAGCAAAAGTGCAGCTATATTTTCAGTTCAATCTAGCTCTAAATTCGAGGCTTTCTCCGACAGAGCAGACACTGTGTGCCACCCAGCAGGCAGACAATTAATCAATGTGGAATTTGTGGCATGTCAAGGTATGGCCAAGGATTTCATCAAGTGCTTACCAGCAGTTCCGCGTTTGCTTGGGGCTTCTGCTTATCCTCGAGCATGGGATAGTAGTGGGAGGAGTGGCGGCGAACGATGCTGCTGCCAGTGCTGGGCAACGGCAGAAGGGTGACCGACTTGCACTGCTCCTGTTGCTTGTCGTAAAAATCGAGCAGTGAGTTGAGTGGCAGGGCCAAGCTCGAGGCACGCTCCGAGCTGCAAGACACGAGTTGATGACTTGAAGTGGAAGTGAAAGTGGGTAGTAGAGGGAAAAACTTACCGAGTGCGATTACGTTGGCCATCGCTCGAGTGCGAGTGCGGATCCTGCGTCACGCTTAGAAATTGTTTATTCATATCGAGTGCGTTCATGTTTTAATCAGCGTCATTAAGCGGAATCAAACTGCAAAAGAGGCAACAAAGTTGAACAGCATTAACACATATGTGGCGAAACTTTGAGCAACTTGAACCGAATTATGTCAGGCACACTCGCACACACACGCTGACAGGCCTGTGCATGCTGTGCATAACAAATTGGGACCACGAACAGTGAACAGTAAATGCAAATCGCCAGGGGGCAACAGTGTTCACATGAATAAAAATCAATTATGCAATGGCCCAATGTCTGACACTTTGCCCACTACGTGACAATAAAGCCTCGGCCACCCAAATGCAGTAATCACACACACACACACAGACACACACACACACAGAGACACACACTTCGAGTGAGGAGTGTGTAGGATGCCGATGAACGGCAGCGGAAACGTTACCATGCCACGCAATTTGGCCTTTTGTGTCTAATGGATATGCCATTAGCCGGGGCCACATAACACAAAACAGCGCACAGACAATGACATTGGCCTCTGGGTGAGAGCACAGAGAGCACCAATATTTTCATATTGACATTGCTATTGGTATTGCGAAAGACTTTCGCTTAGAGATGAGCTCGTGTCGAGGTTTAGTTTACGTTTTATGCGATACACAATAATTAGACTGCCTACGTTTCCTGTTTCGAAAAGTCATTTAATTGCTGATCGTGGTTTCACTAGACATCATGATAATTTGTTAGACGTGAGCTAGAGCAATAATTATATTTTCGACTCTTATGAATAAAAACTTGCCAAAAAAACTTTTGTTAAATTGGAAATATTTAAAAGAAGATTTATTAATGTAGGCCTATGTTTTAAAGCAATATAAGAGTAACGTTCCCATGCTGGTGTTTAGCTTACTAAATTATTGGTGGCTGTCCATTTTAATGCTACCCCTAAAAGTATGCTACATTTTTGACTTAGCGAAAAGCAGCCACAAATTGATTTGAGCAAATGCCCGCTGAAATGGAATATAATCCGTGAGGATCACGAGCGCATCACAGACATGAAATTTGCTTTGTCATAGTTCTAGTTCATTATCACACTAGTGTCGTATTTGTAACGTCTATATCTCTGTTTGTGCACACCCACTCCTGTGTGTGGTATTATATAAGTTTGTGTGGGCTTTGTTGTGAGCCACTTTCATATTGCCGAATATTCATTTATTGACACAACACCCGCCCTCCCCCCGGCCACCGCTCGTGGAGAACTGTGTCAGCAGATGGGCCTTAAAGCTGTCAGCGTATAATACACAATATTGCCTTTGACAGTGGTAAATAAAGCCGCTTTTAAGTTGATGCTGCTGTTATTACTTGTTCCTGCTATTCTGGCTGTCGGGCTGTTGTTGCTGCTCGTGGGCTGGCAAACTGGGAATAATTGAACGATTTATGAGCCGCGCGCTGCTCAATTGTGATTGAGTTCTAGCGGCGGGATGAAGAAGCCAAAAGCAGGCAGGCAGGAGACTGCCAGTGGCACATCAATAAAAAGTCGAGTCAATAAATCTGATAATTTATTGGGCCGCCGTGTAATTAACTTTTAAGCCGCACTCCGATTGCCGCGGCACAACCTCAGCATCAGCAGGCCGCGATGGGAGGGTGGCAAGCGTGGCAGCCACAGGTAAGAGTTGCGCTGCCATATGGTAATACATCAATGCGACCTAAATTGCGTACTGTGTACACACAGTTTTCCAGTTTTTCCTCACATTTCCAATGCGGCAGCTGCGAGCAGGCGAGCAGCAGAGCAGCTGCCAACTGTGAGCGCCAGAGCGAGACAAGTGCAACAGGTGAAAGTACAATGTGCACAAGGAATAGAGAGGGGGTGGGAGAAGGGGGGGGAGAGGCAGCACAATGCATACACACGGGTCCCCGACCTGACCTGGCAGCGTGTTGGCAGCCATACCTGCCAGCAGCTGCTCTGCTTTATAATATGTCAAGGACAATAATTGACACTAATAGGATTCACTCAACTCTGACAAGTGAGAGAACGACAACAACAACAACAACAAGAGCAAGCTGTCCTCATCTGTTGCTTCTGCTCGAAATACCAGGAACATGCTGCAGCAAATGCCAATTATTTCTGGCACAAATTAATGCGATTTTCAGCACTGAATTGCAGAATTGGCCAAGTGCACAAGTTGGCTCGTTAAAGCTGCTTTGCGAGCAATTTGTAAACATTGCAATGCCAAAAGCTGGTATTCAAATTCATCAAATAAATCTACTTAAAGCAGACCTGTTAAATTTAAAATTAACTAACTGCCAATCAGCTTTGTTGTTGGGCCACAATTACATTCAGCTCGAATTCGCAGAAATGCGAAACAATAAATTCAACTAGGAGATTGCAGTAGAATGAATTAGCTTTCCTGCGAACTGGCTTTTATTTGACTGCCCCTAAAAGTATGCAACAGTCTATGAAATCCCATTTGAAATTCAACAATTTGCGTTGTTAGGAAAATTAACTAAATGTACTGGAGCGCTGCGCATTGTCTGTGAAAATATTTGCAACTCAACGCAACTTAACTAAGCAGAACCCGCATTCGAATGCCATTCCATTGTTGTTTCTGTAGTTGTTGTTGTTGCAGAAGTAAGTCGCTGATTAACTTGGAATTCCGTTTGCCATTTCCATATACCGAATGTAATTTACTGCGTTAACTTTGAGCAAATATTTTGCCAGAACAACAACAACAACAGCAGCAGGGGAAAGAAAAGTGTGTGTGTGCCACTGACGGCAGCTGGTGTACAACTAGAGGTATACTTAATATTGTTTGCGAAAGCAATCAGGCAGCAGCAACAACAACGGCAACAATAATGAAAGAAAATTTTCATTTGTTTGGAATTTAAACCTTTTCAATCTCGAGCTCGCAATCATTTGCCTGCGCAGCAACAAGCACAAGAAGCGACTCGGCCAAGAACTTTGTTGGCGCTGTGATTTGTGATTTGCGATTTGTTTGGCATTTGAGAAATTTTTGAAAAATTGACACTTGGCACATGCTAGACGACAAAACGATAACGACAGCGACGAGAACGAGGACGACGATGACCCCGCTGAACATCATTAAAAGTAGATATTGAAGGCAAACGCGGGACAAGCACTTGACATCTGTTTATCCTGGACTGATGAGGCCGTCGAGCTGCTGCAGCAGCAGCTGCTGCCCCACGGTGCGAGGGGGTTGCCAGGACTACCCAGGAAAAAGGCTGCCCTGCCTGGACGTACCTCTCTGCCCGTCGCTGCTTTTGCTTGTGCTTCTGCTTTTTGCGTCGCAAATTCGTATTTGGCCACATGCGAGTGCTCTTGAGGCTCTCGGCTAACAAAAGCAAACAGTTTATGGTTCATATGAGTTTGGAATTGGCATTAAGTATACAAATGCCAAGCAAATATAATTTCTCTGCACACATCCACACACAATTACTGCTGTGTGTGTGTGTGTGGAACGTGCATACACACATTTATAAGGGAATTTCTATGCATTTTTAATATTTATTTGCCGAGGGAGGCACAAATGCGAGTGCCACTCGAGCAGCCAAATTGAATTATTTTCAAGTAAATTGCCAACTCGAGTCTATCTGCAGCTTATTTCTATATTATTTGCCCAAGCCAGCAGCGAGTGGCGAGTGAAACTCTTTGTTGTGTGTCCCCCCGATAAGTATGCTATAATTTCCTTGTGCAATAGCTGCTATTAGACAATAATAAGCGCATGCAACGTAACCAAAGGACACAACTCTCGCATCGTTTGCGAGTTATGCAAGACACTCGGACCGGGCCAAGCCAATTACGCAAGCAGCTCGAGCCCAGACCCAAAATTCGAGTCCGTGTCCGTGTCCGTGTCCGTGTCCAAGTCCGTCAAATTGCCCGGGGGCCATTGCTTAATTTGTCTTGGCAGCATCCTGACGCTGCTGGACAACTGGTTAGCCGGGCTTTCTTTGGCTATGGGCGAGGCCAAGGCCAAGACGGCGTCCACCAATCATGACTGACATGGGTGCGATTTGAACGGACGTGTGTCCTAATAATGCTACCCATATGGGATGCTCGCCTCACCCCAGGTTCTGCCCCCAACTCCTTCCCCGCCACTTACGCCTTTTGCTCGCATATTTTCTCATCCGCTTGTGGTCCGAAGCTTCTTGGAATTTCATTACTGTGCCCTGTCAGCCCAGCCTCAGCCTCAGCCTCAGCACGTCGCAGGCCGAGTAAAAAATATAAAATCATGAAAAATTTCAACAACGTGTGTGAGCGTCAGTCCTAGTGTTGAGCGTCTCTCCGTCTCCGTCTCCGTCTCCATCTCTATCTCTCTCTATGTCCCAGTCTCCAGCTAGGTCTCAGTTTCAGCTTCAGTGTGCTGGGAGTGCGCAGCTATGCGTAAAATTTCTAGCTCACAATATTCCACGTTTTTTGCTCTGTGCTCGACTTGTCTTGCTTGTTTTTTACGCTCGCTTCTTTTGTTTGCTTTGCGTGTCGGCCTTTGGGGGACGGGGCATAATTTAAATTTATTACCCTGCTGCTAGTTATTTTCCTTTCATTTGCGTTGCTCATAAATTATGTGTGCGCATTTAATTAGTTTGTGCAACAGCCGACGTCAGGTGCCCGCTCGTTACTTGCAACTTCAACAATGTCCAGCGCGTTCGCTCCTCCAAGGAGTCCTGTGGCAAGGCGCAGGCATTAATGCAACAAGGGGTCAACAATCCGTCAATCTCTATCGAGAAACTTTAGCATTGCCTTCCGCAGCATCCGAAGTTGAAGCACTTTCATTGCAGATCAATCAAACGCATATTGATTCGCAATTAGAGCAGCACATCGTTCAAGGAACTAAGCTACACTTTTCACAAGTACAGCTCTAATAAATTCGCCTGAATCTCTAATAAATTCAATGGAACTTTCAAATTACAAAAATACTGTGAACGTGGAAATTGAATTTTATTTGCGATTTAGCAAAAATATTTTTCATTACATCAAATTGGAATTCATTTGAAAACAACAGTCTAAATAGCTCGACTATTCTAATACAAGACAATGCATGCAATTTAAAGCAAATAAATAGCTCGACTATTCTAATACAAGACAATATATACAATTTAAGGTACGAATTTATAAGGCGAATAAGTTTTAGCAAAACAAAGATATTCGTATGTTTGTCAACTACAAGCTGCTAGTTAAAAGTTATATAGCCAGGCGATTTCAGTGAATTTCATCCCGGTAATTAACGTTGTTTCGAAAATAAGTTGACCGCTTTTGAGTGTAGCAAAATGTAGAAGAGAATTTTTGTAAAAGAGTTTAGTTAGTGGAGAGCAAATCAGCTTACGCGATTGCTGTTGTCGTTGTACAAAGAGCTTTGCATACCGCAGAAAGCAGCTGGGAGAAAAGAAAACGAATCACGAGCGGAAGGAAGAGGGGAATCAAAGTTGAATCCTTCAACTAAATGAGAGACAACAACATCGACATCGACATCAACATCGACGTCGCCGTCGGTATCAACAATAATGGTATTAAGGACGACAACAAGCAGCTCGCTTGCACTTCAAAGGTGGACGTAATGCCACAGCAAGTATTACAGCTCAAATTACACACACACAAATACAAATAGGAATACACACACCTAAGCAGCGAGTGCCACACGTAGTGTATAGGAATGTCTGCTCGAGCTTTACGTAACCCAAGAATGACAAGCAGAATTCGTTGCGTTTTGCTCAGACAGACAGACACACACACACACTCGCACACAGGCACGCCCATACAATTAGCAAACAAAATATTATAGACACACACACGGAGTCGCACACACACTCGCACACACGCTCGCACAATGCGACAAACACGTAGAAAGAGCAGACGCATTGAAAGCGAACAAAATGCGAACCATTGTAAGTAATTGTGCAATCAGAATTGCGCTGGTGTGGGACATAATGTGATTGTGCGATTGTGTCAACCTGCATGAGTCTGTGTGTGTGCCCCCCTCTTCCTCCTCTTCCGTCACCGCTCGCTGTATTGTTGTGTGCGCGTGCTGCAAATGGCGGCAATGAAAATCCAACTATGCTCAAGTGTGCGGCTTTCAGGTCGCAGCGGCCAAAGGCAAATTGTTAAAAATTGCTAAATTCTCTAAGCATGTGTGCGTAGCTCTCCGTCTCCGTCTCTCTCACTGTCTGTCTCTTACTGTGCAATGGAATGGAATGGGTTGGGGTGACCTCTGCAGCTGGCCACTACCACGAGCATTCGATTCTGAATTCAATGTTGCCTACATCCGTTGCCTGATTTGATTATACCTTCTGCCATGAAGCTGCTAGACTGTAGGCTATATAAGTTGCCTGCTATTTCCCTTTAGCTACAAAACATACCTTACTTATACTACCTACAAGACTATTTAAATACAAACGAAGTTCAAAGAGTCAAAGAAAAAGAAGGGAAAGTAAAACAAAGTGACTGAATGAAGACTATAAATTAAGTGCTTAAATTTAGCATGCCACATTAATTAAGAATATAATTAGCTAATAAATATAGGCTGATAAATAATGAAAGAATGTAAACTTAGATGCCTGATATATAATGAAAGCAAATTAAATAATCATAGGCTCTCACATAGGCAAAATGATTGGCAAGTTTTGAGCGTCATAATTAATTTACATTGGCACTATTAAATATTTAGAGGAAGTCAATGGGAGAGTCCTAGGAATAATAATTAGAAATAGTATAGCTAACGATCTGTGGCAATTCCGCTGATACTTGATGGCTAAGAGGTATCTTGCGGCTGCCACAAGCAATGAGCTTTTGCGGCAGCAATTCAACTTGTTTTCATTTTCGTTTTACATTCAATAGGCGTGTCAACGAGTGACAGTCATCATCATCATCAGCATTATGCGAGTGTGTTATACCAACCACCATCTACCATACAGTTACAAAAACCTCGCCCCTACCCTGACACCCCCCCCCCCCCGCCCACTCCGCTGCCAGCAGTTCCTGCTTGGATGCTACTTCGATTTCGGGCCTTCCAATTTCATTTCGTCTCATTTCCGTCGACTGCGATCGGCTGGCAGAGATGCGAGCGAGTGTTTTCGGCGAGTGTATATAGTATTTGAAATTGAATGTCATTAAATGATGTGGTCGGAGTTGCCGCCTATGCTAGGCGGGCGGGAATGTTTGCCTGCCACTCAGCTGTCATGTTTGATTTGCACATGAGTGAAATGCAGAAAATTGTGCTCGCAAATGGGCGGCAATCGGGCGTCACTGAATGGATATGCACACACCCCCCGACCCGCCCCTTCCCTGCGCCACTGCGCTGCCTTCTTACATATTTCGCTAACTTTTATTGTCACTGCGAATGTGAATGTGAATGCGAATGCGAGAGCAAGTTTACTCCGAGCAAATAGTGGCCGTTGTTTAAATCCGCAAGGATTTTGCATTGTCATGTCCTGTTTACATGCGAGCATACACATTTGTTGTTGGCCCAAGTTTAGAGCAAAGTTTCAGCCAGGCTCGTAGCACGACTTGCCCCGGGATTATGCCATCAATACACATGCCAGAGCTCAGGCAGTCTAAGCACGTGTTACCTACGATAAGACACGCCCCCTTTCCGCACACCACACACTCAGACACACACACGTAAATTCCAGGAAGCAATCGTAGGCGGCTTGAGGTGAGCCACCTGAAGATTAACAAGCTACATTGACACAATTTGTCAGATACACGGAAATGCGATTAATTTCGATTCCAATCAACCTGAATTTCTGTTCAATTTTCCCACTTAAACGGCAATTGAAAAAGCACTCTTCGTCCCGCTGTCATAGTCAACTGGGAACTGCCAACAAAATACGCAAGTCCTGCGTGTTTTAGTTAATTTTCAAGGCTCCGTCGAGGCAAAGTTGCTTCGTCTGGCGCTGCAATTGATGGAGGCAATGTATGAACAGCTCTCGACTTGCCAACTTTTAGTTCGCTTAACAAATTTCAATTATTTATTGAGGCTTAACTTTTTGTTCAATATCAGTCAGTTGCCTGCCCTCGTTTTCGAGCGAAATATGAAAATACTTCTGGGAGTTTGCAGCTCTTTATATTCGTACTGCAAAGTTGCACTGGCTCTTAAAGCAAATCGCTGCAGCAAACTTTGTGGCTTATTGCAATTATGCAAGTTTTGAATGCCGTTGACTGCAATTGATTATCGTGTGATTTGCAATTTTCTCGCACATACGAGTATGAAAATAAATTGAATTTTGCAGTCGGGTCGAGAGTGAATTAAGTTAAATAGAATATTTCTGCCTGCGTTGAGTTGCGGGGCAATGTTGAACTTTCAGCTGGCCAAACAAAACTTGAACATCTTCTTAATAAGTTTACGATTTGTATACAAGTTTGCTTTTAAAATTGAGATAAAAGTCGCAGCCAGTTGGAGCCAATTTGCTGGAACACAAGCTATGCGTATTTACTGTCAACAGCCAACAGCAGCGTCATCATCATCATTGGCATGGGCAACGTAATCATCGCGTTGTGCTCATTATCATTATGCTCGTTTGCTGTGTCGTTTCTAGTTTACATTTTGATCAGCAGGCAGCGCTGATGATGACAATGACAGCGTTGGCAGCGTTGGCAGCTTTACTTTCATTAGTCAAGGCGCCAATGGAAATATTGACTAAAAGAGCGACGGATGGACTGAAAGACGGACGGACGGACTGACTGCCGCTTTGTTTTTGACGTCGCTTTGGAGCGCACGTGGCAGCGGTTTATGATGCCTGGCCGAGCAATGAATCTATCCATCTTTGTGCCTGTGTGCCTGTGTGTGTGTGCGATAGCAACGCGCACAAGGAGCACAGGATGTCGAAATGTGCTGATAGATGTCGCTCTGGGCGAGTCGCGTGCTCGTCAGCACACCAGGATGCTTTCCAGCGACCAGCGTGTGCACTGAACCAAACTCAGTCACTGGGTCCTTTGTGTCTGTGTGTGTGTGTGTGTGTGTGTGGCGTGGTGGCTGCTAGCCAGTTACATTTATCAGTTGGCCAGCCAGACATGCAGTTAAGCATTAAGCGCTTGTATTTCACTTGCCACATTTCAATTTCAATCGCACTTTCAACTGTCTTCCTGCCGACGCATCGGCGAGGGCAGAGAGAGAGAGAGAGGGAGAGGGAGAGCGGGGCACTGTTTTAGCGGAAATTGATTTTTGTACTTGAACGCCTTCGAGAGTTGTGCGCAGTTAATGCCGTACCACGGGGCGTATGACTACACGGCTCTGCAACTGCAACTGCAAGTGGCGTCTGTCTCGGCGCATAATTTATGTATTAGCGGGCCACAATCCCATGGAAATTGCATTCATTATGCACACCTCAGATTTTAATTAGATCTCAATCGCACTGCAGCGCACGATTTGGCATTGAAAGCGACTTAAGCGCAGACTGCCAAACAGACAGACAGACAGACAGACTCGGATTGTGGACAAGAGTTGACTGGTTTATGGCCAGGCTAAAGGCTGCGTCAAGGCCGCACTGCAACAGATTGTTGTTGCTCTCTATCTCTGGTTGCTGCTCTCATGCTCTTGATGATAATGGTGTGTGGCGCAGTTTATGTGCCATTTATATTGTAGTTTCATTATCGCCTCTGCTGCAGCCGTCGTCGAGCAGTTAGTTGTTGCCGTTGGCGTCGCGAGCATTTCATTAAAAATAATAAATATCAAAAGAATTTGCAGCTTAATTAAATTGCTAGAAGAGAGTGTAGCAAATCTTTCATCTGAAAAGCAGTTGCCAGGCTACGCGAGCAGCCCTCAGCTGCTGCTGCTAATGAGCAGCCACTTCTAACTATCATTTGCATCGCGCACCCAAAACACTGAAGAGCTGAAGTCGACCTCAAGCTGGCTGCTGCTGTTGTTGCTGGGGCTGTCTACATTTTTATTTGTTGCGAGCAAGGCTCTTAAGTTCTTAAGCAAAGTGCATTTTTAAGCCGATTAAATTAATAGCTTCCAAGTGTCACAGGCCTTATGAGCATTGCTTTTTATTGTGACAAATTGCCGAAAGTTCGTTTTCGTTCGTTTACGACTCCCTCTCCCGCACTTCAGAGTGTGCAAAACAATTGCACAAATTGGAATTCTGGCAGTTTTTCAATGCGATTTATTGTAGCAGCATAAAATATGGCAAAGAGTTGGCCATTTGATTCCATAGCCATTGCAAGGCATGCCAAGTCTTTAAGTTTGAAGTGAGAAAATCAAATTTAAATTTCTGACTTTGTTGCTTGTACTCTATCTATCAATTATAAGTTAACAGAAAAAACATTTAGTTGAGTAAGTTGAAGGCAAAGAGTTGGCCATTTGATTCCATAGCCATTGCAAGGCATGCCAAGTCTTTAAGTTTGAACTGAGAAAAAGTGAACTAAATTTAAATTTGTGACTTTGTTGCTAGCGCCCTATTAAATATAAGTTGAAGGCAAGTATTAGCAGTGTTGGCGATAAGCAGAAAAGACAATGACCCTCAACTAACTTGAGTGCTGGCAGAGTTGGCCAACTCTGCTTTAGCCGAAGATACTATCTTTAGACTCGCAGACTTGCAAGTTGAAATGCCAGCGCAAACAGGCGTGCAATCTCAGTGAACTCTCTGCTTTTAATTGAATGGAAAGTTCATGGACTTGCGCTGATTCGTTGGAAATCAGACGCCTGCAGCGACTGTCTGGGTCAGGGCAGACATGGTTAATTGATTTCGCATTAGATTTCGGTATTGGCAAATAACCGATAATTAGGTGTACATATACAAGTTCAAGATGTTTGCACTGCACTGCAAAGGGGTTAATGTTGAGCGGAGGGAAGGCCACCCGAAACTCAAATTGTTTTTTAGTGGGGCGGGTCGTGCAGTAAATGCAGAAAGCGGCTTACAAACTTATTACTGGCTGCATGATTGAGCATTGAGTTGCTTCAGCACACATACTCGTACACACACACACGCACACACATAGCGAGCAGCGTTGTATTGTTTTTTTTTGCTTTTTTTGTTTGTATTCGAAGGCAGAGCAGTTATTTTGTTTTTGCCTCAGCATCACAATCGATTTTCGGCTTGGCTAGCTGCTGTGTGTATCTCTCCTGCTGTAGGTGTGTATGTATGTGTGTGTGTGTGTGCTGGGCTGTGTATTTGTTGTGCTTTTGCCAGCCTAAATGCCAAATTGAGTTTGCAGCGTCCAAGCAGCCCGCACAAGTTGATAAAACTTGCGACCGTTCCACGTCCAACGTGGCGTATAAGTATTTTTTCTTGTAAGTCACACGTACAGCCAGCTGCTCTCTCTCTCTCTCTCTCTCTCTCGCTGTGTGTGTGTGTGTGTGTATCTGTATTTGTATTTGTATTTCTACTTTTTCTCAGCCCGCTTTGTGTGTGTGTATCTGGCCTGTTTGTTTGCCACTTCAACTCTGTCAGGGTTTACAGCTCCTCCGCTGTCTTCGTGTGCGTGCGTAGGCTGTGCTCCAGGCATTTTTCATGCCTAAGTCAAATAATGCGCTAACACATCATTTCACACTTAAATGCTGTAAAAATATGCATAAAGCTCTTTCGCTTTCGAACACCGCATTTCTCGCCAACATTTTTCATTTGCCGCACACACACACACTGACGCATACACTGAGGCAGCTCAGTCAACTGTCAGGTTCCACATGCCAATACTAAAAATAAATATAGCATACTTTGCTGCGCATTCGAAAATGCCAGTGCACGCCTGGAGGCTAACCCAAAAAGTATGCTACATCAAAATAATACGCAGTCGATTTGCTGCTAAGTCCCTAAACATGTCTGTATATGTTTTTCTTTCTCCTTTTTTCTCTCCTTTACTTTTATTTTCATTTTTTTTTCGTTACTTACATATCTCAATTGCTGTTTGAATGGCGCACGGCGGTTGTCGGTTGTTTCGCGTTGCTGTTGTAGTTGTTGTCGTTTTTGTTGTTGCTGTTGTTGTTATTGTCGTAGTTGTTTGTGCTTTGACTGGCAGCATCAATCTCTTCTGCTCAGATGTAGAAGCAAGCATTTGGCATCTTACACACAGGCGACGTCTGTTTCGGTTTTGGTTTCCAGCCTCAGCCGCAGCCGCAGCTTCAGTTTCTGTTTCTGTTTTGTGTTTTTGCTTTTGCTGGCGCTGTTTGCTTTGCGCCTGTCGCGCCGCGGGCTCAAATACACCTCAATAGCAGCAGGCAGTGCCCGTTGTTGTTGTTGTGGCTTTTTTATGCTCGTGTTGTTGCTGCTGTTGGTGTTGTTTATGTATGTATATTTATTTCGTGCTCTGCTTACCAAAAACTCACGCAGCAGCTCTGGCAAACAACGTTGCAAATGGCCAAGTCCAAAAATATGAAGCGCACAATATATTTTTAGTTGATGTGCACACACGCACACTTCTACGCTTTCTCGTGTGAGCCTGTGTGTGTGGCTGTGTGTATTTGCCTTGATATTTTAAGTATCCTGTTTGCGTTTTGTGGGCTTCGTCGTCGCTGTTGCCTACTTTTTGGCGCTGCGCTGTTATTCTTCTTTGTTTAGCATTATTTGGGTAAATGGCATCGCTCGCATCGCTTTTTCTCGACACGTTGTTGGCTATACCGTCAATTTCAATTCATCTCAAATGTCTATATATGTAATTATGACTCTTACTCTTGTTGTTGATTTTGCAATTTACATAGGCAAATAAATTGGCTTTGTGGTTTCCTCTTACTTATGGATTATTATTGTCAGCGTTATCATCTCACGACCAGGTGCAAATAACAATGTGCAAAGTGTGTTTGTTGCTTAAAATTAAATTATTGTCACACTCACATACTTCTCAATTAAAACCTTCACATTCTTGCTTTCATTTAATTTGCTTCTTCAAATTGTCTTTACAGTTTCTGCTTCACTTTAAAGCAAAGCAAATTTGAGCAATCGCTTTATTTAATTGCCATTTTCTTTGTATCTTTTACTTTTGCTGAGCGCTTTTGTTGTTGTTATTTCAGCTTCAGCCTCAGCATCTAGTGCTGCTGCTGCGGTCGTTTGTCTATGCTGCGTTGTTATTGCTGCTGCTCTAGTAGTAGTAGTAGTAATAGTAGCTGTTGTTGTTGTTGTTGTTGTTGTTGTTACAGTAACTGCTGATGCTGCTGCTGCTGCTGCTGATTATGGTGGTGGTGTTGGTTGGTGGTGGTAACCGTTGCACGCGCCGCACTCGTAGCACGTGCTATGGGCCACGACGTCAGTCTACGACAACCGCCTACGCACTGCAAGCACTTCGTCGCGTCGCGGCCATTTCAATTACAAAATTCTTCCATCCACGAAGAGCGCGCACGGCAGCAAAGTAAATCTTAATTCAACATCGATTAACAAACAGCACACGCAAAACAATCGAAAACAAATAGCTATGCAAAAAGACGATAGGCTACTACCACTGAAAACGGCTTTCAAGAAACCTTTTGTCTAGAGCTAAACATTGGAAAATATTCTTGTAAACATTTCATGTAATTCACTGTTATAAAAATGGCTAATTCTCTCAGATATTTGTAAAAATAAGCACAAGTTTTGGGCAACCTAAACAGGCGCCATTGCCAGCAGTGACATATCGATTAATTTGCTACATATCGATATACCGCTCTCTTAAGTGGTGAGTTTTTGCATGGCGCCTGTTGGCATGCAATGCTCGGTATACAGCAGCTGCTGCCGGGACCGGCAATGCTAGCTTGCCTTGGATACGAGCTCTCTCTTTCTCTGTCTCTCACGAACTCAGTGTCATTGAAAATGAACTCACCACTTTAACACTGCTCTTTAGCCTAGACGTAGCGTTTGGCCGCAGCTAGTTTGAAAGTGAAAGCCTACAATCGATGTTCCCTTCTTCGCATGCAAGTTCGCTTATAGGGTATATTAAACTGGAGTACATAAATGTATAGCTTTAACTATTCCAAGCTTCTTTTTGGGCTTCTTTTTATTTCGCAACCCTCACTCGAGCTACCTTTATATATACCAATACAATTTAAAATCAACAATACAATTGCTAATGTCATTGACCCGCAGCAAATTCCGTTACACTAAGCAAACACATTTTGGTTTGGGTCTCGACTAATGCAAGTTTAGCAAATTGAATATGTAAATTGTTTAAATTGACTTTTTTGCAGGGTATTGAATAGGTATTTACTTGTGCCCAAGGGTTGTAAGGTTGCCCAGGACTAAGTCATAGGTTATGGAATTTGCATAATGCGCATTGTCTATGTGCATAGAAATCAGCGTGCTTGCAATTAGCCATTGTTGATTTTATTTATTGCCTCTTCACACACACTCACACACGTACACACACATACCCACACGTGCGCGCCTTTTATTGTTATTGCCGTTGTTGGCTGCATGTGCATGTCCTTGCACTTGGCAGCTTAACACCTCGGGGACACAAGCACACGGATATCCACAGCTAAGCAAAAACAATAGCAAACTGCAGGCAGGCAGCAGACAATTGTGTGTGAGAGAGAGAAGTATGGAAAGAGAGGGGACACGAGAAAGAGAAAGGCGCAGTTCCGTGACTTGCAGCAACAAGGAAGTCATAAATTTTCCAAATGGTTAACAGGTGCACTTGAAATGCTGCCTCGGTATCTGCCAGCTTAAGCGTTCAGAATTTAAGTTATCCGCTTAACTGCTGCACTCTGGTTGAACACTTTCGACACTTTCTAAAAAAGCAGAAACCTAAAAAAATTTGAAATCAATCACGACAACGGCTGCTGTGACCATTTGTCAAGGATGTTGAGCTGCACTTACCCGCGACAGAGTTAAGTTTCAAATCCTGCTGCGACTATCAACGAATTGCACTGCTAAGTGACTGACAGACAGTCTGCAGGCCGAAGCCTGTGGCAAGCTCAAGTGGCAAGCCACTTTCGGACATGTCTCATGGAAATTTCACAAACTTGAAAGCAAACAGTTATGCAGATTCGTCTGTGAGTCAGCGGAAATCCAACGAAAAGCTTTGCCCCTCAGAACAAGCCCAGCAAAAAAAAAAAAAAACAGGGAGGAAAATGAGGAAACAAGCTCACAGTTGCGTGCTGCCTGTTGCATGTACAATCCTATGTGTGAGTGCGCAATTTATGTGGAAAATTCCGACACAATCAAATCAAATATTGATAGCAGCATGGTATTTCCATTCGTTTGACATTTAAGAACACGTTTCGGTAAATTGTTTTTAAGAATCAAAGTCTATAAAAGCAGTTATATACACTTTATAAAATCTTAAAATTAAAAAATATTCTTTAAATTGTTTTATTAATCTCATAAAGCATTTAATGACTGAACTAGTGAAGATTTCATAATTTACAGAAAATTGTATATTTAATGCAAACTCAAGGTTTTGCAGCTAGTCGCAAATATAGCGAATTATACACTAGACTCTAGAAACAAACATTAAAAACAATGTATTGCAAAAGCGAGACGTTTTGTTAGAAAGCAACTAAGCAGACTGCATGTGAAGCAATTCAGCTTAAAGTGTTAATTAACAATTAGCTGAGTGCGAAATATGTTAACTAACACTGGGGCTAAGTGTGGGAAAATGCGGGCAGCTTTATGTGAAGTGCCGCGTCGTCAGGAAGAAGCAGACGCAAAAACTCAAGCAGGAAGGGGGGTAACGAAAGGAGACATAACGCAGCAGCGACGAGCTTAGCCGCGATAAGGATATTCAAGTTTTGCCACACAAAGTGACGGCTAATCGGCTTTAATTTAATTAGTTGCCCGACTCAAAGGCAGAAAGCATTGGCCAAGCACACTCCACACAATAAAACAGCGGAGCTGCAACAACAACAACACCAGAGCAACAAGAACAAAAGAGACAACACAACAGCAGCAGCGGCAGCAACAGCTGACAGCATTCGCACCTGTGTGGGCAAAAAAAGAAAACAAAGCGAATGCTGAGAATGAAAAGCACTTGATAGCATTTTCATTACAATTTGCAGCACACTCATCACACATACACACACAAACACATAACTACATGTGCAAGTATACACACACACGTTTGTATGCGAAGAGAGAGAGAGAGACAGCAATGGCCGCATGTTTCTTGGCAAATTGTCAGGTGCTAAGCTTTGATAAAGTGCTCAACGGGCAAAAAGTTAAGCCCACGCACCACTCACAATCACACACACGCACTACACCGCATGCATGTACACACAAACCCAACACACTCACACACACATAAGCGTGCCATAAACTGCGCACCAAATTGCTTGAACAAAACGCAGACAGCGACAACACGCACATACACACATACATACATACACTCACTCCACATTTCTTCAAGTTTCTTTTGTTTACACTGCCTTGGCACAGGTCAATTTCGTATTTTCCTCCAACTTCGATTTGGCAAATTTTCGGCCAAGTTTGAGCACACAGGTAGCTTGGCCGGGCAAAAGAAAAGTCCCGCGTCGATTTGAGCCAATTCATATGACCAACCATGTGCATATGCACGTGTATGTTTGTGTGTGTTCGTACGTTTGCTTTTTTTGTTTATGGAAAGTGTTATTGTTTGACTTTGAACTTTGGCACTTGTTTGTCGTCCGTGCGTACGAGAGAAAGAGCGCGGTAGAGAGGCGGGTGGTCCTTGTGTGTGCTTTGGACCAAAGTTGATGACAGGCCCAAACAATATCATAAAATTTAATGCGCTCATTTTTCATGAGCTAACAGAGGCAAAAGGGCCTCTCGCTCTCACGCCCGAACGTAGCCCCAGCTCAAATTAATCATAAGCCCAAATTTTATCACTTTATTTCTACACGCTTAAAATGATTGAAATGTTAGAACCCACCCGTTTTCTGTACGTAAGACCGTTTAACATAATAGGCTTTCCACGACTCGACAAAATATTCCATCAAGAATGATTTCAAGCTCTAGTTGCAAAAAGGTCTTGTTTGTTAATTCTTTCCGTAATACTTGTTTTCTTTTTGATTTCCCGCCCATTTGATAAGCTGTGCTGCCAACTTGACTATCACTAATCGATAGCTACGCGAAATATATCGATATTGGCATTGGGCAGCCACTATCGCTTAAGGGTGGACGATATTTCACTTAAAAATAAACACCTAAGTGAATTAATTGTTTGAATAAAACGTTAATCATAATTGTAATATACGTTTGCAAAGTACGGTGAATGTTTCCAAATAAAAATAGAACAGAAAGGCTGCGTCGCGTCCATTGTATAATAATATAATATAATGTTCTACAGTACTCATGTTGAACACTCTGTATTTTGTGAGATTCAACTTGCGGTCACACTGGCCGGCATTGCTCTTTCTAGGTTTCACACGCTATAAAAAAACGAATCGAAAGCTAGCGAAGTAAATAAATTTAACAAAAAATGGACGAAATACGTAGCAGTTTGGACAACATAATGGCGCGCTTCAACGACAGTATCACACACTCGGCGCCCAAGAAGCTTGTTTTCGACCGGCTTTCGATGTCGTTCAACGATGACTCTGTTGTGACGGGTAAGAAGAAGACAAACCAACTATATGAACAAATTAAATGTTTTCACTATTTAAGCAGTGCCGAAGAAACGACGCATAAACGACAATGATTCGCTGAACGGCAGCCTCAACACCAGCCTCAATGCCAGCAACACCTCGCTCAGCAATTCCTTCAACGATCCTGCCGGTCCTTGGCAGACGCGCAAATTGCGCGCCGAGTTGATAGAGACTAAAGCAGTCGTAGCACAGCTGCAGGATCAACTGGCGCAGCAGGCCAAGGATCAAATGGCTGCGGTGGCGCATGCTGAGGCCAAAGCAGATGCGTTGAAGGAACAATGCGACTACACAAGCGCCAAGCTGCTCGACCTGGAGAAGCAGCTACAAGTCGCACGCAAGCGAGAGCACAGTGCCCGCCAGGAAATCAATCGCGCCCAGGCCGAGATCGAGGAGCAGAAGCTCAAGTTCGAGTCGGCGCTTACTCAGGCCGCGCAGGAAAAGTTGCAACTGGAGGACGATGCGCGCGAGGTGCAGCACTGCATCAGCAACGAGCTCAGCGAGTACAAGCGCATGAGCGAGCGACTTGAGCTGCAGCTGGACGCCAACAAGAATGAGTTGAATCGCATACGTCGGCGCCACGACGAGTACAAGGCCAACTCCGCCAGCTACGACAAGCTGCAGATGGACTACGAGTTGCAGCAGCAATCACTGGACACGGCTAACGCGCGCATCAAGGAGCTAGAATTCGAAATACAATCGTACAACGATTGGAAGGAGGTGACAAAGACGTCGCAGGCACGCCTGCTCAGCGTGCCAGAGCTGCAGGCGGAGGTGGATCGTCTGCGGACGCACAACAAGCACCTCAACACGCTGATTGGAGACAAACTGTTGCTCGAGGAGAAGGTGCACGACTACAAGACACGCCTCGACCGCGAGGAGGGCGCCCGGGCCGAGGCCGCTGCACTGCAGGTGAAGCTCACGCACGTCGAACAGGAGCTGAAGGAGTGGATCAAAGTGGCCCAGGATCACTGTCTGGCTAACACTTTGGTCAGTCCGCTGGCACTGCGCACACGCATCGAGCAGCTGCTGCAGGACGACATAGTGCGTGTGGCCGAGAAGGGCAGCGCCGACGCCGAGAGCAAGAAGACCCAAGCTGCGCTGCTGGAGCTGCAACAACAGTGCGCCGTCTACTTGAAGAACATCGAGGACATGAATGTGGTGCTCAAGCGGCACAAGAGCTTCCGCGAGCGGCTGCAGCGCAAGCTGCTGATTGTGTGCAAGGAGCGCGACTTCTACAAGCAGCTGCTCGAAAACTTCGACAAGGACATGACGATGACCAACGCGAGCACGGCCGAGATGACCAACGACATGCAGGTGCGCTATCGCGTCGAGGTGCTGGAGCGCACGCTCACCGGCTACAAGGAGATGTGCTCGACGCTGGAGCGCGAGATGCAAACAATGCGGCAGCAGGAGTCGCTCAACGAGCCGCCCGTCAACGATAACGGCTACGATGGCGTAAAGCGGGAGCTGGACACGCTGCGCTTGGAGAACGATCGCCTGCGTCGGCGCAAGGACGAACTCGAGCTGGAGCTGGAGCATCGTTGTCTGCGCGGCGACTTCAACATGGGCAACTACAAGGTGCTGCACATGAGCGAGAATCCCGCCAGCGAGGCCTACGAGGCCACCAAGAATGTGGTGGAGAAGCTGCAGGCGGAAATCGTGCGCTTGAAGCATCGCAACAAGAAGCTGGAGGACGAAAGCGAACAGACGCAGACGGGCGGCGGAGGCGGCGGCGGCTTGACCATGAACTTTAAGGAGGTGAATCAGCTGCGCGCCGAACTCGAGTCGGCCAACGGCAGGCTGAAGAAGATGAAGGAGTGCTTCAAGGCGGCCAGCAAAGAGTTTCGCGACGTCTGCTATATGCTGCTGGGCTACAGAATCGATCGCGTCGGCTCCAACAGTCACTATCGGTGGGTTTTCCTCTAGCTGCTCGTGAGCAAGCATTCAACTACTAATTGCGCACTATTTTTCTTGTTTGGTTTAGAATTTCGAGCATGTATGCGGAGAGCCCCGATGACTATCTGTCCATTAGCGTGAACGAGTCGAACTGCTTGGCACTGCTGGAGTCGCCGTATTCGCAGACCCTCAAACCGGCCATCGATCAGCAGTTGGCAGCCAATAACTCATTCCCCGCATTCTTTGCCGCACTCACGCTGGAGCTGTTCCAACGCGCCACCGTCACCATCACTTAGAGCACATTTCACCGGGCCGGCGACAAATATAAGTTTAGTTTAAATATTAATACACATAGCATAGTTTAAGCTTAAAACACACACAGAAAAGTCTGCTCAATTGTTGCACTTACGAAGCGATCGCAGCTTCCGTTCGCGATAAGCGGCGTAAGATCAGCAGCGAGCAATGGGAACAGTAGACTCAACAGTTGTGGAGGAGCGTCGCGCGATATCGTGTGTCTTGAGAGTTTGGCAGCAGTCGATTGCCAACTGTGGCAACAATTTTGGCCGCAACATGTGTGTAATCGCCAGCGACGACTGTCGAAATTCTTGACTAATGACGCGTGCTCAAAAGATTTGCCATTTATTTGGAAGTCATTGCGATAAAAACAAGCACTTGGAAAAAAGAGTTCGACTTCAACGCTGCTCAATGTATACAACACTCGAGTATTAAATTCTAACTATTTTTAGCATTTTGCTTTAGTTAATTGTTGAGTAGCGTATTTATTTTATTTTGTCGCTGATAAGCGCGCGATTTGCACTACGACGACGACTAAGGCGGCGTCGTCGCATCCGCATCGTCGCATATCCCCGAGTCTTATGTGGCTATTGTGCAGTTTTAATAGACGCGAATCAAAATAAGAGCACGCAAAGAAGAAAGCATCTAGCAGCGAGCGCAGACCAACGAACTGTAGATACACTGAGGATTGACGAGTCGATTAAATGTGGCATCAATTAAGGTCGCAGCTGCTTAAAGAGATTTGCAGACGAAGCCCGAAAGCTGTGCACGCTAAACTCCTTAATAACCTTTGATTAATTGGCAAATTTCATTAGCGCTTGTTTACCTCCAACTGGTAGGACTTCTGGTTAGGGTATTGAAGTGCGCCGCGCGTGGATTGCCACAAGAAAGCTGGAGGCGAATGCTCTCAACTGTGGCATACTTGCACCCACTTTACACTGCAGTTTGACTTTGTCATTAAAAACTAGAATCTCTTGAAGTGTTGTCTGCACATTTGGTGTCGACAATAAAGTATTAATCTTTTATCACATTCAACTGCCAAGTTTCCCTCTATTCCACTGTTGCCGGGTACAACAGCAGCAGCTCAACAACAAACAATAACAATTGGGTACAGTGTTGTGATAGTTTATACATAAACTACAGATATAGCTATAATACACAGTATATATTTTAGAATAATGCACATATGAAGTAAGTAGCTCTCCAGCAGCTCCCTAGGCGGCCAGGATGTGGGCGACCTGGTCGGGCGTCTTGTGCAGCAGCGCCTCGGGCTGCTCGAAGCCGTTGCCCGGGTCGTGGACGCGCTCGTAGATCTGCTTGTAGATGGCCACGATGACGTTGAAGGCGCGCCGCTGAACGGTGCCGCGATGCGAGCTGGACATGATCAGCTGCACCTGGGGCAGCAACAGCACGTCGGGCAGCTCGAGGAATGCATCCATCTTGGACATGAATATCTTCAGCAGATTCGTCTCGATTTTCGTCTGATTGCTCTGCAATATGGTGTAGATGGGACCCAGATTCAGATTGGCCACCAGCGACGACGCCTGCTCCGAGGTAAGCGTGTCCAGCTGCGCGTCCGACTGCGCCTGCAGCCGCTCCACGCGCTCATCCATGTACTCGAAGACGGCCAGCGTGCTCTGCATGTGGTACAAGCAGTTTAGCAAGTAGACGGCCATGTCCACGGTGGGCAAGTGGGCGGCGCTCTCTTGGACCGACTGCAGCAGCGGATCAATCACGCACGTGACTATCTTGGTAATGTCCGCCTGTCGGCCGTCCACCATGGTGGCCACGGAGAGAATCTCCTTCAGTATGTTCAGCAGACGCGCAACGCTCGCTGGCGGCACCAGATCACGCTGTGGCGGCTCCAGAGCGAGGCTGGTGCCCGCTGGCCGTTGCAGCACGCTGCGCACCTGGGCAGCGAGTGCATTCAAGTAGATCTGTTCACTGCTCTGCTGCAGATCGATGAGGCACTGCTCCAGAGTGCCGCCCTGGACGACCTGTTTCATGATCTGCTGATAGAAGCGCAGCAGATTCGAGATGGTGAACAGTATGATGGTGTCCTGCTCCGAGCTGAGTATGGTCTCCACGCGCACCTTCAGCGGATGACAGACGCCGTCGGCAATGTAGCCGAGAGCCTTTTGCATCTGCTCCGAAATGTCTAGAAGGAAAGGGAATTAATAACTTGATTTATGGGACTGAAATTATAATAATGATTAAGTGGTTCATGTCTTTGAGAAACATTTGAAGTGCATGCTGAGGTAGATAACTTAACTCAGCTCAACGAAGAAATGAACCAATTTAAGTGGTTCGAATTGGAATTTTCTTCTTTCTTATTAGACATATATGTAAATATTCGAAAGCATACCATTTTTGTCGCACTTCTTGAAGAGCAGCGTCAGGTTCTCCTTCTCGTTGGGAATGCTCTGATGCAGCCAGGCGAACATGTCGCCAATGTAGCGCTTCGGATCGTGAGCATGCAGCTCAATGGGCTTCGGGTTGCCACCCGGGCCGCCCTCGGTGAGCGCCTCAATGAACTGGCGCACGAGGACAGCACGTCGCGCAATCGCATACTCATCGATGACGTACTTGAAGAGCACAGGTCTGTCCTGGAGACGGCTCATGGCCTCCACAATCAGCGGCCCGATCTCATTGTTCTCCAGATTGCGACAATGGTTTTGTGTCCAGCGATAGAGTCGCTCCAGCGCGCCCTCCTGGTGCAGCGTCATCTCCTCCATGATGTCCAAGGCAGCCGTTTGGTAGCCACACTGCATCAGCAGCCGGCAATCGGAATGTATGGACTGTACGCGGTCCAGAACTTTGAAGAACTCGGGCACTATGGGCGCATCCTTGGCGCTGCCATAAAGCAGCTGATGCTCTGGCACGCTGAGCTGGAAGCGCGCCAGGAAGGCCTGAGCAATCTGCTGATGAACCTCGAGACGCTCGCGTTCGTGCTGCATTTTGTTGGTCTGCTCGATGAGGTCTTTGGTCAGCGCCTTAGACGTTTCCAGCTGCGTCTTCATGGTCTGCACCGAGCTGGCCATTGTATCGAGATCTGTGCAGACGGCATCTAGCGTCAGTTTCACCTCGCGAAAGGCTTTTAGGAAGTTCTCATTGATGCCGACGGAGCGATGTTCGATTTGGCTGCGCAAATTGCGGCGATTTTGCAGCGTGTTGTCGGTGAAAAAGGTCGAGAGTCCATTGAGGGCGTCGAGCGTGTCCTTGTCCGTTTCCAGACGTGTCTCCAGAATCTTATTGACGCGCTTTTGTATGCGATCTTGTTCCTCCAATGCTGCGCTCATCTTTTCCAATTGACGACGTCAACATCAACAATAAATAAGCAGCATAAGGTTTATACGACTATGACTATTACGAACTGCATATCTAGAACAGTTGAGGCGAAAACATGTTTTTATTACACTAATTTTACTGTAGTGAGATTCGCCAAATTTATTACACATTATTGGCAGAAGCTCTGCAGCTATTGCAGCAAAATCAAGCGATTTCATGGCTTTATATAGATTATTGCTCATGTAATAGATGTAACACAACAGCGTGTAAACCTTACAGCAGCTGTTTACCAAAATTTGGGTGCTGCCAACTTAACGCTACTGTGTGCTTGCGTTTCGTGGTGAGTGGCACAATTAGCAGAAGCAGCCAAATGTGCAAAACACTATAAAATTGCAAAACATTTATCAATATAGAAGAATTTTAATTAAAAACATAAAAACTCGCCAACAATGAGCCACTCTGCATTAGCCAGTTTAACAGCACAGTACACGGATTCGGAAAATGAAGGAGACGCGAGTCCCGACTCACAAAACTCAACAGCCTCACAGGTGAATATTTATATTTACTTTACTGTAATTTGAAGTTTTTATAACAAACTTTAAAACAATTTCGCAGGTGATTATACCGAAGCAACCTACGCCACAGCCAGCGACACCAGTCAAGCAGGAGCCAGAACCTGCAAAGAAATCCAAGAAGCGAAAACGCGCCAAGAAAGTGCGACGTTTGGTTAGCTATCAGGATGACACGCTAATTTCGGATGAAGAGGATGATCGTGCACACGAGTCTAGTGAGGAGGAGGAGTCCTCCAGCGACAGCGACAACTCAGTGTCTGACAAGGAGCAGAGTGAAAACGGCAAAGAGAAAGCAGTAGAAGCAGCTGCTGATGGAGCAACTGCAATGCAAGTGGATGACGATGATTCAAACACATACAACACCGATGAGCGGTCGGCAGAGAGTTATGAGAAGGATCCCAAATACGCCAAGTACAAATTCCAATTGCCACCAGAGCCCAAAGGTAATCCACCGCCCGAATTGGTGGCAAAGATCACAAAAATGTACACTAAGATGCGACAGACGAATATGGATATGAATCGCGTCATTCAGGATCGCAAGGAGTTCCGTAATCCGAGCATTTATGAGAAGCTCATCAGTTTCTGTGACATCAACGAGTTTGGCACCAATTACCCGCCGGAAATCTACGATCCGCTGCAGTGGGGCGAGGAAAGCTATTATGAAGCGTTGTCAGCGGTGCAGAAAACGGAGCTGGTGAAGCTGCAGAAGGATCGCAAAGAAATGGACAAGGTGGAGCAGGTGACGGCGCTGGCGCGGAAAGTGGAGGAGGAGGCCAAGAAGCGGTAAGAAGCATATTCTTCCAAATCAGACACTCTTTAGTTTATTGTTTTCATTTCAGCAAATCTAAGTGGGATCAACCGGCAGCAAAGCAAACGTTACCAGCTCTAACCACCACAGTGACGGGCACCAAAGGCACAGTTATCTCGGCATTTGGCTCGCTGCCTAAGAAACCAGCGGTTTAGTTAAAAAAATAAACAATTTCCAAGTAAAAGTAAACTCTTCAAAGATTGTTTTAATACGATTAAAATGCAACCCTACCTATCGATAAAAAACATATCGGCAATTGCAGAGTTACGCTGTTGGCTTGGTATTTTTGGGGTATTCTCGACAAAGAACTTGTTGAATATTTCGGCGCTTTGAGTGAGTGGTCACACTGGTCATATGCTCGAACGTCGTGTCGCCGCCGTTTTCTGTTTTTAACAATTTCAACATTTTTCGTTTAAAAAAATACAACAAAAAGTGTATATTTTATTGCATGCAACAATTACAAGTACAACACATAAACACAATCGTTATGATTTGAATACAAAGTGTACGTGATTAATATTAGTTTTGTTGTTTTTTGCGTTCATCCAACATAATACACAACAAGCAACGAAAACGAAGCGAAATGTCGACAACGCAGCAGCAGCAACAGACAGCAGCAGCGCAGACGGAAAAGAATTTGATCTGAGTAGCGCTATTTGTATGCATGTGTATGTGTGTGAGCGAGCAAGCGAGCGAGTGAGAGCGAGATTACAATTAAAAATGTACGAATACGAGTGAAATTTTCGTATAAGATAAAGAAGATGAGGAAGATACCAAACGCACACAAACGACCATATCGACATACACATGTATCTTTAGCAAGTTCGTGTGTGTGCGTGTGTGTGTATGGGTTCGATTTGAGTTGCGAATTTTGTTTAAACAATCTTGGCCGTGTTATTATTTCAAGGTGGCTCATTATTTAGACGCCATTACAATGCAACCGGTATTGTGGACCTGCGTGCCTGTTGTCGGTTCTGCCTATCTGTCTCTGTCTGTGTGCGTGCGATCGCGTGTGTGTGAGTGAGAAAGAGTGGAAGCGCGAGCGGGAGAGCGAAAGAGAAGGGCGAAGCAGGCATTTCCATTTAGCTGCGCGAGCAGCTTTTTTTCTTTCCTTTTGCCGCCACTTGCGTTTTTTTTTGTGTGTGTTGTGCTTGCAGCTCCTCCTCCTTCGCTTGCTGCTTTGTGCTGATTACGGCGCTCTGCTGTCACGTTACCCCCCTCCCCACACACCCCCCTCAGACGCCCATCAGCTGGTGCTTATTTATAAAGCGATTGCCGCTGTTGGTTGTTGTTATGTGACCAGCAGCAGCCGCAGCAGAGACCACAGAGCAAGAAGGAATAGGCACAACACAAACAGCTTCAATCAAAAGCTGCGGTGGAAAACACACAATTTCCAATTAAATCCGCAAAATGCTCAATTGAAGCTAATTTCTATAGAAGAGACCCCCGACAAGCGACAACTGGTCGACTGTTTGTGTTTATCGCCCGCCCGCTGTTATTGTTAGTGTTATTGTTGTGGCCAGGTTGTGTGTGAATTTCCCAGGAAAATGCATAATATTTGCAAATAATAATAACAATATTTATCAACAATAGAAGAGGAATGAGTAAAGCAGAAAGACAACTACAACATCGTTACCAGCGTCATCTCTTTGTTTCCACTCCCAGCTAAGCGGCATCTCACTCTCACACTCCCTTTTTCACTCGCTCTGCCGCCACCTGTTTGCTGCCTTTTTTTATTTGCCTTGTGGGCAGTGTTGTTGTGTCGTCACATTTCCAACGTTTCAACATCAACGCTAACAACAACAACAACAATACGTTTTAGTTCTATTCAACATCGATAGCGAATAGCCAATAACAGAAAGAGAGCACAGTTATTTTTTGGCATCAGGTGTTAAAGTGTGAACAGTCTGCACATACACGCATCGGTTTTTTTGGAGCAAAAGTAAACAAACTAAGTGAAACGAACGAGAAAGAAACACGACGTGCGTTGGTCGTCAGTCTGTGTGCGTGCGTATACGTATGCGAATGTGTATGTGTATGTGTGTGTGTATCTCAAACTCTGACGGGCGACACAAAAACAAAAACAAAAAGCCGAATAACCAAAAACGCAAAACTGTAATAATAAAGTCAACAGCGGACAACGAGTGATTCAACGGAGACACCAACAGCAACAGCAGCAGCAACAACATTTAAAACATGTCGGATTCGTATTATCAGGTGAGTCGACCACACCACTGATAGGATATTACAAGGCCCCTGCTTGTTGTTGCCTTCATTCGATTTTTAGTTTAGTTTCAACTTTTTTTTTTTGTATTATCAGTGAGGCACACACCTGTTGCCAGGTAAATGCGTGTGTACGTTTTTTTGTGTGTGAGGTGCTTACTCACAGCCAGGAGGAAGCCAGGAGTTTCCGGTTCAGCTGACGCCGACACTTGTGGCGCATCCTTAATGTGCCACTTCAGTTAACATTTCCCTCCGGCGTTTCCTGTGCGCCACAAACTAGCAAGCCATTTAATAAAATATGTTAAAAAAAAAAACTGCTTGCTTTGTGACTAACATGCCACAAACTAAAGGCGCCGCCCACGCTGCAAGAGTCTTCAAGTAATTGCAGAAAGCTGTAATCTAATTAGAAGCCGCTGTTAATGTGCAGAACATTCGGCATGTTAAGTGTAACGCTGTTAATTAACAGAGTGGACAATTGCAGCGCTGCAGTAATCAGCAGCAAGCACAATTAAGTGGTCTAAAAAAGTAAGAGTAATTTGTTGGTGGTGATTTGGCTTAGATTAGGAGTGTGCCCCGCACTCGCATTATTCTCCAGTGTGTAGTGTTATTTATGGCAATAACAAAACCGCAACAGGGAAAATGACATCATTGTAATTTCTCGCGTGCTCGAGCACGACACAAATTCAAATTGTTTATTGTGAGTGTGCACAAAATGTCAATTGGTTTAAGTGCGTGGCCCACTGAACAAACAAGCAACAGCGCCATAAATAAACCAAATTAACCGACTTGTTTATTAATAGTAACACTATTTACGACCCCATCCCAACCCATCCCTATCCCTCGCATTCTTAATTTCTCGTTCTCTGTGTGTGTGTGGGAGTGCAATTATAATTAGACTGCCGCCAATTAAAGAGGCTGTTTGACTTATCAATGTCATGCGAGCTTATCAGCTTACAGCGCCTGCGACTGCAACTGCAAATGCGACTGCAAAATGGAATTATCGTCACGTACTCAGCGTTAATTACACAAAATCGGAGCAGCAATTGAAATGGAATCAAAGCTCGTTTATTCCGCGTAAGGGGGGGGGGGGGTGAGGTGGGGAGACGCCGCCTTATGTCATTGGCCGTGAATTCGAAGGTGAAAAGCATAAGTCACATTTGTGTATCCAATCATGGCCTCATTTCTGCGTGTTTTGCCTTTTTGTGGGAATGCAAATCGCAGTGCAAAGAATCCGCCACGAACAACAAACAGAGCAAACTCTGAAACCAGATTGAAGTTGCAGTTGCAGTTGTTGCTGTTGCTGTTGCTGGGAGTATCGCATCTCTCCGGGCGAATGTCATTTGAAGTAGCTGCTCTTCAGCTTTTCTACCTTGCATCGTGCACCTGAAATCCAACTGCCACTGCAACTTTAGTTGTGGCTCTTGCCGTTGCAGTTGCAACCGCTCGGGAGCTGCTGCCTGCGGGTTTCTTGTTCTTTCTGTTGTTTTTGTATTCCGGTGCATGTGGCAACCGGTTCTGTGGTCCAGCACTTTTTTGTGGTGCACCAGAACAGGGTCAGGCCAGTTTTGAATGGATGCCATATCCATTTCGCTAAGTCTTGCCAGCGAACTGCGACGCTGCGCGGCAAATGGGCCCAAGCTACTTAGCCGGCGAATGCCATTTTTAATACCCTTGCTGAGCGCTTTACAGCTTTTTGCCAGCCTTTAAATGTAAATGTAATTCACGAACTTCGCATAAAAATAGTTGGCGCAGCAAACTTGACATTTATGACAATATCAGAGCGTATTGTGGCCAACACTTTCAACACACTCTGGAAATTAGTGCGAGCAACAGATTGCCAAGGCTACTGTACAGTCACTTAACATAGCGCGTAACAGCGTGTGGGTAACAGCAGCGAAGTCTGTTAAGCTAGGTTCAACAACTTGGCTTAGCTCGTTGACTGTTCCCTCGAAATACTTGGCAATGTTAATTTGTTTAGCAAATTTGCAAATGGGAAATGCCTGGGCAAACACTTCGCAGCACATTGCTGTGGAAATGTTGTTCAACAAACACACACACACACACACACACACAGACAGACAGACAGACACAAGCAAGGCTAGGCAGCGTGACAACTGGCTTCAAGTGTCGCGTGTCCTACCGCCTTCTGTCCAGCGCACAGTGTGCATCTGTCTATCCCAACTCGCCGTCGGCTGGCTGTGTGCCTACGTCTTGGCCACTGACAGGCCGTCAGCTCAAACAAAGGGCTTTGGCTGTCAGAGAGCGATGTCGTTGCCGTGTTTACTTTTGGTCAAGAATGCATCCAGCAAGTGGCTTAATGTGTTGTTCTTCGGCCCGACTCCACTCGCTCTGTGTGTGCGCAGCCAAAGTGTATCAATTAAAGATTCATCTGCACTGCGTAGATGCGAAGTGTAGCTGTGAGATGCGTTATACAACCATGCTAATTGAAGTGCTGCAGCGTTTTCTTATTTTCCCCCATTTCACTTGGGCTTTAATCAAACCCAATTGTATCTATTAGTTATGTTGTTGTCTTGCCCTCGCTGATAAGGTAATCGCCGCAATTCACGACTTATTTTTTCTGCTTTGTTTGCATATGGAAATTTTCAGTTGCGCAGCGCAAAATAAACAAATTATACAAGTCGGTATTTGTTTATATTGAGGATTTACTTTGGTGTCGAGCCCCAGCATAAGTGCTTAATTTATTTGTTGTTGTTTGATGATGAATTCGATACGGATTTGTGCATCCTGGAGATAACTCGCTCTGCTCCGCTCTGCGGAAACTCATTTCCAATGCAATAGATTTGCCGCGACGTTTTCCCAGCTTGCCAATCCCCACTGCCACTCGCCCCCAACTTGCCGCATCGTGCAGCCATTGTTCCACTGTTGCGCCGCTGCCTCGAGGCCAAAGAAAGTAACGCGGGATCGTCAGACATTGAAAATCATTTAATTAACTTGCCGCTGCTGTTGTTATTGTTATTGTTGCCGTCGTTGTTGTTGTCGTGGTCGTGGTCGTGTCGCTGTTATATCACATTCATCTCGAGCGCTGCCGTGTCGCCGCGCTTTCGGTGAGTTGGTTAATTCATAGCTCAACGGGCCCGCCTTGGGCCTTGGCCACATTTAATTGCTGCAATTGATGAGTTCAATTGCGCAAATTGCCGCGCTGACTTTTGCCGCTTTGCCGCTGCTCGGCCACCGGACACTGGACACTAAATGTGCCGGCTGCTTGTGGGTGTTCAGGTAGTGACTGCGCGACTACTCGGCTGCTCGACAGCTCTCTAGTTTCCAAATTCGACTGCAGATGACTAAGTGCAGCTGAATTTGCGCCAAATGAGCCCCAAATCGATGTACAAAATAAAAGGGAAATCGCAGCCACAGCTGCAAAATAGTATGTCAAAGTGCTGTTGCTCAAAGTGACACAAAGTAGAGGAGAAACTATGTTAAATATGCTGCTATATGTTATTGCTGAGCTTAGGCTAAAGTAAAGAACTGTTAGCTGACAGAACTATTAACATCAGCAGAGGTCTGTTAGATTTAAACTGCTCTGTTAAGTTATTTGCAGTGATCGGCTGAGAGAACTATTGACATCAGCTGAAGTATGTTAGTTTTTAACAGCTCTGCTAAGTTATTTGCAGTAATCGACATCATCATGTTCATTAATTTTATTTTTCACTTAATTCTATTATGCTAGAAGATAGTGATATTTTAATATATATATTTTTTAAGAGTACTGGAACATATCCTTTTCTACTTCTACTTAGATACTTATTGAAATGATAACATATGATTTCTAAAATAAACATTTTGATTTGACTATCATATGTCACCATGTTATATTATAAAAAGAAGTCCATGCTAATGCTTTTCCTCAATGCTAAGTAATATAAATTTTAGACTCTCTCAAAACACAACTTGACTGCAAATAAACAATTAAATTTCCGAACTATTTAAAAAGGCTTAAATTGAGGTTGTTTTGTGAACATCATATTAGAGGAAACTAGCATGAATATTAAATTGCTTGTTTGCTTGATCAAAACTATGTTTTTGCTGTTATTCTTTTTTTTTCAAGTTTATGCTAAGCGCGAAGTGATAAACAAACTTGATTTTCTTATGATTTCTAGCTAATGTTTGAGCAAGTTTAATGCTGAAGTTGTTCGAATGTCCAGCGTGAAGTTTTCCCGTTAACATGGCTGATCTATCGACAGCTGTTAGTTAACATTCGCTGTCTTCCTCTGTTGCGTTAAGCTGCTGTTGATTTATAGCAGGCGCTTAACATAAACAAACGTTAACAGCGCTGGCATCTCGATGCTAATCTTTGAGCATTGCTGCTCACCTTCTAATTGCGTGTGGCTGGAAAATTGCGTTCCATTTCTATTGCCCGTTTCCCCGTGCCGCATGCCGATTGCCGCATGCCCCTTGCCCCATTGCCATTTGCAAGCTGATGGCGAGTTTTCTACGGGTGGCTTTCCCGGTTTTGTTTGTGTGCTGTGTTGTTGCAACTAGTTTGCGAATTTGGCACATGCAGGTGTCCCCAATTATGCCAGGCAGCTACTCAGCGATGAAAATTGGGACAACGCTAGACGTTGACTTGCAAATTGAATATGGGGAGCTGGGAGCTGCCTCAGAAACAAGTTGCGAAAGTAGAACTTGTCTAGTTGGACACGAAATGGAATGTGGCAAAAGTGGAGTTGCTTGCTTGCTTTGTTTTGGCCCAAAGTCAAGTGCAGGGACAATCGCAGCAGCAGCGGAGCGAGAGCAAATTGTGGCATGTCATGAACTTGCTGCGGTGGCGCACGTGTTTTCGCCTGGCTTGCCACCAGCTGTTGCGCCTTGCTGTTGACGCTGTTTGTTTGCCCGTCACTTGTTTGTTTGTTTGTTTGCCTCGTGTTGTTTGTGCTCGCGTTTGTTGCGCAGCTAATAAACTCGAGCGGGCGAGCTTGGCTTTCCGCTGGCCACCTTTCGCGATGTGTCCACCTTTCCGTTGGCGGCTGCGACGGCTGCTGTTGTAACATTGATTTCTGTATAATTTTGTAATTTTCACTTTCACTCGTGCAAAACGCCAAATGGCGAGTTCAAAGCGGCCAAATGACGACTGTTGTTGCAGTCGTTATTGTTTGTTGTTGCATTCAAGTGCATAACTAAACGCCATAACAACAACAATAACAACAACAACGACGACGACTGTAAATGGCAACAACGTTGCGGACAGCGGCCATAAAACATTTTTCAATCAAGCTAACAGAATGTTAATAGCATAGTCAGAGAGTGTTAATGGCGAAGAGCGAAGAGAGCGCGCAAGAGAGAGACGCAGAGGGAAGCATGCCAAAGCAGCATCACCAGCAAGAGTTTGGCAAACCCAACAACAAACAATGCGAGCAGCTTCCGTTGTTACTCTCTCCCTCTCTCTCTCTCTCTCTCTCGCTCTGTTCGCGCTCTTTGAGCTGCTTCCTCGTTCAGCAAGTGTTGTTGACCGCTGCGCGCTGCTCTCAAAATGCCGTTGCACATTGATTGAATGGCAGTAAAAACAACAGCAACATCATCCACTTCTCTGTATGTGTTATTGTCTATGCTTAATCACATTTCGAGGGCATGTGTGTGTGAGAGCTTCTTGTTGGTTCTGTGGGAATTGCTCTGATTTTGTTTTACTGCGCTTTTGTTTTGACTGCCTTTTAGTCTGGCCCGAGCTTTTACAGCTCTTAATGCAATTAGTTTTTTGCAGCAACAGCAGCAGCAGCAGCAACAATTCCCAGCTCAAGTTGATTGCATTAGCAGCGTCTGCTGCAGCTGCCTCTGCTGCTGCTTCTTTCCCATAGCAGAACCTATTTAACTGTAATTGTATGCGATGTGATACTATATGCAGTGTACCGCTAACTTTAATAAATTAATTAATCAACGCTTTGGCCATGTTAACAGGGCGTGCTGCTGCTTTTGCTGCCACCTTCTTCATGTCTTCCTGCGCCAAGTACCACAAGAGGCGAGCTAGAAGCGAATGAGTTGCCACAACTTTAAGACACTCTATGCAGGCAAAGTTGCCAATTGAAATGTTTATAAGAATTCCTTTAGAGTCGCAACTAAATTGCTGCACTTCTGGCCGCTGCAACAATTATACCCTGTTGGCTTGTGTCCGTTTTTTACTGGGTGCTGGCTAGGAAAATGTATCTCAAAATGCAGAGGCAGCCAATTGGAACTGTATATGTTGGCTGCATGTTGTGGGGGCAACTTCTATGTTATTCTGCTGCCTGCTGCCTGCTGCCTGTGGCAGCCACAGCCATTGTTGCCTTTACGTTTGCCGCCTTGTCATTGTTGCAAGACGATGACTTCCCACAGATTCACAAGCGGCAGCACAACGCGACAGAGTTTTCCCTTTCGTTACGTGACAGCGCGCCCAACAACTGCACAAAAAACCGACTGAGAATGCTGCCAAAGGGCGTGCTCGCCTAAAAGATACTCTTTTCGGGTAACTTCAGTTGGCTTGTTGTCAGGCGTGTTGCAGAGTATACACAACAATCGCACGTTGCATGCAATGACAGAGAGAAAGAGAAGCCCATCCTCTAGCTGCAGACACCCAGACTAAGTACAGCGTCAACTTCAGCGTCAGCGTCAGCGACAGCGTCAGCGACAGCGACACCCAACCCAAAACAAGCCAAGTAATCTGCATATCGCCGCCAGGCAGATCTTAACTTTTGTTTCGCTGCATTGTTCTTGGCTCGTTGCTATAATCATGATATATATGTGTGTGTGTGGTGCTCCGCCTATATAGTATGAGTACTTATTCATACAGATATATCTGCTTATAGTCGTGTATAATTGACAGGCGCTCATTTTCCGCGCGAATGCGGCGGCTTTCCCAAAGATCGTTTTGTCGTTGTTTTTTGTTTAGTTTTTTTATGCAACTTTTTCGTGGCTGGCTTTTCGTTTTGTTTCATGTATTTGCACTTTTCCTTTTTTTTAGCCGTAATTATCATGAAACTGGTACTCTAAGCCTTTTTCTTGCATTACTTCATTTATTTGTTATCTGTACGCTTTTTACTTTGCGGTGCGTGGCGAGTTTGTCAACCTCGGCTCTGCGTGGGTCTCAGCCGATATGACGCATCTGTCGGCAACGAAACTGCTAACTGTAAGCTGCCAAGACTTGGTCAATTGCAATAAAACGATATATGGAAAACTTGCAGTGATTTTCTTCAGCTTTCAGCTTATCAGCTGCTGCTGCTGCTGCACTTGGCATTGGACGCAAACACGAGAGCACCTCTCTCTCTCTCGCTCGCTCTCTCTCTTGCTGTTGGGGTATTGCGTGTGTCGTGTGGCACATTCAACATCCGGTTTGTTGGCTCTTTTTGGTTGTTGGCCATCGCCGACTGGTTGTCGTCGCTGTCGCTGCTGGCCGCTGGCAATTTCCGTTTATTGACTCGTAAAAGACGCAACAATATCGTAAAATGTCACAGTTGTGTCTGTTTGCGTATTGTTGCAATTCAGTTTTCGACTTTATGAATATGTCTGTCTCCCTGGCACTTGTGCCACAGCTTTTCTTTTGGGTCAGGAAGTGCGACGACACAACTAGAAGGCTAGAAGAAGACATTTCCGACACATCCCCAAGGCTGCTGCTATATTTATCTGAACCGCTTTAATTACAGATATTATTGCAGAAGTGCACAACCCCTCATCATTTAATGTTCAATTTGAGGAATTACAGTGTGCATAATCGTCGAGCGTTTGCGCCCTGACCTTCCTCTGCCCCCCCTCCTTACACTTGTTGAAGCGTATGTTGCAAGATAAGCCGCTCGGAATAGTTGCAGCTGTTGGCGCAAGATAGTGTATCTCGTAATTGTTTCACTCACTAGTATACAGTAAATTATGCTCGTCGCAAACGATTAATAATAGACAGTTAGATTAGATAGTTATCTCACTGGGGCACAGTGCATGCAGATTTCAAGGCGCAACTGTACGCGCTGCACGCGAAAAAAAAAAGAAAATCCCCCGAGTATTTAGCAAGCACACTCACCCTTGAGGGCGCCAGGGTTGCAGGTTGCAGGTTGCATTGGGGGCGTGCAACGAGTATCTAATTAGTCGTCATTGGCATTTGTCTGGCTTCAGCATCAGCTGCAACCCTTCTACTTGCTAACGAGGGTTGTCAGTGCAGATTGTTTGAGGTGCGGGGGAAATTCTTTTGTGCGTCAGGTGGCAGGCGGAGAAAGTCACGGTTCGAGTGAGACTGCTGATGAGACTGCTTCTAAGTGAGGCGGCGCCATGCTGTGCCTTTGGCATTTCTTTAATACTCGTTTCACAGCTTTTCGGACTTATGCAAATGAGCTGGGCACTTGGGCTTATCTCATAGAAATGGATGTAATAATAAACAAGAGCCGTAAGCTGGCTAAAATGTGTGACAGTTTCATAATAGGGCCCCCCGAACACAGACACACAACGGCGGTTGCAGTGAAAAATGTTAACCCAAAAAAACAAAAGAGGCGAGTTGACGGCGGCCTTAACAGCGGCCGAGAAATGTTAATCAAACATAGCTGTACAATTCTCAGAACTGGCACAATAAAAGCCACTCCACGACAAGAAGAAGGCGAAGAAGAATAACAACGGCGGCAGCAGCGGCGTCGGCGTCGGTAAAGCGCAGCTTAGAAGCAGCAAGAGGAAAACCCAAAGCGAAAAGAGAAGCAGAAGCAGAAGAAGCAGCAACAGCAACAGCATAAAATAATAACAACACTTGTGCGACTATACTAGAAGCTGGCGCACGCGCAGGCCAATTAAGAAGCGCGGCTCTGCCGGCGTCGACGGCGACGCCAGCATCGACGTCCAGTCATTCATCGAAGCATGCAGCGAGAGCTTTGACTTTGCTTTCTTTGCTGCAGTTGTTGTGCCCGCTCCACTTTCGCTGTGCTTGTGTGCAAGCCGCGCTCTCTCACTCGCTATCTCTCTCGCTTGGTTACTCTCTCTTCGCTCATCACTCACAATAGCTCCCACTCTCGCGCATGCTCAGCGCGCTCTGCTGCTGCGGGCTTTGGGTTTTTAGGTTTGTGTCTTTGGCGCTCAGTTCGCTTTTAGTCGCGCTTGAAGCCGGTTGTTGTCGCCAGTCGCGTATCGCTTTTCGTTGCGGTCTCGTTGTCAACATTTTGTTATTATTTTGCTTTTTACGCGTTGCGTTGCGTCGCGTCGCGTAGCGAGAAAGTCTGGCAACAAATGCATAAATCGCACAGTGTCTCCTGAGGAAGGCGCGCGCGCCTCTTTTTCGTGTGCATTTTTCGCGATGACGCATCCAATGCGCTTTGAGCCAAGTTTGGTGTATTGACAGTGGCAGTGGCAGTGACAATAGCAATAACAATCGAATTGACTGCCGCAGCCGCAGCCGCAGTGTCAATGTCCTTTTTCGCGGAACAACGCCCCGAACTCAGCTTCTTTGGATTAGCCGCACTTGAATAACGTAAGTTGCTAAATGCTTCAGCGCGACTCGATTCGAGTTTGGGTTTAAGCTTAAACTTAAGCCGAGTTGATTTGGGCCATTTATTTTACAGCTTCTGCTGCTTCTTCTAATAATAATTAAGACAAAAGCGCACAGAAACGACAACAACAACTGCAAAAGCAACAGCAGCGAACAGTAAAAAATCAAAAAATACCGCTTGGGTGAAATTCCATTTCTCTTTTAGTTTTTCAGTTTTATTTTTTGTGATTTTTTGTTCCCCGTTTGTTCGTTTACCATCTTTGAACGTTTATAAAAAGTGAAAATCAAGTGACAATCAATTAAAATTCGAGACCAGGCAGCAGTCCAAAAAAAAAAGCAAATAAATAAAACCGAAACCAAAGCATAGCAAAGCCAAAAGCAAAAGAAAGAGAAAAAATCGATTTTCAATTTCAAGCGACGGCGAGTTTTTGTTCTAATTTTGTCACACAATTTTATTTATGTTGTTGTTGTTGTTGCTGTTGTTTTTTTTGACTGTCTTCTTCTACGTGGTTCTCCGTGCTGCGTTGGCTCGTTTTATTTTGGTTTCTTTGGGTATTTTCACGGCACTTACGATGCGAGGCTTAACCCAAATTCACTTGTTGCATGCGCTGAATAAGCAAAAAAATACAGAAAAAAAACACACAACAAGAAGAAAAATTTACAAAATACAAACCTTGCAGAGAATCGAAGAAACGTTTTGTCGCTGCCTTTCTATGGCTTTGCATTAATGCAACACACTTACAACTGGCGACTGGGTCAGACCCCAGACCCAAGGCGGTTGCCCGACCCACTTTCAACACGTCGAGCCTCCGTCGCAGCTCCCAACCCCCAACGTCAGTCGTCAGACGTAACCCCTTAGTTGGATCCCCGCTCAAATTACAAAAGCGTTGACAGCTCGCCTGTCACTAACTAAACTAAACGAATTCATCACCAACAATAATAATAACGACGACAACAGCTTGTGTTGGATGAGTGTGTTTTTTGTTGCCCATACTCGTAGTATAGTAAATTGATTATAAACACATGAAAGCCTCATTCTCACTCTATTGAATTTGTATTTTTATTTTTCTTTTTTTGTAATGCAAAATTCACATTTGGTTAGCTTCAAAAGCGGCAAGAGAATTCCAGCAACTTTGAATGTGTCGAATTTGGAATACACTCCAGATTTTATTCGATTTCAAGTTATGTAAAGGGGGGAAGTAGTCTTATTATAAGATACTGCTTTAATTGCACTGCCAGTTATTTACTATATCAATAACAATTAAGGCAAAGCTATTAAGAGTATCGAAATCGATTTAAATGCTCACCTGTCTTTCGTTACAACATCACAATGGCAAAGAAAACAACGCATTGTATCTTAACAAATTGCACAGAAATCAACAAAAAGACTGTTTAGGCGTTTTTAGCGCTGACCAACAACAAAACACACACATCGTCGTGTTGTTGTTGTTTGTGTTTTTTGTGCTGTTCATAAATGGTCAGTTTGTTTGCTTTTGTTGTTGCTCAAGCAATTGTGTGTAGATGTTTAGGTCTGCTATATACACACGCAAATAGATGAGATTTAGTGTGTGTTGTGTTGAGTGCGAAAATCGAATCGCTTCCCCCACAATCCACACATCCACTCGACATGTCTCGCGGTCTCCATCTCGAACTGCCGAATTGCCGAGTTGCCGAATTGCCGAATTGCGTGGGCTACCCAAGGGTAGCCGCGTCTTGTTATACTTACTTGTTGATAGCTGATATTATTTTTATTAGAAAAACAAACTTAAAACTAACATAGCAGCGGCGACCTTGTTTTGATTTGAGTTTCATGTGCGTGCTCCGACTACAACTAAAGCAAATGTATCCAAATGTCCATATGCTGCCCCATCGCTATGTGGTGGACAAAGTGTAGGCACTTTCGGGCAAATGACCGATTAGAAATCGCATCAGTTTCGTGTGTTTGTCGCTTTTTATTTTCTTGTTTTTGCTGCTGCATGGCAACATCAAAGCGGGCGCCAACAATTTCAAATTGCCAGTTATTAATTGCCAGCACTCAAACAAACAAAAACAAAAAAAAAACAAACTACACACAAAAGCCGAAAGCCAAGTAGCTGGGTTGCCAACCATTTAAAAATTACATACCACTTCGCGAATCACTGAAATGATGGGCGACCTGGGCGAGTGTAATAGCGCACTTTCTGCCCAGCAACACGATGCATAATATGTTACAGAAGAGCTTAACAGTGGGCGTGCAAGTGCATAACATTGCAGGGCGCTGTTAGCAGCGTATTCATTACAGCAGAATGTTAACTAGGTTAAAGGCTTTGTTTATGCAGTACAGTTGTCAAAGGCAATGCATAATTATTACAATGCTCTATACCTTAAATCGCTTAAATGATGAATGACCTGGGTGAGTGTAACAGCGTACTTTCTGCCCAACAACACGACGCAGCCGCTGTTAATTGAGCCCACGCAGAACTTAACAGTGGCCTTGCATTGCGCTGTTAACAGCGTGTTCATTACAGCAGGATGTTAACTAGGTTTAGGGCTTTGTTTTTGCTGTTTGTGCTGTTGCCAAAGGCAAATGAATATTTATTACTGCAAGTACGCAAAGGTAAATTAATAATTATTACTGCAAGTACGCAAAGGTAAATTAATAATTATTACTGCAAGTTCGCACTATTTCGCGAAGCGCTCCAACAACATTATGCAGCTACTGTTAACTAAGCCCACGCTTAAATGATTCTCGAAAAGAGGAGCTTAACAGTAAGCCGTGTGATTAACATGAAGTGGCTCTGTTAACTGCTTAATAGCAGCGTATGTGCTACAGCAGGATGTTAACTAGGTTTAGGGCTGTGTTTATGCTGTCTATATTGCATAATTATCACAGCAATTGCAATTGCAAAAATGCCTTCTTCGTTGCGGTTGATTGGGTTGAATTTAATAAATATTGTATTTAGAAATTGTTGCGGCCACCCTCGCTGTCTGCCTCTGACGCACTTAACTAATGCATACTCTCCTCTCTTCTCTTGCAGGTAAATGACAAGAAGTGCAGAAACAAGCAATTAAAACATTTTCCAAAACGAAATTGAAATTTTGCGACAAGAATAACAAATGTTTGCAGTTCCAAGTTGCAGACAGACACACATAGGAATGCACACATCGAAATCTATATATATATATGTATATACATATGCATATGGCCATAAAATAAACACTCTCGTGTGTGCGATGCCTATCGGTGTTTATGGCAATTTTATTGTGCTCTGCCTCTATCTGTAGCTGTATCTGTGGCTGTAACCGCGATGTATCTGCATTTGTAGCGCTCTGCTCTCGCCGTGCATAGCGAGGGAAGAAGATGGAAGGCAAATGATTTGTTTTTCCGTAATTTTTGCGCATGAAATGAAAAGCTTTCTAATCGCTTGACTGCCTCAGCTTCGGCTTCAGCGTGGAAGCACTGCAGTTTGCGCCCTCGTAGCGCCTTGACATTTTCCGAATTCAATTTCGCTCGCAGCGTGTCGCGATTTTTCCAACCTATATGTACGCGCCTCACAAACCAATTATATACTATACTATACTGTAGATATATTATATATACTATTGGGCGGATACTTATGTATAGATATATAGAATCGCACATTTGGCAGTTTGTCGCCATCATTTTTGCGTCGCGTATTCGCTTTGGAAAATGTATATAGAGAAACGATTCGCATATTTCGTCCAAGTGCTCGCCGAAGAAACACAAAATCGTGGCCAATACTGAGCAATGCGATTACTATACCACTAAACCCAACAACAACAACAACAATAATTGAGAATAACAAAGAACGTCGAGAACATCAAGAGCATGGCACTGACAATGAACATGGTCTTCTTAAAGGATTTGCGTTCACGCCTCAAAGGATATCTGCACGTATGTATATCTATATAATCGCGCCCGCATTCCAGCCGGAATCGCACTTCAATATGAATACGAATATGAATATATGAATGTGTGAACACAAGTCGAATGATAGCACGCGCGCAATTTGCTTACTTGAGTCATGTAGTCAGTGTGGAGTATACCTCGTAGCTAAACTGCGGGCTGAGGGGTGGATGTGGGGGCCAGATGATAACGACTGCAAAGACAGTTGAGCGTTTCGAGGAGTATGCGTTGCGTTGTGCACTTTTATTGCTCGCCAGCATATTTGATATTATTAATTGAACGTGGGCAGACTTTCGCTCTATATAACATCGCTCTCCCGCCGCCGCCCCGTTCGCTCTCCCAGTGGCGTCGGCGGCCCACACAGCAGACTGCGTCAAAAGAAAGCCACGAAATTTAGCCATTTACTGTTTACTGACGTCGCCTCAGCTCTCTCGTCCTCTGCACTTTTCTCCCACTAGCTCTACCATTTCCGTTCCCTCTGCCGCTCCCGCTCCCTCTCCCGCTGCCGCCGTCCTTCCGCTGTCAGTTCTGCAACTTTCTCAGACAGCGGCTGTCATCATCATGACCGCCCTACAGACTGGATACCCCTTGCTTATTAAGACTCACACACTCGCAGTCGCACTCGCACTCGCATTTGTATCTCGTATCTTTGTCTCTGCTGTGTCGCTGTATCGCATATTATGCTGATTATTCAAGTATTCGTAAGTGTGTTGTGTCAGTTTTTCTTCCAGCAACAACTTTGGCTTTCTGCAATTGCATTATGCAACTCACCTCTGCTGCCCTCTCTCTCTCTCTCCCTCTCTTTCCATCAACTTGGTTTTATTTTCTTGGGTTTTTTAAAGAATGCGCCGTGTCGTTGTGGAGCCGCTATAATTTCACATACTTACGACAGTGTACGACTCGTAAAACATTTCCCAGGAGCTTTTTACTTAGTTGTTTTGCTTTTTTTTTGTTTTTATGACGCTGCCCAGAAAAACGCTTCATAAAAAGCGGCAGAGACGCGACAACCTAAGCAGGGAGTCGGAAAAGTCAATGCGGTTATTAGCGTGTAGCTATGTGCCTGGATTAATGTGTTCATCTCTGAGTAACGTGAATGGTATGCAATGCATAGATGCATAGAAAGTGGAGCTCAGCTGCTGCAGACAAACTTTAATCGCAACATCTGATTGCAGTTGAGCTTTGCTATTTGCTAGCTTCATTAATAACAAATCAGCAGCTGATATTTGGTTGTGCTGTGAATCAGAGTGAAATAGAAATAGAATAGAAATAGTTATGAATGAATAGTGTGTGTGGTTTTGGTTTCACAACTTGCTGCAGCTATATGGTGACTAAGCTGTTTGGCTGCCCTAAAACTAACTACGTTATAACCTCGGCTCTTATCGGCGCGGCGGCAAAACAGTGCGTATTAGTAATATTTGTTGCTAATCATGCCATGTGCTTAACTCATCCATGGCATGGCAAGGTGCTGTAACCGTCACAGGGCTTCGCTGTAGTGGCGAGAGAGTGCAATCAATGGCTGTCGATGCGGTCAGTCGGCGCGTCGTGTCAGCTGCGTTGCGTCTGTTGTTATCAACTGGGCCGAAAGCAGTTGGGCTGGCTAACTAGAGCTTCGTGAGTCAGCTCGGCAGTGCCGAGGTTCGTGACAAATCGCCGTCGTTCGCCTTCGCCCACCCACGAGCTGCAGCTCGGCTCGTTGAACGCATTTATTAGCACCGAATATGACATTAATTTCACTCGAAGTTCGATTGTTGAGGTTGACGGGACGCGTGCGGTTGTCGTTGCGGTTGCGGTGTGACAGGTTGCCAGTGTGTCGTCGTGTCGTTTGCAACAAGTGGCAGCCAGCTCTATCCAGTCTTTGCCACGCATTCTATGTAATCGCAATTCACATAATGCCAAGGCCCCCAACATAAAGCGAAATCTATTGAAAATTTCATCATATCTCCCAGCAGTGTACAGTGCGAGTGTGTGCGAGTGTGTGTGTGGATAAACAAACGAACTGCTTGAATAATTTGCCAGCTAAGTCTGTTGGCCAGGCTTATCGCAGTACGCGAACCCCAAGAACCCGATAAGAACGCGCTACGCTTTGTTTCCGTCCCTGGGAGAATCGGAAGGGCGCACAAACAAACTCTCCAGTTATTAGATCGAGTATTTTCCACTCGCCCAAGCAAGCGCATTGTGCAATCGATCAAATACAGTCGTTGTCATTAAAGTCGCATAAAGCCAGACAATTGTCGGGAGTGGATTTGTTTTTGTTGGTTTTTTGGTTGGCAAGTAAAGAGAAATTCTGTTGAATATTCAATAAAGTCGCGTCGCAAACATGGCCAACTGACAGCTGCTGTGCTGACCATATTCAGCTAATTGGCAATGAGTCAAGTTCACTTTACACACACAGTTCACAGTTGCCAACAATTAATGCAAATTTCGCAGTCAATTGGAAACGCTTCTGCTCCACAATCCAACTAGAAATTGTTATATACTGCTATTATAACGATTTGCAAATGTTTTCGAACTCATCATTTCCTAATTGTGGCTGTATAAAAAATGAAGCAAATCAATGCGCTTTGCAGCTGCGTCAAGTTGCATTGTAAACTATTGAGAGGCATATAATAAATAAATGCAGGGCTGCGATCTCTGTCTGGGGGCTTAATAATAATATTTACAAATTGCCAGTCGCGACTGTCGCGCTTACGATGTAAGAGTTTTGCTTCAAAAATTGCGAAGTAAACAAAGGCCACAACTTATGTGTTTTATTTTCAAGTCATGCGCTTTATATAGATACGCTTACACGCTCCTTATCTGGCATTAACAGACGTATTTATAGTGCCATGTTGTGCTATGCGCGTCTGTGGCTCCCTTTAGTATCATGCGAAATAGTTTTGATTCTGATAAAAATTGTAAGCAGTGCTTTGATAAAAGCTTCTATTTCGATTAGCAACTATTTTGCTGTTGATTATTTTATTTACCAACGGTATCCATTTCTAAAACTTTGTCCCCACTTCGAAATAGACTTTCCTTTCATTCCAAATATATGTGCTTTGGTTTTTCACAACTTTCTGTTTCAGGGTTTCGTTCTTTGACAATTGAAGAAAGTTTGCAGCGATTCTGAGAATCGTGTGAAAGTTTTGTGACAAGAATTGATTTGTACAATGCAATTGAACTTGATTAGACGTCGCTTTTTTTAATTTGCATCATAATTGCTGGTGCGCCGGGTGAATGAATGTTGCTCGATATCAGATCGGAAATGTGTGGAAAACGAGAACAGCACACCGAAGTTTATCAGCTTCATTTAACTTTCTCGCTCTGTCGCCGCACCACCGCAGATGATATGATGATATGACAATCTAGAACCAGTTCGCTCTGGCGACTCGTTTCCCCTCCCTCTGTCTGTTGTACATTTTCTTGATAACTGACAGAGTTGTGTGGAGTCGTGTGAAAAGTCGTCACAAGTCGTCTAATTACCATGAACAGGTCACAAGAAAACACAAACTAAAACATAAACCCCATCGAAATTCCAACGAAAGAAAAATGTCGAATCTGGTGAAGCGAATACGCAGCATGTTGCACACACAGCCCAAAACTGAGGCAGCAGCCATCACATCGAACGAGGAGCTGCGGCCGCGCAAGTGCAACTCGTTGCCACGACGACGTCGTGCAGCGTCCGCCGCATCCTCGATACGACGGCGAGCGAGTGCCTCGCGCCTGTGGCAACGCATCGTTTCGAATTTCGAGTCATCCAACGGTGGCATCTTTTACACCGACACCTTGGTGACCGACTACGGCGCGCACATCGATGAGGCAGGCAACAACAGTAGACAATTGTAGACAACTTTGCAACTAATCCACTATGTGTATCTCTCTTCCTTTGTTGCAGGGCGAATACATAAAGCATCCCGTACTGTACGAGCTCAGCCATAAATATGGCTTCACAGAGAATCTGCCCGAGAGCTGTATGTCCATACGGCTGGAGGAGATCAAAGAGGCCATACGACGCGAGATACGCAAGGAGCTGAAGATCAAGGAGGGCGCCGAGAAGCTGCGCGAAGTGGCCAAGGATCGACGCTCGCTCAGCGACGTGGCGGTGCTCGTGAAGAAGAGCAAAAGCAAATTGGCCGAGCTGAAGTCGGAGCTGCAGGAGCTCGAGAGTCAAATACTGCTGACATCCGCCAACACGGCGGTCAATAGCAATGGTCAAGGTGAGTCGCGACGCTGCTGTTTAGACAGTGACAAATGTGGTTGGTGGTGCCACAAGTTGGTGGCATTAACAAGCAACTTTATGGCCTGCTGCCCAAAAAGTTACAGAGCACAAAAACGAAGACTGTGGAAACCGTTTAGTCGACATATCTTAACGGCTATTTGTCACGCAAACTGCCATCTGTCTGGCTGGTTATGCATCCATCCATCTATTTATTTATCTGCCAGATACAATTGTATCTAGGGAGCGCTTTGCGTGTTCTCTTACATTACCTGTGCGTTTATCGTTGACTCGCGCGTATCGCGTATCTATAGCAAAACACTTGGCGAGTGTCAAGTTTTTTGTGCTCCCCTATACCCTGTAATTAAAGGGGTAGCGCAATAGTTGTTTGTCGTACGAAAGTAGTAAAGACGTAAATTAATTGAACAACAGTCAATCAGCTGAAGACACTTTGAATCTATATTTATCAAGTCTTTTTTCAGAGCTATTCTTTGTAGTTGACAGACGTGAATGCTGCTCGTTTGTGGTCTAGGGTATGTCTTAGTCATACTCGGCTGCTTTGTTTGGCTTTTGCTTTCAACTATTGACACAAGTGGCATGAAATGTGACTGCTCAACGTTTCGGTTGTTCGACTGTCTCGTTGTTCGTTCTTTCTGCTTCCGTGTTTGGCCAACGGCAGCAACAAGAACTGCTGCTGGCAGCAGCAGTAGATTCTTCCACATCCACATCATCGTCATGAGTTTTGTGTGGCGTTGAAAGCTTCATGTGCGCAATTGATTGATATGTTTGGCAGCAGCTGCCACTCAGCGAGCGCGGCAGCACAACAAACATCTCACGGCGCTGCAGCCGAAGAATGACATTCCAAGCTGCAGACGGAAATTTCGAAGTGAATTTCCATGAAAAATGCTCCCGATAAATGCTCTCGATAAACATGGCAGCAGCAAGAGCTTCTTCTATTTATACACAAATCGAATAGCGAACGCAATTCAAATGCTCATCTTCTAAATAACAGCGTTTCTAATTGTTTCCGCTTTGCAAATAGCAACAGCAATCCAATCAAAAGTTGCAGCCTAGTTGTCCCATTGACATAGTTGGCAACTTTTCAGTGGTTTGTCAATGCGCAGTAATCAACAACTTAACTTGCTCAAACACCAGCAGAATCCATTAAGCTGCCACACACAATCCTTCAGTCCATTAGTGGCTGCTGTTGCACGATGCGTTCGCCCGTTCGCGCCGTGCCACATACACTAACGAGTTGCAGCTTAATTGACGCCGGCTGCTGGCCGGGAGTGGGATGGGCTGGGCTGGGATGGGATGGGTGTCGGTTGGCGGTCAAGTGAAGCGACCTGTGTGAACCGTTTAAGCCATGTTAATCACAGTTGACCCCCGACATTTGCCAGCGTGCGGTTAAACGCTTTGACACCCCTTACAGCAATCAGCATGTGGTCGACTGGTCGACTGGTCGGGTGGTCGGGTGGTCGAGTGGCCAAGGTCAGGTTGAGAGCGCAGCGATTACAGCTAATTAGGCTGGAATTGCTGCGGCAATTAGCAGGCGAGCGGAAGGCAGTTGTTTATGCTTGTTTGTTTATGCGATCGATGTGGCATGAAACTCTACAATAACAATGGCCCTTGTGTGTTTACAGAAGCGATTGCATTCAGCGGCATCGATGGCAGCGGTGCTGCACAATTCGGCGGCGCTGTCGGCGGCTTGGGCGGCAACAATGCGATGGCAGGTGGCGGCGCACCGGCGACGCCCAACGACAAAGTGCTGGCCTCGCTGGAGAAGCAGCTGCAGATCGAGATGAAGGTGAAGACGGGCGCCGAGAACATGATTCAATCGCTGGGCATTGGCTGCGACAAAAAGCTGCTGGCGGAGGCGCACCAGATGCTCGACGACTCGCGGGCCAAGATTGAGTTTCTGCGCTTGCGCATCATCAAAGTCAAACAGAATCGCGAGCAGGCCGACCGCATGAAGGCCGCCCGCCAGCAGACCGACGAGCACGGCGGCATCCTGGGCACCGGCAGCGGACTCACGCAGCCGCAGAGCCTGGAGACGACGCTCGAGGAGCGCATCGAGGAGCTGCGCCATCGGCTGCGCATCGAGGCCGCCGTCGTCGATGGAGCCAAGAACGTCATACGCACGCTGCAGACGGCGAACCGTGCGCCAGACAAGAAGGCGCTGCAAGAGGTGAGTGCGCACTCTAGTTAATGCCAGGCCAGGCTACTTAGCATTAGTTGTTAATTAGATTAACCTAAATAGCTGCTAGATCTGGCCGTTGGCCAGGTAAGAGCGAGACGCGCGCGGGGGCGGGCCACTCGTAAGGCCTGCCCAACAACAGACCGAGTGCGAGTGCTAAAGCGAGTGCGAGCGAGCGGACCAGCTGCCATTTGTGGCGTGTGCCACACGGCGTATGATTCATGTGCGCGTTGCGTATACGTGCCGTATGCCGATTGCCCATTGCCGATTGCCTTAAGGCGAGCGCGAGAGAACTCGCAAATGAAACAAAAAACGAGGCTAATTACGCGGCTGTTGAAAATATTTCAATTTTTCCTCGTGCCTCATATTCAGTGTCTTTAAGTTTTTATGTGCTAACTGTCGCCTCATTAATTTACTTGCGCGGCATCTTAAAAATGCCTGCTTGGCCGCCCAGGCTCCTCTGGGCCAGCCCTGCAGACAGTCTGTCGTCGTGTTCGCGGATTTTAGTGCTATTTAGCGAGTGGTATGTCGAGTTGAAACTGGGGGAATTAGTATGACTTATCATGAATTTAACATTCTCTGTGAATTTCTTGAGTTATGTGATGTGCAAGCATTGTGCGGAACATTGTTTCAGTAACAAATGTGTCTCCTTTTCGTATCATTTAAATAGTTGAACACATGTAGTCTGCAGTCAGTCGCTTTGTTTCAATATTTCTAACATAAATTGTCGAGTTTGCTCTTTTGTTTTAATAGCAATTGTGACTCTTTCATTTCATTTAAAGAGCTTAACACATGTAGTATGAAGTAAGCCGAGTCTTTTCACAGACTTTATATAATTGTTTGATGTTTGCTTGCATATAGTTTGACATTTTACTGTGCAATCAGTCGCTTTGCTTCAATATTTCGAATATAATTTGTCGAGTTTGCTGTGAAATTCTGCAGTATATTGTTTTAATAGCAATTGTGATTCTTTTATTTAATGTAAAGAGTTTAACACATGTAGTTTGAAGTAAGCTGAGTCTTTTCACAGACTATATAATATATATAATTGTTTGACATTTGCTCAAAACATACTTTGACATTGTAGTATGCAGTCAGTCGCTTTGTTTCAATATTTCTAATTTGTCGAGTTTGCTGCAGAATTGTCTTAGCAATAAATGTGACTCTCATTTAATATAAAGAGTTTAACACATGTAGTATGAAGTAAGCCGAGTCTTTTGACAGACTTTATATAATTGTTTGACATTTGTTCAAAACATACTTTCGCATTAAATTTGTAAGGCTTCACTTTGCTTAAAGTGCATCTATTGTGATTGTATTGATTGTATTTGCAATTTCGATACAAATTAAAGTTAGCTGGCTTGTGTGTTGCTGCTTCACAGTTGGCTGCCAAATTCCTAATTTGATTGCGTTTCTTCTTCGTCGCTGCTATCAAATTAACATCAAAGCACACAGTTTCAGTTGGAGTCAATCACAAATTTCCTTTGGTTTGTGACACTTCTGCAACTTGACGGTGTATCTTAGATTGTGCCACGACTACTGATAGATGTTGGGAGTCTCGCAGCGTATACACTTGTCGGCGTGCCACACTTGTTGCCCCCTGCTCGGCTGGTTGCACAATATTTCCGACTTCCTGTCGCGTGGACAGATGATTGCTTTGTCCGTGCTGCTGATTTATTTGTGTTGACTGCCGCTGTTTGTGGCTTTTTGTGTTATTCGACTCTTGCAGACTCTCTTGCGCCCCATTGGCATTTACATTTTTGTTGCTGTCGAGATTACAAATTACATATTTACCAAGACTCCGGCCATGCGTGGCCTATATTCTCAGCACAGCACAGCACAGGAATCCTCAGCTGAATCTGTTCCATTCCATTTGCTGGCCAGCGCATATTTATTTGTGCAAAGGGGTGGAAATTCTTGTTGATGCGAGTGCAGTTTTTGACATAAACACATGCAACAACAGCAGCCGCAACGATGGCCAACAGATGTTTTTCTTGGCCTGCCGCCTGCTCCCTCGGAGGAGATAAACAAAAACGGTCAGCCAAATGCCCTTTGCTCATGTTGTGTGTTTGCTAAACATTAATAGAACTATGCTGAATAGATACGCGTATATGCATCAATCTATATAGAGTTTCTACGATCGCCACGGAGAGCGCGCGAGAGTGAGACACAGATGCTGCCGTAGAAAACGCAGCCCACACTTTGTTCTCTAGCGAATTTTCACGCATTTTCAGTTTCAGTTCAGTTCAGTTCAGCTGCCGTTTGGGCTGCGTGCGCGTTTTGCGTGTTTCGCCGTTTCGCCGTTTTCCCGTTATTTTCCTTTTGTTTTCGCCGCGTGACGTTTACTTTACTTTACTTTTTGTTCGGTACCATTTTGAAAAACGTTTTTTAATTACTTTTCGGTCTGCAACGCATTTTTGCGCTCGAAACTTTATGCAGATGTAATTAAACGCGACAGTCACATAGACAAATGAAATATATATACATGCCTATATATCGTGGCGTACATATATAGTAGTAGTAGTAGTAGTACACGAGGCGAACACAGACTCTCACTTTGATTCCAGGCATAAACATTACGCATACGCAGCGTGTGTCAAAAGTCAGTTTCGTTTTCCAAAGAAATTGCGTAATGCTTTTTTTTTATGTATTTTATTATTAATTTTTTCCGCCTTTGTTGTTGTTGTTGTTGTTGCGCTGCATTTGTAGTTTTGTGCGTGCTTTGGCCCCAATAGGCTTTTGAGGTCATCTTGCGATTTTTAGTATTTTACAACAACTCAAAACGCCTGAAGAATTTATAAATAAATGCACATAAAATTAGAAACGTCGTTTTACAAGCCGTGCGAGAAAACAAAAAAAACAATATAGAGAGCAAAAGAAACTAAAATAAAAACTGAAAGTGTTTCTTGTTGTGCGTCGCTGAATGAAGCTAAAAATAATATTAAATTAAGGAAAAAAGCACGCAAGAATAAAGAAAATTAATAAAGAGCTTCAACAATAACAATAAAACCGCCCACTGTGCGAGGGTGGCTCAATAAGTGAGCCATCGAATCGATTTGCCGACTGCCTGAACTCATTTCGCATAGAAGTCGTGTGTGGCGGCTGATGAATCAGTTGTTATATATGGCCATTCGCATGGCACATTTATCAAATCATCTGAGTGTCTATGCCACTTATTTTTAGCTACTCAATTTGCATTGGCCAATAAATTTTCATTAAATTTGAGTTATTAGTGCGTTTGATCGCAGTGCAGCAGATTTTAATTAAATTTCATGAAATTAATTGAAGCTGTATTCGTTCGTATGTTTGATTAATCGCTTTGTTGCGATCACTGCTTGGGCTGCCCTCGCTGTGGATTAGTTTGCAGTTTGTGTTTGCCGAACTATCAAGAGCAACGTTTCGCGTCGTATTTTTAGCATAATCTATAAGAGTATCAAGACTATATGCCGCATATCTGTGCCGCCGCTCGCGAGTTCTATAACCAAATCGGCGGCGCACCTTGAGCAACGTTAGCAACATGCGCGTCTAACGCCCGTCCCAAGTGCCTGTCGAAGTGTCTGTTGGCGAGGATGAGCGAGAAGCGCGTCGAGGAGCCACCGCTGCCGCATGAACTCACTGCCGAGTGGACGGTGCGTGCCCAGCTGACGTTCGCGCGCGGCGGCGACCCTGTGCAGCAGGAGTACCATGCCCAGGATCCGCTGCATCCCGTGCGCGTCGTCTACAAGTGGAGCACGCCCTGCGACCAGCCCGAGCCCGAGCAGGAGAAGGTAAGCAGTCGCGACGGCAGGCAACAGGCAACTAACGACGACGACCATTGCAGGCTACGGCTGCCACCAGCTTCCGCAGCACGAACTCATCGGCCACGTACGCGGACTCGGCCTTCGGCAGTCCGCAGGCGTCGCGCGTGACGCAGGCGCCGCAGTTGTCGCAGTTGCCGCTGGTGGCGAGCGATGGCGTCACGGCGCAGGTGTGCGGCACGCGTTGCCGCAGCACTTGCAACATTGTCGTCTCGGCCGTGGCGGACTTTCTGCCCGAGCAGACGTCCGAGGCGGACAACGCGCCGTTTGTCTACCACAGCAAGGTGCGTGCTCAGCAGCTGCGCGACGCCTGCTCGCAGACGAGCGACACCGAGGAGCAGCAGCTGCGGCGGCGGCCCGCCTACGATCAGCGACGCGCCACCACCGAGTCGCTGATGAACTTCAGCAGCCGGCGGCAGGCCGAGGAGGCGAACACCTTTGTGGTAAGTGGCGTGGCAAGCTAACGAGTCGCAGTCGAGAGTTGACACGTCTACTTGTCTGTGTGTGTTTTTAGCCAACCTACTCGCCCACGCCAACGACGCCCTCGTCGACGTTCAAGTCGGCGTCGCTGCCACGCATACCGCCGCTGCCGGCAACGCCGTCGCCACGGCTGCCCAATCTGGGCGAGAAGAAGCCGCGCACGGTGCACATCGACGTCTACTGCACCGGCTCCGAGGAGGAGGAGGAGGACGAGCGGCAGGCGGACGCGGATGCCTCCAGCTCCGACTCCGACTCGGAGGCGGACAGCAAGCAGCATCTGTACGAGCTGGACTCCAACTCCACGCCCCAAACGGTGCTCGACAACGAGCAGATGCTGCTGCGTCACCAGCGCATCTCGAGCGGCGCGCTGCCGCGTCGCCTCGCCCAGAAGTCGCCACAACCAGCAGCAGCAGTCGGCGCCAAGCAGCCGCCACAGGAACCGCAGCTGAGTCTGGGCCACGGCATCACCAAGTGCAGCACCGCCGAGGAGATCAGCGAGTCCAAGCAGATGCTCTTCCGCCAGCACATCGGCGACCAGCGCGCCGTGAAGCTGTCCAACCTGCGCCAGAAGTACCAGCGCCAGCCCAGCGACGAGACGCAGAGCAGCTCGTACCCGAACTCCTCGCGCTCCACGATGCCACGCGACGCCACCTGCAGCAGCGTGTCCAGCGTGCTCGCCGGCGACTGCGTCGACTCCTCCTGGAAGGAGACCGACGAGCTGGACACGCCCGGCTTGCCGCTGTTTCCGGCACTCAGCAAGTCCGACAGCTTCGACTACGAGAACTCGCTGGATCGCGTGCGCATTCGCCAGATGGAGCGTCACTGGTCGCGCCAACACTCCCTGGAGCAGTCGACAGCGCCGTCGTCGGCGTTGCCGGGCGCCACGTCGCCGTATCCGCAGCTGCAGACGATCACGGAGCGCGGCCAGTTCCAGCGCAGCGACACGCTGCCCTCCGAGTCGGACGGCTTCTCGGAGTCGAACATGGGCTACGGCTACGGCACGTACCCGGGTCGCCAGGTGCACCAGATGCTGCACACGCAGCGCAACCGGCCCGGCTTCCTGCAGTTCTTCGGCCCGCCCGCCAGTCCCGAGCCAGCGGCGCAGCTGCAGACGCCGCCGCAGACGGCGCCAGTGATCGCTGCTGCTGCTGCGACGGCCGCCGGCATCGATCCGTTCAAGCGACTGCATCCCGGCTACCGCTGGAAGAGCGAGGCGCGCGACAATCTCAGCGTGCAGGCGGCACCCGGCTCGCCCTCCTCGGAGCGCAGTTCGCCGCAGCTGCTGTCGACCGCCAGCACCGTGCTGCGCTGCGGCAGCGAGGCGCCGCCCAGCACCACGTCGGCGACTACGTTTGGCACGGTCGTGGCGTCGCCGTTGCTGGCGCGTCGCTTCGACATTGCGCGCGACAGTCCCAGCGTGGCCAGCGAGACGTCCGTGGTGTCGGGCTACACGCATGAGCATCTGGAGAAGGCGCGTCGCTTCGGCAACGTGGTCGCCATGCGCAAGCCGGGCCACCACGTCGGCCCCACCAAGAACCCCAACTGCCACTGCGAGAGCTGCCAGCGCTGGCTCGCCGAACGTTTCCAGCTGCGCGGACGCGCCTTCTCTCTCGGCGAGCGGCCGCTGCTCCGCCGCGCGCAGCCTTAACCGCACTTAGCACTTAGGAACTTAGATAGACAAAAGAAGAAGAATGCTACGGCCAAAGCAGAGCTCCAGAAAGGGGCGCATGAAGTGAGCAACAGAGCAGTCCGTCTGAAAGGGGGCAGAAGAACTAAATGAGATATGCAGAAAGTAAATGATAAGACAGGGAGATTAGTTGCTAATACAACAATACTAGTTACAATAACAAACATAGGGATTGTAGAGTAAACGACCTAAGTTGTCGAATGTTTGAGCAGCTTTGCGACCTCACATCGCAAAGCTGGTAGAAAGTGTTCAAATAGTTCATTTTATGTTTATGTTTCAGCCTAAATACACAATTAAAATTGAACTTCTGCTCGATTTCGCGCTCTGCATTGGCGGTCGAACTTCGGCGCGTGCCGAAGTTGAGAATTTCTTGTTGCTTTAGCTTGCATTTAACACTCTGCATAAGTTGCCAACTGCCCCATTAACCAGAGAAGTGAATCCCCAAAGCAAACCGATCGATCCGTGCCTCACCTTAGCGACTTAAGTTGAAATATTGTTCAGAATGTTCCTCACACACGACATGTGCGCTGAATCAGTTTAAACGTTGCTACTTTAATAAACAGTGAATAAATTAGTGTTAAAAGAAAACTTTCCCCTCGTTGTTTTCATTCATGCATTCTGTGAACTGTTCCACACATACTCATTGCTTTTGGTCTTGCAGGCACACGGCCGTCTGTCGGAGTCGTCGCGCAAACTGGATCTCTTGCGGTACTCCCTGGAGCTGCGGCGCCAGGAGCTGCCCAGCGACTC